>CM071956.1:31530000-32160000 GCA_036784905.1 Acrossocheilus fasciatus
ACTAAAAGCTGATTTTCATCAGTTAGAGCTTTTTTTGCAGAGAAAGTTAGGTTAGAGCTTTAATGCTCAGAAACACTGTTTTTGAGCTTCTGAGAGCACTAAAAGCTGATTTTCAACAGTTAGAGGTTTTGTGCAGAAAAACTTATTCTGAGCATTGAATCTCTAACCTAACTTTCTCTGCAAAAAAGCTCTAACTGATGAAAATCTGTCTTCTGCTTTGCAAATTACATGAGAAAGTTAGGTTAGAGCTTCAATGCTCAGAATCACTGTTTTGGAGCTTCTGAGAATACTAAAAGCTGTGTTAGTGCACCTAAGCAAATGAAAAGAATCCAAGGCCACAGATGCTGAAAAGCTTGTTTCTCAGTGAGAGAAAGTTGCTCAATGCAATTTTAAGAGAAAAACTCAAGTACAAGTAATTTGTTTCTTTCTCATGAATTCTCATGTAATTTGCAAAGCAGAAGACAGATTTTCATGAGTTAGAGCTTTTTTGCCGAGAAAGTTAGGTTAGAGATTCAATGCTCAGAAACACTGTTTTTGAGCTTCTGAGAGCACTAAAAGCTGATTTTCATCAGTTAGAGCTTTTTTGCACAGAAAGTTAGGTTAGAGCTTCAATGCTCAGAAACACTGTTTTTGAGCTTCTGAGAGCACTAAAAGCTGATTTTCATCAGTTAGAGCTTTTTTGCACAGAAAGTTAGGTTAGAGCTTCAATGCTCAGAAACACTGTTTTTGAGATTCTGAGAGCACTAAAAGCTGTGTTAGTGCAACTAAGCAAATGAAAAGAATCCAAGGCCACAGATGCTGAAAAGCTTCTTTCTCAGTGAGAGAAAGGTGCTCAATGCAATTTTAAGAGAAAAACTCAAGTACAAGAAATTTGTTTCTTTCTCATGAATTCTCATGTAATTTGCAAAGCAGAAGACAGATTTTCATCAGTTAGAGCTTTTTTGCAGAGAAAGTTAGGTTAGAGCTTAAATGCTCAGAAACACTGTTTTTGAGCTTCTGAGAGCACTAAAAGCTGATTTTCATCAGTTTGAGCTTTTTTTGCAGAGAAAGTTAGGTTAGAGCTTCAATGCTCAGAAACAGTGTTTTTGAGCTTCTGAGAGCACTAAAAGCTGTGTTAGTGCAACTAAGCAAATGAAAAGAATCCAAGGCCACAGATGCTGAAAAGCTTCTTTCTCAGTGAGAGAAAGTTGCTCAATGCAATTTTAAGAGAAAAACTCAAGTACAAGAAATTTGCTTCTTTCTCATGATTTCTCATGTAATTTGTAAAGCAGAAGACAGATTTTCATCAGTTAGAGCTTTTTTGCAGAGAAAGTTAGGTTAGAGCTTCAATGCTCAGAAACACTGTTTTTGAGCTTCTGAGAGCACTAAAAGCTGATTTTCATCAGTTAGAGCTTTTTTGCACAGAAAGTTAGGTTAGAGCTTCAATGCTCAGAAACACTGTTTTTGAGCTTCTGAGAGCACTAAAAGCTGATTTTCATCATTTAGAGCTTTCTTGTAGAGAAAGTTAGGTTAGATCTTCAATGCTCAGAAACACTGTTTTTGAGCTTCTGAGAGCACTAAAAGCTGTGTTAGTGCAACTAAGCAAATGAAAAGAATCCAAGGCCACAGATGCTGAAAAGCTTCTTTCTCAGTGAGAGAAAGGTGCTCAATGCAATTTTAAGAGAAAAACTCAAGTACAAGAAATTTGTTTCTTTCTCATGAATTCTCATGTAATTTGCAAAGCAGAAGACAAATTTTCATCAGTTAGAGCTTTTTTGCAGAGAAAGTTAGGTTAGAGCTTCAATGCTCAGAAACACTGTTTTTGAGCTTCTGAGAACACTAAAAGCTGATTTTCATCAGTTAGAGCTTTTTTGCAGAGAAAGTTAGGTTAGAGCTTCAATGCTCAGAAACACTGTTTTTGAGCTTCTGAGAGCACTAAAAGCTGTGTTAGTGCAACTAAGCAAATGAAAAGAATCCAAGGCCACAGATGCTGAAAAGCTTCTTTCTCAGTGAGAGAAAGGTGCTCAATGCAATTTTAAGAGAAAAACTCAAGTACAAGAAATTTGTTTCTTTCTCATGAATTCTCATCTAATTTGCAAAGCAGAAGACACATTTTCATCAGTTAGAGCTTTTTTGCAGAGAAAGTTAGGTTAGAGCTTCAATGCTCAGAAACACTGTTTTTGAGCTTCTGAGAGCACTAAAAGCTGATTTTCATCAGTTAGAGCTTTTTTTGCAGAGAAAATTAGGTTAGAGCTTCAATGCTCAGAAACACTGTTTTTGAGCTTCTGAGAGCACTAAAAGCTGATTTTCATCAGTTAGAGCTTTTTTGCAGAGAAAGTTAGGTTAGAGCTTCAATGCTCAGAAACACTGTTTTTGAGCTTCTGAGAGCACTAAAAGCTGTGTTAGTGCAACTAAGCAAATGAAAAGAATCCAAGGCCACAGATGCTGAAAAGCTTCTTTCTCAGTGAGAGAAAGGTGCTCAATGCAATTTTAAGAGAAAAACTCAAGTACAAGAAATTTGTTTCTTTCTCATGAATTCCCATGTAATTTGCAAAGCAGAAGACAGATTTTCATCAGTTAGAGCTTTTTTGCAGAGAGAGTTAGGTTAGAGCTTCAATGCTCAGAAACACTGTTTTTGAGCTTCTGAGAGCACTAAAAGCTGATTTTCATCAGTTAGAGCTTTTTTGCAGAGAAAGTTAGGTTAGAGCTTCAATGCTCAGAAACACTGTTTTTGAGCTTCTGAGAGCACTAAAAGCTGATTTTCATCAGTTAGAGCTTTTTTTGCAGAGAAAGTTAGGTTAGAGCTTCAATGCTCAGAAACACTGTTTTTGAGCTTCTGAGAGCACTAAAAGCTGATTTTCATCAGTTAGAGCTTTTTTGCAGAGAAAGTTAGGTTAGAGCTTCAATGCTCAGAAACACTGTTTTTGAGCTTCTGAGAGCACTAAAAGCTGTGTTAGTGCAACTAAGCAAATGAAAAGAATCCAAGGCCACAGATGCTGAAAAGCTTCTTTCTCAGTGAGAGAAAGGTGCTCAATGCAATTTTAAGAGAAAAACTCAAGTACAAGAAATTTGTTTCTTTCTCATGAATTCTCATCTAATTTGCAAAGCAGAAGACACATTTTCATCAGTTAGAGCTTTTTTGCAGAGAAAGTTAGGTTAGAGCTTCAATGCTCAGAAACACTGTTTTTGAGCTTCTGAGAGCACTAAAAGCTGATTTTCATCAGTTAGAGCTTTTTTTGCAGAGAAAATTAGGTTAGAGCTTCAATGCTCAGAAACACTGTTTTTGAGCTTCTGAGAGCACTAAAAGCTGATTTTCATCAGTTAGAGCTTTTTTGCAGAGAAAGTTAGGTTAGAGCTTCAATGCTCAGAAACACTGTTTTTGAGCTTCTGAGAGCACTAAAAGCTGTGTTAGTGCAACTAAGCAAATGAAAAGAATCCAAGGCCACAGATGCTGAAAAGCTTCTTTCTCAGTGAGAGAAAGTTGCTCAATGCAATTTTAAGAGAAAAACTCAAGTACAAGAAATTTGCTTCTTTCTCATGATTTCTCATGTAATTTGTAAAGCAGAAGACAGATTTTCATCAGTTAGAGCTTTTTTGCAGAGAAAGTTAGGTTAGAGCTTCAATGCTCAGAAACACTGTTTTTGAGCTTCTGAGAGCACTAAAAGCTGATTTTCATCAGTTAGAGCTTTTTTGCACAGAAAGTTAGGTTAGAGCTTCAATGCTCAGAAACACTGTTTTTGAGCTTCTGAGAGCACTAAAAGCTGTGTTAGTGCAACTAAGCAAATGAAAAGAATCCAAGGCCACAGATGCTGAAAAGCTTCTTTCTCAGTGAGAGAAAGGTGCTCAATGCAATTTTAAGAGAAAAACTCAAGTACAAGAAATTTGTTTCTTTCTCATGAATTCTCATGTAATTTGCAAAGCAGAAGACAAATTTTCATCAGTTAGAGCTTTTTTGCAGAGAAAGTTAGGTTAGAGCTTCAATGCTCAGAAACACTGTTTTTGAGCTTCTGAGAGCACTAAAAGCTGATTTTCATCAGTTAGAGCTTTTTTGAAGAGAAAGTTAGGTTAGAGCTTCAATGCTCAGAAACACTGTTTTTGAGCTTCTGAGAGCACTAAAAGCTGTGTTAGTGCAACTAAGCAAATGAAAAGAATCCAAGGCCACAGATGCTGAAAAGCTTCTTTCTCAGTGAGAGAAAGGTGCTCAATGCAATTTTAAGAGAAAAACTCAAGTACAAGAAATTTGTTTCTTTCTCATGAATTCTCATCTAATTTGCAAAGCAGAAGACACATTTTCATCAGTTAGAGCTTTTTTGCAGAGAAAGTTAGGTTAGAGCTTCAATGCTCAGAAACACTGTTTTTGAGCTTCTGAGAGCACTAAAAGCTGATTTTCATCAGTTAGAGCTTTTTTTGCAGAGAAAGTTAGGTTAGAGCTTCAATGCTCAGAAACACTGTTTTTGAGCTTCTGAGAGCACTAAAAGCTGATTTTCATCAGTTAGAGCTTTTTTGCAGAGAAAGTTAGGTTAGAGCTTCAATGCTCAGAAACACTGTTTTTGAGCTTCTGAGAGCACTAAAAGCTGTGTTAGTGCAACTAAGCAAATGAAAAGAATCCAAGGCCACAGATGCTGAAAAGCTTCTTTCTCAGTGAGAGAAAGGTGCTCAATGCAATTTTAAGAGAAAAACTCAAGTACAAGAAATTTGTTTCTTTCTCATGAATTCTCATCTAATTTGCAAAGCAGAAGACAGATTTTCATCAGTTAGAGCTTTTTTGCAGAGAAAGTTAGGTTAGAGCTTCAATGCTCAGAAACACTGTTTTTGAGCTTCTGAGAGCACTAAAAGCTGATTTTCATCAGTTAGAGCTTTTTTTTGCAGAGAAAGTTAGGTTAGAGCTTCAATGCTCAGAAACACTGTTTTTGAGCTTCTGAGAGCACTAAAAGCTGATTTTCATCAGTTAGAGCTTTTTTGCAGAGAAAGTTAGGTTAGAGCTTCAATGCTCAGAAACACTGTTTTTGAGCTTCTGAGAGCACTAAAAGCTGATTTTCATCAGTTAGAGCTTTTTTTGCAGAGAAAGTTAGGTTAGAGTTTTAATGCTCAGAAACACTGTTTTTGAGCTTCTGAGAGCACTATAAGCTGATTTTCATCAGTTAGAGCTTTTTTGCAAAAAAAGTTAGGTTAGAGCTTCAATGCTCAGAAACACTGTTTTTGAGCTTCTGAGAGCACTAAAAGCTGATTTTCATCAGTTAGAGGTTTTTTGCAGAAAAACTTATTCTGAGCATTGAATCTCTAACCTAACTTTCTCTGCAAAAAAGCTCTAACTGATGAAAATCTGTCTTCTGCTTTGCAAATTACATGAGAAAGTTAGGTTAGAGCTTCAATGCTCAGAATCACTGTTTTGGAGCTTCTGAGAATACTAAAAGCTGTGTTAGTGCACCTAAGCAAATGAAAAGAATCCAAGGCCACAGATGCTGAAAAGCTTGTTTCTCAGTGAGAGAAAGTTGCTCAATGCAATTTTAAGAGAAAAACTCAAGTACAAGTAATTTGTTTCTTTCTCATGAATTCTCATGTAAATTGCAAAGCAGAAGACAGATTTTCATCAGTTAGAGCTTTTTTGCCGAGAAAGTTAGGTTAGAGATTCAATGCTCAGAATCACTGTTTTGGAGCTTCTGAGAATACTAAAAGCTGTGTTAGTGCAACTAAGCAAATGAATAGAATCCATGGCCACAGATGCTGAAAAGCTTCTTTCTCAGTGAGAGAAAGTTGCTCAATGCAATTTTAAGAGAAAAACTCAAGTACAAGAAATTTGCTTCTTTCTCATGATTTCTCATGTAATTTGTAAAGCAGAAGACAGATTTTCATCAGTTAGAGCTTTTTTGCAGAGAAAGTTAGGTTAGAGCTTCAATGCTCAGAAACACTGTTTTTGAGCTTCTGAGAGCACTAAAAGCTGATTTTCATCAGTTAGAGCTTTTTTGCACAGAAAGTTAGGTTAGAGCTTCAATGCTCAGAAACGTCTCAGGTTACGTATGTAACCCTAGTTCCTCGAGGGAACGAGACGCTGCGTCCGAAGACGCTAGGGGAACGCCTTCAGCGTAACCGGCTCTGAATACAAATGAAATCTGTCCAATGGATGGGCGGGACGTCACGGGCGAGGTGACGTAATGACCAGCTGGTATAAAAGCACGTGCGGTGCAAACCGGCGTCAGCCTCTGGAACGAAGCTAGCGCTGGCAGGGATGCCGGAAGTGTGGCATCGGGACGCAGCGTCTCGTTCCCTCGAGGAACTAGGGTTACATACGTAACCTGAGACGTTCCTCTTCAGGAACTCGAGCTGCGTCCGAAGACGCTAGGGGAACGAGATATCCACGCTGCCAGACTTTCCAATCCCTGCCCAGGTTGTATCTCCTCGGAGCACACCTAGGGCGAGAGGACGGAAGAGCCTGGAGTGGCCCGCATGTCCAGGCCATAAAACCTGACAAAGGTCAGGGGCGTAGACCAACCCGCCGCGTTACAGATGTCCTGAATTGGGACACCTGCCAGGAAGGCCTTGGAGGCCGCCACACTCCTAGTGGAATGAGCCCTCACTCCCATCGGCGAGGGGAGGTCAGAGGACTCATAGGAAATGTTAATAGCATCCACTATCCACTGACTGAGGGTCTGCTTGGAAGCAGGGAGACCTCTTTTAGGGGGACCATAGCAAACAAGCAACTGGTCCGCCCTTCTCCACAGGGCAGCTCTGTGGACGTATGCGTCCAGTGCTCGCACTGGACACATACAATTAAGCTTTTGCTGGTCTGGCTCCCTGAAGGGAGGAGGACTGAAGGCCTGCAGTACGACAGGCTGTGGCGTGACAGAAGGAACTTTGGGGACGTACCCTGCATGAGGGTACAAAAAGGCTTTGGCCATACCAGGCGCAAAGTCCAAATGAGTAGGGGCCACTGAGAGGGCCTGCAGATCCCCAACTCTCTTAAGAGAAGAAATCGCCAGAAGAAATACAGTCTTCAGAGTGAGATGGCGATCAGATATCTCCTCTATAGGCTCAAAGGGAGGCCTACAGAGAGCATCCAACACCACAGCCAGGTCCCATGGAGGAACACGGGACCGTACTGGAGGCCTTAGCCTCAGCGCACCGTGGAGGAAACGTGTAACCAGGGGGTGTCTACCCACTGACTGTCCACCAAGAGAGGTGTGGTAGGCCGAAATCGCCGCCACATAAACCTTCAAGGTGGAGTGGGTTAACCCTGCAGAGAATCGAGCCTGCAAGAACTCCAGCACTGTACCAACCGGGCAGTTAACTGGGTCGAGCTGGCGATCTCTGCACCATGAAGTGAAGAGTCTCCACTTCAGGGCGTACAGTTTCCTCGTAGAGGGAGCTCTGGACTGGAGGATGGTCTGCACAACCTCGGTTGAGAGACCGGAAGCTATGAGCTGTGCACCCTCAGGGGCCACACCCACAATTTCCATAACTCCGGGCGGGGGTGCACCAGGGTGCCTCCTGCCTGTGAGAGGAGATCCCTCCTGACGGGAATCTCCCATGGAGAGCCGTCGAGGAGAGAAATCAGGTCCGAGAACCATACTCGGCCCGGCCAGAACGGGGCTACTAGCAAGAGCCGAACCCTGTCCCGGCGCACTCTCTCCAGAACTCCGGGGAGTAGAGCAATCGGGGGAAAAGCGTACAGACGAAGCCTCGGCCACGTCTGTACCATGGCATCCAGCCCCAGTGGAGCTGGATGAACTAGAGAGTACCAGAGGGGACATTGCGCTGTCTCCTGAGAAGCGAAGAGGTCCACCTGAGCCTGGCCAAACACGCTCCAGATCTGCTTCACCACCTCGGTGTGAAGCATCCATTCCCCGGGCCACAGCCCCTGTCTCGACAGGATGTCTGCTCCCACATTGAGGTGCCCAGGGATGTAAACTGCTCTCAGTGAGAGGAGTTTGCCCTGGGACCACACAAGGATCTGGTGCGCCAGCATGTACAGGGGGCGCGACCGCAGACCTCCTTGGTGATTGATATAAGAGACCACTGCTGTGTTGTCGGTGCGCACCAACACATGGTGACCTCTTAGGTCTAGGAGAAAGTGTTTCAAAGCCTGAAACACAGCCAGCATCTCCAGCCGGTTGATGTGCCAGGCGAGAAGATGCCTGCTCCACAGACCGTGGGCAGGGTGGCCATTCATGACCGCTCCCCAACCGGTGAGGGACGCATCCGTCGCTAGCGTTACGCGGCGACATGGAGCTCCCAGCACCGGGCCCTGAAACAAGAACCAAGGTTGTCTCCACATGACTAAGGCACGTAGGCACTGCCGCGTGACCTTGATCATGCGAAGCGGGTTTCCCCTCGGGGAAAACCCCTTGGTCTTGAGCCACCACTGTAGGGGTCTCATGTACAGCAGGCCAAGAGGTATCACGTTGGACGCAGCTGCCATCAGACCCAGCAGTCTCTGAAACTGCTTGACAGTGAGTGACTGGCCTTCTTTCACTCCCCTGACTTCCGTGAAGATCGACTCGATCCGAGCAGGGGACATATGTGCCTGCATCGTGGTCGAATCCCACACCACACCAAGATAAGTGGTTCTCTGTAATGGAGAAAGCACACTCTTCTTGGCGTTCAGTCTTAACCCCAACACTTTCATATGGGCGAGAACAACATCTCGATGTTGAGCCGCCCTTCGCTCTGAATTTACATTTACATTTACATTTATGCATTTAGCAGACGCTTTTATCCAAAGCGACTTACATTGCATTCAAGTTACAGTGTTTACATTTTATCAGCTCTTGCTTTCCCTGGGAATCGAACCCATGATCTTGGCGTTGCTAGCGCCATGCTCTACTATTTGAGCTACAGGAAAGCTTGGCTCTGAATGAGCGAGAATCAACCAATCGTCGATATAATTGAGTATGCGGATGCCTCGTAGCCGCAACGGAGCTAACGCGGCGTCCACACACTTGGTAAAAGTGCGGGGTGAGAGTGCTAGGCCGAAGGGAAGAACCCGATACTGGTAAGCTTTGCCCCCGAAAGCAAACCTCAGGAACCTCCTGTGAGTAGGAAGGATGGAGACATGGAAGTATGCATCCTTTAGATCGATCGTGACAAACCAGTCCTCGGACCTGATTTGTGACACGACATGTCTGAGTGTGAGCATCTTGAACTTCAGTCTGCCGACTGAGCGGTTCAATTGACGCAGATCTAAAATGGGACGCAATCCTCCATCCTTCTTGGGAACTATGAAGTACCGGCTGTAGAACCCGGACTCTCTTTCTTGAGGAGGGACCACCTCGATGGCCTCCTTCCTTAAGAGAGTATTTACCTCTTGTTCCATTACCAGAGCCTGCTCGGGATCCACCAAAGTGGAATTCACCCCGTTGAATCGAGGCGGAGGAGAACCGAACTGGATTCTGTAGCCTCTTTCTACAGTACGCAGGACCCAGTGAGACACATTTGGCAGTAGTTTCCACGCTGCGAAATAGTCTACTAAGGGAACCAGTCTCTCGAGACTGGCCTCTGGTGTAATCAGAGCTGCTAGTTCGGTGCCCTGGAACGGCACCCCGGCAGGGAACGACCGAACTAGCTGCTCCAGAGACCCCCGAAGGGGTGGCGAACATCTCAGCTCCGCTACGTCTCCGGGCGGAAAGAACTGAGACATATGCTCGCTGGAGACCGCTGCGCCCTGGAACACCGTACGTGGCAGGGTTGGCAGATCGATCTCCTGAGGGTACCGGGGCGAGGCGAGCACCGAGTACTGCGGTGATCGCCGTCCTTCCCCAGTGGGGGCTACCCTCATAAGCCCTGGGCCACTGACCTCAGGGCTTCTTGGCCGAAGACCTCTTCGCCTGCAGAACGGTCCGCAGATCCGGCTTAGGCTGCGAGGTCTTTGACCGAGAGCCCTTCTTACCGCCCTGGCCCCTATGTTTTCTTGGGGGAGCACGGGCGGCGACGCTCTCTTTCTGAGCCTCCATGTGCGAGGAGCCAGCACGCGGCCGGGGCTGCTCTCGCCCAGCAGCCCCTTGAGCTAGAGAGCGGCGAGGGAGAAACCGCTGGAACGCCACCGCCTGCCTACTGGCCTCCTGGTGCCTGTCGACGACTGCGTCAACAGCGTCACCAAAGAGGCCAGATGGCGCCAGCAGGGCGTCCAGGAGGAAGACCCTGTCGCGATCTTTAATATCCGACAGGGTCAACCAGAGATGCCTCTCCGCCGCCACCAAAGCTGCCATAGACCGCCCGATGGCACGGGCGGTCTCCTTGGTGGCACGGAGAGACAAATCAGCGGTTTTGCGGAGTTCGGTGATATCCTCCGCACTAAATCCCTCGCCCTCATCCAGCTCTTTGAGCAGGTCAGCCTGGTATGCCTGCAACACCGCCATGGTGTGCAGACACGAACCAGCCTGACCTGCTGCCGCGTACCCCTTCCCCACCAGCGCTGACGATGTGCGCAGCGGCTTGGTGGGCAAAGTCGGAGCCTTCAGAGACGACGCAGCGTCGGGGGACAGATAGCTCGTGAGCGTCTGTTCCACCCGAGGCATCGCTCTGTAACCGCACTCACTCGTCCCCGCCACATTACCGTAGTAATCGGACGAGGGGACGAAGAGGCGGGCCGAGAACGGTTTTCCCCACGACTTCGACACCTCAGTGTGAAGGTCGGGGAAAAAAGGCAGGCTCCGGTGTGAAGATGGAGTCTTAAACCGCAGAAAGCGCTCGTCTAACTTGCCTTTCTGCGGTTCGACATGACACTCGGGCGGCCAGACAAGATTTAACTTGGCCACGGCCCGAGTGACCACCTCCACAAGCTCCTCATACTGGGGTGAAAGAGAGGGCGCAACGTCTTCGACGTTTCCCGTGTCAACCTCCTCGGAGGAAGACAGGAGAAGCGCCGATGCCGATGCCGCTGCCCGAGGGGAAGTATCCGCCTGGCGGGCTTCCAATCTCGGGGAGCGGTCATGGGATCTGACGGGCGAGGGCGGAGATAGAGACTCGCTCGTCTCCGATCCCTGCGCCAGATCCCACTGCGAACCCCACGAGCGCTGCCGCCGCTCCGCCTCGGCGAAAGCGGGGCCAGCGCCATGGGGAACGCTGACGAAAGATCCCTCTTTAGAGAAGAGGGCCTTTCGGGAGCGAAGTACACGCAGAGGAAGGCTCTCGCAGTGCGGGCACTCAGCCCCCTCGAGAGCCGCCTCCGCATGTCTCGCTCCCAAGCAAACCACACACAAGCTGTGTGTATCACCTGCGCACAAGTAACGTACGCAGGGAGGAACACACAGCTTGTACTGTGATTTGCTCTCATTGCCCTGATGTCTAGCCTTGAACTGGCTTTTAGACATTCTCATAAAACAAGACAGACAACACCAAATAGGACTGACAACACACAGAGCGCTAGCTGAATGACAGAAAGCTGACGCCGGTTTGCACCGCACGTGCTTTTATACCAGCTGGTCATTACGTCACCTCGCCCGTGACGTCCCGCCCATCCATTGGACAGATTTCATTTGTATTCAGAGCCGGTTACGCTGAAGGCGTTCCCCTAGCGTCTTCGGACGCAGCTCGAGTTCCTGAAGAGGAACACTGTTTTTGAGCTTCTGAGAGCACTAAAAGCTGATTTTCATCAGTTAGAGCTTTTTTGCAGAGAAAGTTAGGTTAGAGCTTCAATGCTCAGAAACACTGTTTTTGAGCTTCTGAGAGCACTAAAAGCTGTGTTAGTGCAACTAAGCAAATGAAAAGAATCCAAGGCCACAGATGCTGAAAAGCTTCTTTCTCAGTGAGAGAAAGGTGCTCAATGCAATTTTAAGAGAAAAACTCAAGTACAAGAAATTTGTTTCTTTCTCATGAATTCTCATCTAATTTGCAAAGCAGAAGACAGATTTTCATCAGTTAGAGCTTTTTTGCAGAGAAAGTTAGATTAGAGCTTCAATGCTCAGAAACACTGTTTTTGAGCTTCTGAGAGCACTAAAAGCTGATTTTCATCAGTTAGAGCTTTTTTGCAGAGAAAGTTAGGTTAGAGCTTCAATGCTCAGAAACACTGTTTTTGAGCTTCTGAGAGCACTAAAAGCTGATTTTCATCAGTTAGAGCTTTTTTGCAGAGAAAGTTAGGTTAGAGCTTCAATGCTCAGAAACACTGTTTTTGAGCTTCTGAGAGCACTAAAAGCTGATTTTCATCAGTTAGAGCTTTTTTTTGCAGAGAAAGTTAGGTTAGAGCTTCAATGCTCAGAAACACTGTTTTTGAGCTTCTGAGAGCACTAAAAGCTGATTTTCATCAGTTAGAGCTTTTTTGCAGAGAAAGTTAGGTTAGAGCTTCAATGCTCAGAAACACTGTTTTTGAGCTTCTGAGAGCACTAAAAGCTGTGTTAGTGCAACTAAGCAAATGAAAAGAATCCAAGGCCACAGATGCTGAAAAGCTTCTTTCTCAGTGAGAGAAAGGTGCTCAATGCAATTTTAAGAGAAAAACTCAAGTACAAGAAATTTGTTTCTTTCTCATGAATTCTCATGTAATTTGCAAAGCAGAAGACAAATTTTCATCAGTTAGAGCTTTTTTGCAGAGAAAGTTAGGTTAGAGCTTCAATGCTCAGAAACACTGTTTTTGAGCTTCTCAGAGCACTAAAAGCTGTGTTAGTGCAACTAAGCAAATGAAAAGAATTCAAGGGCACAGATGCTGAAAAGCTTCTTTCTCAGTCAGAGAAAGGCGCTCAATGCAATTTTAAGAGAAAAACTCAAGTACAAGAAATTTGTTTCTTTCTCATGAATTCTCATGTAATTTGCAAAGCAGAAGACAAATTTTCATCAGTTAGAGCTTTTTTGCAGAGAAAGTTAGGTTAGAGCTTCAATGCTCAGAAACACTGTTTTTGAGCTTCTGAGAGCACTAAAAGCTGATTTTCATCAGTTAGAGCTTTTTTTGCAGAGAAAGTTAGGTTAGAGCTTTAATGCTCAGAAACACTGTTTTTGAGCTTCTGAGAGCACTATAAGCTGATTTTCATCAGTTAGAGCTTTTTTGCAAAAAAAGTTAGGTTAGAGCTTCAATGCTCAGAAACACTGTTTTTGAGCTTCTGAGAGCACTAAAAGCTGATTTTCATCAGTTAGAGCTTTTTTGCAGAGAAAGTTAGGTTAGAGCTTCAATGCTCAGAAACACTGTTTTTGAGCTTCTGAGAGCACTAAAAGCTGTGTTAGTGCAACTAAGCAAATGAAAAGAATCCAAGGCCACAGATGCTGAAAAGCTTCTTTCTCAGTGAGAGAAAGTTGCTCAATGCAATTTTAAGAGAAAAACTCAAGTACAAGAAATTTGCTTCTTTCTCATGATTTCTCATGTAATTTGTAAAGCAGAAGACAGATTTTCATCAGTTAGAGCTTTTTTGCAGAGAAAGTTAGGTTAGAGCTTCAATGCTCAGAAACACTGTTTTTGAGCTTCTGAGAGCACTAAAAGCTGATTTTCATCAGTTAGAGCTTTTTTGCAGAGAAAGTTAGGTTAGAGCTTCAATGCTCAGAAACACTGTTTTTGAGCTTCTGAGAGCACTAAAAGCTGATTTTCATCAGTTAGAGCTTTTTTTGCAGAGAAAGTTAGGTTAGAGCTTCAATGCTCAGAAACACTGTTTTTGAGCTTCTGAGAGCACTAAAAGCTGATTTTCATCAGTTAGAGCTTTTTTGCAGAGAAAGTTAGGTTAGAGCTTCAATGCTCAGAAACACTGTTTTTGAGCTTCTGAGAGCACTAAAAGCTGTGTTAGTGCAACTAAGCAAATGAAAAGAATCCAAGGCCACAGATGCTGAAAAGCTTCTTTCTCAGTGAGAGAAAGGTGCTCAATGCAATTTTAAGAGAAAAACTCAAGTACAAGAAATTTGTTTCTTTCTCATGAATTCTCATGTAATTTGCAAAGCAGAAGACAAATTTTCATCAGTTAGAGCTTTTTTGCAGAGAAAGTTAGGTTAGAGCTTCAATGCTCAGAAACACTGTTTTTGAGCTTCTGAGAGCACTAAAAGCTGATTTTCATCAGTTAGAGCTTTTTTGCAGAGAAAGTTAGGTTAGAGCTTCAATGCTCAGAAACACTGTTTTTGAGCTTCTGAGAGCACTAAAAGCTGTGTTAGTGCAACTAAGCAAATGAAAAGAATCCAAGGCCACAGATGCTGAAAAGCTTCTTTCTCAGTGAGAGAAAGGTGCTCAATGCAATTTTAAGAGAAAAACTCAAGTACAAGAAATTTGTTTCTTTCTCATGAATTCTCATGTAATTTGTAAAGCAGAAGACAGATTTTCATCAGTTAGAGCTTTTTTGCAGAGAAAGTTAGGTTAGAGCTTCAATGCTCAGAAACACTGTTTTTGAGCTTCTGAGAGCACTAAAAGCTGATTTTCATCAGTTAGAGCTTTTTTGCAGAGAAAGTTAGGTTAGAGCTTCAATGCTCAGAAACACTGTTTTTGAGCTTCTGAGAGCACTAAAAGCTGATTTTCATCAGTTAGAGGTTTTTTGCAGAAAAACTTATTCTGAGCATTGAATCTCTAACCTAACTTTCTCTGCAAAAAAGCTCCAACTGATGAAAATCTGTCTTCTGCTTTGCAAATTACATGAGAAAGTTAGGTTAGAGCTTCAATGCTCAGAATCACTGTTTTGGAGCTTCTGAGAATACTAAAAGCTGTGTTAGTGCAACTAAGCAAATGAAAAGAATCCAAGGGCACAGATGCTGAAAAGCTTCTTTCTCAGTGAGAGAAAGGTGCTCAATGCAATTTTAAGAGAAAAACTCAAGTACAAGAAATTTGTTTCTTTCTCATGAATTCTCATGTAAATTGCAAAGCAGAAGACAGATTTTCATCAGTTAGAGCTTTTTTGCAGAGAAAGTTAGGTTAGAGATTCAATGCTCAGAAACACTGTTTTTGAGCTTCTGAGAGCACTAAAAGCTGATTTTCATCAGTTAGAGCTTTTTTGCAGAGAAAGTTAGGTTAGAGCTTCAATGCTCAGAAACACTGTTTTTGAGCTTCTGAGAGCACTAAAAGCTGATTTTCATCAGTTAGAGCTTTTTTGCAGAGAAAGTTAGGTTAGAGCTTCAATGCTCAGAAACACTGTTTTTGAGCTTCTGAGAGCACTAAAAGCTGTGTTAGTGCAACTAAGCAAATGAAAAGAATCCAAGGCCACAGATGCTGAAAAGTTTCTTTCTCAGTGAGAGAAAGTTGCTCAATGCAATTTTAAGAGAAAAACTCAAGTACAAGAAATGGTTACACTTTATATTAGGTGGCCTTAACTACTATGTACTTACATCAAAAAATAAGTACAATGTACTTATTGTGTTCATATTGTATTGCAAAACACGTTTGCTGCTACTGAGGTGGGATACGGGTAAGGTTAGGGACAGGTTTGGTGGTCTGGGTAGATTTAAGGGTGGGTTAAGGTGTAAGGGATGGGTCAACAGTGTAATTATAAATGTAATTACAGAAATTAATTACAGATGTAACTACATATAGGTATTTTTAAAAATATAAGTACAATGTAAAAATATGTATGTACACAGTAAGTGCATTGTACCAAATGATTAATTTAAATGTAAGTACATCGTAGTTAAGGCCACCTAATGTAAAGTGGGACCCAAGAAATTTGTTTCTTTCTCATGAATTCTCATGTAATTTGCAAAGCAGAAGACAGATTTTCATCAGTTAGAGCTTTTTTGCAGAGAAAGTTAGGTTAGAGCTTCAATGCTCAGAAACACTGTTTTTGAGCTTCTGAGAATACTAAAAGCTGTGTTAGTGCAACTAAGCAAATGAAAAGAATCCAAGGCCACAGATGCTGAAAAGCTTCTTTCTCAGTGAGAGAAAGGTGCTCAATGCAGTTTTAAGTGCAACTAAGCAAATGAAGAGAATCACTATTTTGGAGCTTCTGAGAACATTAAAAGCTGTGTTAGTGCAACTAAGCAAATGAATAGAATCCAAGGCCACAGATGCTGAAATGCTTCTTTCTCAGTGAGAGAAAGTTGGTTTAGGCAATTTTAAGAGCAAAGCTCAAGTACATGAAAGATGTTTCTTTCTCATGAAATGAAATGTTGTTTGCAATCAGTGATGGGAATAACAGAGTTATAAATAAACGGCGTTACTAACGGCGTTATTTTTTCAGTAAGGAGTAATCAAACGAATTACTGTTTCCCCCGTTACAACGCCATTACCGTTACTGACAATAAAATGCGGCATTACTATAATTTATAATATTATTATCATTTTATTTTTCAGTTTATCTGAATGGATGCACAGTGTTGTATTTTACGTACCGTAAACTCTAGTATGAAGGCGCATGACTCGCCATCGCTTTGTTTCACAGGCGCAAAGAAAGCTACAGAGAAAGTCTTTCATAACATGCAGAAGTGACGCGCTACATGTAAACGATATTCTTTGTTGTATTCTTCAGCTTTTAAGAACTGCCGGTTTCTCTGGTAGTGGGCAGAACTTATGTGCAAACGACAATCTCATTGGCTCACGCTCACCTATTATTGTCTCTGTTTTTATTTCAGCAAATCAATTCGAGCGAACGCAGACACCGTGATTAATATTCATGAACCCAGCAGCTCATTAATCCTTAGTGCGTTTTATAGTGTTATTAGTAGTAGAATTCGTAGTAGTTTTGTTATCTTATCAGTATTATTTTTAGTTTTTTCCCCTTTTTTTATCGAAACACAAAATGACAAACAATATCTTAAGCACCACCACCAGTTCAGTCAGCATGACAAATAATTACTAAATTTATATCATCATATAATGCTAAATTATCATAATATCAGATTATAATGCTTGACTGGCTGATGCTAAGTGTCAGATATTAAAAAAAAAAAACTGTGCTATTTTACAAACATAAGCTTTATATTTATATAACTGGTTGATAATATTTACAAAAATATATTTAATTTGATAGGTGTCTCTCACATTGTCCCACAGAAATATTAAAATAGATTCGTGTACAATGTTTTATAATAATAATTTATTCTATTTAGTGTCCATTTCATTCATTTAATATTGGGGGCATCCAAGTTATTTGACATATTTGAACTTTTTTTTTTTAAGTAACGCAATAGTTACTTTCCCTGGTAATTAGTTACTTTTATAATGATGTAACTCAGTTACTAACTCAGTTAATATATGTGAGAAGTAACTAATTACTTTTTTAAAGTAACCTGCCCAACACTGTTTGCAATGCAGAAGACAGATTTGCATGAGTTAGAGCTTTTTTGCCGAGAAAGTTAGGTTAGAGCTTCAATGCTCAGAAACACTGTTTTTGAGCTTCTGAGAGCACTAAAAGCTGTGTTAGTGCAACTAAGCAAATGAAGAGAATCCAAGGCCACAGATGCTGAAAAGCTTCTTTCTCAGTTAGAGAAAGTTGCTCAATGCAATTTTAAGAGCAAAGCTCAAGTACATGAAAGATGTTTCTTTCTCATGAAATGAAATGTTATTTGCAATGCAGAAGACATTGAAATATACCATGCTTCTCCTACCGTATCCGTAGTTTTACTGTGGTATTTGTAGTTAAAGCACAATAACTTACATATTTACTATGAGTTTACCTCAGTAACCATAGTTTTACTGTGGTATTTGTAGTTAGAGCACAATAACCTTGATTCTTACTATGGGTTTACCTCAGTAACCGTAGTTTTACTCTGGTATTTGTAGTTAAAGCACAATAACTTACATATTTACTATGAGTTTACCTGAGTAACTGTAGTTTTACTGTGGTATTTGTAGTTAAAGCACAATAACCTCGATACTTACTATGAGTTTACCTCAGTAACCGTAGTTTTACTCTGGTATTTGTAGTTAAAGCACAATAACTTACATATTTACTATGAGTTTACCTCAGTAACCGTAGTTTTACTGTGGTATTTGTAGTTAAAGCACAGTAACAACAATACTTACCATGTTTTTACCAAAGTAACTGTTTTTACAGTATACTATTAGACTATAATAACACTTTCCATGCCTTTAATAGGTTTTTGTGAAGTAATTGTAATTCAATTTTTTTTTTCTGTCATGCAGTTACGTCAGATCACATACTCCAGCAGCTCTTTTAAGAAGCCATCTCTTATATATTTAAAATACAGTTAGTTAGGTAACATCACTCAACGTTTTCACCATTATGACTGTTTAATAGTTCTATAAACAGTTCAATGAGTAAATACAATAATATTAGGTCACTTACATTTTTGGCGGAACCACAATACATTTTTGGCGGAACTAAATACAGTTAGTTAGGTAACATCACTCAACGTTTTCACCATTATGACTGTTTAATAGTTCTATAAACAGTTCAATGAGTAAATACAATAATATTAGGTCACTTACATTTTTGGCGGAACCACAGCGCATCTCAAAACAACCATCCGACTCATTGCTGAATGATTCAGTGTTTTGAACGAATAGGTTGAGTCAAAGTTTCATTAGCCCATGCATAAACGTCTGATGAATCTGCCGTTTGAACGAATCGTTTGAATGAACGACTCAATAACTCACTCATTAAAAGCTCACTACTGGCGTTTTAATTTCTTTGAAAAGTATAATTTCCACCATTTCTTGTTTTTATATTCAATTTTTTTTTTTTTTTTTTTTTTTAAAGAATCTCATAGTTTAATGTAGTTGTATTTTTCAGTGCAAATTATTTAATTTGATAATATATAGATAATAACAATCACATTATTATAATTGAATTTATAGATCAAATGTAAGAATTTGAAATGAAAGTTAATGAGATTAGTGGGAAAATGCCCTCTATAAAGGTAAAAGAAAAAAAAATTCCCTTGGATAAAATATATTAAAAAAAACATGCAGATTTATAGCCTATGTCACAGCTGATAGAAAACCAATGAGAATATTGCATTAGAATAAATCATATTATCAAAAAAACAAAACACGCACACGCACACACACAATATATATTTCCATTGTCCTCATTTGTAATTCGCTTTGGATAAAAGTGTCTACTAAATGGTTTAACAATTAGTAAATTACTAATATATATATATATATATATATATATATATATATATATATATATATATATATATATATATATATATATATATATATATATATATTAGTAATTTAACAATTTAGTAGACACTTTTATCCAAAGCGAATATATATATATATATATATATATATATATATATATATATATATACACACACTCCATACCATAGAGCCCCCCCACATAACAAATCCCAATTTAACCCCTGGTAATAACTGATTTGCTTTAATGAACACATCATATTATGTGTTGATAATATCTGTCCTTATAGTCCTTCCTCTGAAATATTTTGCTCACAGATCATTTTTAACACACTGTCTCAACATGTATATATTTCTCTTTGTTTCAGCTGAGAGGGAAGACCAAAGCAAGGCCTGTCATGGGATTTGAATTTGGCCATATTGTGCGTTTATGGAGAAGACCAAAAGCTCCAAAGGCAAACATTTCCAATGGTATGTCTGTGTTGTTCTGAGCACCTTGACTATTTGAACAGCATTTGATGTTTCTTTAACTTTGGTTTATACCCCACGGCCCCATCAGGAAAAACCTTCAACAAAGTGTCATGTTGAAGTAATAATAATTCATACAATTTACCAAATCAGCAAATTCATATGATATTGTACAAACGTACTCTACGACTTTTACTCCTACTGCTGTCATTGGCCTTTGCCTCAACTCTCATGCAGATTATGCCCATTGTAAGTAGTCAGAGTGTTTATATCATAAAGTTTATATTAAGTCCATTGTATTCTTTATACAATCTTCCCGTTCTAACAGTACATGATATCTGTCCACACCCACACCTGATTTTTACTGAACACATCTGTCTAAGGAGCAAGAGTTTGGAAATGCTAGTTTAACTTCTCATGTGACAAATCAGATCTTCAATTAATTTGGTCAAATCAGATCACTTAAAGCTGTTCACACCAAGAACAAGAAATGTAATATTAAATATTTTAGCATCCACACCAACAGATGATAATGATCTGTTTACTGTTATACATGCTGCAGTTACAGTATGTTGTTGTCTGCTATTTTTTGTTGTCAGTGTGCAGACACTACTGGGCCCCTGAGGATGGAAGGGCAGTAAAAAATTACACACATCTATTCTCAATATCACAACAAATTGTGCCGAGTCACATTTTTTAGATTATCTTATCAAAAACTTGCCAGTATGTAAGTTGCAAGTCATAGTTATCTTTGAATAAGAATAGACCCCCAAAAATACACATCAGTGCCTATTTAGAATAGATCCATTTATTTAATTGTATCAGGAATAAGAATACAGTGTTGAGAGTAAACAAAGACACCAATTTAAAAAGCCAATACATACTGTGACACTTTATTGAACAATCACACAATGCCAATGTGTCATTCAGTAAGACAAGGTACAGACATAATCACTATAAAAACCTAATTAGTATATCTGTGTCAAAAATGTCTCATCTTTGTCCTCTTCAAGTGTAGTAGATCAGTAATGTGCATGCTTGTCTTGCTTATAATACAGTACAGGATTCATGTTGATCTTTCCCTGGTGCATCAGCCTCAGTTGTGCATGAAGTGTCTGTAGCAATGTAGTCAACGCAGTCTTTTCTAGTGCATCTTTCAGCATTCCCTTCATAATGGAGTAATGGAGTAAGTACCAAATGTTCATGTCTTTAAACAATCATAGTAATTATATGTATAGTTTACTAAATTAAATGGCGTATTTACCAAACACCATTCCTACAGAATATTCACCATACTTTATTATCAAACACCATGTGCAATACTTTACTGGAGAATACAGCATAAAGACAGCTAAATTAGCATATAAAGACACATCATGTTGAAGAGAAATAAAAATGAGTTATTTAAAACCATATTATTTTAATCAGATGAAGCCACCCAAATGCATGCATGGTGAAATGTCCTGAGCACCATAGAATCACATTCAGTTTCCTGCTCATCATCAGAGCTCTCCTGGTTTTCTTCCTCTTGCTTGCTTGTCCATGTCCCTATCATAATCTTCTTTTTCTATGTCACAAACAATTTTCTGCTGTTATCCAGCACCCTACAGTACAACTGATGAACAAAAGACATGTGACAATTCAAATCAAATCACTTTATTGTCACAATACCATGAACGCAAGTGTACAGGTGGTGAAAGACTTCTGTGCAAACTGCAGCATGACATTATGGATGACAGGTATTGAATATACATGCAACACATATGTGCAAGGGACTCAATACAGGTAGAGAACAACATATGCTAAATATTATACTATACAGAGAGCATGAAATGAAAACAATAACACAATTGATTATTGTGATTAAACACAACAATCACGGTACACATATACCTTTGCAGTGCGGTACGGTATGAATTAGTGCAAACAGCATGTCAGGGTGCAGAATAATAGTGAGTCAGAGTCCAGTCAGTGTAAGTGATAGAGTGCAGTGCACAAGGTGTGCTGTGTGTGATGTTAAGGGTACAAGTTCAGTTGAGTCTGTTTGCCTGTGGAAAGAACTTGTCTTGCAGTCTGCTGGTGAAGGTTCTGCGATCACATCTGATCTGGTGGTAACGTTGAGAGCATTGCTTGGGTGGCTGGAGTCTCTGACGGTCCTCCTCACACAACACCTGGTGTAGATGTCCTGGAGGGACAAAACATGTATTTAGGATGTGGTAAATTAATAAACAATATATAGTATTTTTATTTATAATTGTTGAAAAAACAATCAACAAAGTTAACAATAACTCTAGAGAAATAGTTTTGGTGAATACAGGTGTCAGTACACACCATATTCACTCATTTCCTGCCCAAATTCCAAAGTTGATGCACAGCTGATTTGCTCATTCTAGGAGCTATAAAAAGATGTATGTGTCAAAAACTATAACTGATGTCTTTTCAGAGATAAACAGCAATGCTGTACCACACATAACTGCATTGAATACAGACATATCAATGGAAATGTGCAACTTTTGTCTTTTCTGTTTGGGCACAAGAAGGCTATGTTCATTCCTCATTCATCAGGACTGGTTTGACCGACTTGCTGTGACTGATTTTCTTTGCGTTTTTGGTCTTCATCTGTAAAACAAGAAAACATCTATTGACCCCATGTTTAATTATTGTTCTTTATACATAAATTAAGCAGTTATAATGGTAAACTTCAAGCTCAAGTTCCCTGGCAGCTCTGGCGTCAGAGTCTGAGAAAAGGCCATCATGCAAACGCTCAGTTTCTACCTTACAACAGAGTATAAAAGAATGTGTAAGTGAGTGAGTAAAGGAATAAGATGAAGAGAAATAGGCAGAGAAAGGCAAAATTTTGTGTGTAAGTTTAACAGAATGAGAGGAAAGAGAAAACAGCTATTGCTATTCTTCAATAGCAAGCTATATTAATATGAATTATTTTAAATATGATTACATGCTGCCGGTATTGTTGTAAGCAATTTAAAGGCCTCTTCACACCAAGGATGAGTCCACACCGCAGCTATTTAACATTTAATGACACAGAGGAACAATATCGTTGAAATATCTTCCAGGACAGCTTTTTCCAAGAGAGAAATGTAGAAGCTTTTCGAAGGGCTGATATTGTGGAGAGCTGATGGAGAAGGACTAAGTAATCTGTGAGAAATCCTGCAAGACAGGAAGAAAAATAATTTATCACATGATGAACAATAAAGACATTGGCAACAAAAAATAGCAGACAACAACATACTGTAACTGCAGCGTGTATAACAGTAAACAAACCATTATCATCTGTTGGTGTGGATGCTAAAATATTTATTATTACATTTCTTGTTCTTGGTGTGAACAGCTTTAAGTGATCTGATTTGACCAAATTAATTGAAGATCTGATTTGTCACATGAGAAGTTAAACTAGCATTTCCAAACTCTTGCTCCTTAGACAGATGTGTTCAGTAAAAATCAGGTGTGGGTGTGGACAGATATCATGTACTGTTAGAACGGGAAGATTGTATAAAGAATACAATGGACTTAATATAAACTTTATGATATAAACACTCTGACTACTTACAATGGGCATAATCTGCATGAGAGTTGAGGCAAAGGCCAATGACAGCAGTAGGAGTAAAAGTCGTAGAGTACGTTTGTACAATATCATATGAATTTGCTGATTTGGTAAATTGTATGAATTATTATTACTTCAACATGACACTTTGTTGAAGGTTTTTCCTGATGGGGCCGTGGGGTATAAACCAAAGTTAAAGAAACATCAAATGCTGCTCAAATAGTCAAGGTGCTCAGAACAACACAGACATACCATTGGAAATGTTTGCCTTTGCAGCTTTTGGTCTTCTCCATAAACGCACAATATGGCCAAATTCAAATCCCATGACAGGCCTTGCTTTGGTCTTCCCTCTCAGCTGAAACAAAGAGAAATATATACATGTTGAGACAGTGTGTTAAAAATGATCTGTGAGCAAAATATTTCAGAGGAAGGACTATAAGCACAGATATTATCAACACATAATATGATGTGTTCATTAAAGCAAATCAGTTATTACTAAAAGTGTTCCACAAAACCTGTGAAGGGCCGAGCAAAATATGTGTAAATGAATTACAGATTACAGTTTGGAAAAATAAGAAAGGTAAAGCTGAGAGAGAAAGAGAGAGAGAGAGAACCTTTACAAGAGATGGCTTCTTAAAAGAGCTGCTGGAGTATGTGATCTGACGTAACTGCAAGACAGAAAAAAAATAATGAATTATAATTACTTCACAAAAACATATTAAAGGCATGGAAAGTGTTGTGGTTAGTGTGCTTTACAAATAGTTTACTGTAAAAACAGTTACTGTGGTTAAAAACACGGTACGTATTGTTGTTACTGTGTTAATAATGGTCATTTTAGATGACCTTTCGGATGTATTTAATTATAAAACACTTTATAATCTATAATAACAATGTATTTAATATTTTCTCTAAACTTTCTTGTATATGTAGACAAGCACCTGCAATTCTGGCCAAATTAAAGATACGTTGTGTGTGAATTTGCACATATTACTTTGCAAAAACGTTTGCAGTTAGTTTTTAATATTACATTCTTGAGGACTCTATGCTTACATTTCTTTTCAGGAGCACTAGTGTTCATACTTAAAAAAAAAAAAAAAAATAGGAACAGACCTTCTGATCAATGACAGGAGGGTCATTCCTGGGATTCGGTAACATTTCAACTTGGAATATACATGTTTTTCAACTTCTAAATACCCCACATTATTAGGCACATATCAAACCTCCAAAAAATATTCATCATATTTTAATATATCATATTTAAAATATAATATTTTCCCACCTAAGGCATTAAAGACCTTTTATCAATTTGAGTTTTTTTCCAGCTTTTTTTTTTTCTCAACCCCATAACGGACAAAATGGGATTGGTTTAAAAAGGATTTTACACAGAAATCGTTATAAAACAAACATCTAGATCTTGAAAAGTGAAAGTGAAAGTGAAGTGACATACGGCCAAGTATGGTGACCCATACTCGGAATTTGTGCTCTGCATTTAACCCATCCAACGTGCACACCCGGAGCAGTGGGCAGCCATTTATGCTGCGGCGCCCGGGGAGCAGTTGGGGGTTCGGTGCCTTGCTTAAGGGCACCTCAGTCGTGGTATTGACGGTGGAGAGAGCGCTGGACAGTCACTCCCCCCACCTACAATCCCTGCTGGCCCGAGACTCGAACTCGCAACCTTTGGATTACGAGTCCGACTCTTTAACCATTAGGCCACGACTTCCCCCAATCTTGTGTCCCTGATAACAATTTAATGATAACAAATGCAACATTTATCATCATTTTCACAATTGTATAGGACTGAAGCTAAAAATATACAAATTGTGTGTCTACATTCTCTTTATTTTTGTAAAAAATATTTTTAATTTAAAATTTTAAAGGGGTCATATAATGGTACATGCACTTTTACAAGTTGATTGTACTGAAATGTGTGTTAGCAGTGCCTGTACACAACCATCATAAAATGATAAAAAATCCATCCAGTGTTTTTTTTAATCTCCTTATTTGTTTTACCCTGTCTCAAATCAAGCCGTTCGACCGTGTGACGCCACACGGTCGGACGCCCCTCCCACGATGGTTGATTGACAGCAGTGTTTAAACACAGACCCGCCCTTGCTCGTGAGCGAGCTGTCAATCATAGTCCGCGCGTCATTGTTGATATACGCTGGAGCTGTATATGAGCAGAATGGCGTCTAAGCGATTGTGGTGTTCTGTTCTCGGGTGCAATAATGAACACAGCAGTCATTTTGATGTTCCTAAATCCGAACCGCTGAAGACACAGTGGCTGAGTTTTGCTTTTGAAGGGAATATTCCCCACGAGCAACGTCAATGTTTTCATGCTTGCGCGAATCATTTTTCACCAGACCGCTTTATAAATGAAGGTCAGTATAAATCTGGTTTTGCTAAGAAGCTGCTCCTGAAAAAAGGATCGGTACCAACTATTCGTGTTCCTGCTGAACCTCCAGAAGAAGTGAGTGTAACGTTTAATTAATCTTTATATTAATCTTTGCAAATCGCTAGCACGCTTCACGATGTATGTGGCTAATGTTTACATTCAGGGTACATGCATGTTTTCTATTTACGACGTTCTCAATATAATTAATAATCCCACATTTATAATGAACAAAACGTTATGGTTATTGTGTTATTACAAACTGTGTACGCAGGTATTAAAGTTAACATGATAACACTACACTAAGCTTGCTTTTGTAGATGGTTTATAACGGTGTCTGTTAAGAAGTAATGTAAAAAATTTAAATAAATAAAAAACAGTTATAACTGCATGAAAATTAATGGTAACACAATACCTGCAAAATACTGTTTACATCCTGCAAATGCATATGATCCAAGACTATAAATACTCTAATTGATGTTTTTCAATATTATGCCAGAATAAGTTATGTTATCTGATCACATATTTACTGCCATTCTTCAAAATATACCCTCAACTGTTGTCAAGGCAACACTCCACGTGTGTTGTGTCAAAAACGCCCCACAGAACAGAGGGGCGGGGCGAGCAAAGCTCACTAGCATTTAAAAACACACGCACTAAAACGGTGTGCTGAAAACAGAGCTGTTTTTGAGCAGGTAAAATGAGTGTTTTCTTACAATACTAATGAGAATTTTTAATTAAAGTATATTACAAACTTTCAATTTAGACCCTAAAGAATCATATTAGCTTGTACAAAAATGGCATTATATGACCCTTTTAACTAAAACCACAATTTTATTGTTTTAGCCCTTAACATGTCAGATGGTAATCAGCAATAAATACTTTTGTTCTTAATTGTCTTCCCTATATTTTTCTAAAAAATATTAATGTGTTCGAGATGAAATGGGGTTGAAGACATTTGAAGGGATACGTTGCCTTAAATTAAAATTTTTGGTTTTGTTTCTCTCTCATATTGTCCCCTTGTTTCTGGGTCAACATATCTGCATGGCCAACATTGTCTTTCTGCTGAAAATGTGGGCACAATTTCTGATGTATGATGCTTGTCCACGTTTAAGTGGACATTATGTCAAACATTCTATTTAAAACAAAAATATGAGTTGTCATGATTTTGGAGTATATATATTTACTGACACCATGACTATTTAATATTTTTTCATTAGAATTATTAATAAATGAAGCAAATAACTCAACCCTGTCACAAGTTTACAATCCTGTAACAATGAGAAATACTTATATTTGTGATGGGGTTGAGTGTGAAGGGGTTGTGGCCACTGCTGCTCATGTAGCATAGGAGAGTAGACCATATACGGCAGCAATAAAATAAACACATTGTATATACTTATGAAAATAAAATGTTGTAAAAGTAATTATTTTCCATCTTAATTTTATATGACGGGGTTGAGTTGTTAAGCTTGACAGTACCCTTCCTGACCATAACATGCCTCAAAAATATGAATAAAAAGTATGATTCCACTAACCATTTTCTGCACCACTATTAAAGAGAAGTCACACATGAGTGGAGACTAAATTATTATGGCCGTAGAATGGTTACTGTGACGGGGTTGAGTTCAGACTGAGGGACATAACTTTACAGTCTGTTTTTTAATCAAATATTTTGCATTTTTTTAGAAAAATATTTTTTACAAGAAAGGAACACAAGTAAATGCTTACATTGTTGCCATAAATCACAGACACTATGCACATTTTGTTATTAATTTTCTAAGTACAGACTCAGGGACATTACAAAATGCTTGGTCAAGATAGATATAAGACATTATTTTATGCTAAAAATATAAAAATGCAATAATTATTATTTTTTATTAATTATAATGGGCATCCCAAAGTTTTGTGAAAAGCTTCTAACCATTCATTTTGGTGAACTACCACTTTAGAAACTCTGGGGGTCTGAAATATTACCGAATCCCAGGAATGACCCAGAAGTTAACCTTCCTATTGATATTTGACTCCTTAAAGTTTTTGTTTTAACCTTTGTAATGCCATTTTTCTAACTTTATTAAATGTATGTCATCTTTTGTGCCAAAAAATTTTTGATTTATAAACTTTTATCAAAAAATTAACTAAACAATGAATTCAATTAAAATAATAAGATATGACAATAACAATCAGGAAGAATAAGTTTCCAGTCAAATGAAATCAGCATCAACAATTCATCTTTGCATGGCACAGAAGAGCACAAGACTCAGAGGTGGCATTAATGCATCTCATAATAACGTTATGGGATTAATGGGTCCCACTTTATATTAGGTGGCCTTAACTATTATGTACTTGCATTTAAATTAATCATTTGGAACAATGCACTTATTGTCTACATACATGTTTTACATTGTACTTATATTTTTTAAATTACCTATATGTAATTACATCTGTAATTCATTTCTGTAATTACATTTATAATTACACCTTAACCCACCCTTAAACCTACCCATACCACCAAACCTGTCCCTAACCTTACCCGTATCCCACCTCAATAGCAGCAAAAGTGTTTTGCAATACAATATGAACACAATAAGTACATTGTACTTATTTTTTGATGTAAGTACATAGTAGTTAATATAATTAACCTAATATAAAGTGTGACCGATTAATGTTTTAAATATATAAATTTTAATCAATTAAATGACACAATTTATACTTTCAAAATTAAAAAGAGATTGCCAGTAGGTGGCATCAAGTCACTGTCTTTGTCACTGAATCATTCATTCAATCGATTCGTTCAAACGGCTGATTCATTTAGGAACGAAGCAAGGGACTCTCTTTATGAATGGGTCATTGCATCATTGACTCACTAGATTTGTTCAAAAGCAAAGATTCATTCATAAACGAAACAGCGATGTGTCAAAGACTTGCTCAGCTCAGCTGTGAGCAGGGACTGTTCTAGACCACAGTAACTGGGGAGCCAGACAGGGGCCACTTGTGCTTTAAGGGGGCACAATTTTAAAATTCATCCTAACCTACTTTAAGTATTATTCATTCAGTCATTTTTCACCGTCATATATCATTGCAATCTCTAGAAGTAATCTATAACAATTTCAACAAAAATGAATATTTCATCATGTTTAATTTATTTGACAAATAATTTTGTATGTCAGGGGCATCATTTTTGAGGGGGCACGAGCGAGGGGGGGGGGGCTCTCATGCTCTCATGCTTGTCATATGACACACAGCAGCCACAATACCACTGTAACTGATATAGGCTTATGTATTATTATTATTTTATTCGAAATATTCCCAAAATATATCATGAAATATCTCGATTCTCAAATATGTGCAAGTAAATGCATTTTGCACCTTTATTGATTATGTTAGTTGATATATAGCCTAATCGGTCTTTGTCAGACACGTGGTTTTGTTGTGTGTGACGTCACCGCGGCGCCATTTTTGAGGTATCGCGCTACTGACTGAGAATTAAAGAGATTACAGGAGTAAAAGTAAATGAGATAACTAAGATAACTAATAAGATAAATATTTAGATATGACGTAAATATAACTCACGAACATGGAGAAGCAAAAGAAAATTGAGAAAAGGCCGTACCGAGATAAACTCGATAAAGATGCCAGGGACCGTTATTTAGAGAAATTGTTATCCATTCAGAACAGATCCATATGAGCTGACTGCTGTAAGTTGGAGTGCAGACCCCGCATTGCTACCTTCATCCTCATACTTAGACATTGTTAATTATCTTGTTTATGGTATAAGCGCATATACCAGTGAACAATTTAAAAACTATAAATCTCTGGAAGCCCACGGACATTTCACCAATGGCTGGGTACAGGATTTATTTACATTCCGTCCAAAGGACTGCGACAACACAGCAGTAACAGCAAACGTATGTTTTCTGTAATGATATTATGTAATAATGTCATGTTAATTGTATAAGGATGGTTTTAGTTTGAACGTGTCAAATAAATTTGAATACTACTTCTTTTCATGCATTTTTTCTTTATTGTATTAATTACACAAACCAATACCTAACACAATAAATATGTTTGCAAAGGTGATGTTTTTGCGTCGCACAGCTCCAACCCAGGCCATCCGACGCCTCTTTGTTACTTCCGCTACATGCTGTCCATGTCCTTTCTTCAAAGTGGGAAAACTAAAAAACCTTTCCCCGTTACTTAGTTTGTGACCTTTTCTGTCGTGAGACTTACTATTGGAGCCTATCAAACAACAAGAACGTACCATTTTATCACAGAATTATTTTTAAATGAACAACACAATTCTCCCAACAGAACACACCAGCAATGAGCTGCGCCCATAATGCACTTCGTGTTCCACGAATGTGACGTAACCTGACAAAGACCGATTCAGTGTTGCCAACTAATTTTCAGAGAAAGTTGCTAAAGGAAGGTCAATTTGTTGCTAAAAGTTGCTAAATGACGTTGTCATTGCGTAATCACGGCGCAAATTTGTGTCACAACATCAAATCTCAGCAAAAACATATATTTTATATATGTTAATTTAGATTTGTTTGTAAAATAATATGCATAATATAATATTAAAATATAAATAACTGTATTTTAAAATACATCGAATTATTGAACACTTACACATTTTTGAATGATAACAAATTTATTTTTTATTATTTTATTTTTTTCATAGCTAGTAAACTAGTAATACAACACATTCTCAACAATTATGCTTTAAGCAGTGTATTAGTAGTTAGTATGTTACACTCCAAGAAAAGTCTGTAAAAATAGGGCACAATCTACTATGTCAATATGAAAGAATTTTCCGCATTGGTTTTTTTACCTGCATTTTAAATTACACAATGTGTTTTCAGGTTACAGGGTTGCAATGGATAATGGATAATGTCCTGGAAAATTACTGGTAGCCTATCTTTTCCATTTTTCTTACAGCGTACTAACTGATCAACAATCGCAAGTACAAGCTACTATCAAATGTATCATAAATGAACAATTATTCAATTATTCAGTTATTATTATTATTATTATTATTAAATTGAAGAATTGCAAATAGCAGTTAACTCAAGTCACGTGATGTGTGTACTGCTAGGCATCTTTGGTTTTCTTTTTGTGTAATTTGGATGGAAAATGTGTCTTTTTATTGTCTGAGTCACTTATCAAAAGTTACTAAAAGTTGCCAAATACATTTTAAAAATTGCTAAATTTGTTGCTAGATGCTTTTGGAAGAAAAAGTTGCTAGGGTAGTCTGAAAAATTGCTAAATTTAGCAACAAAATTGCTAAATTGGCAACACTGGACCGATTGGCGACAGGCAAAGTAGCCTAATAGTGTAATATTAACTTTGCATAAAAATCAGTCTTTTTACTTACCAGATGTCATAGCATAAACATATAATACGACTGACTTTGCTCTTTTTGTATAACGAACGTGTTATGGGCTAATTAGTAACTTTATATTTATATTAAATCCACATAAAAGACAAAGAACGTTTACATTATCAAAGAACATTTCACTTCAGCGGGTTCAAGCACTCTCAAAAACTCCCATAATAATCTCTAAAGCTGTTTACACTGTGAAATTAATCTTACTTACATTCGTACATCTTCACTTTGTTGTTTCTGAGGAGATAATGCACCAAAGAATTCAGTCAGCGAGCGCGCGGTCACGAAATAACGACTTCGGCAATGACTCATGAATGCTTCTGATTGGTCCTTGGGGTCCTTGCATTCATAAGCTCAACAGAATCGTGTGTGATTGGTTATAATGAGCAGTGCTTTAAAGTGTGAGTCTCTGGCTCTATGCCAGCCAGCGAATGCAGATTTGAATTTAACAGCTGTTTTTCCATTTATTAGGGGTGTAACGATACACGAATCACGGTTGAACGATTCACGGGGCATTTTCCAAATGGAAGTGATCATCCTTATCCCCTTGGAGTGGGGACTTGGGAGTTCCCGTGACAACGCAGCACGGTGTGAGTCAGCAGATGTCGCTGTTTAAATGTCAATAGTCTTTTTATTGTTGTTAGCATAACTGTTGCAAATAAACAAATTTTATATTTTAAAAAGTTTTTAAAATATGCTATATAATATATAAAAAATAATATATATAAAATTTTTAAATTATGAAATGTTTTTTTTTTTTTTATGCGGTTGTCCGCCAGCGAATCTGCTGACGCACACCGTGCTGCGTTGTCACGGGGACATCCCATGCTTGCTTGTTGACAGGGGGGCACTGGCTCTCTTCACTGAAAATATTATTTACATTGTCTCTACACTTTGTTTGTTACAATGAATGACAACAACTGCAGTCTGCGTTCACGATCTGTGCTGCGAGGAGCACGCGCAGCGATAGAGACGCATTTCTATTGGCTGCAGTCTGCAGGTATTAAATGGCAAAAGACAGCATTGTGCAGCGAACCATAAACACAGCGCTACGTTTATGCAGCTTTTAATACACTATTTTGCTGATCTTTGGTCTGTGTGCAGTTGTTGGCATTGGGGAAACGATCGCCTCTGCTGGTACTCTAGTGGTCACTTCACCTTCATACACACGTGCGGTGATAAACCATGTGGACGGATGATAACAGCCTTCTCAGCCTACCAGTAGGCGCAGCAGCCCTCTTCTGGCCCATATCTATGACCTGATATCCACTGATAAGGCTTATTCAACAGAGTGAAAACAACTGAAGCGGGTGGATAGTATCAATCTTGGAAGTAAAGTAGTTCATAAAGTCATTACTGCTGTGTTCTTGGGAAATGCCAACACCCGTTGATGCTTTATTTTTCATTAATTTAGCCACTGTATTGAATAAATAACGGGGGGGTTATGTTTGTTTTCTTCTAGAAGAGATGAAAAGTAATCAGACCTAGTGGTTTTTAATGCTTTTCTGTAGGATAGGGTACTTTTCCGCCAAGCTATACAAAATACCTCTAATTTAGTTTTCCTCCAGCTGCGCTCCATTTTCCGGGCTGCTCTCTTTAGGGCGCGAGTGTGCTCATTATACCACAGAGTCAGACTGTTTTGATCTTCCTTAAGCATAAAGGAGCAACCGTATCTAAAGTGTTAGAAAGAGAGTCCATAGTTTGTTACATCAAGCTTTTCTGTGCTGTTGGATATGCTGAGGAATTGAGATAAATCAGGAAGATTACTTACAAAGCAGTCTTCTGTGGTAGAAGTGATGGTTCTGCCATACTTGTAACAAGGAGTAGAATGTACAGTTTTAGCTATATGGAGTTTACACAAGACGCTTTACTGCAGAGTTTCAACGCCACTGACATCAATTCCATGTGACAGTATTAAATCTAGAGTATGATTTCGACAATGAGTAGGTCCTGAAACGTGTCGTCTAACCCCAATAGAGTTCAGAATGTCTATGAATGCTGATCCTAATGCATCTTTTTCATTATCGACATGGATATTAAAATCGCCAACAATTAAGACTTTATCTGCAGCCAGCACTAACTCAGACAGAAAATCAGCAAATTATTTAATAAAGTCTGTATGGTTCCCTGGTGGCCTGTATACAGTAGCCAGTACAAACATCACGGGATTTATCACTACGTCTTGCAGACGTAAATGCAGACGTCAATTAGACGTCTGCAAGAGGGATGGCAAGCATTGTGGTTACGTTGTTTTAAAAATAGTATACAGTGAAAAGTTACTGTGGTGAAAAGGTTATGTGTTGTTGCAAGTGTTGTTAATGTGCTTTAACTACAAATACCACAGTAAAACTACGGTTACTGAGGTAAATCCATAGTAAGGGTTGAGGTTATTGTGCTTTAACTACAAATACCACAGTAAAACTACGGTTACGGAGGTAAACCCATAGTAAGTAAGTATTGTGCTTTATGTACAAATACCACAGTAAACTTACGGTGGGAGAAGCATTGTATATTTTGTGGTTACTGTGCATTGACTACACATGGTCCAGCGACAGTTACTATGGTAAAAATATGGTAAATGTGTGGACTTTTTTTTACATGATCCCTTTCCCACCATAGACACATTTTAAATTAACAACCATACATAAACACGGAAAGATGGACTATTTTACAAGACAGTACCTGTATATGTGTCCTGAAGTCATCTAATCCATCAGTGGTCCAGTGGTAACTTCAGCTTCATACGCGTGCGGTGATTAACCACGTGGATGAAGATAACAGGTCCCTTCTGGCCCATATCTGTGACCTGATATCCACTGATAACACTCGTTCATTCAAGTGATATCATTCGAATCGGGTGACTAATCTTGCTGTGCATAGGAGTTTGAACATAACTTCTTGTGCATAAAACTTCTAACACATTAAGAATCTTCTTTCTGCATTGCAAATAAGATTTTGTTTCATATGTAAAAAACATTTTTAATATGAGCAACTTTTGTTAACTGTTAGTAATGGCTGTTCCCATTTATGTTGTTAATTGACTGTTTACTGTTATGCTTTGTTACCATGTAAATGTTAGTAGTTCTTGACATACATGGCCTTCAGTCTATTTTATTACAGAATAACATTGTATAGGCCATATAATGTTCATAGTGATTTTAGTCATTCGATTTAATTTCAGCAATATCCAACAACAACAACAACAATAATAATAATAATAATAATAATAATAATAATAAAACAAACGTGTTGTAGGCCCCCGGTCATCATTTTATTTAACAGTAAGCTCAATTAAAATTAATGTAAGCTAATGGCCAGAACACGTCTCAAACACTGGCCTACACTAATTGTAGAAAAGAAAAGGAAGAAATAGCTTTTTAACATCAATTGCACGTTGCCAATTTTCACACTGGGAGGAAAACGCTTAATGTAAAATGTGCAGAGTTTTATCTTTTGACATCAGTCTTAAAGCCACGTTAAGCATAAAAATATCCACTTCGATTACGGTGCTGTTGTTTTAGTATAGTTTATAAGTGAAATGAGAGAAAAAAATAATAATATTTTCTAGGTTGTTGTTTGAGAATGTTAAACCAAGTTAAGAATATTTCACATGCTTTTCCACTCACCTCTTTCACAGCGTCACTCACTGCTATACTGCAATTAACTTTTTAATCAAGATCTTCAATTTCAGTTTTTTTCTTCTTACAATAGTTCTAATGAAGTTCAAAGAATTGGGGAAGGAGGTGGTGGAAAATGCAAAAAAAACAAGAGACTTTTAATTCACAAAATAACCTGAAAAGAGTGGCAGCTGCTTCACGGCCGACTGCTGCACACAGAAAGTGTCCGAAGGCCTAGTCCCCTCTCCCTCCACTGTTACTCCTTACAGTTATATGCTTTCAGAGCTCCCCTTCCTCCTCCCCCTCAGATGGCAAAAAGTGCAAACTTGTGTTCAAATTTAATATTTATTCAAGTCTCATCTGATTAGAAATGCATTCATACAAGAAATTGCACATAACCCAATTACACTTCAAAATATTTTCAGTAGATTTGGTTGAAAATCCAAAAAGAAACATGTCATTTTCATTATGTTAATTTGAGGAATTACCTAGCACAAAGTATTTTATACAGTGAGATGATGCAAGATTTTTCTATCAGAAATAAAATCCATCTGGTAAAAAGCATAACTTACAGCAAACAGTATAGACATGCATTATTTACACATACAGGTCTATTAAAATGGGAAACATTCTGTACTAAATCACTATAGTTAGCCGAGATGGATATATTAACATATGATCAGTACATGTCCCTTAGTGTAATGTCCCAAAGTCCATTACTGCCTGGGAGGACAATTCTATGATGTATATCAAAGTCCCTGACATTAGACCTTATCTTTAATAAAATGATAATAAAATGAAATATTCTTAAGACATCTATTCATTACAGATAATATGGAGAGTATTTTTGATCACTAAAAATGAGAGTGGTATGGCTTTAGGAATATCACAATTTAGATTAAAAAGCACCGAAACTCCATTCCTACATTGCCTTTGAAGTCTTTGGTTTATACTAAAATTCACAACAGTTATATAAAATATAATTATATACATACTGTACACTAACCATACTGACATGCCACAATTCACGAGTTTCTCTCACAGAATACTGGGATGTCACAAATCTCAGGACTTCAATTCCATCAACACCACAAATCCAGATTTTCAGTACTGGAAAATCCTGGATTTTCTCGAATCTTCCAGTAAGTTCCATTTGTCACCCACACCTCTCTTCCATCATGATCTAAGGTTTTTCTGATGAAAGACAAATATTTGTACATTGTTTTAAATAAGGTCTTTACAATTCCACTTTAAATGGTATTAGTTCATGAATCTTCTATGTTGATTCACTCTGAATATGCAGACATTCATAGCTTTTCTAAATATTTGTTATCTGCAGAATATATACCATTAACATATGTGGTCCTCTGGCAGAATTAATCTGAGGATTATAATTTAATTTATTTGAACTAATCGCTTCAGATTGCCAGCAGATTTTAGAAGCAGAAATATGGAATAAATACTGGGACTCACACAAAGAAACGTGGAACATGTTCTTCACCCCTCTTGGCCATTGCCTTACGTCTTTCACGTTGTTTCTCCTCTATTTCATCCTTGCGTTTATCAGCTTCTTCCACTTTGCCCTCTTCAAGAAGCCTGAAAAGGAAAATAAATAGCCAACTCAAATACATTTTCCAGCCATCTCGATATCTTCACTTGCTATGTTCTAGGCACTAAAACAATGACATTCAAGTTAATTTGACCAAAACGGCAAAATATAAAACTTTTATAACTGAAATGAGATGCCAAGCACAATGAGTAAAACTTCACTCAAAAAAATAAGGTTCTCTTATTTTCTCAACCACATGTTGTCCCAGATGTATAGACTGACTTTTATATAACCAGGGACTTATGTGAGGATCCTGTTTGTGGACTTCAGCTCGGCCTTTAACACTATAATTCCAAACCTCCTCCTGCCCAAACTAACTCCGTCTGTCAGTGGATCACCCGTACGATCAGCACTGGCACCCCCCAGGGTTGCATACTCTCCCCACTGCTCTTCTCCCTGTACACCAACGACTGCACATCAAAAGACCCCTCTGTCAAGTTCCTGAAGTTTGCGGACGACACCACACTTATCAGCCTCATTCAGGACGGTGACGAGTCTGCACCAGACAGCCAGCTCCTTAACCTCCTGTCTGTAAGCAGTCTTAACAACCAGTAGCTCAACACGCTCAAAGCTGTGAGGATGATCATGGACTTCAGGAGAAACCCCCCTCCCCCCTCCCCCCCATCATGAACAGCACTGTAACGATGGTGGAGTCATTTAGGTTCCTGGGCACCATCTCCCAGGAACTGAAGTGGGACATTCACATAGACTATTGTTAAAAATGCCCAGCAGAGGTTTTACTTCCTGTAAAAGTGTGCATGAGCACAGTCTCCGGGAGAGCGTGCGAGCACTGAATGGTTTAAACACTGGCGAGAATTAAAAATAAATACAATTTATATTTTGTGGGTTATCAATTCTTTCTTTAATGTCATTTTTGACCTCAACTAGAATACTATTAAAATTGTCTATGGCAATCTTATGGATGTTTTTATGTATGGTAATGCCCAAATAGATGAAAGATTCCTTAATAGGGATAAATGAGGGAATAGAAGAATTAACTTTAACATTGTTAATTGGCATTAAAGCAGATTTGCTCCAAATTTTGTATCCTGATAAACTACTAAAATAATCAAATTCCTTAATTATACTAGAGACTGAAACATCAAAGTGGTCTAAATATAGAATAATATCATCAGCGTACAATGAAATACTATGATTATGAATCTTAATCGATGCTTCAGATTTCCTGAGGGGTTGTGCTAAGGTTTCAGAAAAAGAAAAAAAATAAGGGGGACGTGGACATCCCTGCCTTGTTCCCCTCTGTAAAGGGAACAGGGGGGAAATAATATTACTAGTCAAGACTGATGCTGCAGGTGAGTGGTATAATGTCTTAGTCACAGAAATGAAATGTTCACCGAAGCAGAAACATTGCAGAACTGATCCACATATCTCTATGAAATACACCATATTCAATTGCAAACAGTTTCCTACAGTATTTGAGGATCCACATCAGAGGGCATATTAATTTCAAGAAATTCCTTTATATAGTCTTTTAGAGAAGTAATGAAAGTCTGATTACTTAATGACATGTTAAAGCGCCATCTAGGTGATCAGAAAGAGGAATATTGCACAACACCGTAGAATGATCAGAAAATTGGTAATACAGAGATGGAGGAATTAGACAAAATTAAAGATGGGCTGAGAAATACGTAGTCTATCCTAGGAAAAGTTATGTCTATTAGAAAAAAAAAAAAAAAGTCCAGATTTAGTATTCTGAATTCTCCAAAGATCGATTAAAGGGGTCCTATTATGCTCTTTTACAAAGTCTTGATTTTGTTTTGGGGGTGCACTAGAACATGCTCTCATGCTTGGTGGTTTGAAAAATCGCATTATTTTTCACATAAATTACATTATTACAATACCTTTCTCCCCAGCCTGTCACAAACAGCTCAATTAATTCCGGGTTTGATGAAGGCCCGCCTTCCGAAAAACGAAGCGTGTTGTGATTGGTTAGCTGTCCCAGTGCGTTGTGATTGTCGAACAGCTTAGACGGCATTTCAGTACTGCCCCGCCCCTTGCCAAAACAACAAGTTCGTCAATATTGCCTTACCAATTAAGACCCTGAGAATATTGAACAAGAGGATCGCGCAGAACCTTTACACGTACGGATATTGCAAGACATGAAGTGGTTATGTTATTGTTTTTTTTTTTGGGCTAAATCACATTCTAGATAGGATGTCAACAACAGCTTAAAAATAACTGCATTCACTAATGTACAGATAAGTTCAACGGTAATATGTATTAATGTTTATTGTTCCGTAGGCGGGATTTATTTTAATGATATTCTAATGGACCACTTTGTGATATCACAAATACAGGAAAAAAAAAATTCTGTTGTTTTCCTGTATTTCTTAGTCCAAACGAGCCGTTCGTTGTAGTTCTTGAAAAGGGATTTTTTAAAAATGAAATCTCCCTTTGGAGTGGACTTTGAGATTTGTAACTTTGTAGATCTTTTATGCCCAAACATACTCGCTACACACTGACTAAAATTCAAAAATTGAAAAAGCATAATAGGACCCCTTTAAGTTGAGTTCAGTGATCAATGTATTCAGTAATTTAGAAGATGGATTGACTGTTGTATCAGATTAAGATTTATCCAAAGCAGGATTTACTACAGCATTAAAATCACCACCCACCACTAATGGGCAATCAATCTGCTCAAGTAATGTTTTGGAAATATTTGTAAAGAATGCACTGTCTGTCTCATTTGTACCGTAAATAGAGACCAATGCTAACCTATTATGCATTTTGCAATGGATAAAAACAAATCTACCCTCCTCATCACTTCCGATATGTTCAATTGTTAAATGTAACTTCCTGTTAACAAAGGATAAGCACCCCCTTAGTATTATTAAGAGCGCAGGAGAATGCTGCCAATTTATAATATTTATTTTGGAAATGTGCCACGATAGATTGTTTTAAATGTGTCTCTTATCAGGCAGGGCACAGGAAATCAATTTATGGTGTAAATATTATAATACACGAGTACGTGTCACAGCAGAATTTAGGCCATTCACATTTGATAATACAATATTTAGAGTATGTATTGAATATTCATAAACCCAAAATTGTATTCAGTAAATGACGACTCCCATTCTGTAAGTAACATGTAAACGCTGATGTGCATTCTAGATACCAAACCACCTAGATGACAAGTCCTTTTAGAAATGAGGTAAAATAAATACAAGTATGAATGTCGGTTGTAAAAATGAAAAGCAACAAAAACGGGAACAAACAACTATAAACCAGAAACAACTCAGACTGATTGAGCAACAGAATCCCTTTTTAAAATAAGGCTTAAAGCCTACCTCTTTGAGAGGGCTCTTAGTTTATGAGCCAACAGGAGTTTATCATTTCAAATTATTTGTTTGTCTTGTGTTTATAATTTTATGTATTTTGATTCCTTTTAAACTATATTGTTCAGCACAATGGTCAACCATTGTTGTTTTATTGTGCATTATAAATAAAATAAATGAAATGAGCAACAAAAAAATGGTGATGATACGTGACCGGTAAAGAGTAAAGAGACAGTTGTGCTGGATAAAAATGAACAATATCCCAGGAGGAGGGAAGGAGAGTAACAAGCAAGGAGTGAAGTCTTCGCCAGAGTGATGAAAAGCACAGCCCTTGGAAATGCACCGGAAAACAGCAGAAACCCCAACAACAAGAGAAGCTCTCAGCCAACAAGAACCCCTCGTCCTCCAACAGAGCCCAGAGCAGCCGCCGGACCGCCATCACAACACAAGAGCTACGCAGCCGCCGGACCGCCATCACAACACAAGAGCTACGCAGCCGCAGCTCAACGACCACAAAACCCTGCAGCTGCTGAACTCAAGCAGATAAGAAGTCTGCTCCAGACTCATGATATAACTCACACACATCTACATATACACACACAAACTTCACAGACAAACCTATTCATGAAGTCTCTTAAAATCAGTTGTTGGAATATACAGGGTCTGCACTCTTCTACTTTCGGTAACAAGTCTGCAGACCAAGACTTTCTCAGTGTAACATATGGACATTTGTATCTTTCATGAAATGTGGTGTCGCAATAATGAGGCTTTACATTGTCCAATAGGATTCAAAGAAATTGTTGTTCCTTCTTAAAATTCTAAAATTAAATATGGCCATGACTCAGGTGGAATACTTATTTGGCACAAAGACAATTTGAAGCACTTGATAAAAATTGTTCAAATTGATTTCACTTCAAGCCAAATAGATGAGTTTTCAGTCATAAATCACAGCATAAACCTCTGTGTGCTCTATATTCCACCTCACGACTCTCCCTATTACAACCAGCAAAGCTTTCTAAAGCTACAGACCGACATCTTACACTTTCAGTCAAGAGGACATATTCTCATGTGTGGAGACTTAAATGCCAGGACCGCAAGAGAAACTGATTATGTGAATATTGTTGATAATCACATATCCAACGACACCACGTTTCATTCTTCATTAATTATCACACCAAGAAACAGCTATGATAGTTTAGTCAACACCAATGGAAAACAAGTGTTAAAACTTTGGTTCTGCCATTAATGATGTATAGCCCTAAACCTTTACAGAGGAGATAGTTTAGGCAGATTCACCTATTGCTCCAGATTAGGAGCCAGTGTAGTTGATTAATAAAATTTGGGTCAATGTCTGTAATTGAATAATGCCTTTATAGTTCAACCTCAATTTCCCATTTCTGACCACTGCCAAACAGTCCTTTACCTGAAACAGTCATGTGACCGGGTCAGTACTCGGTACTAATGCTGAAAAATTCAAAGAAAACATTAGCAGCACTGTTATACTAAAATGCTGGACGACCTTATGTCCACAGATTTCACTCCAGATACTAATGGAATAAACTCAGCAACATCCAATCTTAATGATATATTTCAAACTTTGGCCACTATATCTAACACTAAACAACCAAACAAACATAGAATAAACAAACAAAAAACAAAAAAGAATGTGGTTTGATAATGAATGCTGTTGTCTCAAAAGACCGTGACAGTGAGCTGCTAAAATCCTCCGCTTTCTGAGGAGAGTCGAACATCATCTGTTCACCTTTGTGTCGTAGTTTAATTACTGCCGGATATGTGAGAAAGGACTGGAGACCAAGTGCTGTCATCATCTTCAAGGCTGGATTAAAGCTCTTTCTCTTGGTAGTTGTGGCTGGACTAAAGACGGGGAAAAACAGCAGCGTGACATTGTCCTGTGCACATCTCACAGGATATGCCTGCCGAGCACCCCTCAGGATCGCCGATCTGTCATGACTTCTTAGATCGGCCGCGTACTCTCATCTTCCGTGTACTGAGTTTTTCCTTCCGTCATACATGCATTGGGCCCGGTCAATCTCGATGTCATGGCCTTTCAGTGAAGGGATCCACTTGGAAAGATTAGCTCTGAGGAAGTCAGCGGCATCGGAGCCTTCCGCCCCCTCCGGCAACCCCACCAGTCACACGTTATTTCTCCTGCTCCCATCCTTAATGTCCATCATCTTCTCAGCGAGTTGCTCCAGCTGATTTCTTAAGTCAGTGACTGTCCTCCTATCCTCACGTGCAACTGCTTGAACGGAATCGACCCGGTCACGTGTCTGCTTCGCCGCGCTAGCTAGTGCCTCAAGCTCTGCTCTTAGCTCTTTAACAGAACTGTTGGTTGCTTGTATATCCACACGCAGGTCACGTAATGCTGGGGTCAGTACAGACTCTACCGCATCTTTTACTGTCGAGGCCACAACCGAATCCAAAGTACTTTGCTGCTCTTTTAGCGATAGCACCGTCGAGATCCTCTATGGAGATGGTGGAATCTTTGATTTTTTTCTTTATTGGTGATAGCTCAATCTCTCTTTTCTTATGATGGGTCAAATGCAGAGTGGTTCGACATTTACTGACAGGATTATACAATATTTGACTGAGTAAGCAGAGAAAAGGACTACGTGTGCATCGCTGTCGAAGGGTCACGTGATCTCCATTAAACAAGTACAATTTATAAAATTTTAGTGACGATGCGACTGCCTCGATTGTGCAAGTGTCGACTTTGCAGCGTGCAGCTCGCTTATAGTGCAGACGCGATGTGATTTGAAGCCATTTGCGCATTTTGAGAGCGAGAGCGAGAGCGCACGCGGTGATTGTCACACTGTGTGAAATTATGTCTCACAGAAACTTTAAGTTACTTTATAAGTTATTTAATGAAGAAATGAGTTGTACAGCATTATAATTATTGTACCGGACAGAGACTGAGACGGTGCCGCTGCATGTCTTGTCAATCCTCACAACAGGCATCAGCTTGAGATCGTTTTGAGATCTGCCTTTTTAGAGACCGCCTATCAAACATCCCAACGCGATTATCGGTCGATAGTGATTGGTAGCCGATCAATCGGAGCACCCCTATTTAGATCACAGAATAGGACACATGTTTATTTAATAACTGCTGTATTTCCTATTTGGTTTTATGTATGCCCTTTATTTTTTTAAGATTAACTTTTTTCCAAATCATTGTTAGATGCCAGTGCTGCCTGTCATAAAGATTTGATTTCAAAAACAGTATCATAGCTTTTAAACTACATCTTATTTTAAAGCAGTATTTAACCTCAGAGCGATCTCAAAGTAAAAAGAGGTGCTAAAGTCTGATTTTGTGGTGGCTGTGCTTATAATTTTAATTTAAGTGACAAAGAATTTTGTCTGACAACCTTACAGTAGTAATAAACACTGATTGCTAACCCTGCCTGCTTTAAATTTACTTTTTGATTACTTTTTTAAATTTCTAGTGAATGTTTTCAACTGTTAATCATTTTCAAACATTTAATCACTTACATACCATTTCATTAAGTAAATGAAATGGTTACACTACTTATTACATATTAAATTGGAAGTGTATAATAGGTTACAGATTACAAATTACACCAAGTAACCTCCCAACACTGTTTGGAAGTACAAATTACAGTGCAAAAGGTCAAACAGATCTTGTTTTTTCTCTAATTACTGGCCACATACCTTTGGTCTGGACGGAAACGAGAATCTGTCGGGGGCAATTTATCCTTTATATCAGGCGTCAGGTCATTGAGCTCTCTGGCGTACTGGGAGAAGCCAAAGTAGTCAAAGTAATCATCTGGTTGAGGATCTGTGAATTATGATATAGACAGACAATCTAATTCAACATCCAACTAAATGTAAATTGGTTAAGACTACTGTGTGCATGGTCACTTACTGGGCTTCCAAATGCATTGTGGGTTGGGAAGTGTATCACAGAAGATGCCTTCATGCCATGATCCCCCGAAGCGGTGAAGCACTTTGCCAGCACGGTCAAGGACGGTGCCCTGCACTTCATTCTTGCTGTTATCGTCACCCCAGTAACGTGACTGGAGAAATGAGAATTACATTAGCATTATATACACTTCACATCTGATGAGAGTCATATACAGCTGGTGATGAGATGAGGAGAGAATAATTTTTTTTTGGGTGGAGTATCTCTTTAAAGGGGAAGTCCACTCCAAAGGTGAGATTTCGTTTTTAAAAAATCCCTTTTCAAGATCTACAACGAACGGCTAGTTTGGACTAAAGTTGTTTTCCTGTATTTGTGATATCACAAAAATAAATCCCACCTACGGAAATTCGAATAGTTGGGGGGTGAGGAGAACGCTTGGTTGAGCACTGCACGTTTCAAATCGAAACCCGGTGCGGGTGTTTTTATATCACTGTATTTCTGAAAGAAACCGACTGTCTTGAGAAAATTTTGGATGTCATTTTCATTTCATCTTGCATGTAATGTCTGATAAAGCAGTGTTTGAGAGCAGAGCTCTGCTTTGTGTACAGCATTACCGGGGAAACATTCATCTCTACTCCAACAGCGCCACCTGCTGGCAGAGAATTAATTTGCATACATACAGTTGTGGTCAGAATTGTCACCCTTGGTAAATATGAAGAAAGGCGGCTGTGAAAATTAATACTTTTTGAAACTTCTGTTTGCCAGTTTAACAGCTCTAAATGTTCTCCTATAATGCCTGATGAGGTTAGAGACACCTGACAAGAGATCCTTCATCCAGAATCACTCCAGACCCTTTAGTTTCACAGCTCCATGACGGTGCTTTGTCTCTTCAGTTCACCCCACTCATTTTCTACAGGGTTCAGGTCAGATGATGAGGAATGGTCATAGCAGAAGCTTGGTTTTGTGCCCAGTGACCCATTTTTGTGTTGTTTTTGAGGTTTGTGTTTAGATTATTGCCCAGTTGGAAGATCCAAACATGGCCCAGTATAAGATTTGTAAGTCATAGCGCTTTTAACAATACAGATTGTGCCAAAGCACTTAACCGTATCAAATTGGAGGACACCGCGTCAGTAATGTATAATAAGATTAAACACTCAATTTTCAGTTAAAGGCATTTCATTATTGAATTCAGAGTTGTCATTGTCTAGCTCAGTTTAGTTTAAATAGTATCTGTACAACCAAACCGACAATAATCGCTAGAAATTAAGTGTCCCCAACGGAGCAAGCCAGAGGCGACAGCTGCAAGGAACCAAAACTCCCTCTGTGACAGAATGGACAAAAAAACCTTGGGAGAAACCAGGCTCAGTTGGAGGTCAGTTCTCCTCTGACCAGACGAAACCCGCAGTTCAATTCCAACCGCAGCCATGTCAGATTGTGTAAAGGGCTTATCTGATTCCCGTGGTCTTGTCCCGATGGAGCATTTTAATTTTTAATGTATGTGTTATATTTGTGTTTTATATGTCTCAGGGGCTCTCTGCTGACGATCAGGGCTGCAGACATCATCTCTTGGTGCTGATCCATCATCTGATCGGATACGGACTGAGAAACAGTATAAGAAAGAAAACGACAAATATTAGCGTAGATGCCATTCTTCTTACGATGTAACGAGTACATCGTGTGTTATGGGGAGTGTTCCTGGTTCCGGTTGATCTAATTAATGCAGCCTAAAAATCCTTTAATGGATTTGAATAATAGAAGTAAATTAGTGTGTTATGTGTAAGCCAGGCTAAAGAGATGGGTCTTTAATCTAGATTTAAACTGACAGAGTGTGTCTGCCTCCCGAACAGTGTTAGGTAGATTGTTCCAGAGTTTGGGTGCCAAATGGGAAAAGGATCTGCCGCCCGCCGTCGATTTTTATATTCTAGGTATTATCAAACGGCCAGAATTTTGAGAACTCGTGGAGGACTATAATGTGATAAGAGCTCGCTCAAGTACTGAGGAGCTAAGCCATTCAGGGCTTTATAATAATTAACAAGATTTTAAAATCTATCTGATGTTTGATAGGGAGCCAGTGCAGTGTTGACAGAACCAGGCTAATATGGTCATATTTCCTGGTTCTAGTAAGGACTCTAGCTGCTGCATTTTGGACCAACTGTAGTTTGTTGATCAAGCGTGCAGAACAACCACCCAATAAAGCATTACAATAGTCCAACCTTGAGGTCATAAATGCATGAATTAGTATTTCTGCATTTGACGTTGAGAGCATAGGTAGCAATTTAGATATGCTTTTGAGATGAAAAAATGCAGTTTTACAGATGCTAGAAACATGACTTTCAAATGAAAGATTGCTATCAAACAGCACACCTAGGTTCCTAACTGATTAAAAAGAATTGACAGAGCAGCCATGAAGTGTTAGATTGTGTTCTAGGTTATTACATGTGGGGTTTTTAGGTCCAATAATTAACACCTCTGTTTTTTTCAGAATTTAGCAGTAAAAAATTACTCTTCATCCAGTTTTTTATATTGACTATGCATTCCGTCTAACAGAGTCAGTCACTTTTTGAAATGAGATTTTTCATCTGTTGGTATTTGATAGAATATGCCATGCATCTAAACAAGATGTCCAGGATCTCCAGCAGAAATATAGCCTCGCATCATCAAAAATACAGCAGTACTGTATATTTCATTGTGCACTTGGGGTACTTTTAATTCCTGTTCACCAAACCCATCTTGAGTGTTTGCTGCTAAAAAGCTCATTTTTTAGTTTCACCTGACCATAGAAGCCAGTCCCATTTGAAGTTCCAGTCATGTCTGATAACTGAATATGCTGGAGTTTTGGGTTTTTGGATGAGCTAGGAGAATTTGTCTTGAAACCCTCCCAAACAACATGTGGTTTTCTGACCCCGAGACTCGAATTGACTTTTCTGCAATTCTCCAGCTGTGGTCCTTGAGTCTTTAGCCACTGAAATTTTGCTCCTCACCGTGCATTAAGACGATATAGACACACGTCCTCTTCCAGGCAGTTTCATAACATTTCCTGTTGATTGGAAATTCTTAATTATTGCCCTGATGGTGGAAATGGGAATTTTCACTGCTCTAGCTCTTTTGTTAAAGCCGCTTCACTAATTTGTGAAGCTCAATTATCTTTTGCTGCACATTAGATATATATTATTTGTTTTTTCTCATTGTGATGAATGATTAAGGGAATTTGGGCATTGTTTGCCCTCCTATTTATATTTCTGTGAAACAGGAAGCCATGGCTGGATAATTCCATGTTCATAATCACCCTGGAGTGCTCAAAATTGTGAATATGAATGGGAGTATACTTCAGAGATATATTACTCATAAGAATTTCTAGGGGTGGCAATAATTGTGTCCAATGTGTATTTGAGAAAAACATTTCATAATGAGATTTTCCCCCATTTTCAATTGTTTTAGTTCAATGAAAGGTTAGATTATTTTGTGATTTTTTTTTTTTTAAAGGGGTGGTTGATTACACTAACTAACGTTAAAAAAGTGAAATTGCAATGTTGCTGTTTGAGCATAAACAATATCTGCAAAGTTGCAGCGCTGAAAGTTCAATGCAAACAGAGATATTGTCTTTTAAAATTCTGGAAGTATAATGGCTACAAAAACGGCTGGTAAGGGACTACAACGAACTACTTCCCAGGTCTGATACGTCACGGACCCAGATAAAGCCCACCCTCGGGAACATGTAAGGAAGGGGGCGAGGCCATGCTGTGCTGCTTTAGAGAAGAGGAAGAGGTGCACGTAAAAATCTATTCATATATGAATCGCGATTCTGTCTTCTAATGATTCTAATGGATTCACAAGTTTCAAAATGAATGTTCTAAAACAGCCATTCTTAATAGCGTTCCTCGCGTCGCCCTGCATCTCTCTCTCTCTCTCTCTCTCTCACGCTCACATTCAGATTGTAAGATCAGATCCGATAAACTGTTCCAATTATACATTTTCACATAGCAATGAGAAGCGTTAACAATAAACAATAGATATTACCGGTGCACTTATCTGTACATAGGATATCAACAACAGCTTTAAAATAACTGCATTTATGATCTAAAACGTGATTTAGCCAAAAAATTACTATTGTGTCTTGCAATATCAGTGTGTGCAAAGGTTCTGTGCAATCCTCTTGTTTGATATTCTCGGGGTCTGAATTGATATGGCAATATTGACGAACTTGCTGTAAACTTTGTAAAAGAGCATAATAGGACCCCTTTAAGAATCTAATAGCATAAAGTCAGTTGATTAACTGGACGATCACTACACCCACCACTATGTAAACCTAAGAAGCATAATAAAATAATACACGTCATGAACCTTTAAAAAACCTTTTTGGAATAATACAAGTTAAAAATTTGTTGCTTTAAGTCTACAGTAGGGATGGGCAACATTGATAAAACTTGCTGATCAGATCACAGAGACAGAACAACACCACCCAGATTCTGTTTTAATCATTCTCGGGGACTTTAATAAAGCAAATCTCTCCCGTGAACTGCCAAAATACAGACAGCATGCTACATGTCCCACCAGAGAAAGTAATAAATTGGATCACTGTTACACAGCGATAAAGGAGGCATATCACACTGTCCCACGGGCAGCTATAGGACTCTGATCACTGTTTGTTTAATCTTTAGGTAGAAACTGAAATCAGCTAAACCTGTATTAAAAGGACTGTTAAAAGATGGACTAAATGAAACATAGCGGGTTTTACAAGCCTGTTTCGACCTTACTGATTGGAGTGTTTTTGAGGCTGCTGCCACCGGTCTGGACGAGCTCACAGAAACTGTAACATCTTATATCAGTTTTTGTGAAGATGTGTGCATTCCTACCAGGACTCATCTAACCTACAACAAATGACAAACCGTGGTTCACTGCAAAACTCAGACAGCTCGGTCAGGCCAAAGAAGATGCTTACAGGAAGGGGGACAACGTCTTGTATAAACAGGCCAAATACACACTGGAAAAGGAGATCAGAGTGGCAAAGAGGAATTATGAAAAAATAAGGATTCAATTCTCTTCCAGTGACTCCGCATTAGTGTGGAAAGGTCTGAAAGAGATCACCAACTACAAGACACCATCCCCCAGTACTGTGGAGAATCAACAACTGGCAGACAGTTATCTGAATAAGTTCTACTGCAGGTTTGAAAAAAAAAAACACCCCACACCTGCCCTGAACACCTCTCCACACAACTATTAACACCTCCAGCAACCCCCCTCCCCCACACCTGCAATTCAGATCAGTGAAGATGAGGTGCACCAGGTCTTCCTGAAGCAGAAGAGAAAGCAAGCAAGCACCAGTCTGTCTGAAATCCTGTGCTGACCAGCTGGCCCCCATCGTCACACAGCTCTTCAACAGATCACTGGAACTGTGTGAAGTCCCTTCATGCTTCAAACAATCCACCATCATTCCCATTCCAAAGAAATCCAAAATTTCAGGACTAAATGACTACAGGCCTGTGGCTCTAACGTCTGTGGTCATGAACTCTTTTGAAAAACTGGTGCTGGCCCGCCTGAAGGACATTACTGGACCCTTGCTGGATCCTCTTCAGTTTGCCTACAGAGCAAACAGGTCTGTAGACGATGCAGTCAACATGGAACTGCATTATGTTCTGCAACATCTAGACAGACCAGGGACTTGTGAGGATTCTGTTTGTGGACTTCAGCTCGGCCTTTAACACTATCATTCCAAACCTCCTCCTGCCGATACTAACTCAGCTCTCCATGCCCACCTCCATCTGTCAGTGGATCACCAGCTTCCTGACAGACAGGCAGCAGCTAGTGAGGCTGGGAAAATTCTCATCCAGATTTGGTTGCACAGATACTATTTAAACTAAACTGAGCTAGACAATGACATCTGAATTCAATAATGAAATGCCTTTAACTGAAAATTGAGAAAATTGAGTGTCTAATCTTATCATTATACATTACTGACACTCTATCCTTCAATTTGATACTGTTATGTGCTTTCACAATCTGTATTGTTAAAAGCGCTATATAAATAAAGATGACTTGACTCTGCACCGCGTAAACATAACACCATGTCCGCATTTGTGATCGTAGAAACGCCAAACAAGCACAACTCTACACAGCTCAAAACTCACGTTTGAATAGTCCGTAGCAAATTCTTTAAATAAGAAAACACTTACAGGCTGTGATTCATAAGCGCCAGACTGTCCTTGCAAATTTGGAATTGTTCCACTTTATAGAAACAGCATTTTTCGGCTGGCATTGTATGCTAATCTCTCCCAGGTTCAGGAAATATAGTCATCTGTAAAATGCACAACACAAACTAATATTTGGGATGAACTGTTCTGGAACAGTGTTGTAAATCTAACTTAACCACTGATTTCTAGTTGTGTACTCATTTGGAAGGCCAAACAAAGTTTCACTTTCACAACCAAACACACAGCTTCTCCACGACACTGCGTCAGCAACAACAATACTACAGAGAGAATAAAAGTTATGCCTTCTTTCATAGCGTGTACGTTTTGGGCGGTGTTATGCAAATCTTCCCACACAGTGACCTAGACATGTGGGGGTGTGTGTTTAAATGAGCCGTTTTAGGGGGGCATGGCAGAGTCTTAACTTCTATAAAGAATCTCTCTTTGGGTTTGAGACTTTAATCTTTGCAACTTTACAGATCTAACATATGTACAAACACTATTCTGTCCATATGATGGGACAGAATAGTGACCAGCTTCAACAACAGCAAAGTTCTCACATTCACATTTGTAAACTGACAACCAGAATTCTAGTCTGGAGATATTAACCTTAGAAGAAAGAAACCTTATATACACTTATTCACAAATGAAAATACTTTTTGATGTTGTGTTTTATGCATTGTTTAGATTAATCTTGACTACTCAAAACGGTGCACTTGTGTGCTGTGCTAGTGACCAACTGACCAATAGCTAAGGCCAGGATTTTCACAAAGTAAAACACTTCATTTATTCTGTTTATTTTTTTAAACCAAATCCTATAGCATGCCCTCAGAGCTCTTATGGCACGATCATTCTTTGATGCTTCAGCTTCAAGCATTAAAAGAAATGCAGGTCACCATTAACTTCCATTACATGGAGTGCAGGCTCCTTTTGTAGTCTGAATAAGAAAGCATTAAAACATCACCAGGGTGAGTAAATAATGACTGAATTTTCAATTTTGGGAGAACTACTCTTTTTAAGTGAAGACAACACAAAAACAAACTCACTTTGACAAACGTGATCTTGCAGGTGCACTCATCGTTGTTGAGGTTACGAATGACGACGTCCCCATAGTGCTCGAGCCATCTCTGCTGACTGAACACATTGTGGATGCAAGTGACTGCTTTATTCCACTCATAATGATCGCCGTAGCTGAAGAGGAATGATCAGAAAAAATAAATCAGATACAGTGACAGGATTATTTTGCTCATTTTTGAAAAAAAAAAAAAAAAAAAAAAAAAAAAAAAAAAAAAGGATAAAAACTTAAAATAAAAAAAATAAAAAGTAAATAAATAAATAAAAGCCACGTACACTCGTTAATTCAAAAGCTTTGGGGAGTTTTGCTCGTTCATTCTCGCGAGTGTTTACATTCCTCCGCAAGCGCACGTGGCCTCAGATTTACAGAAACTCGCTGATCTGATCACAGACACTGCACAAAAACACCCAGACTCTCTGTTTGCATCATTCTTGGGGACTTTAAATCAAGCAAATCTCTCACATGAACTGGTGGGACATGTAACATGCTGTCTGTATTTTGGCAGAGAAAGTAACATACTGGACCAATGTATAGTTGATATCAAAAACTGGATGACTAGCAATTTCTTACTGTGAAATTCAGAAAAAACAGGTGTTAATTATTGGACTTTTGCATGCAATAACCTAGATCACTGTCTAATATTTGACGGCTGCTCTAAATTCTTCATCAGCTAGGAACCTAGGCGTACTTTTTGATAATCTTTCCTTCGAAAAACATGTTTCTAGCATTTGTAAAACTGCATTTTTCCATCTTAAAAATATATCTAAATTACGACCTATGCTCTCAATATCAAATGCAGAAACATTAATTCATGACCTTGAGGCTAGATTATTGTAATGCTTCAATAAACAAACTTCAGCTGGTTCAAAATGCAGCAGCTAGAGTCCTGAATGCAGCTGAATGGTTTGGCACCTCAGTATTCGAGTGAGCCCTCATCACACTATAGTCCTTCACGTCCGCTGCGATCTCAAAACTCTGGTCATCTGATAATACCTAGAATAACAAAATCAACTGCGGACAGCAGATCCGTTTCCTATTTAGCACCCAAAGTCTTCAACAGTCTACCTAACACTGTTCGGGAGGCAGACACACTCTGTCAGTTTAAATCTAGATTAAAGACCCATATCTTTATCCTGGCGTACACATAACACACTAATACGCTTCTATTATTCAAATCCGTTAAAGGATTGTTAGGCTGCAGTAATTAGATCAACCGGAACCAGGAACACTCCCCATAACACACAATGTACTCGTTACATCGTAAGAAGAATGGCATCTACGCTAATATTTGTCTGTTTCTTTCTTATTCCGAGATCACCGTTGCCACCCAGATCCAGTCTGTATCCAGATCAGATGGTGGATCAGCACCTAGAGACGACCTCTACAGCCCTGAATGTCAGCTGAGATCAGGACACCTAGATGAACCCCAGAGACTGATCCCCAGTGAGGACCTCGTCACCTAGACAGCCATCGGGACAAGACCACGGGAACCAGATGAGTCCTTTACAAAATCTGACTTTGCTGCGGTTGGAATTGAACTGCTGATTCGTCTGGTCAGAGGAGAACTGGCCCCCCGACTGAGCATGGTTTCTCCCAAGGTTTTTGGGAGAAACCACTTTATTTGCCATTATATCCTGTATATCTACGGCAATACTTGAAATGAGTTCAACGCAGCAGACATTGTCATACGTTGGAGGAATGTCCAGGCCATTTTTTTTCCTGCAGCATAAGTGGCTTCCCAAAAAAATTCCTCCTTTGCGATATGCGCTGTATTCATTTTTATAGAAAGCTCACATCTCGTTGCGCTGTCATTCTTTTTATTTTGAGTTTGAAACCCTTTTGCGATCGCAGAGTCCTCAGGGTCTTAGCTTGAAGCCATTACACTAATCACGACAAGATGCATGTCGTTTGCTTTTTGAGTGCGCTGTGAGATTTTCACGTTTGAAACTGCACGACCCTGATACAAAGTCCGTTTTAGCGGCTAAGCCACATGTTCCTCCTCATCGTACAAAAGCCATTCAAAATCTGACAGCCACTGAGTCTGGAACTTTCGCTTTTCCAGTACACTTTTTGATTCAGAATGCACAATCTTTTGGGTTACATTTGACGTGCTTGGCTGGGGTTCGCAGGCGCATTCACCGTCTAAAATCTGCACAGAACTGGGCTCTTTACTCTTCTTTGCGCTTGAAAAAAAAATCAAGTGTTTTGTGATCCGATTGGAATTTTCAATTTTTGTATCCATTTACATCCACAGTAAAGGAAGAACACGATCTAATGCGTCAATTCTCTTTACACAGCATGTGTAGCCTCTCTCTTTCTCTCATGTTGAGTGCGCGTGTGAGAAAACGACAGCGGGCACTCTCAGGTAAGTGATGGCGTTTAATGCGGACTGAGCGAGCTTTGAAATTATATCCGAGCTAAATTTATTCTTTGCAACTAACTCAATCACAGGCAAGTAAAATCTGAAAATTTACTAGCCGTTAGCTAATTAAAAAGACATTTTTTAGTCGCATAGCAGGAAATTTACTCTCATTGAAGAGGGTTGCTACAGACAGAAGGTTAAAGAGCTGGCTGTCTGGTGCAGTCTAAACAACCTGGAGCTCAACAAAACTGTGGAGATGATCGTTGACTTCAGGAGAAACCCCCCTGCACTCTTCCCACTCACCATAATAAACAGCACTGTGACTGCAGTGGAGATATTCAAGTTCCTGGGATCCATCATCTCTCAGAACCTGAATTGGGACACTCACATCAACTCCATTGTATAAAAAAAAAAAAAAAAAAAAAAAAGCCCAAAGGTTGTACATCCTTCGCCAGCTGAGGAAGTGTAACCTGCCATAGGAGCTGCTGAGACAGTTCTAGTCAGCCGTCATTGAGTTTGTCCTGTGCACTTCAATATCTGTCTGGTTTGGCTCAGCTACAAAATCAGATCAGAAGACCACAGAGAACGGTTCGAACTGCTGAACAGATTATCGGTGCCCCCCTACCCACTCTTCAAGAACTGTGTACAGGTGCATCTCAAATTAGAATTTCGTGGAAAAGTTCATTTCAGTAAGTCAACTCAAATTGTGAAACTCGTGTATTAAATAAATTCAATGCACACAGACTGAAGTAGTTTAAGTCTTTGGTTCTTTTAATTGTGGTTCTTTTGTGTCACAAAAGACCACAAAAACCCACCAATTCACTCTCAACAAATTAGAATATGGTGACATGCCAATCAGCTGATCAACTCAAAACACCTGCAAAGGTCTCCTGAGCCTTCAAAATAGTCTCTCAGTTTGGTTCACTAGGCTACACAATCATGGGGAAGACTGCTGATCTGACAGTTGTCCAGAAGACAATCTTTGACACCCTTCACAAGGAGGGTACCCCTTCACAGAGTGCTGTATCCAAGCATGTTAACAGAAAGTTGAGTGGAAGGAAAAAGTGTGGAAGAAAAAGATGCACAACCAACCGAGAGAACTGCAGCCTTATGAGGATTGTCAAGCAAAATCCATTCAAGAATTTGGGTGAACTTCACAAGGAATGGACTGAGGCTGGACTTGCCCTTTGGTCCAAAGTCCTCTTTTCAGATGAGAGCAAGTTTTGTATTTCATTTGGAAACCACGGTCCTAGAGTCTGGAGGAAGGGTGGAGAAGCTCATAGCCCAAGTTGCTTGAAGTCCAGTGTTAAGTTTCACAGTCTGTGATGATTTGGGGTGCAATGTCATCTGCTGGTGTTGGTCCATTGTGTTTTCTGAAAACCAAAGTCACTGCACCCGTTTACCAAGAAATTTTGGAGCACTTCATGCTTCCTTCTGCTGACCAGCTTTTTGAAGATGCTGATTTCATTTTCCAGCAGGATTTGGCACCTGCCCACACTGCCAAAAGCACCAAAAGTTGGTTAAATGACCATGGTGTTGGTGTGCTTGACTGGCCAGCAAACTCTCCAGACCTGAACCCCAGAGAGAATCTATGAGGTATTGTCAAGAGGAAGATGAGAAACAAGAGACCAAAAAATGGAGATGAGCTGAAGGCCACTGTCAAAGGAACCTGGGCTTCCAGACCACCTCAGCAGTGCCACAAACTGATCACCTCCATGCCACGCCGAATTGAGGCAGTAATTAAAGCAAAAGGAGCCCCTACCAAGTACTGAGTACATATACAGTAAATGAACATACTTTCCAGAAGGCCAACAATTCACTAAAAATGTTTTTTTATTTTTTTTCTCAATTGGTCTTATGAATTATTCTAATTTGTTGAGAGTGAATTGGTGGGTTTGTTAAATGTGAGCCAAAATCACCACAATTAAAAGAACCAAAGACTTAAACTACTTCAGTCTGTGTGCATTGAATTCATTTAACACAACGAGTTTCACAATTTGAGTTGAATTACTGAAATAAATGAACTTTTCCACGACATTATAATTTATTGAGATATACCTGTACATCCAGAGTGAGGAAAAGGGCTCAGAAAATCACTCTGGATCCCTCACATCCAAATCATCCCCTTTTTGAACTTTTGCCATCTGGCCGGCGCTACAGAGCCCCATTTACCAGGACAGCAACGCACAAGAACAGTTTCTTCCCTCACGCCGGTTGCACACCGCACGCGTAAGCAGAGCAGAGACAGTGCAGAAGCGGCGCGTATGCAGAGCGTGAGAAGCTGAACTGCGGCTTATGTACTGCAAATACAGACAAGTATCGTTCATTCGGTCACGCTTTTCAGGTGTTCTCCAACAGCTGTCTTCATATGCTTTGATATGGGCAGCATGCTGTGATGCGGCTGTGTTCCCGTCTGTCACATGTATATAACATGCTGTAATTATAGTTTACATGATAAAAAGTAATCTTAAAGTTAAATGCCTCTAGTTTTAATAATTTAAACAGGCCTTTGAAGTTTGGGCAATAACTCCTGGCAGTGATGTGTTTGTGTAGTTGATTCTGTGCTAAATCTAATATTCTATGTTTTTTTTTTTTTTAATGTTGTAGATTTAAGTAGAAAATAAGAATCACTAAAATTATTGAATATATTTTGAGACAAAGGTCTTCTTAATGATTACCAGTTTGGTTTAAGATAATTAAAGCAACAGTTTTTCAATAACTAGAAGAATATGTAAAAGTATGGTATTTGGGGTAAAAAGCGCCCCTGCTGTTTGGGCGAAAGGCACAATTAACAATTAATAGATGGCTGACTTTTCCAATTCTTGGCATGACATGGTTCATATGGTATCCATGCCTATTATGTTGAGTGTCCACCTTAGAGATAGTCACCATTTTTATAATGAAACCATCATATTTAAAAACATGATATTAATCATATCATAATAAAATAAAATGTTGTTACTACTGTAAATATATATTAACTTATTATGGGATCTCCTTCAATGCTTTCAGAATCTTTACTTTATAACTTTGCTAAAGTGATTGATTTGAACAAGTATTAATTTAGACAGTATCAAATTTTTTTTTTAAACTAAAGTATTTATGAATACAGTGTGCCTTTTACCCCGTGATTGTGAAACACGAAACACCGCACATGATTTTACGGTGAAATGTGTCATTTTTCATGTTAATCAGGTCAATTTTGATCAAGAAAAATGCTCTGTGGCTTTAATTCAGTGCAGCGCAGCAAAAATAGACTCGACGCCGAAACTATCGCGGCACGGCCGCTTCTGCACTGCTCCTGTGCCCAACATCCGCTGTTTCCAACACTTAAATCAAGCCACTCATGATGATTTAAAGAATGTCATTGCGTTTGCATTGGCTCTCATGTTGAGTTATTTTGTCAGCAACCATTAAAGTACAGCGACTCCTTTGGCACACATCATTCTCTTCTCTTTCTATGAAACCTGTAAACAACATTCAGCAGTTCTAATTCTATAGCGACACCAACTCTACAGCGGTTTGCCAGAGCATTGCAATTATTTTGCATTTATTAAGATTAACAGCGATTCTTAAACATCGTTGATTGGTCATTGTGTTCATGCGCTCAAGAGATACGACTGTGATTGGCTTCAACGATCATTGCTTAGTACTTGCTTGTCAAAAGTAAGTTTACGTTGGTACTTTTGACAACACTAATTCCTGGTGGTCCTGTGTGCTACTGTGTAACCATGTGTGATCCTTTCCCTTCAATGTGCATTTAAAACGGCTACATCTGGATATAAAACTCAAAACTGAATGAAAATGAATATCCAAAGACACTTTTAACATCTCTCAATAACTGACTATTTCAAGTTCTAAGTTAAATAAAATGATTTGTGTAGAGAGCTCAGTTGAATCACATACTCACTTTGGCAGAGTGACATTAACCATTCCGCTTGAAACGATTTCCACTGACTTCCCCCAGAACTTATTCTTCCATCTCTGGTCTGAAAATGTAGAATGACTGAATGAGTGACTGAACAAACAAACAAACAGAAAATAAATGCATATATTAATATATATTAAAAAAAATTTGAAGTGTGTGATTTCATCTGGTAGTAGCGTTATTTTAAAGAAATGGCTCATCTGCAGCATCTCAAAAAAATTGTCAATGTTAGAGTGACACTGTACTGTGAAGTGTCATGTAATGTTGAACATACTGTATAATTATTTTTACATTGAGTTTAAAACAAAATGTTGAGGATGTGATGTTGCGAAACACCGTAATTTCTGCTTAATTATTCATGACAGAACATGGCGCTAGTCTGTGACAGTCTCTTTAAACTGAGAACTCATGTAGAGTTGTAGACAGGACCAATGACCATGGGGAAAAGTCATGCAGTACCCATGAATTCTTGAACTGAATTCTTAAAAAGGAAGCCTTATGAGACGTTATGGTGGTAAGTGCCCCACATGACTCCACCCTATATAAGAGGGAGTCATGGAAACAACTTACTATGATTTAACGCATGACAGAAAACATTGGGCTGGCTTGACCGTAAAATCATTTGTTTTGTTTTTTTTATAGTGATGTGTGAACTGAATTTGGTAAAAGTACAGTGTTACAGTAAAGTTATTACCCATTTTGCATAATAAAAAAAAATCATTAAAAATGTGCAAAAGCAATTATTTTCAAAATGAGTTGTAGTATAACCAGCAGGAGAGCAGTGATGTGTGAAGTGAATTTGGTGAAAGTACAGTACAGTTAACTAATGTCTCCAATAACAAGTTTAGCCCTATTTGGACGGGACTAGTTTTATAGGGGGTCGTTAGAGAAATGAGTGTTTCACAGACATACGTGGTGATTTTAATCCCGTCCGAATCTGCCATGTCTGTGTTTTTCCTCGCACAACCTCTGTAATAATTCCAGAGCAAATTACCTACTGTTTTTAGTCAAACCAAAACTTTAGAGCCCAGATATATAGCATGGGATGATAATCAGTTTCAAGGTATACCGCGGTTTGGAGAACTCATGGTTTCAAAACCACAAAAATTTCCCGTAATACCGTTCCTGCGGTATGCGCAATTTTTTTTACGTGTCAAAGACGGTAAGTGCAGTTGTGAGCAGTGAAGAGCGTAACGAGTCCCTCCTCCTCCGGTTGGTGCGAGCAGTAGTTAGTAAGAGTCACCTGTGTGTAGGATGATGGCCGAAGGAGGTGAATCCCTGGAACTTTTTTCCCCCAATCAAAAAAGATGAAGTCTGCCGTATGGGAATTTCTCGGGTAACAGACTAATGTTTCGTACACAACGATGTTCTGTACAGATGAAGTTTTGGCACCGATCGCTAAATAAATACTTCCAGGTCGTACATAAACAATATATCTGTGTCGTCTTCATTTCTCTCTCTTTCACCCTCGATCAAGACAGAGACCCATTCGCCGGTTGTTTCAGTGTTGAAATAAATACTATTTGGCTTGCTACCGTGGCAGATAACATGGACTACTTCACAGAGCGGGGAATAGCAGACTAAAGTACTACGTTTCTGCGGTGTAGTACAATAATTAAATTCAGCTGGTATCACATCTATCATTTAAAGCCTCCTGCCATTGTTTACATCTGTTCAAAATCAGGTTATTTAAAAAAACAAACTGCTGGCTTTCAGGTGTCTTTGCCACTGTTTGAGTGTTATGCGGAGAGAGACCGAGTGTGCTCTCCTCATGTATGCGCACACATCTCTGTACCTCACCGCTCATAACTTGGACTGAAAGATGGATGTGTAGAAAGTGAGCACATTGCCAAAAACCTCGTTGAGCTGCAGGTTTAATGACTGCATTTTTATTTTTTTTATAGAAATTATGTTTTGATTTGATTTTTTATTGAGCTGTAGGTTTAAGGTTAAGTGACTGCATTTTTCTTTTTCTTTTTCAGAAAATAATTTATGTTCTGATTATTGTTGAGCTGCAGGTTTAGGCTCACTTAAGTGACTGCACTTAATTTAATTAACAAGAATTCAATTATTTATTTTAAATTATTTAGACGGACATGTTTACTGTTCCAAAATGTTCTATACGTTCCTTAAATATTGTGTTCAGTGGGAAAAAAACGTTGTTTTTCACCCAGACATTTAAAAAGAATATTTTAGAGCTGTAATCGCAATACCGTGATATTTTTATCTTAAGGTTATCATACGTCAGAATTGTTTTGTTTTTTTACTAGTGGGTACAGGACACTATAGTTCATTTATGTAAGTGAGGATAGCAAAATAAAGTAAACTGTGACATTATACCCAAAAGTTCTTCATACAGTGGAGTACCAGTAAATTTTAGAAAAATGTGGGACCAAAAATGATTCAGACAGAGTCTGGGGGGAACAAAAAAAAAAAAAAAAAAAAAAAAAAAAAAGTTTAGTTCAGGTTTGCATGAACCTGGTTGACAGCATGCCCAGGAGACTACAGGCTGTCACCGAGGCTAAGGGTGGCCCGACAAAGTATTGATAGTTGTGTAAATATTGTCATACTAAGAGCTGTCTGAATATTTTTTGGTTAATTGTAATCCATTACATACCTTTCTTTCAAAGTTATCTGAAATTATCAAGTTTAACTTTGAGTTCTTCTCATATTTTATTACCATTTTCTAAACTGTAATGTGAGAAATGCTGAAGGTGTCTGAATAAATTTTGGTTTAACTGTATTTTGATAAAATGAAGTTAACCAACTAACATTATACATACTCTTTTGGTTTCTGTACCCAATATTTCATTTTATTTATTTTTTTATTATATTTTTTACAAATTACAGTGAAAATATTGGCAAGAACCAAAAATTAAAGTATCGATATTGGGCAAGTACTGTAAAAAGTGGTATCGGTGCATCCCTAACGCGGTGTGATACTGTGTGATAAGTCGTATACTGATTAACACGACAGGCCTAGCTCTGCAGGACCTACACTGTACTTGACGTCACAGGAAAATAAATGAAGAGCCATCTGGAACAGCACAGATGCTGCAGAGAGAGCCTTGAAGTGGCTATCAAGAGGGTTTTTTCCTTGACAATTGCTGCTAGGGTGAAGGCTGAGGTCTGATCAGCTTTAGCTAGGCTCGAAGAATGCGTCTGATGTTCAAAAGACCCAAAATACACCAAAAGCCATAGGAAACATCACTGCTTGGCATCAAAAGATGTTTCATAATAACTGCTTGTTGGGTATCTGTGTTTTGAATTAAATGTAACATCCCACATGAAGAATTCATAAAATTTTGAACCGTTACCTTGCCAAAAGCTGAAGTTATCAGACTCTGCATGGCAGGCAGACAGAGGTGGGTGATGACTGACCTAGAAAGAGGGGAAGAAAAAAAGTGTCAAAATGCAATTACAGTCCTTCATATTGTATGTCCGATATATTAAGTGCTCATACCTGCTCTGCCATATAATGGAAACCACGGTCCTCCCGCACATTCTCATATGTTTCCCCTAGAACGGGGTTAAAGGGTTTGTAACGATTACGCCAGCTGGCCCAGGCATAGCCTGAAATAGAGAACACGGCCACATAAACCTGAAAGAGAGAGGGGAAAAAGGCAAATTACAAATAATACCTCAGGCTAATGCTGCACATGCAGTCAAGTCCACTAACTGAAGGTCATCTTCATAGACATTTTTATTTTTTTAGTTTATCTAAATCAGTTTTAGTTTTTGTTGCTGCAATTTAATTAGAATTTAGTTATACAAGTCAGATGGATGGGGTGTTAAAGTGAAACCTGTCATTGTTCTTTTACACACACACATGCAACTTATGATGCATAGCAGCTATATAATATTTCAGCAGGAGCTCTCAGCACCAGTCAGTGTAGTTCAATTGTTATGCCAGAAGGTGGTGGCAAGGGTCCGTTTTTACATGCAAGTCATCATTAAAACCAAAATTAATGCATGACATTACATCAGGGTTTCCCAAACTGGGGTTCAGGAAGGAACTGCAGGGGGGTTGAGAGTTGATGAAAAGCTAATAATTAAATCTATGTAAAATTATATATACACACACAAATTGTTCACCTGAACATGACATAGCAAGGGTAGGCATGTTCGGTCCCTGAGAGCCACTGTCCTGCAGAGTTTAGCTCCAAACCTGAACAAGCTATATATCTTCAGGATTACTAATGCTACAGGAAGTTATTTTTTTAATTCAGGGTTGGAGCTAAACTCTGCATTACAGCGGCTCTCTCGGACCTACCCGTGTCATATTGTCATTAACTGACATCAATAATTGAACAACATACTGGCACATCTGAATTACTGAATCTAAATCTGAATTACTGCCTTAATCTAAAAAGGTCTTAAAAACAAATTTTATGTTCAGCTGACAAAGCTTGGTAATCGCCTGCAATACATGAACTAACATTAATAAACATGAAAACCGAATAGCATTACACTGCACATGTTATCCAGACTTTCAAAATTATTCATTAGTGAAGTCATATATATATATATATATATATATAAATAAATAAAATAAATAAATGAGAAGTTTGGTTCCAAAATGCTATAAAATCCATTTTGATTAATTCGCGTACAAATGTGTTTTCTTTACCAAGAAAGTGGCAAGATGAAAACCACTATTTTCTGTTTCAAACTTTCACATACCATCTTTAAGTTATAACAACATTAAAAATTCTAATCCAAATTTTGATTTTCAAAGAATTATTATAAAAAGATTATTTTTTCCCCCAAAATGTAATCCATTGAATCAACATAAAGGTTATTTTTTATATTGCAACTGTTGAAAATACACCACAAAGCAAGTTAATCCACATATGACAGCCTCTGAACTTGGACAATACTAATCTTATATAGGCTACAGGCACTGGACTAAAAATAGCCTACATTCAAGCAGTCATTGCTCGCAAAATGAAATTCAAAGGATCATCTTGTTAATTCTATAAATTACAAATGAAAATTTCATCATGGAACAACAATCACAGAAATTCCAAAATGACATTTCCCTTACATTCGACTTCCGAAAGTGTATTCATCTTTGACAAGGTTACATTCATTTAGCTGACTAGTGCTATATGCTGTATTAACAAAAAATATTAATGGCATTAATAAAAACACTTACACTGACAAGCTACGCAATATAATCATAATCGAATGAGATTCATCTGTGATTTTGCTATCACAAAACCGGCTTTACTGACGAGATGCGCATGACAATCACATGCGATTTATCATGCAGCCCTTTTTGTTTGTTTGTTGATCACAAAGTAGATGAGGAAAACTCGGATGCTGGGTGTATTCAAAGCACCGCCATTACAGTCTACAGTGCATGGAATGGTGCGCTGTAATTGGTTGAGCGGATTTATCGCATTCTGCAGAGAAGGAAGACTGGCGTTTGTCGCGGTTTGGAAAAATAAATAAATAAAGGGAGAAAACATGACAGAAAAACACAACGGATAACGCATTTTGCGTAAAATGAAAATTTACTTTTCAATACTGATTTGTGTTGATTTTTAAAAAAATGGCGTTTAGGAACCAAACTTGTATATATGGGGTAAACGTACCCATTAAGCTCACCAAAATCTACATTGAGACATTGTGTACAAGAAGTTGTGTTAAAATAAAATACTCTCAAAAATATTTAATTTGATTTATAAAAAGCATTAATTAAAATATTCATCATTAAATTAAAAAAGTCTGGCTGTGCTTAATTAAGCTCACGTGTTTTATTAAACTCATTTAAAAGAATTTAAAGAATTGTAAAAATACATTTTTTTGAAAGGTACAAAGTCAATCAAAAAAAAAAAACAATAAAAATCAAGCAACAAGGCATATCAATCAGTTATATATTTATAGTGAAGTGTCATCCAAGCACATTGCAACATCTATACTAGTCCACGTTCAGCTAAGTAACATTCAAAAATCAAATAAAACAAACCAATAAGACATTTAATTCATGGAGATGAACACAGAAACTAGCCTCAATATGAAGTCTCTTAATAAAATGGAGGTCAACTTATCTATAGTCTCTTATGGCTGGAATACACAAGATTTTTGCCTCGATTTTCCACAGATTTACAGTCTGGAGAAGTTGATGCTAGTTGCCAAAGATCAGAGCCAGTCTGCAGTTCTGAGTTGACAGAATCCATAGAAAATCGATTAACTTTAACTGATGGTTGTCACGTTATATTTAAAGTCTGTTTATGAAATACTTACATAGACTTTCAATGTGGAAGAGCTTAAAGAGAGCACACTGAGCTTAATTGGAGCAGCAACAGTTTTTAATAAATTTCATGTAATATTTATTAAAATGACATGATTTTTGCTAAATAAATAGTCTAGGTCATGTATTAAGTTACATATTACATATTTTTATAATTTCATAGATGTATTAATATGAACAAATATTATTTTTTGTCTCATTGATGTCACACTGGTTTCTCCCAAGGTTTTTCTCTCAATTCTGTCTCAGAGGGAGTTTTGGTTCCTTGCCGCTGTCGCCTCTGGCTTGCTCAGTTGGGGACACTTAATTTCTAGCGATTATTGTCGGTTTGATTGCACAGATACTATTTAAACTAAATTGAGCTAGACAATGGCATCTCTGAATTCAATAATGAAATGCCTTTAACTGAAAATTGAGTGTTTAATCTTATTATATATTACTGACACTCTGTCCTCCAATTTGATACTGTTAAGTGCCCTTTAAAGGAATAGTTCACCCAAAAATTAAAATTCTGGGTATCAGAACACAAAATAACAGAAAGGAAGATATTTTGAAGAAAGTTTGTAACCAGGCTGTTTTGGGGTACCATTGATTTCCATCAGTGGCGGTTCTACATTGAATTACTCTCCGGGCGAGACCCCCTCTGAGCGCCCATCCCCCAACACCGTCACTCACGACCAGAAGTCAAGACTAAACCAATTCACCTTCACATAATCGTTTATTACCTATTTGTATTAGACATTTCACACAATTCAGAAAAAAAACCAAAAACGTGCAAATTATAGGCCTGTGTTTTAATATTATGAATGAAATGTGCGTTATTTGAAAGTCAAGGTGTGACTGACTTTATTCCACTTGTCCCATTAATGGAGCGGACAAGCCCTCCTTGTCCGCTCCATTTGGGAGAGGTGAACTGTCCACCCGCGCCCTCCTCCCTTTTCCACTTCTCACACAGCTTCTGTACACGGCACTAGAGGGCTGCATTGGGTTTGGGCTCCCGCCGGACCCAACGCAAATCTCGCGGGAGCGGGCGGTTTTACCTTTGCTGCGGGCGGGAGTGGGCAGTCAGAAATTTTCGCGGGAGACCCGCAGGGAACGATGGGGTTTGGTGTGTAATAGAGATAGAGTCAACACATTAAGTTGAGAAGAAAATTAAAGCGGCTGTTTACATGACAAAAGCAAAGCAAGGCAAGTCAGACATCTGGAAACAATTCTCAATTGTCACTGAAAAAAATTGGAAAGAGTTAAACTTCGTAAATTGCGATAAATGTGCACAAGGACATAAATCTGGCACCTCTGCCTGAGGCGACATACCTATTTTCTAAGTTCTATGTGTTTATTTACTTAAGTTAAAGTTATTTCATATTTTGCTTTGGCTTATTTAGCATACTTAAACTGTTTGTTAACAGTTAAGGACTGAGTCCGAAATTTTGTGCGTTTTTCCGATTTTTCGTATTCCTCATCCTTTCCTATCAAAAAGCGCTACGGATGCGAAGACGCAGAAACTCGAACCTGATCCGATTTTTTTTTTTATGAGGGACGAAAGTTTCGGAGGCAGTGTGTGACAATGTGAGGTTTTATTTATTTTTTAACGTGCGAACATCTTGGACTGGGTGTGAAATGACCTTTAAACTGTTTGTTTAGTAAATCGTTTGGTGCTTCTGTACCAAGCAGTAGGCTACTTTTAAAAACTGAGGTAACCTTACTGCTATTTGTGCTTTTGTTTTAACGGTTAATGTTTAATAACGCTAATAAAAAAAATACTCAATGTTTTTGTCGGGTGTGGTGCTTTGGTTTAGCATTATTTCATTTAACTGCAATCATGTTTAAATCCTGCTATTCTGGATGATAGGTTGAACGAATATTTGAGTATTTGTGTAGCCAACATTGTTTTACAAGCTCTGAGAGAAAGTCCGCGGGAGCGGGCGGGAGTGGACACAAACATTGCGGGCGCGGGCGGGAGTGGAACGCGCAGGTTGCGGGAGCGGGCGGTCCTGGTCAGAAATTCAGCGGGAGCGCAGGGCTCTACACAGCACCTTCTCAGCAAGCAGGGGAGTCAATTTGCCAATTCCCCACACAGTTATATGATAGATAATAGAAAACCGCTTGGCGGCGCAGATGATTCATTTATTTTTTTCAAGTGCTTGTGCCGCTCCCCACGCGTCATGGAAAAAAATGCCACCCCGGGCGGCTGCCCCGTTCGCTTATGCCTAAAACCGCCACTGACTTCCATAGTAGGAAAAAATAAATAAATAAATATTATGGAAGGCAATGGTGCACCAGAACTGCTCTGTTTCCCACATTTTTCAGAATATCTTCCTTTGTGTTCAGCAGAACAAAGACATTCATACAGGTTTGGAACTACTTGAGGGTGAGTAAATGACAGAAGTTTCATTTTTGGGTGAACTATCCCTTTAAGCTCACCTTAAAATAATATGAAATCTTTAAAAATTACAGCACTGTAAAACGACAGTCCAGCAACAAACTGTCAATTTATAATATTATGCATGTAAAAGTACAAGCCAGTAATGCCTGTGATGTAATGTGTTTGCGTAGCACACAATCTTATACAGCTAGTCAGCTAACTGTGTTCTGTAGCATCTGTGGCATGTTGCTAAAACTATCTTTTGGATCGAATGTAATTATTTCCCACATCCAAATTCCAGGTCATAATATGCAAAAGTATGAACATTAATCTCTTAATTTCACAATAAGTAGTGAAACTTACCCAAAACAAAAGGTTTAAACATCTAAAAAAAAAAAATAAAAAAAAATTAGCGGCCGATATAGATATGGTGGCCGATATATCGTGCATCCCTAGTTTTTTTTTTTTTTTTTTTAACTATCGAACCAATAAGATATATAATTTGGCCGATATATTAAAGCCGATAAATAATGCATCATTTCCTGCAGAGGCACTTCAGATGCGCACTGTTCGCAGTGGTTTTTAATTGCTTGAAATATTACTGGAATCACTTCAAAAAAGGAAAATACAGTAAAGTGCAACATGTGCAGGGCAAGTCTGTCATATTATAATGAGAACATTACTGTTAAATAATTAATGGAATCTTTGTGCGCCCATGTTTTAACGCGTTGTTACGGGGAGAGTGCATCCACAACAGAAGTTACACATTCTGGGGTGCGTTTCCCAAAAACAACTAAGTTCCTTCGTTACCAATAGAGTTCAATGGAACTAACGACCATAGTTAGCTAACTATGCTTTTGGGAAACGCACCCCCGGTTAGCACCTAACTTAGTTCGAGTTTACTTGTATATAAAAAAGACGCAAATGCACAAGTTGTAATGTGTTTATGTTGTATAAATAGCTGATTAATCTCATATGATTAGTTTCCTTGAGTTAAATAAGCTGCCAGCAAAGCGCATCAGTTTACCAGTGTTCATTCAGCTCTTCAGTTTCAGCGCACAGCTCGAACAGCAATGCACAACATTAATAACAATGATTGGGACTATCATATAACATCATAATGAGAACACTTATAATAAAACGTTGTGAATTCTCTGGTTTAATGTGTTGCGTTTCAGCACGTTATTGCGGGAAGAGCCAAGAGCATCACATCTTATTAGCCCGTAACTCGCGCATTTGCATCTTTTTGTGCATATACAAGTTATAATATTACGTTTATGTTGTATAAATAAGCGCTTCAGTTTACCGGTGTTCATTCAGCTCTTCAGCAGCGCACGCAGCTAAAACTGTATGCTGCTATTTGAAACCGTGGTATTAATTTAAGATACTTTTTCAAAATCATTGATATATATTAATAACAACCACCACTATTATTTTTCTCTTATTATATTCGTCAACAATATGGTTTAATTAAAATGATTTAATTGTCGGTGCAAAGGCTATTCCGTTTAATTTATCCATGGCACATGAATTTTTTTTAAAATTATTTTTACATGTAACATTAAGTAATGTTGTCCAGTGACTTGATTGCATTATTTAAGCAGTGTTATTTATTTGTAAGGCTGCTTTATGTTTGATTTATGTTGAAGTGTTTAATGGCATTTAACGGAGAGACTTTTTTTTTTGGTAATCAGGCTCTCAAAAGTTACATAATTTGGATTTAGATTTATTGGCCAACATAGCGATTAGCGGCTTTCATTTATATAGAATTATCGGTATCGGCCAAAATTTTCATATCGGTGCATCCCTAAAAAAACCCCACACATTTAAGGGGCTCCTCTTTTGGTGAAAGTTTTCAGACAGCTTTCAAAATGGCCACCAGACAGTGTGAACACATGGAGACACAGACTCCAGGGTTCGACATTAATGCCAAACAAGTAACACGATTAAAACATCACTAACCAAAAATAACTATCTAGCAAAAATAACTAACATCTATTTAACAGTATAAGGTTGCGCTGCTGAGGCAGGGTTCACGCGGCCTCTCAAGAGGAGAAAAATCAAAACACTAAGAAACTCAGCATACTGAGGTAAAAATTCTAAATGGAAAGGTTTTATATTTAAAATACAGTTAGGCAACACTCAACGTTTTCACCATTACGACTGTTTAATAGTTCTATAAACAGTTCAATGAGCAAATGCAATAATATTAGGTCACTTACATTTTTTGGCGGAACCACAGCACATCTCAAAGCAACCATCCGATTCATTGCTTTGAACGAATCGGTTAAGTCAGTTTAATTAGCCCATGCATAAACATCTGATGAATCTGCCGTTTGAACGAATCGTTTGAATGACTCCGTGACACCTACTGGCGTTTTAATTTAATTGAAAATTATAATTTCCACCATTTCTTGTTTGTATATTCAATTTTTTTTTTTAAAGAATCTCATAATTTAATGTAGGCTAGTTGTATTTTTCAGTGTAAATGATTTAATTTGATAATGTATAGACAGTCATCACATTATTATAATTGAATTTATAGATCAAATGTAAGAATTTTAAATGAAAGTTGATGAGATTAGTGGGAAACTGCCCTCTATGAAAAGGTTTAAAAAAAAAAAAAAAAAACCCTAAACACACAATACACTTATATTTCCATTGTCCTCATTTGTAAGTCGCTTTGGATAAGTGTCTGCTAAACTACTAAATGTAAACTAATAATACACACATACACACATAGTGGGTGCGGAAAGTATTCAGTCCCCCTTAAATTTTTCACTGTTATACTGCAGCCATTTGCTAAAACCATTTAAGTTCTTTTTTTTTTCCCCCTCAATGTACACACAGATCCCTCAATTGACAGAAAAACACAGAATTGACATTTTTGCAGATTTATTAAAAAAGAAAAACTGAAATCTCACATGGTCCTAAGTATTCAGACCCTTTGCTCAGTATTTAGTAGAAACACCCTTTTGATCTAATACAGCCATGAGTCTTTTTGGGAAAGATGCAACACGTATTCACACCTGGATTTGGGGATCCTCTGCCATTCCTCCTTGCAGATCCTCTCCAGTTCTGTCAGGTTGGATGGTAAACGTTGGTGGACAGCCATTGTTAGGTCTCTCCAGAGATGCTCAATTGGGTTTAAGTCAGGGCTCTGGCTGGGCCATTCAAGAACAGTCACGGAGTTGTTGTGAAGCCAATCCTTCATTATTTTAGCTGTGTGATTAGGGTCATTGTCTTGTTGGAAGGTAAACCTTCGGCCCAGTCTGAGGTCCTGAGCACTCTGGAGGAGGTTTTCGTCCAGGATATCCCTGTACTTGGCCGCATTCATCTTTCCCTCGATTGCAACCAGTCGTCCTGTCCCTGCAGCTGAAAAACACCCCCACAGCATGATGCTGCCACCACCATGCTTCACTGTTGGGACTGTATTGGACAGGTGATGAGCAGTGCCTGGTTTTCTCCACACATACCGCTTAGAATTAAGGCCAGAAAGTCCTATCTTGGTCTCATCAGACCAGAGAATCTTATTTCTCACCATCTTGGAGTCCTCCATGCGGGCTTTCATGTGTCTTGCACTGAGGAGAAGCTTCCGTCGGGCCACTCTGCCATAAAGCCCCGACTGGTGGAGGGCTGCAGTGATGGTTGACTTTCTACAGCTTTCTCCCATCTCCCAACTGCATCTCTGGAGCTCAGCCACAGTGATGTTTGGGTTCTTCTTTACCTCTCTCACCAAGGCTCTTCTCCCCGATAGCTCAGTTTGGCCGGACGGCCAGCTCTAGGAAGGGTTCTGGTCATCCCAAATGTCTTCCATTTAAGGATTATGGAGGCCACTGTGCTCTTAGGAACCTTAAGTGCAGCAGAAATTCTTTTGTAACCTTGGCCAGATCTGTGCCTTGCCACAATTCTCTTCAGGCAGTTCCTTTGACCTCATGATTCTCATTTGCTCTGACATGCACTGTGAGCTGTAAGGTCTTATATAGACAGGTGTGTGGCTTTCCTAATCAAGTCCAATCAGTATAATCAAACACAGCTGGACTCAAATGAAGGTGTAGAACCATCTCAAGGATGATCAGAAGAAATGGACAGCACCTGAGTGAAATATATGACTGTCACAGCAAAGGTTCTGAATACTTAGGACCATGTGATATTTCAGTTTTTCTTTAATAAATCTGCAAAAATGTCAACAATTCTGTGTTTTTCTGTCAGTATGGGGTGCTGTGTGTACATTAATGAAAAAAATGAAAGTTAAATGATTTTAGCAAATGGCTGCAATATAACAGTGAAAAATTTAAGGGGGTCTGAATACTTTCCATGCCCACTGTATATATAACAATGTATATTTTAATCTTAAAATGATATCATATACAGTGAAAGAGTAAGAAAAGCTGCGTTACACTGTAGCTCACGCTGTGAGGTTTCTCTGAATAACAATGTTTGTACAGCTAGCTAATGAAAGCTTTGTAAACCGTCTGTATAAAAAGGTGTTTTATTGCATATGAATTAATTTTAAGGACTGCACATTTAGTATTGCTCAAAGATCCGGCGAGAGCGCATCTGCAGACAGCGCACATCACATGGGGTTGGACGGAGTATCTTTGACGAGAGTGACTATAGGCTGTGAAGGAAAGCATGTGCGTAAATCACTTGTATGGAGATGGTCGGGGCATGTTTTATGCAAATGACTAACCTTGTGCATGCGGCAGCTCATTTAGAATACTCCAAATTGACTAAAATTAGGACGAGGTTACGAACAAATTCATGTGCGTATGAACATGTGAATTAGGAGGAATGTTTCTGTGAGAAGTTAGAATGTGCATATGAATACGAATAATCTATGCAATTATTCGTGAATGAGACCCATTACGACTCTCAAGAAGACCAAATGGGTTGATTTCTCCCACCTAGGTCAGAGAGCTAAAATCAGACTCCATCTTGAAATCTTTTGACCTCTTCCTCACCACTCTCAGAAAGGCACAGAGACTGCCTTTATATAAAAAGATAATTCTAAAAAGACACCAAGAGGACTTATAACCAAATATCCTTCTATTGCATAATTCTGTGTCACGTCTGTAACCAACATATATCTAATGCAGAACAACCTCCTGTACAGCAACTAATCTGGCTTCAGAAGTGGACATTTGACTGAAACTGCCTTGCTCTCACTTGTTGAAGCCTTAAGACTTGCAAGAGCGGCTTCCAAGTCTTCATTACTTATCTTGCTGGATCTGTCCGCTGCTTTTGATATGGTCAACCACCAGATCCTCCTGTCAACCCTATTGTTAAAGGGCATCTCAGGAACCGCACTCCAGAGATTTGAGTCTTCTCTCTCAGATAGGTCCTTCAAGGTATCTTGGAGAGGTGAAAATAATGGCATCTCCGCTAATATTAGTCTGTTTCTTTCTTATTCCGAGATCACCGTAGCCACCCAATCCAGTCTGTATGCAGATCTGATGGTCACTGCAGCCACCCGGATCCAGTCCATATCCAGATCAGATGGTGGATCAGCACCTAGAGAAGACCTCTACAGCCCTGAACATCAGCGGAGACCAGGACACCTAGATGAGCCCCAGAGACATGTCCAGATGGCCGTTTAGGTGACAAGGTCTTCACTGGGGATAAGACCTCAGGAACCAGATGAATCCTTTACACAATCTGACTTTGCTGCAGTTGGAATTGAACTGCTGGTTCATCTGGTCAGAGGAGAACTGGCCCCCCGACTACTGTTGTCAAAAGACCTGGTACTATGGTACCAAGTCGGTACTTAAAACCTGGTATCGTGACTTTTTTTTTTTTTTTTTTTTTTTTTTTTTTTAAGTACCGGTGGTACCCGGTTCTTGATACGTACGGCCCTATGATTTCCGCGATGCAGAAAACGAAAAGCGGACGGAATCTCGGAATCCAGTTATAAAAACGGAATTTACAGTTTAGCACAGAATATCACGGAATTTATCAAAGTTTGGATGAATTAATCAAAAGTAGGTCATTACACTTAAATCAAATTGACATGGATGATCTGTATATATTAAGCCGCAAAAGTCGATTCAGATATGAATCCCCCATGTTCTGCGAGTTTCTGTGTGAATGAATGGCAGAAGATTTTTTTTTACTACACACACACACACACAACGCTCGTGGTGATTTCAGCATCTGCCGTCTCAATGAGGACATAAATACATAAACATCTACAGAACTGCTCTCAGAGTCACTTCACGAGTATTGTATCTTTTCAATTGAGTAAAACCAGCGTCATATCATATAGCTACACACAGAAATTTAAAAAGGTATTCATGGCAATCCGTCAAAATAAAAGTTTCTTAAAAGCCACCGTGCCAGAAATATATTACGATTATTTAGTAGAATGTATAGGATACTATTACTACTGCAGAAAAAAAATTATATTTATTTGTAAAGAAAGTCACAATATTTCTTCCATATTTTAAATTTTAATAGTAAATCCCCTTTATTTACCAAAAAAAAAAAAAAAAAAAAAAAAAAAAAAAAAAAAAAAAAGCGTTCAAATTTGATTAATTAAAAGAAAAATTAAATTTGGGTGAAACTGTGCTGTTTTTCATAGTTTTATTACTTGCGGAAAAACTTGAAACTTTGACAATTTAAATAAGTATAAAGAATGGCATTGATTTTTGTACATTATTTTTAATAATAAAGTCAAACAAAAATAAAGTGTGTTTTTTTAATTAGCATGTGGTACCGAAATTGGTACCGAGAACCGTGGATTTTCACTGGTATCGGTACCGTGACAATACTACCCCCGACTGAGTCTGGTTTCTCCCAAGGTTTTTTCCTCCATTCTGTCACAGAGGGAGTTTTGGTTCCTTGCCGCTGTCGCCTCTGGAAATTAAGTGTCCCCCAACTGAGCAAGCCAGAGATATCATCGACTTGATTGCACAGATACCATTTAAACTGAACTGAGCTGGACGATGACATTGAATTGAATAATGAAATGCCTTTGACTGAAAATTAAGTGTTTAATCTTGTCATTTTACATTGACACATTTTCCTGTTTTGATATTGGAAAGTTGCTTTGACAATCTGTATTGTTAAAAGCGCTATAGGTGAAGTGACTTGACTCAGTTCTTGGATCACTTCTCTTCTCTGTCTACATGGCATCACTAGGTTCTGTCATTCAGAAACATAGCTTTTCATATCACTGCTATGCTGATGACACTCAACTCTACCTCTCCTTCCATCCTGATTATCCGACGATAGCTGCTCACATCTCCGCATGTCTAACAGACATTTCTTGCTGGATGAAGGACCATCACCTTCACCTCAACCTAAGACAGAACTGCTTGTAGTTTCAGCAAACCCATCATTTCATCACAATTTCACCTTCCAGTTCGGTTCATCAACCATAACTCCTTCAAAAACAGCCAGAAACCTTGGGAGTTGTGATTAATGATCAGGTCACTTTCTCAGACCACATTGCTAAAACTGTCCTGCAGATTTGCTTTATACAATATTAGAAAGATCAGGCCCTCTCTTTCAGATCATGCAACAACTCCTTGTTCAAGCTCTTGTTCTGTCCAGACTTGACTATTGCAATGCTCTTTGGCAGGTCTTCCAGCCAGTTCCATAAAACCTCTAGAATTCATCCAAAATGCCCCTGTAAGACTAATCTAATGAGCCGAAAAGAATGCACATCACACCTCTAGTCATCAATCTGCACTGGCTACCAATATCTGCTCGCATAAAATTTAAGGCATTAATGTTTGCCTAAAAAACCACCACTAGCTCTGCACCCCTTTACCTAAATTCATTACTTCAGACTTATGTGCCTCTAGAAGCTTGTGTTCTGCAAGTGAACGACGCATTATTGTTCATCCCAAAGAGGCACAAAATCACTTTCACTGACTTTTTCATTAACTGTTCCCATCTGGTGGAATGACCTGCCCAACTCAATCCGAGCAGCTGAATCCTTACCCATCTTCAAGAAACGGCTTTTTTTCTTTAATCTACTGGTTTTCTTAAAAAAATAAAAAAAATTAAAAAACCCTTGCTACGTGTACCCCGTTAGGCTAACCAAGACTTGTCATAACACTTGCATGTTTTTGCTCTTTTGTTAGTTGATTGCTTCCATTGTCCTCATTTGTAAGTCACGTTGGATAAAAGCGTCTGCTAAATGACTACATGTAAAGCTTTTATCCAAGATTATTATTATAATTGCGTTTCCCATACATTGATTTATTTGTGGCACCCACCACAATATCAAAACTGACAGCCACAAATAGATTTTCTAAAAGCTTTGACTTCATTGAATAAACATGAGCACTGCACGTTTCAAAATCGAAACCCGGTGTGGGTATTTTTATATCACTGTATTTCTGAAGGAAAGTCTCAATCTAATCATGATCTCACAATTAGCATCAAAGTTTGATTTCAACCATTAATTTCACTATGATTTCAGTCTTTGACAGTCTTACTCAGTCAGTAATAAGATATCTATTACATTTTCACAGAATGTTCTTCACCTTATGAAGGATGATTTTATATAGAAAACAGTAAAATCACCAAAAAAAAAAAAAAAAAGACTTTAGCTGGGTTTTCACAGACATGGTCACAAATAGAGTGCAAGTCTGTGGGAAACATCGATAACTATTGAATAGATTAGACTACTGTTGACCAAGTTTTGGTGAGAATCACACAAATCCCCTTGGACGAATATCTAAGCATCTAGTTTTCAAAAAAAATATACAAAATCCAAAATGGCAGTTTTAATGTAACTTTAAGATACACGCTCTGACTGTGGGATTTAAACCTCTTAATTAAACATCTGGGAACCACAACCATGAAAGCTTGTGGAGGCTTGTTACCATTCACATAGAATCAGATGGATGGGAATATGTATACGCAAATCATTTAAACGTGGTTACCCACAAACTATACTAATTTATATTTATATTTATATATATATATATATATATATATATATATATATATATATATATATATATATATATATATATATATATATATATATATATATATATATATATATTTATTTATTTATTTATTTATTTATTTATTTATTTATTTATTTATTTATTTATTTATTTATTTATTTATTTATTTATTTATTTATTTATTTATTTATTTATTTATTTATTTATTTATTTATTTATTTATATATATATACATACACACACAATGGAGCTTAGTGTGTGTGTGTGTGTATGCATGTATGTCACCTTGCTGAAATAACCACACATACTCACTCACACACACACACACACACACACACACACGTGCCAAAGGGCTTTTATAAATCTGAAAACTGAAATAATGCAAAAATCAGCCTTTTGTTGGTACAGACAGTTAGGATCAAATTTATGCAAAGTTTTATGCACAATGCTCCGGGCTCTTACCATTCTTTCGAAAGGGTCATCTGTGCGGTTGGCAATATCCAGGAGTTCAGAATATTCCAGCTCCTCACTGACACGCTGTAATAAACTAAGCGGTTCATTGAGAGCCGCCGGCATGGAGACCCGTGACAAATCCTTCCCGATGTTGTTGTACAGGATGTTGAGGATACCGATATGGCTGTTATCAGTGCTGTGTGCAGGAAGCACTGTGCGTCGCCCACTGACCTGAGCATTAGATGCCAAATCATTTGTGCTGGATACACCGGCTCTGTACTTCATATTAGCAGTTTCTGAAAGAAGAAAAAATAAATACCATACCAATAAATGAGTGAATGTGCACAAAACTGAAAAAAAAAATAAAATAAAAATAAACCTACAAGTGACACTTGAAGGTAGGGTAGAAACTAGGGCTGGACGATTTTGGAAAATAATTTGTTCAACAAAGACAAGCAATAAATCATTGTATAGTATGACCAACACAACATTAGGTGATGCATGAATTGATATGAATGACATTTTTATTTAACTACAAATCACAGTGGTATATTGACTGATTTGTTGAACTTCCAACATTGTAAGCATGTAATAATTATGACAGAAAAGCACTGACAAATAAGCCTGATGTAAACATTAGTTTGTGTGAGTTGTTACTGACATTCATATTAAAGTAGATGGCAGAAATATAAAAACAAATCGGTTGCTTTACCACACTCAGTATTTAGGAAATTCAAAGTCACTGTTTAAAAAGTGCAATCCACGTGTTTACATATGTTTATTACACTGTCTGTAAACTTTAGACAAATAAATAAATACACACACATATATATACTGGGGGTCCACCAGTAAAAAAAAAATATATATATATATATAATAAATAAAGGTAACACTTTATTTTAAGGTTTCTTAACTAGTTGCTTATTAGCATGCATATTACTATAATATTAACCATTTATTAGTAGTAATTAAGCACATATCAGTGCCTTATTCTACATGACCTTATTCTACATCCCTAATCCTACCCAATACCTAAACTTAACAACTACCTTTATAATTATTAATAAGCAGCAAATTAGGAATTTATTGAGGGAAAAGTCGTAGTTAATACTGAATAAGTGTTCCCTATTCTAAAGTGTTACCTAAATAAATATTCACATTCCAGGGGGTAAAATACACGTTTTTTTTTTTTTTTTTTTGGAGGGGTTCCCCTGGTAAGATTCGCATTTCAGGGGCTAAATATCACATTTTTGGATGCAAACCACGGACTTGGCAACACTGTAGCGTGCCAACTTGATGCTTCCTCTGAAGACTGTTTAGATGTGTCCGATCGGTGGGTGTCAAAGTACCGCAAGAGCTATAAGAGTGGACGTCTCCTTATGCTTTCTCTCGCCATACTTTGATGTCATCCACCGATCGGTCTTCAAGACGAACACACCTCTTTACTCTCGCATGTCACGTGACCGTGTAATCGCAGCCTCTGCGGTTGAAAATTTAAAAAAATAAATAAATAAAAATCGCGCTCTTATAGTCACAATTAATCGTTCAGCCCTAGTAGAAAAACTAGGCATTCTAGACAATTGTACACGTACTGTGGCCTTCCTCTGGTTCAGAGTTGCTTGTGGTGACATCACTCAATCCAGATTCGTCAGACGTTTCATTTTCAGACAAATTCTCACAAACCACCTCACTGGCATCAAAATACTCTGCTGTAGAGTCTGCTACTGAAGGTGTACGATATAGCTTACAGTCCTGAGAGGGGGTGTCCTGCTTAATGACAACAACAGATTTATTTTGAATAAACAAATAAAAGCCACTGACTTTAGAAGTTCAGACGTGGGGAAGCACACACCTGATCCTGGCGCACTGTGCAGTAGGACTCATCTGAGGAATCAGACGACAGTGACACAGAGTGAACTCTGGTTAAGCGGGACTGCAGCTCAAGCTAAACACAAAAGTCAAGTCAGTAAAGAACAATTTAAGCATAAAAGGCAAGAGACAGCATACATGACAGACAGTACATGGTGTATAATTTAAATTAATTCAGCAAATATCAGGACATAAAACGGTTTCACACACACACACACACACACACACACCCCCTCTCTTACAAGATGAACAAGTGATTTTAAAACATAAGGGCTAGCATTCATTCAATTACCACAAGATATTCAGCTCATCCCTTAGTCTGCAGTAACAAAAAACTGTTTATAGGTGATAGCAGTAGCAGCAGCAGCTCGCAGTGTAGTCCAGTGGTTTTCAAACTTTAAGAGTGACCCTATTTTTTTCTTTTTAAATTGATGCGACCCATATATGTATACAGTATATATATACACACACACATATACACATATATATATATATATATATATATATATATATATATATATATATATATATATATATATATATATATATATATATATATATATATATATATATATATATATATATATATATATATATATATATATATATATATATATATATATATATATATATATATATATATATATATATATATATATATATATATATATATATATATATATATATATATGGGGTGGCACGGTACACATCACGGTTCGGTACGTACCTCGGGTCAGGGGTCACGGTTCGATATGATTTCGGAACAATGGGTAAAAAATTTTTTTAAAATGAAACAGCATAGTAGATTTCTTTTATTTACTTTTTTTTTCTCATTTATTTTGAACAGACAGTGCAAATTACAATTTTTTTCCATCTAGATGTGAAAATGGTAATTGTTACATTTTTTTTTTTTTTTATATGTAAGGGATAATCAGCGGCTAGCTGTGCATAAACGATTTGAATGCACGACGTGGAGGCGAAGAATGGTCATTTGGTCATTAAAGATGTTAACAATAATTGTGATGCAATATTTGACCGGAACAATAAAAATGACGGTTATTTTCGTCTGTATTACTATTCAACTGTAACTGTATGTTACTATGGTTACCGATGTTTATAGGAAGCGCATTAATATAGAACGTGATTAAACTGACCTGGAACTACCTGCAGTTCAACAAATTTAATCCAGTATTCAGACAGACCATGGCATAAATATTAATAATCACTGTGAGTGTACACAAATAAGAGCAGACCTTTATACAATGAAAACAAAACAGATTTTATTTATAAGAAAATAAGTATTTAAAGTTGATTCTTCTGGTATAAGGAAACCGTTGAAGTGATCGCGCCGGATCACACACACACATCAGTTCCAGCATTGCTAACTTGACAGCGCAGTTGGTGCTTTATCAAAATAAAATACAGTGAGCCAAACATCAGCACGCGCGCCTCTGTGTCACCGTTGGAACGCGACTGAAGTACAAAGCCTATCATTTACATAAATAATAGTTTAGCATTCAGATACGTTACATCGCAAATATAGAAATATGATGGAATATTTGGATTTCTGCCAAATGAGAGAGGTAGGATACACGAGCACAAAGCCCCATTTTGCAAACAGTTGAGTGTGTAAGCCTTTAAAGTATACTCCTTTGTCAGTCTATATGAGACACGTTCAGAATCAGCACATGGGCTTAGTTCACACTGCAGGTCTTAATGCTCAGATTGGATTTTTGGTCCCACTTTACATTAGGTGGCCTTAACTACTATGTACTTACATTTAAATTAATCATTTGATACAATGCACTTACTGTGTACATACATGTTTTTACATTGTACTTATTTTTAAAAATACCTATATGTACTTACATCTGTAATTAATTTCTGTACTTACATTTATAATTGCACTGTCAACCCATCCCTTACACCTTAACCCACTCTTAAACCTACCCATATACCACCAAACCTGTCCCTAACCTTACCTGTATCCCACCTCAATAGCAGCAAAAGTGATTTTCAATACAATATGAACACAATAAGTACATTGTACTTATTTTTTGATGTAAGTACATAGTAGTTAAGGCTACCTAATATAAAGTGTAACCGGATTTTTTGCTGAAATCCGATTTTTGCGCTGTTGTTCACATTGTTAATTAAACGCGTCTGCCATCAGTCTCATGTGTGAACCGTATACGGCCCTAAAGTGACCCGCATGCGCAGAAGACGACGTGACGTCAGACGCAGAGCACTGTGTTTGCAGAAATAAAAACAGATGCTGCTCGTGTTTAGCAATTTTTAAGTTAATGTGCAATCAGAGCCTAAATTACAAAGTGATGAGAAGAATATTAAGAAGGAGTGCATGATTTCCTCCAGCGCAGAATTGTGATGTCTGTCGCATTTCAATGACGTACAAAAAAAAAAAAAAAAAAAAAAAAAAAAACACGCATGGCACAAGGATATGCATCCAATTTAGGACCACATATGAAAGTGGCCTGGGCCTGATTTGAAAAAAAAAAAAAAAAAAAAATTCAGATGTGTGCCGTTCAGACTGTCATAAGAAAATCAGATGAGTCACATTTGGGCCACTTTAATCTGCAGTGTGAACCTAGTCATGGTCACTTTCTAGGGGCTTTGTTTTCAAGTGCACAACTCATGGCATTCGCTGTTGTTCTGCTGGCAGTTATCAAACAGCGCTGCATTACTGCAGGCGCCCCCTTCTGGATTGGGTGTGAATTGCCTGTATTCGTCGTAAGGCCTCATGCACCGAACCGAGATGTCCGTACACTGACGGTTCGGTACGAATACTTGTACCGTGCCACCCCTTTATTCTATTCTATTTCAGGTACACATACATATGCTCTGTCCGGGAATCAAATCACTGAGGGTGCTTTAGCCTTAATGCACATCTGTTTTGATATCTCATTTTGTCCAGTTTATTGTTATGATTAACACCATGTCAATCCTTGCAATTTTGAAAGGGAACCCCCATTTGTCACTCCTGAAACTTTGCAGTGTTCGCAACGCTGGTCCTCTTAGCAGCAAGAAAAACAAAACTTTAAAATTGTGAATAGATTATATAGCCAAGAAAGCGTGCAAACAGCGCTCCCTTAAATCACTGAAAAGCTGTCACTCATTTCATTTTTTTTTTTTTTGGCAGTCTCAGAAAACTCCGTTATAGGCTAATCAAGGAACCTCTCTGCACAATAAATCTATTTACATTGCGTATACACTGTTATAATGAGAGGATTAGCGTGCATAACTCAGGACTGAAAAAAAAAACTCCAGCATTTTGAGCGGTGAGTGGATTCTGACTGACACACGCAAATCACAGATACGCACTGCTGTGAGGTGGCTGCAACTTACCTTCATTTTGTTGTTTGTTTATTTTGTACTAGTACACTAGCACCATCTTAAACAGGGAGGAAAGATTTACCTCTGAGAGGGTCGTGCACAATGTGGCCAACTGATCTGAGGTTGACTGCCGAAGGTCAGGTCCGGCCCAAGCCTGTCTGACACGCTCACGCTCTACAGCCAGGGATTCATGGATGGATTTTAAAGATGAATGTACTATAAAAGACAAGAGGAGGAAGAATGAAAGAAAATACAAATTTAAAATCAAAGTTAAAAAAAAAAAAAAAAAACCTGTCTTGCGCTATTGAGCAAAATTGAGCACCCAAGTTGTAAGCTTTTAGGTAGTTGTTAGTTGCAAATGGAATCTTTCTAAAACAACTAGAGATGTCAATTTACACAAATTCCCAATGAATCTAATTACAGTTGACCTTAATACTGCAAGACACATCTACTGCAGTGGCATGTCACCAACATTTGGGTTGGTCACTCAAATTTTGGGAGGTCTTCCAATGGAATCTCGATGGCACGTCTCTGTGTGTCTTCTCCTCAGGAAGAATATTATTTTATGAAAACATGCCACTTCAAAGCATTCAGCTGCCTCAAAGTGATCTCCTTGTTTGTGCCAAGATTCACTTCCACAAACATGATCAGAATTTGATAGATCTCCGTTCTTTAAATAAAACCAGCCAGTCACTGACACCTGATATTCATGCCATTGATTGAAAGCACCTCTGATCAGATGGATTCTATAATTTCACCTTCAAATTAACTGCTAATCCTATAGATTCACATACTTTTGCCACTCACATATATGTAATATTACATTATTTTTCTGAATAAATAAATGGCAAGGTATAGATTTTCATCTCATTTGTTTGATTGGGTTCTCTTGGCTTGCTCTTTACGTTCACACTGCGAGCCTTGGTGCTCATATCGCATTAGTGGGGTCGCTTCCACCCACGGAGCTGAAAAACAACCCCTGGCAACAGTGGAAAAAAGTACCCCAATTCTGCAAGAAAAATTGTGGACTTGGCAACACTTGCGCAGCACGCCATCATACGGAAGTAAACACGGACATGGAGTAAGCGATTATGCTTTTATTTATAGTGTGATCTGCAGCAGAAGCCAGCAAAATTATGCACAGGCAATAAGAAAAATAAAAGACAAGGATGTGACAAGAGTCTTAACTTATGATATAAGCCCTCATGTTCTGCTTGTATACTGTACTTATGAGTTCTGACACACTGTACTTCCACTAATTAATATTTCACCTTCATTTCCTTTGACTATTTTGTGTACCTATTGAGATTTATTACACTCAGGCCCGGTTTCACAGACAGGGTTTAGACTAACCCAGGATTAGGCCATAGTTCAATTAGGACATTTGCCCCCGGTTTCACGGACAAGGCTTAAGCCTAATCCCAAACTAAATTCCAAGTCTAAACTGTTTTAACTGAAATAAACTTGCACTGACTGATCTTAAAATATATCAGTGCCTCTGTTTTGTCTCAAGATGCACACCAGTAATGTTTAAGGCACGTTAATAATAAATACTTAAAGGCCTGGTTTCATAGACAGGGCTTAGACTACGCCAGGACTAGGCAATAGTTCAATTAGGACATTTAAGTAAATTTTATAAATGTGCTTAGAAAAAAATTAATTAAAAAAAATTACTGATGTGCTTTGAAACAAAACAAAAGGTACCGAATATATTTTAAGATCAGTCAGTGCAAGTTTCTTTCAGTTGAAACAGCTCAGACTTACATTTTAGTCTGGGACTAGGCTTAAGCCTTGTCTGTGAAACCGGGGTTCAGGACCTTAAAGGTGCTGCATGTAGGATTGACACCTAGCAGTTGAACTAGGTATTGCAGTCCAAATTCAAAATATTGGAGATTTATTTTATTTTTTTTCCCACCCGGCCCCTCCTCCTCAGACTTGACACACATGCAGGTTGCCAGATTAAAGACACCAACAGAAAAGAGCGCACATGACGATGAATGAAATTAAATACGCTGTTTTCCACCAACTGGCAACCCGTGGTGGCGAAATACAATTGGGTAAACTGGCAGTGGGCAGATTTCACAAACCATAACAAAACAGACATTCCGGGCTGGAATGCACATTTTCAAAGGAGAATAACTGACTGTAGTATTGTTTTTCAGATAAACAAGTATCTTGGCATGTTTCTTAAATATCTGCAAACATATTATGGTATTTTTATGCTTTAGTAGAGTCAAAATGGAGAGTCAAAATTTAGTTCAACCAAAAATGGAAATTGTGTCATTCACCTTCATGTCCTTCCAAACACGTTAGACCTTCATTCATCTTCAGAACACAAATTAAGATATTTCTGAAGGAAATTTCTCTGACCCTCCATAGACAGCAAGGATATTACACTTACATTACATGAAATGCCTTTAACTGAAAAAATGAGAAATTGAGTGTTTAATCTTATCATTATACATTACTGACACTCTATCCTCCAATTTGATACAGTTAAGTGCTTTGACAATCTGTATTGTTAAAAGCGCTATATAAATAAAGATGACTTGACTTTTAGTTATTTAGCAGACGCTTTTATCCAAAGTGACTTACAAATGAGGACATTAGAAGCAATCAAAACCAACAAAAGAGCAACAACATGCAAGTGCTATTACAAGTCTTGGTTAGCCTAACGCAGTACACAAAAGGTGTTTTTTTTTTTTTTTTTTTTTTTTTTTTTTTTTAAGAAAACGAGTAGATAGAATAGAAAAAAAGAAAGCTAGTGTTAGTTTTACAAGAAAAGCTAGCAGTTAGAGAATAAATACGCAATTGATGGAGGGCCAAATGTGTATTTTATATTTTAAATAAAAAAGATGGACCGTGCTAGATTTAGAGGGTCAAATAAATTTGGAAGAGATGAGTTTAGCAGTTTCTTGAAGATGGGTAAGGATTCTGCTGCTCGGATTGAGTTGGGCAGGTCATTCCACCAGATGGGAACAGTTAATGAAATAGTCAGTGAAAGTGATTTTGTGCCTCTTTGGGATGAACAATAATGCATCGTTCACTTGCAGAATGCAAGCTTCTAGAGGCACATAAGTCTGAAGTAATGAATTTAGGTAAAGGGGTGCAGAGCCAGTGGTGGTTCTGTAGGCAAACGTCAATGCGAGCAGCTATTAGTAGCCAATGCAAACTAATAAACAGAGGTGTGATGTACGTTCTTTTCAGCTCATTAGATTAATCTTGCAGCAGCATTTTGGATTAATTGTAGAGGTTTGATGGAATTGACTGGAAGACCTGCCAAGAGAGCATTGCAATAGTCCAGTCTGGACAGAACAAGAGCCTGAACAAGGAGTTGTGTTGAATGTTCTGAGAGAAAGGGTCTGATCTTAATATTGTATTTATATTATATAAATATTGGCAGTTTTAGCAGTGTGGTCTGAGAAAGTCAGCTCAATCATAACTCCAAGATTTCTGGCTGTTTTTGAAGGAGTTATGGTTAAGCCTAACTGGAAGGTGAAATTGTGATGAAGTGATGGGTTTGCTAAAACTACAAGCAGTTCTGTCATAGCTAGGTTGAGGTGAAGGTGATGGTCCTTCATCCTGCAAGAAATATCTGTTAGACATGCGGAGATGTGAGCAGCTATCGTCGGATAATCAGGATGGAAGGAGAGGTAGAGTTGTCATCAGCACAGCAGTGATATGAAAAGCCATGTTTCTGAATGACAGAACTTAGTGATGCCATGTAGACAGAGAAGAGAAGTGGTCCGAGAACTGAGCTCTGAGGCACTCCAGTAGCTAGATGTTGCTTGTGTATACAAATGTATACTAACACAATCAATGCACAGAAACATAGTAAGGACATCAATGAAATAGTCCATGTGACATCAGGGGTTCGACCATAATTTTAGGAAGCTATGAGATTACTTTGTGCGCAAAGAAAAACAACAACAACAACTTCAGCAATTCTTCTCCCTGAGTTGTCGTCTTCCACCATTTTGGAGAGTATCCACAGACCGTAAATCAGCATTCGCGTGCTGTCTACTGAATGTAAATTTAGAGTGTAAAGAACTTTCATTTTTGGGTGAACTAACCCTTTAAGGAAAAATATCCCAATTGAAACCCATTAAAACTACAATTTTTAATCCCAGGGCCATTTAACTATAAAATTATGCTGTCCTTGTTAATAGGCTTTCATTCTGTTGCCAAGGCTTCAAATCTTATCTTTGTTTTGTTACAACTTTTTCTTGTACCAGGTGGTGCCATTTTCTCAGGTTTGGCCTATAAAGCAAATACGCTTTTTCCAATGCATCTTCTTTCGCTGTATTAGAGCCAGATGGATAGATGATGCAGCTATAAATCGCGTGGGTGTGTTGGTATGGATGTCAGAATGTTGTTTGTATGCGTCTACTAAAATAATTGTGCTTGTACGCACCTTTAATGTTTGAGAGAGAGAGAGAAGGAAAAAATAAAAATAAAAATAATTACACGTATTGTGAATATCAAATCCCCACCACCGAGTATTCCAGCAGAGCTTTGCTGGCATCTAACGAGTAAAGTTTGGTACTGCAACTAAAACTGAGAGCTCATTTTTCAACCTCAAATTTGGAACACATTTATATTTATGGCTTTTTTTTTTCCTAGCAATTTTTTCATAAATCTTTTCCATAAACTAAAACCTATATACTTTAACTTTTTGTTTGTTTTATTATGATATGATTCAATTGCATAGCCAGATATTTTCTTTCTGCTGCCTTCTCAAACTTTTGCTGCAGCAGCGTTTATTTCTGCTTTGTAAAAGCTTTTAAATTAATTTTTAATAACATCTCTTAATCTTCAGTAAATAAGTGAATTGCAATGACTCTCGCGAGAAGTGAATCAAACTGCGGCTGTGGAGTTGACAATGTTATATCGAGCTTTGTGAGCCCACTGAACCTGGGGCCTGTACCATGAACCCGGTTTAGCTGGCTAGCCATGTACAGGTGCATCTCAATAAATTAGAATGTCATGGAAAAGTTGTGAAAAATTGTGAAACTCGTGTATTAAATAAATTCAATGCACACAGACTGAAGTAGTTTAAGTCTTTGGTTCTTTTAATTGTGATGATTTAGGCTCACATTTAACAAAAACCCACCAATTCACTATCTCAACAAATTAGAATACTCCATAAGACCAATAAAAAAAAAAACATTTTTAGTGAATTGTTGGCCTTCTGGAAAGTATGTTCATTTAATGTACATGTACTCAATACTTGGTAGGGGCTCCTTTTGCTTTAATTACTGCCTCTATTCGGCGTGGCATGGGGGTGATCAGTCTGTGGCACTGCTGAGGTGGTCTGGAAGCCCAGGTTTCTTTGACTGTGGCCTTCAGCTCATCTGCATTTTTTGGTCTCTTGTTTCTCATTTTCCTCTTGACAATACCTCATAGATTCTCTCTGGGGTTCAGGTCTGGTGAGTTTGCTGGCCAATCAAGCACAGTAACACTATAGTCATTGAACCAGCTTTTGGTACCTTTGGCAGTGTGGGCAGGTGCCAAGTCCTGCTGGAAAATGAAATCAGCATCTCCATAAAGCCTGTCAGCAGAAGGAAGCATGAAGTGCTCTAAAATCTCCTGGTAGATGGCTGCGTTGACTGTGGACATCAGAAAACACAGTGGACCAACACCAGCAGATGACATGGCAGCCCAAATCGTCACAGACTGTGGAAACTTCACACTGGACTTCAGGCAACGTGGATCTGTGCCTCTCCACTCTTCATCCAGACTCTGGGACCTTGATTTCCAAATGAAATGCAAAATTTACTTTCATCTGAAAAGAGGACTTTGGACCACTGAGCAACAGTCCAGTTCTTTTTCTCCACAGCCCAGGTAAGACGCTTCTGATGTTGTCTCTGGTTCAGAAGTGGCTTGGAAGCCCTTTTCCTGAAGACATCTGAGCGTGGTGACTCTTGATGCACTGACTCCAGCTTCAGTTCACTCCTTGTGAAGCTCTCACAAGTGTTTGAATCAGCTTTGCTTGACAGTATTCTCGAGCTTGCAGTCATCCCTGTTGCTTGTGCACCTTTTCCTACCCAAATTCTTCCTTCCAGTCAACTTTGCATTTAATATGCTTTGATACAGCACTCTGTAAACAGCCACACCTTTCAGTAATGACCCTCTGTGACTTACCCTCTTTGTGGAGGGTGTCAAGGTTAGTCTTCTGGATCATTGCCAAGTCAGCAGTCTTCTCCATTATTGTGGTTTCAAAGAACAAGAGATACCCGGAATTTATACTGTAGGGATGGTCATTTATTGAAACTCAAAAGTATGTATTCTAATATTTTGAGATACTGATTTTTGATTTTCATGAGCTGTAAGCTCTAATCATCAGAATTAAAACAAAACAACTTTTGAAAGGTTTTACTTTAATATATTTTAGATTCATTGCATGTAAAGTTTCACTTTTTGAAATAACTTACAAGAAAGAAAAATAAAACTTTTTCACGACATTCTAATTTATTGAGATGCACCTGTAAGTTTCAGTTTAGTTTGCACCAATCCTGGGTTTTAGGTACCATGAAAGTGGGAAGGGAAGACCACCCTCCAGTAAAATTTTTGGATTAAATTTGAGAGCTCAGCTAAATCCAGCTGACACCTGGCAAATTCTGTGCATGAGAGGCTGAATCTTAGAGGAAGTGAAGCACGTTCAAAGGTAGTCTTATTTAATATGAAATGAATTGGGTTCTTCCGGTTTTTTTTCTTTTTTTAAATGATCCAAATAACATTACATTGACCCAAGTGCAAAGTAGCATCAAATGTTATTCAAATTTGCTATAATATTAATTTAAAAAAAAAAAAAAAAAAAAAAAAAAAAAAAACACTTGAACAGCAGGCTATGATAGCTGCAAACACTGACGTTTCTCACAACCTTCCTGCTACCGCAATGTTTGTTGTTACTGACTACTGTTATCACCACTGTACAATTTAAAAATGTGTGCACTCTAGTGGTCAAACATTTGGAAACACCTGATTAACTTTAATGCTCAAATACTGTTTCGAGTTGAATGTTTGTTTCCTAAATTATTTGCAAAGGTACCCGCACTTTAGGTACCATGAAAGTGGCTTGGATTTTAGCTGCATTCTTTGCCATAGTAACTTTCACTCCACAGCTAACCTGCTCCAGGGTAGGTTATGTTCTGAGTTAGAGATCGCAAACTGAAATTGGACCAGTCAGATGTGAGCAAAGTGAAACATGACAAAAAAAAAAAAGACAAAAAAAAAAGACAAAAAAAAAAAGACAAAAAAAAAAAAAAGTCACTCACCCAGTTTATCTCGCGCCAAATTAAAGGTCACTATCATTAAAGTGAGACAACTTTATTTATCTTTTTAGTACTAATTACTTAGTTATTTTATATGATTTATATAATTAGGATTTATTATTATTCATTCATTACACACAAGTAATTTTAGTTTAACAGTTACTATAAATAATTTATTTTAAATGAATATTATATATATATATATATATATATATATATATATATATATATATATATATATATATATATATATATATATATATATATATATATATACAGATCGTATGTAATACAAGTTGCAGAATCAATAGATAATGCTTTAAAAATGACTACGTGACCATACAAGTTTGAGTCTCTATCGCTGTGTATTTTCAACTATATAAACTAGTTTAACAAGTTTCACTTGTGACTGCACTGATAAAGCAAGATCATTTCTTTGATTTGTCCTCTTTCATTAACAAGTACTTTTTTCCCCTCAAGTACGTTTTTTATTTTTTATTTAAATAGACCATTTATGAGGACACAAATTTGTATAACAACAGGGGTATTACAGCATTTCCCTTGCATTGCTATGCCCTTGTTAACAAAATGGCTTAAACATACTAAGCAGTGTTATTTAAAAGAAAAAAAAAAATAATGCCAGAAGTTTTCTGTTAGGGCTGTTTAGGGGATTTAAAAAAAATAAAATAAAAAATTGCTTAGTAAACCAAAACATTATAACCTATGGAGAGTTTCCATAAACCACATATACAAGTGTGTGTATTTGTGAACATGAGTGCTCCATATTATAAACATAGTACACTGTTGTACTCCGTACATGCATGTTTTTCCCCCACACTGACATACCAGATATCGCGTCAATTTATTTATTAATTTTCTAGATCTAGTGTGAGAGGAGTCATTAAGTTTAGATGAAGGGAACATTTAAGCATAACTGTGAATTTCAGATCTCAAAACTTCCTTGTAAGTGCAAAAACAGCTTTTACTGAAACCAACCGACTAATTTTGTACTTCCTCCTCTTTATTACGTAATAAGCATGAATATCTCAGCACAAGATGTGCAAGCCCTGCACAGACCAACACCTAGTTCTTCAGCGTCACCTCTTTTTTTTTTTTTTTTTTTTGGGGGGGGGGGGGGGGGTAAATTAAAAAAAAAAAAAAACACATGTACATTCATTACTCTTTTCATCCCCGCCCTTTGCATAAGAACCAGGATTCTTCCTCTTATTTGTGAAGGTTTCACCCCTCCACAATACAGGTATGAATAGTCTGTATGCCTCTTCTTGGACACATACAGAATTTGTTCTATATTAATTTACAATAGCGTTTAAAATTGTCGAATCAGAATGAAATCATGTACCTTTGTCACACATGGCACAGATGTCTAACTGCAGTAGCTTTCCTTCTGGTGAGGAGACCGCAGGTGTGGACAGCTGGGAGTAGACGTAATCTGGGATGGACTGAAGGGAAGCAGCCAAGCCAGCTGATGTGCCCAAGTGGCTCGAAGAAAACTGCTCCAAAATCAAAGATGGAAATAGAATTACTACAACAGGAAACAGAAGCAGTAGTTCAGAAATAAAAAGGGAAAAGACATTCAACCCAATTGTGTTCTTCATTCGCTAACCCTCCATACATGTGTATTTGGACACTTGCTGCATGTGCACACCTTTAGAGAACTTGAGGATACGTTTACAGAGCGACAAAAGACTGTACAGGAGAGGTGGTGCTGAAATCTCTTACACGGAGTAATGCGGTCACATCATCTTAATGTCATGTATACATACAGGTACAGTATATATTTTGAAAATATTTACATGTATATTTATATAATTTATATTATATTTAATATAAGACAACATTTCTTAAGTGTATACATGCATGTGTGTATTTATATACATAAATTATGTATGTGTGTGTGCTGTGTATATTTATGTACACAATTTTTTTAGGATGTGATTAATCATTGCCCAGCATTAGAAAAATATATTCAATCTCAAACAAGGAATATCATTATGAACTTACAAAGCCAAGCGATTCGACTCTTGACAGCGTTCGGGAGTGACCCCAGATCTTTCCAGACTTCTTTTTAGGTTTCTCAAGACTAAGATTCTAAAAAAATAAAGCACCGTGTTTACCGCTTTGCTTTTTAATCACCAATTTTACTTCTCACATTTGCTTTGTGTTATGCTGCTCAAAGACAACAGATGTTCTGTCCATTCTGCGTCAGATTTACAACAGCAGACTCACCTGCATGCTGATTCGACGTTCAAGGTCCGTGTTTGTGATGGGAAGACCACCCTCATGCCAGTGAAGTTTTTGGATTAAATTTGAGAGCTCAGCTAAATCCAGCTGACACCTGGCAAGTTCTGTGCATGAGAGGAAGTGAAGCACATTCAAAAGTAGTCTTTTATTTTATATGAAATGAATTGTGTTTTTTGTTGTTTTGTTTTTTTAGAAATTGTCCAAATAGCATTACATTGAATAACATTTGATGCTACTTTGCACTTGGGTCAAATATTAATTAATAAATTTTAATTATAATTTAAAAAAAAAAAAAAAAAAAAAAAAAAAAAACCACACACTTCAACAGCAGGCTATGATAGCTGCAAACACCGTTTCTCACAACCTTCCTGCTACCGCAACGTTTGTTACGGACTACTGTTATCACCACTGTACTATTTACAAAGTGTGCACACTAGTGGTCAAACATTTGGAAACACCTGATTAACTTTAATGCTCAAATACAGTTTTGATTTTAATTTTTGTTTACTAAATGATTTGCATAGGTACCCTGCACTTTAGGTACCATGAAAGTGGCTTGGATTTTAGCTGCGTTCTTTCCCATAGTATCTTTTTCACTAAATTATTTGCAAAGACCAGCGGTTCTTAACCTTTTTTCAAGTGCGACCCCTTTTCATGAACGACAACGCTTTGCGACCAAATTATAAATTAATATATTTATATATTTTATAACAAAAACAACAGTGTTTCTACTCATTCAACAAACCCAATGTAAACCAATGTTTCACAGTTTTTGGCAATCCAGTGAGAGATAATGAACGAAGCGCGAAGAGCTCTCTCATTCACCACGTAACATAAGTTAGCTCCTGTAGTTTTTGCTGGAAAAGCTCCAGCGGTTTTGGCTGCAGTAAATTGTGTTTAGTTGTCAAGTCACTTATTTATAATACAGATTGTGTCAAAGCAGCTTTATTAGTATAAAACTACCTCTTTGTGACCCCCAGGTTAAGAACCGCTGGCATAGACCATACTGAAGAGTTATGAGGCAAGTCCCACACTGGCCCCATGTCCTCATGTTGAATTAAAGGGTATTAGAAGGGCATACCTTGCTGGCACAAGTCAGCTTCCTGAGTCTGTTTGAGCCAATCAGATACTTTAGTATTTCCTCGAGATGAAGAGGCTGATGGGGAACCCTGCATCTCTGACCCACCCAATGAAACTGAGCTCTGATAACGTGGCATCTAGACAAGAGGGAAAAAAACAACAGCTCAATGGCGAAAAATTTAAGGCAGTGAAAATGTAACAAAATTATGATGTTACAAAGATTGTCTAAAGCAATCACATTTAAGATGAACACAAACGCCCACCATCACTCTGTTTCTCTGTGCAAGACTCGCCACGGCAGGCAAAGTGCTGCTGGTTCCTGTCGAGAGGGCTTGAAGGACCCCGTGGTGCAGGTTTATAGCCTCGTTTTTCTTGAAATGCCGATGGGCAGTCAGTTTGGTCAGCCAGATGTAGAAGATATCGTCACTCTTTGCCTAGAAGAAGACAAGTCAATGCACCCCCAAGCAAATCGTTTTTCACAAGCAAATGTATTGTGCTACGATTAAATTCTATTCCATCACTTTGCATGCGATCGCTATCAGAGCCGCTCTCCTAAGAGGGGCTTCCCACATTAAGGGACCTACGCATAAAGCAAAGCATAAAGAGGGTCCACACTGAACACTGCCAAATCTTTAAAATTAAGTTTTTTTTCAAATGGGAGCGTACATACACGACACCACTCAGAGAAAATTTTGGACAAATATAGGTCTAATGCACATACTAACTTCATCCTAGGCTAGAAGATTGTGTTTTGTGCATTTCAGTAATGTGTTTGTATTTCTGTGGCTTGAATAAAAAGTTTATGCAAAGAGAAATATAATAGATGGAGCGAGCGTCAAAGGCTTCTTTGTTGCACTGAACAATGTTGCCAGTCACAAATATGTCTGTTTATTTATTTATTTATTTTTTAATCCAAGTTATTCAGGTAGTGGCTCTGTTAGACTGTAGAGGAGACAAGAGGAAACCTTTTCAACCCATTCCAAGCCCCTAGTGTTTGATAAATGCTGCATGTCCAAGACTTTTTTGCAACATGCCATATTACTTCCATTGAAAAACATTTACTGTTAATTTGCTAGGGCAAAATTCATGGGAACTGTATTATAATTATTGGGGTATAATCATCATCATGTTTGGAGACAAGATTCTCTTTATTAAATGCCTTGACAGGTTGACTTTTTTTGAATGCATCACAATGGAGGGGATTATTTGTGACGTTTGTAAGGAAACCGATGATCACCCTGTTAATGGGCAGCCTGTCCACTAATCTTTAACACGTAAGCCAAATAACAAATTTGAGATGTACTATATTTGGAAATAAGAGAAATCAGATAATTTTGCAACAGGTTGGATTTATATGCAAACAATGAATGCATGTCAAACACTAACAGCAGAATCATAAATATTTAAATCAAAAACTGCAACTCTGATAATCTGGTTCATTCGTTTTGGCTAGTAAAAGTTCTGAACGGCTGGCAAATTAATTTAGTAGCCAAATTGGCTGATGGAGAAAAAAAAAAAAGAGAATGAAAATCATACTGAATTTCTGTGCAAGCAAATATTACAAAACATTTGTCATTTAAATTGTAACCGTCAAAACAAAAACTGTACGTCTTTGTTAGAAGACGGATGCATTATTTTTCTTGAAGCATAGAATTAATCTACTGTTGTAACGGCTTGAGTACAGCCTGGCAACTTTAACACGCTCTTAATTCATTGCTGACCTGGATTTGACTCAGACTCAGCTAACGTGGGCAGATGTGATGATTTACAATATCAAACACTACTCTTAGTCATGCATATACACACCTTGACATGGTACAAGCTGACGCCAGCATCAAGATCGATGCGCTTAGATTTCCGGTTCACAGACATGACCGCAAGACTAACATCTAAAGCGCCGTGAATCTTGCCTCTGGCAATCTGAGGACGTGAGAAGTCACACTTATAGAAAAACACTGAAAGCAGATATTTACTGACAAAAATTGATATTAATTTTACTTACATCCTGTTGAGTCTTTGAATAACTCAGAGTCCCCTTGTCCAACACAAAATATCTCTAAAGGAGAAAACATTGCATTGGGACAGGTCACCAGAAGTCATGGTGGTCACTCTTTTCCATGGATATTTTCTCAATGCAACTCACCTTATGCCAGCCCTGGAGAGGATACTTGCGCTTTTTCATGAGGAACCCCTCACAAATGCCTGGAACAGTGTTACTGGCCATACTCGCTCCTGCGACAGGTGCAGAACAGTCTGCATCTGATATTACTTCCCAATCCCTGGAGTTCTGTATTGGGAGAAGAAAAATAAAAAGGGAGAGTTATGATAACCGACTTGTTTTTGAGAGGAAATTACAAACAATTCAGATGTTAAGAACCAGAACAAATACTGAGAGCTGTTCAGGGACCTGTCGTGAGTGGCGTGAAGATCCTGTGCTGCCATTACGGGAGTGAGTGGGTTTAACAGCAGAGACGAGCGCTGATTTATCCAGAGCACTCACTGATTGGCTGCTACCCTGAGGATGTCCGTGGTCAGCCATTGATGTAGTCGGTATATATACACACGTTTAGAAGTCAGTCTATTCCAGGTGGGATGCTTCCATCAAATAACAGATGCTCTGAGATGCATTACACAAACATACACATTAGTGGAAATGAGTGGAAAGCATCTTATAAAACTCAGAAGCTTCAGAATGAAAGGATTCAGACGCATACATACGAATACATTTCAGACGCATTTCTCTCTTTTTTTTTTTAAGTGACATTTTTGTATAAAATTATGCATATCTTAAGGGAATAACATCACTTTAATATTTATTAAATAGTGGTTATACAAATGTGAATGACGCAAAGGAAAACCCATGAAACTATAAATACTTTCATTATTCTTCTTCTGTCATGTGATTCTATGGGCTGCCAAAGACTCCATGGAGGAAGGTAAAATAAGGCACAGTGATGCATTTCTTTCTAATACACAACCTTCCAAGATTTCTAACAGGAATTTTGAATTGTGTTAAATTAAAACTCTGTGGTTGCTTCTGAGTTGGAAGGATCCCAGCTGCACAAGGATCCTTGAAAGGCAGTCTCCGTTCCCACTACATCAGGTGTATCCTTCACATCCTTCCATCACCCACAATCCTTTGCATATTCCAATTCACAAAAAATTAGCTCATTTATTTTCATTATGTAATGCAAGACATACGTGTATTATTTATACACATACATATATTCAGTATTTATGGGGGGGGGGGGCTGATTCATAACACTTCAGCTAATCCAACAAAACATGTGAAGGAAGGTAAGAAAAAGATCAAAAACAAATGCTGTAAGGTAGAATCAAAGCTCAAATAAGGCCACAATCGAATCGGTTTAAAATGACAAAATGAACCGTGTATAAACTAAACTTATTGTAGGCCTGTCTAACCTCGGTGACTCTTTAACATTGAATTTGAGCAATGTGAACAAACAGGTTTAGGAAGAAAGATTAAAAAAAAAAAAAATTCTCTCTCAAACTATTTGAAACCGTTTGTAAAATTTGCAGAGTTCACCAGAAACTGACCAGAAAGCTTCTGTCGCACTTCTTCACAATGAAACTGAAATAGTAAAGAAACAACACAACTGCAACTCGATCATGAAAATACCACTGAGATTGAGACTGCATGCTCCATTCATTAAAAGAATATTAAAAAGATAAAAATAAAAATGTGTGCTTGGAGGACTGGTCTGATGAGTGTGTGGAATGTGAGCAGACCGCTCAGATGAGTTCAGGTTTAAGAGTTTCACTGCTCATCACGCGCACACACACACACGCACGCACGCACGCACACACACACACACACACACACACACACACGCGCGCGCGCTATTGGCATGCTCTTACTAAAAACTCATAATACGCGCAGATGTCTCTAAAATACGCTACATAAAACAACTAGATCATCTGACAGCATGTAGAGAGACTGAAGACAGGCTATTATCATTAGATTCCTCACATGACTATAATCTTCTGATTTAAACTGTTTCTACCAATTGCTTGTTATAAAATGTAACGAGTTCGTTGCACGCAGTTAACCGCAGTAACACGCAGAGCTCTTACAAATATATCAAAGCCAAAATATGAAAGGTTCACTGGGCCTCAGTAATCATTAATTACAACAAATCAGCCAATTAATGATGTAACTTTCACAAAATACTGCTCGTGTTTGTCAGTACCGATAGATTTATGAAAGAATCCGAAGAGAAAACACCTAAACCGATGCTCCACGACTCACAAAATAGAGACTGAAACACATTTTTGTGCTCAGATTAGTTGGCTCTTACCTGACACAGAAGAGCGGGTTGACGAGCTCCTCTCATTCACTGCACGCGCTCTTACCGGATCACGGCCGTGACGTCACAGAGGTGTGTTCACACCTGCGAGATTAGATGAACATTTGAGCAACATCAAAATCCTTATCATTAGTTTTGAGATATTATCTCTGTGTTGTAGGAAACAGAACAACATGTTCTAAACTCCTGTTTATTTACTTTGCGAAGTAAAGTAAAGCTCTTATTATTTAAGATTCAAAAAATATTCAGACCTATTCATTAAAAGCAACTTAATTTCTGTTTAATGTAGTTTGATCAGTGGTTATGTGTAGGCCTATTTTGTTTGTGTTTTCCAAATCTTCCAAACAGCAGAGACCAGGAAGTACGCTTTTATTTTATCTTTTATTTTTTCTTCATAAATGCAAATGTATGAAGGCGAAACCTTACTTTTCTGTTTTTAAAAGAGACTTACTTTCCATCATTGGAATATATAAAAAGTAACAAGGCCCAGAAACTTGTTGGAATAATAAGAGAACTTGATTTATTTGAAGAGAAATGAAGAGACCCCTACTTACTTACTTTTTTTTCTTTTCTTTTCTTTCTCAGAATATATGTAAATTTATTGGTATTTTGCATCTATGTTGTATATGTGCCTTGCTTAATATTTATTTATTTACATATGCCATTTTATATGTATATATTCTTTAAAAATGTGGAATTTTGTGGTTTTTACTGTGTGTCAAACCTACTTTGATTACAAAGAGAGATGTTGCTATCCCACTACTAATGAACTGCAGCGTAACATTAAATAAAAAAGGCTACACATATAGGCCTACATCTCACAAGTATACAAATACACCAGAGAACATATACATGTGTGTACATTTAAAATTAACTCTAAAATACATTTTATTTTTAAGCAAAGTGCATTAATCTAACTCCAAATTCAAAACATCTTTTAAAACAATAATAAATTATTAGGTGTAATTATTAGGCTACTTCCACATTAATCTGGATAAATCTGAAACAGCAATTTTTAAAATAAATAATATAAAAATATACAGTTAGGTCCATATATATTTGGACACTGACACAATTTTCATCATTTTGGCTCTGTATGCAACCAGAATAGAATTAAAATGAAACAATCAAGATGAAATTGAAGTGCAGATTTTAAGCTTTTACTCAAGGGGTTGAACAAAAATCTAACATAAAATGCTTAGAAATTACAAGCATTTTTATACACAGCCCCCCCCCCCCTCATTTTCAGGGGGGACACATAAATATAATCATAAATAAAATGTTTATTTAAAATGTTTAATATTACATTGGAAATCCTTTGCAGGCAATGATTGCCTTAAGTCTGTAACTCATGGACATCAGCAGAGACTGGGTTTGCTTTGCAGGTCTTCACTGCAGCGGACTTCAGCTGTTGTTTGTTTGTGGCTCTTTCTGTCTGTAGTTTTGTCTTCAGCGAGTGAAATGCTGCTCGATCGGGTTGAGATCAGGAGATTGACTCGGCCGTTTGCAGAATATTCCACTTTTTACCTTCAAAAACTCCTGGATTGTTTTTGCTGTATGTTTTGGGTCATCGTCCATTTGTACTAAGAACCGCTGCCCAATCAGCTTTACTGCATCTGACTGAATCTGAGCAGAGAGTACATCTCTACACACTTAATTTCAGCATCCAAAGAATGCTTTTCCAGAAGTGCTCTGACTTTTTTTTTAGATGTTTTTTGTCAAAGTCTGCTCTGGGCTTGTTTGCAGCTTGTGGTGAAGCCATTGTCTGTGTGTTGCTCGGCAACCACTTTGTTGCAACCACAACCGTTTCTGAGGAACTACATTGTTTGGCGGAAGAATAATGTTTTTATTAATATCATTACATATTATTTTTTTATTTTTTATTTTGTGAAACCTTGCTACATATATGGAATAACCTTTTATAAAAGCAATAAGCCCCATGAAGCCGTGGTTTACAGTGAATTTATAACAGCTAAGGGGCGTTGTTAGGCACTTCTGTGTGTTTCGTCTTCCTAATAACTGTTATAAATTCACTGTAAACCACGGCTTCACGGGGCTCATTGTTTTATTTGACCACTCCTAATGTTCCTGCTATCTCTCTGATGGATTTTTGTTTTTGAAGCCTAACAATTGTCTGTTTCACCTGCACGGAGAGCTCCTTTGACCACATGATGAGGTTCACAGCAACAACTTAGGCAGCTGCTTTATGAGGCGATGACTTTGCAGGCAGCGTTTATGCAAGAAGGCACCACACGAAACTAATTTCAGACAGACTTCTGAGGCAGCGTAACGCTTTAACGATCTACAACAAAATAAAATGTGTTTTGGTGATAACTAAATGAATATTTAATTACTATAATACTCATTTCTTGCTAGAAATAACATCAAAAGTGCAAAATCAGAAATATACATTTACACACAAACTAACCACCGAACACAACTTCTATGCTGCCTTCAAAAATGGATCAGATGAAGGCATCTCAGGAGACAGGAAGTGAAGCTAACTCTGGATTGGGACGTGCCTTGATGCCTTCCTGCCTCAGATGCTACTCCGAAGCAGCATTTTTCAGTTTTCGGATGCAGCTTTAGAATCAACTCCAGACCTTTTACCTGCTTTATTGGTGTAGAAGTAATGACGGAATAGCACACATCTGTCCATGAAACAGCTTTTGAGTCAACTGTCCAATTACTTATGGTCCCTTGAATAAGTGGGAGGTACATATTAAAGAGCCGTAGTTCCTTAAACTTTCCTCCAATTTTGATGAGAGTACCATAAAATGAAAGCTCAGAGTCTGCACTTTAAGATCACATTCATTATATAACTGTAATTTCAATATGTTAAGCTGTTAATAACTACAAGCAATCATGATGTGGCAGTGACTTTTGTAAAGGCCCCTCGGTTGAAATCACAGTGTAGTGTCCAGTAGGCAGCACACTTCATTCTGTTTGACTTATAAGCTGTTTTCCTCATGGGGACCAAAAAATGTCCCCACAAGGAAAAGGATATGTTTGTGGGGATATTTTGGGTATACTTGAACCACACACACACACACACACACACACACACACACACACACACACACACACACACACACACACACACACACACACACACACACACACACACACACACACACACACACACACACACACACACACACACACACACACACACACACACACACACACACACAGAGAGAGTCTGGTAGTCTGATTTGCTATCCTTGTGGGGACTCTCCATAGGCGTAATGGTTTTTTATACTGTACTTACTGTATGTGTTATTGCCCTACACCAACCCTACACCTAAACCTACCCCTTACAGGAGACTGTGCATTTTTACTTTCTCAAAAAAAACTCACTCTGTATGATTTTTAAGCTTGTTTCCTCTTGGGGACCTAAAAAATGTCCCCATAAGGTCAACGTTTACTGGTTTTACTATCCTTGTGGGGACATTTGGTCCCCTCAATGTAGCATAAACAAGAACACACACACACACACACACACACACACACACACACACACACACACACACACGTATGTAACTCATTTAAACGAAACTTCACTTTTTAGATGTAACACACATATTTTACTATTAAAAATGTATTGGGCAATCTCAGTTAATTTAATTGATCTTTTCCAAGGGTTCTAGCAAAAGAGGGATGCATTTTTCTCAGTTCTGTTACCAAAACTCTTGCGTGTTTTTTAAACAGGAATGTGTGTGTCTGTATTTGTGTGAGATTTGCAAAACATTATAAGTACAGATTTGTCAGGAGAAAAGAAAAGGACTAAAATATTTTGAAAATTATCAAAATCATATAAGAGTGTATTATCTCAGTTCATCCTTTGCTCATTTGACCACTTCTGGCACAGGTGCAATGATTCGTTTACAGAATCATCTTTGCGATAATTAATGTAATTCCAATCATCAACATTTGCACTTTGTTCTCATAAATCCCATCAATCCTTGTAATGTGGTTTTAACATTATACCGCCCTCAAGGTATGAGGGGCAAAAATATACTCCTATATGAGTTCTTGTTTTTTATTGATAAGATGACATGAGCGAGCTGTTCTTCCTAATTCATGGGTTCCAAAGACGTCTCTTCCGCTATGCTCACCGCCATATTTGTGTCCGATGTGACACCGGTCACAACACATCTCTATGAGATTTATAATATTAATATATTGAAATAATAAATGACCTTTTACTACCATTTCCCACACTGATCCCTGGACTTGACTGTATTTTTAGGATAGTAAGTTTAACAGTTAGGCCATGTAATGTCCTGATTACTTTAAATTTAAGTCTTTCTGGACAAATTACTGTTTGAATTGTGAACGTAGCCGCTCGATGAAGGCTTGAAGAGCTTGAAGAGTCCTCTGCCGGCGGGTCGCTCCTGCTTCATGGCGAGCGAGACTCTGCGATTCCCTTCTCCGTCCACGGTTTGATTTCAGCAAGTCAGTTTTGGTGACTGCAGACAATGTGATTACTGATCATGAGCCCAACAGCAAGTCAAGAAAACATGCAATCTACCCGAGAGAAGACGTCTTTCACTTCTAGTGTATTCTTAAACCTGGATTTCATTATTGAAGCACAAACCCAGGCACCAAAAGCAGCCCACACCAAGTTCTCTTTAATTAGAAACATGCATTTTAATTTATTCATAGGCTACATGGCTGCAATAACATTTCAGTTCAAAATTTTGCCATTGTTAAAAAATGCTTTACTGACGGACGATTCAGATTTTCAGTCGTTATGCTCTCAAAATGTATGCCATATACTGTACATGTATGCAGGCTATGTCCTAAATTATTACACCACTTGTGCAGCCAGTCACAATTCACAAAGCCAGAGGTAATTTACTCAGGACGTTTTTTTTTTTGTATGACAAATTCAATAATATGATAAATAAATAGGTTTAGCAAAACAAATGTGATTATTTTTGAGAACCTTGTGACTATTTTTATACACCTGTAAATATACATAGGCCTCTCTCTATATATGTGTGTATATGTGTGTGTATATGTGTGTGTGTGTATATATATATATATATATATATATATATATATATACATACATACATACATATATATATATATATATACATACATACACTTAACTGCAGACACAAATGACATAGCCTATGTGGTACAATACAAATATTTTAGCGTCCTTTATTCTCCTATAAAGAATCACAGTTGTCTCTTATTATTATCCTTTTCTGACCGTACGTTAGCTGCCAGTGGTGCCTTCTGACTGAAGCCAGCAGTTTATTCCGCTGATCTAACCTCTTTGGGATTGAATAAAATTGTAGTTTGGGGTTTTTATGACGATTGTTGTTACAGCACAACATATCCCGGGCATACATACTGTTTTTGACAGATTGCCAACGTTTCTCGTCTACACCATCACATCCTCGCTAAAGAACCTGGAGGGGCAACTGGGAAAATGGCAATTCCAGCCACTTTCATATTTATCCATTGTCCGTCTCCAGGAGTGAGTCGACATATACTCAGCCTAGGAGCTGGAGGGGGCATCTGAGATAGCGTCCTGCTACCGATCACTTAAAAATAAAGGTGCTTAAAAGGTTCTTCACAGCGATGCCATAGAAAAAAACATTTTTGTTGCCACAAAGAACCATTTCAGTCAAAGGTTCTTTAAAGAACCATCTCTTTCTTACCTTTTTATAACCTGAAGAACCTTCTTTCACAACCACAAAGCACCTTTTGTGAAACAGAAAGGTTCTTCAGATGTTAAAGGCTGATGATTTTGCACGTTTCATAGTATGCTGGCATGTCAGTGCCGTGGCTAATCAAGACTGCAGTGTTTATACATATTCCTTGAAAGGGAACTGCATTGTATAAAGCACCATACAAATAAAGGTGACTTGACTTGATGAGAAGAATGTTAAAATAACTTGAAACACAGGAGATGAAGGGTAAGCAGAGAAATCCAGGAATAACTGAAGCGGTCCGTGGAGAGGAAGAGCTCGGTGAAGCATATTATTGAAATACAGTGTATTAATGAAAAGATTACTTTTCATATTTACAATATGCATATTTATCATCTTAGGAGACATTACATGTTACATATTTTCATGCTGTTTTGAGGTAAATAAGATTTTTTAACTGTGTAACAGGTATTGAAATTACACTGTTAAATATATATATGTACTGTTATAGAATTTGCGCAAAATTGTTCGTTATCACATCCTAAGTGGTCAACTGATGAAAATAAGTGGTTCTCGTTTAAGCTGACTTAACTTCCTGTTCTGTCTCCTCCTCTTCCCTTTCTGTATTGTAACCTCATGGGAGAAGAACAATAAGGGGAATTTCATCTGAGAGGCTGCTTATTTGTTTTCTGTATCAGATTAAATGTCGCCGGCCATACATTTAGTTTGGCTTTGCGTGTCACCAGTCACATAAAAACAATACATTTTAAGTAATTTAGCTATAAGACTGATGCTTGCAGGTTCCCGTTGTTAAACATAGGATACACCTAAAAAACTTTTTTTCCTTCAAATTTTATTTTTAAAACTCACAAGGCACAGAATTGTTGAAATGACATCTCAGATTAGGCTTTTGGAATTTGACTTAGCAGACAGACATTAAATAAGAAATACAGCAAGCAAAAGACAGACAGAAACAGAAAGATATTGCGAGTAACAAATTTAAGGCTGACCGAGAGTAATCACACCAGGGTGACAAAATGTTGATTAGGCCACCAACAGATTTCTACAGGTTTATATCGGTTGTTGTAGGAAGTGCTGTAAGACAACAACAAAAAAAGCCTAAATTTAAATTAATTTTTTTTTTTTTGTCTTGAGACCAATGGATTCATTGCTTCACTTCCGTAAAGTTCTTTGTAAACACTATTTAAACTGTCTTCTTTTTGTGCTACTTACAGCTAAATTGAACTAGTTTCATAACTTTACACAGCTATTAAACCAATAGCTAAACCAACACTAAATAAATGAGCTGAATAATGGCACTATTTTTTAAGCTGCTGCAGCAGAATTGAAATTTTGTCTCATATTTGATGAAGCCTGCATCATTGATTCTGTTATTTTTCTATTTGCTTTCCAGAGATTAACAGAAAGTGATTCAAAGCACAGGACACTGCTGACATACACTGACATTACATTAATATTATAACCGCAGAGAATCACTGTTCAAAGATGAGACTGTCCCATCAAGTGTATTTACACATTATTTTAATGTATAATCTTCCTTGTCATTAAAAGTAAAACCTAAAAACAACAGAAAATAAGGCAGTGTCAGCAACGCTCTTATATAGCCTGAAATGAAAGCTATATATGCGAGCCAGAATTACAGAGATTGCATGTGAAAAAATGCAGATATATTTCATATCAACAAAAATATTTTTTTAATAGATGACACCATGAAATACATGGGAACAAAAGACATAAAAAAACAGGTCTAACATGTAAAAACAGTATTCCCAACTCAGCCCTGATTTTGTTAAGCAGAGTTTAGATTGGTGATGTGTCTCCAGTTTCAGTGAGCTCATCTAAACTCAACAAAATCTGGATGAGAGACTGTTCAAAATCATCAAGTTAAAAGTAAAGTTAGACTGGATACAGTACAATTCAGAGTCATGAGGGGATGAGGAAGACACCAGATGAAGACTCCCTCAGGCTACCAGTATAAATAATAGTATATGATTTGGTTTGTGCTTATTCAGCTGGTTCTCCTGTATCTCCTTTAGTTTTGGGTTCCTGCCACCATTCAGCCAGGAGAGACTCCTCGTAGTCCCCGATTCCCTCAAACTCTTCATCAGGAGGACTTGACAGAGCTGACGCCGCTTCCTCTGAACTCACAGTATCCTGTTAACAAACACGCAGTTAATAACCACGTTAACATTATCAGTCTAATGAATAGGACAATAGGACAAACTCAAAAACATGTCTGCCTACTGACAATTTTAACAGCTATAAGCCGGTTTAAGGAAGTAACGTCTTTGATCCTTGGACATTTCCAGTTAGTTGTCCCACCCATTCAAACCATTGGTGGGAGACGTCATACTGCGGTATTTATTTAATCGTGCAATTAAAAAAAAAAAAATTAATAAGTCAAAAATAGATTTAGGACCATGTTCAGTGGTTGCATGCTCTCTCTGACCCAGAACTAACCTGCTTTTAGAAATTAAATTGTTTAAATCAAGCACTGTGGCTCCATCATTTTTTGTATGTAGCTAGCATGTGCTTTGATATGTTTGCAATTAAAAAAAAAAAGCCACATTTTCACTTCCATTTCATTCCATTTAATGTGGGCTGTAATTAGCAGTATGCGGAAAATACCACATATGGAAGAAGTCCTTGTGGTGGGCTCTACCTGGAAAGCAAGAGACTTGCACCCACAGTGACTGGCACTGAGGGGAAAGGCACTGTGTGCAAGCTCGTTTGCCTAAAGCTTACCTCTTTGTACCCAATAACACCAGATCAACCTGGAGATTGTTAAAGCTTGCAAAGGTGTCCTGGTTGGCGTCGGTCTAATAATCCTTTCCAGTGACAAAACAATCACCAAATCATCTGGTGATTGATCTTTGATCTTTTGGAAGAGGGAGACATGAATGCAGAGGGTTCGGTTTCCCTGACCAGCTTCAAACCTTGAAAAGGCTCAGCATCCACGACAGGAAGTGCAAACCTAACTTCTTCCACTTTCAAACTCATGACGAGTTAACTGGAAGCCAGTTTTTCCATCGGTCTCACCCCAAGCTACTGCTGGTGTATTTCTGCTGGGTGTGCTGCCCATGATTTTTAGTATCACGCTAACTTGACTTGTCTAGCATCTTAACAATTTGTTAAAGTTACTTTCAGCAAAAAAATTAAAAATAAATAAGGCATACAGTATGTAATAATGTAATAAAATACCTCATCATCTGTCTGTAAATAATTCTGTGCGAACTCCAGAAGTTCCCTCAGTTTGGTGGTTTGATTGAAATATCTAAGAGCTTCCTGTATGGACACAAAGACAAATGTTAAAACGGTAGGTGTAAAGACCAAACCTGAGTTATTCTGTAAAAACATAGAAGAGACAACTTTATCAACGTGTATCAAATGTGTGTGTGGATTTGTTGAGGATGGCATGTGTGGGGTTTGAGTTAAAAGAAGCCAAGCATGGAACCAAATCCATGCAACAAATAAATAAATAAAAATCACTTTTTTTCAGGATACTGTATTTTTAAAAAAAGATAATTTTGTAAAATCCAAATAAGCTTTACAGATATGTATTAGGAAGGGTTAAAACTGTGTTTTTCATGTTTGTTCTATGAACCATAAACAATTATTCCACCTCTGGAACAGCCTTAAGAACAAGTTACAATGACTTGGGACAATAAAAATAAAGTGTTTTACTGAGTTGCTGTGGCGTTCCTTGTTGGATTAGTGGAGTAACACCTCAGAGCAAGAACTAGCCAATCTGGTTCAGTCCATGAGGAGGAGAAGCACTTGGTAGCCACACCAGATACTGATTACTACTTTTGATATTAACATAATAAAAGCAGTTGAACGTGAGAGGAGGTTTCTCTTTTTGCGGTGTTTATTTGCAAAACAGTGAAGTATTTCAAAAGAACAACTGATTATGGCATTTGTAAACTACATACTACGCAAAATGTAAATGAATGTTACAATGTTACATTATGTTTTTTGAAATAGACTGCTTAAATAAAAAGTAAAACGATTGCAACAAATGTGCATGTGTTTTGTCTTTTATATTTCAAAACCAGGTGTTTTATAAAGCTCATATCCCCTATTATCTCTCTGCTGGATATCTTATACAATGCTTGCTATTAATGTACAAACAAGAGAAACAACAACAACAAAAATGTATATGCCACTCCAGTTCTGTTATGGGGAAATTGTTGAGCATCTGAAGCATTAACCTTACTACATGTTTGTCATTTGCGTGCATGTACTTACTGGCCGTGGTTTGAAATGCTCGTCCTGCAGTCCCCACTGTTGTCTGTAGAATCTGTAGTAGGCCATGTTCTGCTGCATCACTTGATCGTTTGCATCAAACAGCATATAGCTTGCTGCACACACCGCTGCATTTCGCACATCATTTACTAGAAGGACAAATGAATAAGTCACTTATAAAGTGATTGTTTTAATGAAAACCTTTTGGCAATGAAGTCTTAGTCTGTGGGGGTATTTATTCTTGGTCTCTCTCTATGATCAGATTGTTATGTGATTGAGTTTGAACCTTCCATTCACACTTGGCCACAAATATGTTTTAACAAACTGGATTTGAATTTGCAAATGCCACGCTATATGCCACGCTATATGCCATGCAAATTCAAAGGACTTTGGTTTCACAAAAGTTGAAAGTGTATACAATATCAGCAACAGATGTTATGCGCCACAACATTTTCATAATCAAATATCACAATCGGAGAGAGAGCACTGGTGGAAAAAATAAAAAATCTTGTCCGTTTTAATGAACATGAATGGGTGTCAGGCTGCAACACAAATCTTTAACTTCATTTGCACTTGTTAGCGTGTCCGCTTACTGAAGAGAGACACTCATCTCCACAATAACACCATACTGTAGCTACCAGCTACCCATTTTGGGAGGAGTCAAATTTATAGAGGAGGTCACTTCTACACCATATTCATATGTGGCTGAGATGCATCTAAAATAGCTCTCAAATCACCTCCTGAAATGGTTTGGTGATCAGACTGTAATCGGATTGCTATTCAATCAGTGAAAATGCATGAAGCGGTCAAGTGCAGCATCTTGTGAGCATGTTATTTTGTCGAATACACTGTTAAAATAAATAAATAAATTTACTTAAAATAATTTGTTACCCCGCCAACTAAAAATGTTGTTTAGTCAACTTAAATATCCAAGTTGTCACTTAACTTAACATTAAGTAACATAAAATTTCAAGTTGACTAAACTTAATTTTTAGTCAGTGAGGTAACAAATGATTTTAAGTTTAAGTTTTTTTTACAGTGTAAACAGTAAAACAATCTTAGCATCTTAGTTCATGTCCTATCAGTTTTGAATGACGCACAGTTCTGCGTCTACAGTGTATCATGCCAATACATCTAGACGTTTACAAGAACTGGAAACTATTCATATGAGATACTGAGAGACTTGCATGTCTCCTACAGTATTACTGTTTTACAATAAATCATTCCCCCATTATACCAAAACGTACTAATTAACATGAAATATGGGCAGATTGTAGTATTTCTTGTGTTTACTGCTGACAAGACAATTAACAATTTTTGTTGTGTGTGTGTGTGTGTGTGTGTGTGTTTCGGTTACTCACATTTGTAATAAGCAAACTGCATGTAGTGGTACATGGTGGCAACAAATTTCTCCACAAAGAAACCACCAACATTTGGAGTAAAATGTTCCTCACATTTTACTTTACACTTCATTACTTCAAAATAGAAATCTGGGGGAGAAAAAAGAGAGAGAGAGAGAGAGAGAGAGAGAGAGAGGACAATGCATTTATAGGCTACTTAAAAAAAAAAAAAAAAAAAAAAAAAAAAAAAAAAACTCAACCTATGATGGTACTAGACTTTCTATGTCAAATCATTGATGAACTTATGTTTACCAAGCTATCTGCATTTGAACCAGGCTTATTTTAGTTAGGATAGATTTCTAATATTCACAGCTATTTGAAGCAAATCTGAGAATGCATCATGCGATCACTGACCAGCTAAGGCGGGGTAGAAGTCTTTAAACTCCTGCACATCGTATGACCCCTCACAGGACATCAAACACGTGCTGAATGTTTTAAAATACTCCGCAGCCGCCAGCTCCATGTCTCGAGCACTGCTGCTAAAATCCCCCGAATTATACAGCTTTACAGCCTTCAGGAATAAAGCCTAAGACACAGATCGAGTTATTTCAGAAGAGTGCCCCTCACAAATAAGGTTAAAAAGAAAAACACAATTAGAGAGAATAAATACCTCATAGGGCTTCTCCTCGATGTCTATGAGGTACTCCTCCGTGTCAAACAGGCTTTTATAGTAGTTAAGACTCCTAGACAGAACGGGGTCCTCAGGGTTTCGCTGTAGATACGTGTGTGCTGCCGAAACCGCTCTCTCCAACTCATTCATCTAGACGCACATAACATAAGATAATTCAGTGTCTGGACTGTCTTGTTTAAATATTGTTTTGCAGTTTCTCATTTCATTAACATTAGTGAAATAAGGACAGGTGAGATCTCTCCATTGGCTTTCTCAGATTCAATTACATGTTGTGACTTGTTACTGTTGGAATAGCCAAGTCACATTTATTTATATAGTGCTTTATGAAATATAGATTCACTGTAAAAAAAATGAAAAGTTGACTTAACTTAGAATTTCAAAGCAACTTGGTACACAGCTTTTTTGGGTTCACTCAACCGTCACATGTCTCTTTTTGTTCAGCTAACACAGTTGTGTTAGTTAAAAAGACTTCTAATGCTTTTCCAATGTGTCTCAAATTATGTTCTCTGAACTTGTTTACAAATGACAAACATTAATGGATACGTTAGTCTAATAAGTAGACAATATTGTCTTTGTTTGTAAGACAACTTACAAGGCTAAGATATCCAGAAAACAGACAAAAGTGGCTGAACATACTTTAGGCCTCAAAACTAACCTCAAGAATGGTGGCGATCAACAAATGTTAAAAAGACGAACCCTTTACACCACAGTACAACAATAACTAACAATAATGATAAAACAACAAAACAAAGTTTAAATGAGATCAGCAAACAGCAAAACATTAATCTTATAACAGTAACTGCATAATTTTTCATGCTGCAATGCATGCTGGGAACTCACAAAGCCTTAACATTTCAACAATATGAAATTCTTTCTTCAGACAACTGTGTTTGAATAGCCTGGTAATACCAAACTGCTACTTCGCTTGGCTTCCTAGACAGACTCTGGAAGGGCATAATTGACAATTGTTTACCTTCTCGTGGGGGGGGGGGGGGGGGGGCTGTCTGAAGTATAAAATCATTGGTGTACCCGTAAGCCAATCACTTAACGGTTGGTTATGATGTATGTTATGCGCCGGCTCAGCCGCCTTGAACTTCCGCTGTAAACACTGGTAGGCAGCGAAAACAAAACCATCGAGCGAAACACCGGAGTGAAGATGGCTGTGAACGACAATTAATCGCCAGACTTTGGCCTCCCCAGTTTCTCGCTGACAATCAGTAACAGTTCAGAAATTAAACTTTTCCCAAAACCTGTCGGGAGTAGGGCCACAACATCACCTCCATTCAAAACGTGACCCAAACACTCTTCTTGTTCGGGCTTCAGTTGGCAAACGCCGGGAATATTCTCCACAACAGAGCGAATAGCATCCCGTGTCTCCATGTCCGCCGTCGCTTTAGATTTTGCAGTTGCATTTTTTACATTGTGTAAACAATATAGATATAGATAACAGAATATGGGAAACACAAACGACAGCAAGTTAAGCGGATGAAGCAGGGAGCACAAGGAAGCAGGTGAGGAGGAAACCAGGGGCAAGAAATCAGGGCACTGTCTGACCCCGAGTGGGATAGAAGAAAGTCTTACGGGCAAAAATGGTCTAGCATTTCAGATATTTATCCTAAAATAACTTAGGAGAAATAAAAGTAGACACAAATGAGACATGAGAAAGTTCTGAGAGAAAGAGTCCAAAATGAGATTGTGCTGCGAGAGACAAGATATCTTGCTGTAATCTCCTTCAAGGCACTGTCATAAAAATGTTTTATTGCTCAGAGGTTGCTCTTTCTTTATTTTCCGATTACACGAGTTGTCTTTTTTCACTTTTATTAATGGTCAGGACAGGTGGAGGAGAGACAGGAATGAATGGGAGCAGGAAAGTACCTTTAGCTGGGACTCAGTTCTGTCTGTGGTGCAGCTGTGCTTTGACATTGATCTGCTGCTAATACGGCGATGCTTTAACAGAGGTCACTCGAAGCTCAGGACACTGAGGGGTGATTTTCTTATACCTCATTTAGGCATCAGCTTTGTCTTCAGATCTCTTCAGTTTCATTTTAGGAGAAAAGTTGTTTAATTACAAAATGTAAAATTTTTATCATTGTAAATTCTGAAATTATCCCTTAATTGCATTTCAGAATATCAAGGGTTACGAGATCAAATTTATCTTCAATGCCCAGCATTGTATATGCAGCACGTTTTCCAAATACACTATAAAGGGATTAGGCCTATATAAGTGTATGATTTCTAGTATAAGATCAATACTCTCTTTTTAAATGTATAGTGTACCTGTACTTCACGGTTGTTGCATGACATTTTTTCTTTCTTTGTTTAGCATTGAAAAGTTTTTCTTGTACAGCCCGTTTCTCATGCATGCAGATAAATGTCATGATTTCCTCTGCATGTGTAACATTGTCCTTTAAAACACTGTCTACACTAAATAACTTCAAATATGACAGTATTATGTTTGATTGAAGGGCTGTGGATGATTGAGATTAAAACTACCCAGAGAAAAGAAGAAAGAGTTATCTTTAACATCTCTGTTTGTGCTACATAGAAATGAGGTTACATTAACATCAAATGGAGACTTTTGCTTGAGTCTCCTACTTCTCACACTCACAAAAAAAATGGTCTCCTTAAAAGTTTTAGCAGATCTCATCATCATAATCACCACACGCTGTGCTCAGACTTTTTTCTCCCAAAACTAGAGACTCCGTGGTCTCACATTGGTCTCCTTTAAAGCTTTAGAAGTGTAACGTTGTTGAGATCTCAATGTGCTCAGATTCTTCTCCTGAGCTGGAGACTCTGGATCTTTCATATTTGCATCCCAGGCTCATTGGAAATATGTGCTTGAGGTCACATTTCTGCAATACCGATTTTACATACCATGTTTATCTGCATTTTTAAAGTAAAATGTCCAGTGAGTGGCACTAAAATGCACATTCAACACGTCACTCATGACATGACACATTTGTGTTAGGCTGATACAGGCACGTATTGCCGTGTTGCTTGAGGTATGTACTGTGGCCGTTCAGAATTCAAGTCCGGTGAGTGTTGCCAAAAGTTAATGTTCTATCATGAAATACCCCCTGCACCAAACCTAACCCTTAACGAATGCACAGGAACAGATATAATGCATTTGGATTGGAGGGATGACTCTGGGCCGAGCCATTTTGTGAAAAGGTCAAGCTCTTCTCTTGCCGTTAATCAAAGGTGAAGTTGTATATGTGATGCCAACGTTCAAAAGTATCTTTTTTGTTTAATGCAGCAGCATGTAAAATAGTTGAAATCATAACAAAATTGCGCAATGAATTGTGTAAAATTAAGCTTTCTTATTCAATTCCCTGGCCCTGTAAATGACACTTTGTGTGGAAGAAAAGAAAAGTGGAGTCTGAGTTTTACTGCCCCTAGTGTTCATCACAACTGGAAACTGCAGAAAATCATACTTATAGGTACGTTTTTTGAGTTTTGAAGAAATGTAGATAAAGGCATGTATTTCCAATGACCCTGCGTAACACGTTTGTCTCCTCTTAAATTCAGAATACATCTCAACAACATCACACACTGTGCTCAGACTTTTCTCCTAAACTAAAGACTCTGGGGGTCTCATATTTGTCTCTTCTAAGGCTTTAGAAGAGATCTCAACAACTTTACAATGTATGCACCAAGTCAAGTACTTGAAAGGCACAAAATAATGAAAAAAAAATAAAATAAAAACACCATAAATTCAGAGTTTAAGCCTATATTAAGATTAAAATTATGCAGAGAAATGGTTAACGTTACTCTTGTTGACACACAATAAGATAACAGAACCATACAGTGTATGTGCATTGGGCACATCATTTGCTTTTGGAAACAGGAACAATAACCCTGGAGCTCTCTTTGCTGAAAGGCACATTAAATGGCTCATGACTCAATCCTATCCAAAACTAGTTTGATTATTAAAACATGGAGTGATGTTGAAATCTCTTCTAAAGCTTTAAAGGAGACAAAAGAAAGATCTGTGTGATGATGAAATCTCTTCTACAGTGTTAAAGCAGACCATATTGTGAGTTTCAGGAGTTTTTGTCTCAGGAGACAAGTTTGAGAAGCAGGAGACTCGAGCAAAAGTCTCAATATGATGTTAAAGTTTTCTGTCACGTTACTTAGCATTACTTTTCTCGTCAGTGGTTGTGAATCCTCATGCATCCATCCTAAATCTTATAAACGGCTACTACATCCATGACAATGATTAACTGAAAGAAATCACGTTTTGGCGTTAAGCAGTTTTAAAGAAGACGTTACACCTTTAAAGCGCGGTTGTTTCGCTCGCGCGTGGACGTGGCATGTGCGCCGCTGACTGGACCAATGAAACTCAACCCACCGATTCAGACAATCAAAGATGCATTCTTGTTTATAGAGCAAATTTCACCTAAAAAAGTTGATAGGCTGTGGTTGTTACAAGTGATTACAACAACAGGAAAATGATTTACAGTAATGTCATCCATCGTTTATTACCATTTTCAGTGGAGAGGTGACGCTGTATGCTACTGTGAAGCACCTAAAAGCGTTCTGGCTCATCGCAAATCCATGAACGTGACCTCTTACCTCGAAATACACGTACTGAAGGTACCGGTAGGGTATCCTCTGTTCGAAAGCACCCAAAGTCTCTCGCTTAGGATATGATTTAGAAAACACGGGAAAGTTTGTTTTGCACCTTCTCAGGCATGCAGCTCGCGTTATGATGTGCCCCATGATCAAGAGGGTAGTTTCCGTGTTGTTCTGCCCAAGTTCCCGGCCCACGGCGCTGCAGGTCTGACTGCAGTGCGCCTCGCTGTCCTTCAGCAGCCGGTGAAGCCGCAGGCTGAGCTCCAGGTATTTCGCGCTCTGCTTCCAGTCCTGAGCGGAGTACATCTCCAACGCGTGTCCGTACGCAGTCTCCAGCGGCATCAGGTCGTTCGCTGGAAAGCTTTTGAAGCTGTACTTCTCATACTGAGCCTGCACAGTACAGAAAAGACAGGCAGTACTGAAAAACACGACTAAACATATTCTTGTTTGGGCCATGCTTCTGTTCCTCACTGCGAGCGCCGATCCCCGTGTAATAACGGAGAGTGGAGACTCATGTCAGACTGCACGTAGGAAGTCTGTGGCCCTTTGGGATTGAAGGAGATTTACGGTGATGGAAAACTCTGCATGCCTCCCAAATTCGGATCTGGACTGCTTCTCTGGGTCTAAACGTCCGTCAATTTTAAGCAATCTAGTCATTGCTCTGAGAAGTAGCTACTTAAAGTTAGAAACGTTTGACAGATTTTGACAGAACTTTTTCCAGTAAAACCATTACAAAATTCCTTTTTGTAGTGTGTTTTGGGCATTTTTCCAATAGCATTTAACATCCCACCCATAGAATCCATCACATACAAGTAGATGCCATTATAGTTTCCATTAAAACCATTAAATCCATTACATTTTCTATTGTGTTTGGGGCAGGGTTCTGTTGTTTTTTTCAGCAGGGTGAGCTTTCATTCAGTGACCTATATGGTACTTCATAAATGTTTTAGAGAGGTTTTTTTTTTTGCCTTGTCAGTAAATGCTGATGAAGTTGGAATAAGCCCTAAATCGATCAAACAAAATTGTATGCACTACTGCAGTGGCTCTCAATTCCAGTTTTGGGGACCCCCTGCTCCGCACATTTTGCATGTCTCCCTTATTTAACACACCTGATTGAGATTGTTAGGGGAGAGAGCCATGAACTGAACTAACGAGCTGATGATCTGTCAGGTGTGTTAAATAAGGGAGACATGCAAAATGTGCGGAGCAGGGGGTCCCCAGGACTGGAATTGAGAGCCACTGGCCTACTGAATAAACCAAAGTTCATTTTTAAAAATATTATTTTATTTAAACACAGAATTCTGAAATATTGGGTTGAAATTTGTATAAAACCTTACACTTCGGTTAGCGTTCCTTATACTGAGAAAAAAAACAAAAACATTTTTCTAAGTATTTATCTGGCGCCTGCTGCCGGGTGGAGTTTAGGACCGCGCGCGCGGCTGATGCTGCCGCTCCTGTGGATATTGACACGCAGTACAGTAACAGCCTACGTGAACATCAACTTCTTTCAAGTTATTTTCCGCACGTTTGCACATAATTTCACAGATTCCAGGATAACAAATGCATAGTGAAATTTTCATAGCTAAGTATCGTTTGTCACGGCTTGATTTAGTTTTGCTTTAGTTTCTGTTGCAGAATACCGAATGAGAATTATCTTCTCATTTTAAATGGCGATAACAGCAGCTCTCACTGTTGTCCTCTCACTCATACATGTTGCATGTGGTCAGTTGGAAGATGTGATTATTGATCGATACTTCATACCAACACACTGTTCGAGAGAGGTCCAGATCGGAGATTTTGTTCGGTATCAGTATAACGGCACGTTCAGGGACGGACGGAAGTTTGACTCCAGGTGAGGGACCTGACCTCATTATACCTTTGAATATGTTCTCAGCTTCTTTTTCTGCAAGGCACCAGTTTCATCAGTTCAAATTTACATATTACTGTATGCAGAATACTGATTGCAAAACATTGGACAGAAATTATGCTTTTGCTAGTGGTCTGACTACAAATTGCAGTAGCCTACAATGTCATTGTGATATAGAAAAGAAAAAAAAAAGGATTAAACCCCATAGAGAGACCAATATGCTCAAAGAAGACCAGGAGTCAAATTTGTTCAGTCAGTTGACAGAGTTTACACACTTCCAAAGGCAAAGGCCGTAGAAAATGATCAAGAGGAGACAGCCTCCAACTAACTTACAAAACAGAAAATTATACTTCTAGTCATATTGGCATCATTTCTACAGGCTCTGATAGGTTAAGAGCACAGATAATTCTAGCAACATCCAAGCATGAGGTTTTTTCTTAAAGACAGTATCTTGGAGACACTAAAAGTTCTCTTCGTAAGCAATATCGTACGGGTGAGTCATACATCTTCTCATCTGCAGCTGTTGATTCTCCTGCAGACTGTTCAGATCATATTCATAAACCCCTGCAAATACACCATTAGATAAAACATTAAATAGTTAAATAATTGGGGAGACAGTTGTTTTACAACATTCATTGCAAAAATAGTTTAAATGAAATGAACTCTTGAAATACGTGACATAATTACTATAATAAACAGATATAATGTTTCTATTCAAAGTAAGCACGTTCATTATTGAAATAGTGCAGTAATGCTGCCCTCTCCATTCATTTAAAAAGACTTTAACACTTTTAGGGAGAGCTGAACTGCTTAAGTAAGATGGGATTCAATTTTAAACTTCTCAAGAAAGAAGGGTTGTTGTTTTTTACATCTGTTATGTTACTCATCTAATTGCAGGGCAGGTTTTAGAGACACAATCTGACAGTTTTTCTCAGTTGCTTTGGTGCATTTCTCAGATCACACCTCAAAATACTCAATCATCATGTCACCATAGTCATTCATGTCACCACACCATTCATTTCATATAAAATACAAATCACGTGAAACATTTTCTCAAAACACTGTTAGATTTTGCCGTATTTGGCTGAGCATTGAGCCACAAACAGCATTACCAGCTTCATTCATTACTAACCAGATCGACTTCATTTCTCTCAGAACTAAAGTTTTTATAATTGACATGTTTAGGATGTTGATGATTTTATTGAGTTTCATTTGAAGTTACCACAATCGAGGTCAGTGTTTGCTTTAGATGTATGTCTAAAAGCGATGCGTGTCTGAAAGGTGGTGGAGTGGAACAGGTAGAGATGAGCAGAGAGAAGGGTGTGATAAAAAGAGGAAATGAGAAGGAGCGGAAGAGATGAGAGCTGTAAACTAAAGCAGTTCTGCAAGGAAGAGTGGGCCAATTCTCCACCGCAGCACTGCAAAACACTCATCGCTAGTTATCATACGCTTTTATTTGCAGTTTTTGATGCTAAAGGTGGCATAACCAGATTTAAACCAAGTTTAAAGGAGCAGTTTGTTTTTCACATGGGTGATTGTGTTTACTCAGGTTTCATTTGTTTTATACTGTATTTTGTTTAGATATACACAACAGCAGAAGAAATCAAGAATGTCTGTAGCAAACAAATTTTTACAGATTCATCTGAGCCACCCCCTGTGCACGTCCCATGTATATATATTTGTTATGTGTTTGGTATATATACAATTTGTTATTGTTTGATATATGAAGAGTTTATTTGCAAAAACAGAAAACTCTGTTTGTTTAACTTTTCAAAAAACATGTTTTTTATTGTCATTATTATGTTTTTGTTTTATTGTGTTAGTTAGCTGTTTTTTTTTTTAAGCTATAGTCAAAATAACCCAACTGCAGTTTGATTGAGATTAATTGAAATGCACAATGAAAAAACATGATTTCTGAGAATTGTTAAAAATTTCGAAAAATTGACACTTAAGACTGGTTTTGTCGTCCAGGGTCATATATATATAGCCTATATATAAATTTGTTTTAAAAATGACTGGAATAAAGTATCTTTCTCTTCTTCTCTCTCCCTCAGCCTGGATAAGGGTTTTCCATTCGTGGGGCAGGTGGGTGTGGAATCTAAAGTCATTCCAGGTTTGGATAAAGGAGTTCAGGGCATGTGTGTAAACGAGCGAAGAAAGATCACCATACCTCCTCATCTTGCATACGGAGTCTTGGGAGCTGGTAACACTGTCTTTTTTCCCCTAATAAATTAATGCATCTTATGAGACAGATACCAAAATATTTAATATCTTAATGCATTCACAGTTGTCCTAATACGGATTTTTGTTCAGTAACATGTATCAAATGTACTGGGAACCCTTTCTAACACATAGAATTCAGATTGTTTTTCCCACATCATGATAAATGTTGATACAGAGTTAAACTGCAGAAAGAAAATTGAAATTAATTAACTTCTAGAACATATTCAAAATATGATTTTATGGTAAATCGTTTAACGTCTTAAAATTCTTTAAAATGTCTTAAATTCTTTAAAGATAGCTGCACACAGTGATGTCAGTCACTGTGGTGACACTACTTGGTGGCTTTAGGACAATAATGCACATTAAAGCTCAGGTATTCTTTAGTTGGTAGAAAATACCATGCAAGTATTCTTAGAGATCTGAAAAAAGTGCACAGCAACACAAATGGTTGTGAGCAAATTTTTTTTTTTTTTTTTTTGTTTTCTTCAAATTTGATAATCTGACCACATGCAAGACTAATATATATGGCAATGAATGATTTAAACTCTAAAACATTAGAAGTGTAAAACAGACACACCCCACTCACTCACAGAGAGAGATATTGTGGGATCAAAAGCTGACTTTGAAACTGTTTAACAATTAGTAGATTCAGACAACTTTTTAAAGAGGCCATGTGTTTTCCTTTTCCTTTTGTGTGTAAAGTGCATCTGTTTATGTATGAAAAAGATCTGCAAGGTTATAAAGCTAACACGGCTCCAGACCTGCCTAAAATGCATGGCTGGAAGTTCAATATTACCTCCCCAAATGTCTTTATTAGCAATTTATTAATAATATTAGCATAATGCCCGTCCAAAGGCATACACAATAAAGATAATGTTTCAATAAATTGCAGTTTTATCTCCAGGTCATGGAGGCACTGTGTTTCGATGAGTGAGCAAAATCTCTTTGTTTGGCCTTCCAAAAATGCATGAAATTACGAATCAGTGGTTAAGATTTATTTATAACACTGATCATTATAAATAAATAAATAACACCCCTTAAACAGTACACTGCAAACATTTGCTTGTGTACAGCACATTGTATCATTATACACTGTATCTAAAAATTAAAAGAGCTACAGAATGATAACTTATAGTAAACTTGCTTCATAAATGACGAATTTTGCAACATTGACCTTTATTGAGCTGCACTGAAACAGCATTAATCTAAACTGAGCTAAATAATGACACTATTTTCTTCTTTAGAGCTGCTTCACAGCTGAAATTAAATTAGTTCATAATTGATATATAATTTTTTACAACATTAACTCCAACCTCAATTAAACACTCCTGAACCAGCTAATCAAGGTTCAGACTCACTAGAAACCTAAAGGAAAGTGTGTTGGAGCTGCTTGGGGTTAAACCATATTATTATATTTGATTTGATTTCTTTCCATCAGATAGCACTAATCTGCCTCCAGTCATTTGATTTTACAGTTTTTCTCAGTGGTTTTGGGACATTTCTCAGATCAGAATTGAATTTCTCAAAACTACTTGTTCAACCTCCACATCATCAAGCATATTTTCCATACATGTCTATCAGATTCTTTTGTAAATGTGTTCTGAATTGATGAATTGTGCAGGTGAATCTTAATTTTACTAATAACGTAAGACGTTATATCAACCAGTTCTCTAAAAGGGGTGGTGAAAGGGTAGGGAGGCAGACAAAGCAGTAGAAGAAGCTGAGGATGTAGCCGTGTCTTGACGTTATTTTGACCAAGTGATTCGGGTAACAAAAAGAATAGCTGTTCATTGGATGTTTTACTACTTTACCTGATGCAGATCACCAAATTTAACAGTCTTGCAATGCATAGAAACCATTTTTAAAAAGAGGCTTCATGACTAGGAGTCAGCGCCCAGTTGCATGAGCACTCTAATAATAATGGTAGAACTATATAATGTGAGTTAGCTGGAGACCTACAGCTGCATAACTTCATATTTTGCAAGCTCGATAGAACATTAAGGCAGCAATTATTAATCATACTTACAGGTTGTGATTCGGAGGAGAAACTGGTCCAAACAAACTGGGCATTGACCCATTTTTCAAAGACAACCGGTTTACGAATCCTGCATTGAACTCGCAGAGATTAGAGAAGCAGTCGTCAGTGAAATGATGGGAATGCAGCAAAAGGTTGTCAAATCAAGTTAAGTCAAGTCACCTTTATTTATAGTTTTTCTCAGTCACTTTGGTGCATTTCTCAAATCATCCTTAATATTTGCAAAAAAAATGTGCATTTCTCAAAACAATTCATACAAACAGCACCACACAATGGATTACCTGCAAAAGTCTGTAATTTACTCAAAATCTTTAGTTCATCTCTCTAAAGTAAGTCAATGAACATATCAGTGCCATCAGAATGAAAAGTCCTCGTGTCATTGTTCACAAACAAGATCAAAAATGCTTATTCATGTTGTCAGTATACCAGTGCACTCTGTTAGTGTTACCTGATGTAAATTATGGCAACTGTTTGGAGGACAGTTACTTTTTATGATGTTCAACTTCCACATCATCGAGTCACTTGTGCACAAGTAGTTTTGAGCAGTTTGTTTCTGATCTGAGAAATGCACCAAAGTCAATGAGAAAAACTGTATAGTGCTGTATACAATAGGCCTACAGATTGTATCAAAACAGCTTTACATTGTCAAACAGGAAAATAGTTTGTCAATAACACAAGAGGACAATAACAAATAGTTAATTGTTCAGTTAAAGTCAGTTCATTGTTCATTGCCAGAAATTAAGCGTCCCCAACAAAGCAAGCCAAAGGCAACAGTGGCAAGGGACTTAGGGTGCTTTCACACCTGGCCCGTTGTTTCAGAAGCTGGCGCGTTCCCCCCCTTAGCTCGGTTCGTTTGGGCAAATGTGAACATGGCAATCACACTCGGATCTGCGCCAAAACAATCGGTCCAAGATCGCCTTTTTCGGTTGTAGTGAGAAAGCAATCCGATCCAACAGACCAACGAACTAGGCTATATCACAATGTATAATGGGTAATCACGCAAGTTCTGTGAAAAGCAGTAGATGATGTCTGTGGTTCGCCATTCATTGCTCTTATTGCTCTTCGTATTAGGTGCATTTTAACAATGTTTTCCCGACGAATCCTGGACTTCTGCTCAAAATGATAAATTAATAAATTAAAATAACGACAGCTACAAAAACCCAACAGTAAGCCCTCGATGCTGTTGTGATTCCATCCTGATGGATGACGGCTGTGAGCAGAATTCCTGAAAATAAATCGTGGAACTTTAACCAATGAGCGGACAGTTTACTCACACGTGACTTGTATTAACAATTTTGGTCCATTTAGAAACTTTGCCGTGTGAAAGCGGACCGCACCAAGAATAAAAAACAACGTTGTAATAATTTCAATCCCTGTTTCGGAATGAAGCAATCGATCTACAGGTGTGAAAACACCCTAAAACTCCATCGGTGACAGAAAATGGAGAAAAAAAAACAGGCTCAGTCGGGGGGGCAGTTCTCCTCTGGCCAGATAAAACCAGCATGGCGTGGTTTAATTCCAGGCTGCAACACAAGTCAGATTGTGCAGAGGTCTCTCTGTGGTTCTCGTGGTCTTGGTCCTCCAGGTGACGAGGTCTTCGCTGGGGATCTGTCTCTGGGACCCATCTTGACATGGTCTCCGCTGAGATTCAGAGGTCATCTGTATAGGTCATCACACAAAAACATCTGCAACTTTGTAATTGTAAGGGTAGTTTACATGCTTATAAAAATAACCTAAAATAACTATTAATGAACATTTTGTATCAGTTATTTTTAGATTATTTAAAAAGGCAGGATTTTCTGCTATTTATACTAGTTATTGCGCAGTAAGTGGCAATTATTTGCACCTCAGTATTGTAGTACATTATAAAACAGTACGTAATAATAACGTATTGAGTGTAAATTCTAATTTTAATTCAAATTATTAAATGGATGCCACCTTATTATGACAATAAAGCCCTCCCTACACCTACCCTAACCCTACCCGTTACTTTATTTTCAACTTTTTGATTATTTCCTTCATTTTTATTGAAAATATATGCTTTTCTGATGTGATTTTGAAATGTGAAAACAGAGAAAAAAAAGTTCACCAAAAGGCGGATTGGAACCTGTGTCGATCGCGTCAAAATGAGTACTACACACATTTTACCATCTGCGCCACTAGAGCTGACGATGGTTGACTTTTGTCACACCGATTAGCCCAATCACACGTTGGTGGGTGGAGTTAGTGTAAATAGCCTCTGCCAACAACCGGGCTATTGCACTTAGTGTAAATAGACCGTCCGTATTCTAAACATAGTGTAAATGGAATCCATCGCTATTTGCACTTAGTGTAAATATCCGCTGCCTAACTATATAACCTAAATAACTACCTTACAGTGTTCTGGGAACATTATTTTATGGCTGCAAAATAAAAGTAAACTAAAAGTAACTATTAGAGAATATTCTGTTATTCTAGGTTGTTTAAAAATAACTACCCTGCAACATTATGGTAAAATTGTTTTAAGGTTACCAAAAAAAAAAAAAAAAACTAAAAAGAGTGTCAAGAATAATAATTTTGTTTCACTGGCTGACTGTCTACATTCTTCAATGTCTTTTTTTTAATAATTAATTATAATTAATACATTGTATGGTTAAAATAAATGAGTAAAAATCTAAAATGTAGCAGTACTTCATTTATTTTTATTAAAGAACTCATGCAAACATGAACAGAATCAAACAAGCAAAACACGACAGTAACGGACAATGCATTGAAAGAAAGCTTACATTTCATATTCATATGAAATGAGTAAACTCCATGGAAAAACCGTGGAAACTAACTGATAGCACAGTTAGATGGTGATCAGATGGTGAACTGAATGTTACGGTGTTGAACTTGGCATGATGATATCATAAACATAAGGTGTGGCCATCCTCTTTAATAATGTTCTAATAATTTTCCACTAATTGATGCACTTTGAGATTTTTGGACCTTGATATAGTAAGTTAGTAGGGTGTACAATCTTTTTTTCACACAAGAAAAGGGCATGTTGGTTTTATCAAAAGTACACACTTTCTCTAGGTTCAGTTATCCCATCTGACTCAGCGCTGGTCTTTCTCTCTAGGTTTAGTGATCCCACCTGATACAACATTGGTATTTGATGTGCTTTTGCTGGATTTGTGGAATAAAGAAGACAAGGTTCAAATTCGTTTGCTTCACAAGCAGCAGGACTGCAAAAGGACAGTGATGCCCAATGACTTTGTCCGTTATCATTACAATGGGTCCTTGTTAGTGGGAAACCTATTTGATTCCAGGTAGGCCAAAATAATAACAAAACTGATATTTTGGGCGGGATTTTTTGTTTTTAATTATGTGCTGTTCAAATTAAGGAAACACTTAATTAATAAATTGGATCTTTATGAATGAAAAATTCAAGGTGAAAATCTTTACTTCTATATGTTGTGTGTAACTCCTGCTGTCAAAATGAGTGAATGCGCACGGGCTAATTGTGAGCTACACGCAAAAAAAAAAAGTGAAAAATGTGTATTTTAGTCAAATTTGAGGTTTTCACAAAAATTAGTTCATTAAGCCCTTGTTTAGCGGTCCCAATGCTCCAAATAGTAATTAAACATCTAAAATGATCTTTATTTGCATGTTTTCTGAGAGGAGTACATTTCTCCGCTCGCGCTGACTGGCGCTTCCAGCGGTGCGCGACCCCAATATATAACACACATACACAGAATTCACACAAACATAATCTGGTATGTCTTAAGTGAACATTTGGGGATCTGTTGGGAGAAAAACATCTCATGTGTAACATTATATTAGATCCGTGCAGTACAGTAGGTTTTAAATATATAGGCCGTCTTTCTCATTAATGTTAATCTAACAATAAAAGAAAAGAGGGAATCACTCACTGCTCTTGATTGAACTGCTTTTGGAGGAAAAGATGCAACAATTCTCTGAGATTTTGCTTTTTAACCGTTCAGAAAACTTTAACTTGATTTTTCTCAGAACTGACTTTGCTGACTCTATCGACTTCAAAGGGGTGTAGCTCAGTCATTTTCCGCCTGATTTAAACAAATCATACATCATTTTGAAGGTCTTTTAGTGTGAATGTAACTCATTTTTGAAAATTTGCTCATTGTGACTCATTTTGCCAGCACAGGTCACAGAATTTGTTGAGAGCAAAATCCAATCACTTGTGCTTCCTAAATGGACTAACTGATATCCCTGGCCTGAAGTTCAATTGACTTGGTGTTATACTGTGATGATTAAGTGTTCCTTTAATTTTCTGAGCAGTGTATTTGTGGTTTCATTTATGTATCATTTTTAATTGTGGCTCAAAATGTCAAAATGTACTACTGCGTATATATGTAATTATTATATGGCAAGGTAAGGCACATTTATTTCTAAACACATGCACATTTATTTTCTATTTAAAAACAGCCAAAACTGACCAAAGTGCTGTACATAAATACAAGCAAAGTATTTATTAGCAAAGCCAGATTAAAAAATGTAATGATGAATTTTATTTTATTTTATTTTGCCTGTAAATTCTTATCACAGCTATCTTCGAAACTCAACATACGACACATATGTGGGGCAGGGCAGTCTCATCAAAGGCATGGAGGAAGGCCTTCTGGGCATGTGTGTTGGGGAGAGGAGATCAATTATTATCCCACCATTTCTGGCTTATGATGACAAAGGATATGGTATAATTATTAATTACTTTCCTGATTTATATGACATATATTGATTGATATTTACTCATTTACAGTCATGGCCAAAAATATCGGCACCCTTGGTAAATATGATCAAAGAAGGCTGTGAAAATTAATCTGCATTGTTAATCCTTTTGATCTTTAATTAAAAAAATTCATAAAAATCTAACCTTTCATTGGAGAATAAGAATTTAAAATGGGGGGAAAATATCATTATCAAAATAAATGTTTTTCTCTAATACACGTTGGCCACAATTAACGGCACCCTTTTATTCAATACTTTTTAAAACCTCCGTTTGCCAGTTTAACAGCTCTAAATGTTCTCCTATAATGCCTGATGAGGTCAGAGACACCTGACAAGAGATCAGAGACCATTCCTTCATCCAGAATCACTCCAGACCCTTTAGATTCACAGCTCCATGTTGCTGCTTCTTCTCTTCAGGTCACTCATGTTCTACAGGGTTCAGGTCAGAGGACTGGAATGACCAGCAGAAGCTTGGTTTTGTGCTCAGTGACCCATCTTTGTGTTGTTTTTGAGGTTTGTGTTTGGATTATTGTACGGTTGGAAGATCCAAACATGGCCCATTATAAGATTTCTAACAGAGTCAGCCACTTATTGATTTTTTTATCTGTTGGTATTTGACATGATGCTAAACAAGACGTCCAGGACCTCCAGCAGAAATATAGGCCCACAACATCAAAAATACAGCAGTATATTGCATTTTACACATGGGGTACTTTTTATCCCTGTGTTCACCAAACCCATCTTGAGTGTCTGCTGCTAAAAAGCTCTTTTTTTTTTTTTTTTTAGTTTCATCTGACCATAGAAGCCGGTCCACTGAATCCCATTCCTGCGTTCGTTGGTAGAAGTTTTCATGATCCAGTTGATGGCGATGAGGAAGAGTAACGGGGATAACAAGCATCCCTGTCGGACTCCAGTGTTCACCCGGAAGCTGGTGGTGAGCTGTCCTGCGTGGATCACTCGGCAGGTCATGCCTTCATATGAGCTCTTGATCAGGTTTACCATCTTGGATGGAATGCCATAGTACTGGCGGAGCTTCCATAGGACCTCTTGATCCACACTATCAAATGCCTTCTCATAATCGACAAAGTTGATGTACAATGATGAGTTCCACTCCAAGGACTGCTCGACTATGATGCGCAGCGTTGCAATCTGGTTTGTGCATGATCAGTTCTGTTGGAAGCCAGCTTGCTCATCTCGTAGTTGTGGATCGACGGCGTCCTTCATCCGCTCTAGGAGGATCCGATTGAAGACCTTGCCTGGCACTGACAGGATTGTGACACCTCTGTAGTTGTTACATTTGCTGAGGTCACCTTTCTTTGGAAGCTTAATTAGATAACCCTCCTTCCAGTCAGTAGGTACCTCTTCCTTCTTCCAGATCTTCTCGAAAAGTGGGTACGGCATTTCCACTGACGAGTTCAGGTCTGCTTTCAGGGCCTCTGCTGGTATGTCATCAGGTCCAGCAGCCTTCCAGTTCTTCAGCAAGGTGATGGCTTTCCTGATCTCTTCTCTGGTCAGCTTGTCGCAGCTGGGATCTTCGTCGGCTGGGTTGATGTCCGGTGGATTTGGTGGCGCTGGTCTGTTCAGGAGCTCCTCAATGTGTTCAGACCATCTATTCATCTGCTGTGCTAGTCCTGTGATGGTCTTTCCCTCCTTGTCCTTGACAGGTCGTTCTGGCTTGCTATACTTCCCAGACAATTTCTTTGTCGTGTCGTACAGCTGTTTCAAGTTGCCTTTGAGTGCTGCCTGCTCCACCTCAGCTGCTATTCCATCAATGTAGTCTTTCTTGTCCTTCCTAATGCTCTTCTTAACTGCTCTGTGGGCTTCTGCGTATTCAACTTGGGCTTTGGCTTTTGCAGCCCTAGTCCTGCTGTTGTTTATTGCCCCTTTCTTCTGTTTTCTCTCTTCTATCTTGCCCAAGGTATCAGTTGTGGTCCACTCTTTGTGATGGTGTTTCTTTGTTCCGACCACTTCTTGACAGACTGTTCTCAGTGTCTCTTTTATAATCTGCCAGTTGGCCTGTATACTGCTTCTTTCCTCTTCTTCGTGCAGCTCTTGTAGCACCTCAAACTTGTTCTTCAGCTGAAGTTCAAACTCATCCCTGACGCTGGTGATCTTTTGGCGGTTGATATTATACTTCACTCTACCTAGTGTTGTTTCCATTCAGTTCTTTTTTAACTTCAGCTGCATGCTGACTACTACTAGGTGGTGGTCGGACCCCACATCTGCTCCTCTTCTAACTCTAACGTCCTGAAGGGATCTTTTATACTTCTTACTAATGCAGATGTGGTCAATCTGGTTCTCTGTCACACCATCCGGTGATACCCAGGTGCTTTTGTGGATCCGCTTGTGAGGAAAGACACTACCTCCGATGACCAGGTTGTTGATCGCACACAGTTCCGCAAATCTCTCTCCATTATCATTCATCACTCCCAGCTCGGAGTACAGCAATAGCTCTCCTGTCATCAGTCTCCTCTGTCCGGCTTGTGTCCATCTGGTTTCACTGATGCCCAGTAAGATCAGGTTGTTGTTCTTCATTTCAGCAGCTACCTGCTTAGTCTTACCTGTCTCGTACATGGTCCTGATGTTCCATGTGCCGATGTGTGTTCTCCTGGTCGAAAGAAGAATCGGCTCGGTGGCTTCCTTTTGGCTTTCACCATCTAGCGTCATGTGTCCCCGAATTGTCGAAGATCTTCCCACTTCCAGGAAATTAGTCTCTGTTTCTCTATTTGGCGTTTCTGTAGCAGTTAAGGTTTTTCCGGGGTTGGGTTGCTAACCCTACGCCCAACCTTCCTCCTCCTTCATCCGGGCTTGGGACCGGCAATGGCGGAGTTGATGATGTAGGTGCTGTTTGACAATTTTTTTTTTTTAAGGTTTTCTGACCCCGAGACTCAACTATTTTCTGCAATTCTCCAGCTGTGGTCCTTGGAGAGTCTTTAGCCGCTCAAACTCTCCTTCTCACCGTGCATTAGGACGATATAGACACACGTCCTCTTCCAGGCAGTTTCCTAACATTTTATGTTGAATTATTGCCCTGATGGTGGAGATGGAGATTTTCACAGCTCTGGCTCTTTTCTTAAAGCCGCTTCACTAATTTGTGAAGCTCTATTATCTTTTGCTGCACATCAGAAAAATATTCTTTGGTTTTTCTCATTGTGATGGATGATTAAGGGAATTTGGACTTTGTTTCCTATTTATATTTCTGTGAAACAGGAAGCCGTGGCTGGATAATTTCATGTTCATAACCACCCTGGAGTGCTCAAAATTGTGAATATGAATGGGAATATACTTCAGAGATATTTTACTCATAAGAATTTCTAGGGGTGCCAATAATTGTGTCCAACGTGTATTTGAGAAAAACATTTATTTCATAATGATATTTCCCCCCCCATTTTAAATTCTTATTCTCCAATGAAAGGTTTTAACAATGCAGATTAATTTTCACAGCCGCCTTTGAGCATATTTACCAAGGGTGCCAATATTTTTGGCCATGACTGTATTATACACACCTTATTATACATTTATTTTTACTGTAAATTATTATACATTTACAGCTATAAAGCTCATAATACATATTAAATTGTAAACCATAAAAAGTAAAGTGTAACCATATTTTTGAAGTGAAATATTTTTTATCTTTTGATATCCTGGATTTCAGAAAATGTGATCTGTTTGAAGCATAGTCTAAAGGAGCTTCACCCTTAGGTACAAAGGTCCCTCCACATGCGACTCTAATTTTTGATGTGTTACTGGTGGACGTGTTTAACGTGAAGGATGATGTGAATGTGGAGGTTCAAAAGATCCCTCAGCCATGCCGGAGAAGGGCAGTGATGGGAGATTTCATACGTTATCATTACAACGGAACCTTTCAAGACGGCACTGTCTTTGATTCCAGGTCAGTCTGTCATCTGGAAAAGAGAGAATTTCATATAACAAAGTGTATTACAAATGTTTGTGTTGAAGTGTTGGCATTAGCAAAATGCAGATCATTTTTATTTCACGAGACTGTTGACACATGTCAAATTTTGTATATTATATACTAACTTTGAACTTTTTTTTAAACATCATCAGTTATTCTCGAAACAGCACTTACAACACGTTTATTGGCATGGGCTATGTGATTGCTGGCATCGACAAAGCCCTGCAGGGGGTCTGTGTGGGTGAGTGGAGACGAGTCACTGTGCCACCTCACCTGGCCTATGGAGAGACTGGATCAGGTGACTATTAGAAGGAAATTAGCAGAGAAGGAAAAAAAGCACTGGAAGCTTTTAATTTACATAATGCAACATAAGCATGCTGAAATGTTACAGAATGCTTTCTTGTGTTTAGTTTCAATAACTATTTCAATTATCTGATATACAATCGCAAAACTGATCATTGTAGGCATAAAGATATATTTTATATGGTACATGCAGTAGTTCAGTGTGTTTAATCTATTTAACATTATAGAAGATTGAATCAGACTTTTTTGAAAGAGAAATGAGAGGGATGTGACTGTATTTTTCTCATCTGCTCTATTCTCTGCGTTCTCAGGTGAGCTGATCCCAGCATCTGCTGTGCTCATCTTTGACCTGCATATCATTGACTTTCACAACCCTAAAGACCAAGTGGACATCAAAGTGATCTACAAACCAGCTGACTGCAACCTGATAAGTGCTGCAAATGACCTGATTATGTACCGCTACAACTGTTCTCTGCTGGATGGCACACGTCTCTACTCTTCGTAAGTGCTCTCCATTTGCACTATGTGGTTATTTAATAATTTAACAAGGTGAATATTGTTGGTCGAGCATGGTGTAACTAAGATTCTCAAATCGGCATGACATCTTTTGGTATTATCAATGGATAGATGTGCAGAACACACTTTAATAAAATTTTATATATATATATAATATATTGCAACAGAATACTAACAACACCCCCACAATTGTAAGCATTAGTAATGTATTACCTGCAGAGATGACTACCCAGAACCCCCACGTGTCACGTTAGGTCAAGGGAAGTTGATCGTCGGTCTGGATGAAGGTTTGCAGGGCATGTGTGTGTTAGAAAGGAGAGAGATCACTGTGCCGCCCCACCTTGCACACGGCATCAATGGAGGTCAGTAAAAATCTAAATTAATTTCAAAAACTTTTTAGAATGTCAGCTCAGTTTGTGCAGAGGTGTTTCACAATAACTGCACTATTCCAAAACCTTTTCCAGTTGGCTGTTCCAAAAGTTTTGCAGGAAAAGTATGCTTTCATTATGCCCTCTGAAAAAGGATTTTTTATTTTATTTTGCTTAAACCCAAGGAAGCATCACATTTATATCCTACACTTACACTATAAAAAATGCTTTTCTTACTTAGATTTTTTGTCTTATTTCCAGCCAAAATATCTATAAATTCTTAAATCAAGAAGGATTTTCTAAACAAGTAAACCTTGTCTTGTATGGAAGCCCGTTTCCACCACTGAATAGAAAATAAAAAACGGTTATTGCGACTTTTTATCTCACAATTCTGACTTTTTTTTCACAGAGTTGTGAGATATAAACTCGCAATTCTGACTTTTTTTCTCGCAACTTATAAAGTCAGAATCACGTAATTGCGAGTTCAAATCCGGGTTTTGAGGGGGAGAAAAAGACTAATATGTTCTCAGAATTGTTTATATCAGAATTGTTTATATATTGTTTATATCTCAGAATGATGACTTTTTAACTCACAATTGCGAGTTTACATCACAAAGTCAGAATTGTGAGATAAAAAGTTGCAATAACCTTTTTTATTTTTTATTCAGTGGCGGAAACGGGCTTCCATAGTCTTTTTTTTTTTTTTTTTTTTTCTCAGAAAAAAGTCTTTTTGCTTGAAAAAAATCTAAATAATCTGTCAATGGTGTAAGCAAAATAATCTTAATTTCAAACAGAAAACAAGATTATTTTGTTTACCACACTGGCAGATTATTTTGCTTGTTCAAAATTTTATTTATTTATTTATTTTTTGCTCTCTTTCTGTGCAATGAAAGTAACTTACAATATTTTTATTAAATTCATTTTTATTAAATACAAAGTCAGTCATATTAAAAATATTTTATGGCATGACACCCATATCTGGTACTTAAATAAAAAGATGGGTTTTACGCGCAGTTAATAGATTACACTAACATTAGTCTGTTTTGCCCAACTAGCATAATCTATAAAGGCGCAAAATGAATTTACTTGCACATATTTGAGAATCAAAATATTTAATGAAATAGTTAACACTTTTGGGAATATTTCGAATAAAACAGAAAAAATAAATAAAACAAAAGCCTATATGAGTTATACAGTGCTATCTTGGATGCTGTGTGTCACATGACAAGAATGACACCCCCCTCCACCCAAACATCCATCAGTGCAATACCAGTTCACAGCAATCATTTAGATCAGCTTTGATGCTCTCAAATTTGCTGACGTCAGTGATGAACTTTATTAAAGCTCCTTTCCTAAAATTCTCTGCAATAGCAATCAGGCATTAATTTGACAGTTCTTCCAAAACGCATTGTGTTGACTTCACAACAGAATACTGTACTACTTAACACTCAATCAAAACAGTTTAAACTATATTAATGCCGCATTATCTGTTATCATGCTGATAACATACGCACTTGCTTTTACTAAAAAAAATACACTCTCTTGATTGACGTAAGCACAGGCCAATCACAGGTGCCATAACTCACATGGGGTGGAATTAAGCTGTTTTTTCTAAAATTTAAAATAAAGAAAAATGTACATGTTCAGACATGTTCGTGTCAAAGTTTATTTTATCAATGGAAACACTTGCAATGCAAATAACAAAAATATAAATTAACACAATCATTTTTATAGGAATTCACCCAGGGTTACACCACTGACCCTCATATACTTATTTAGCCAGAATCTATTATCTCAGGACATGAATTTTGATGAAAATATGATGTTATAGTGATCACTGTGTGAAAGCACACACATGGTCTGGTTGCACATCAATAACATTAGACTCCCGCAAGCCTAATGTATGACTCCTGTATACTACTGTAATCATCTTTACCTTGATTTCAGTCATCATCCATCAGAACCTTCCTTGAACTGAAGACCTTCCAGGAGTTTACCCGTTCTTTACACTTTTTAAAGTATTATACCATCTAGGTTTTGGTCTGTTAGATATGCCAGTTTTCCCTGATTTCCTCTGTCTGTCTCTCTCTCCGTTCCTGCAGCTGTGGGTGTACCCAGTAATGCAGTGTTGCTGTTTGAGCTGGAAATACTACAGCTGCAGAAGGGTGTTCCTGAGGGCTTTTTGTTCATCTGGCTGCAGGACAGTCCTGAGCCGCTGTTTCCTGCCATGGACATGAACCAAGACCAGGAGGTGCCGCTGGAAGAGGTATGCTCTCTGCTGCCTGGCTTATTACTGTCAATGAAGTGTGTGTGTATGTGTATGTGTATATATATATATACACACACACACACACACACACACACACACACACACACACACACACACATATATATATACATATACATATACACATACACACACACACACATACATACATATATACATATATATATATATATATATACACACACACACACACACACACACACACACACACACACACACACACACACACACACACAGAGTGGCATGCTAAATTTTGGGAACCCCTTGCAGAAAATGTGAAGACTTAGCAAAATAAGAGAGATCATACAAAATGCATGTTATTTTTTATTTAGTACTGTCCTGAGTAAGATATTTTACATAAAAGATGTTTACACACAGTTCACAAGACAAAAAAAAAATAGCTGGAATTATTAAAATAATCCCCTTCAAAAGTTTGGGAACCCTTGGCTCTTAATGCATCGTGTTTCCTTCTGGAGCATCAGTGAATGTTTGAACCTTTTTTAATAGTTGTGTTTGAGTCCTTCAATTGTCCTCTGTATGATTTTGAGATCCAGTGCTCAGTTTAACTGTTCAGAACAGACAAGGGACTCATGAACAAGCATCACAAAACAAAAAAACACAGTCGTGGATCATCCAGGTGGATTAAGGGTTCACAAACTTTTGAAGGGGGCTATTTTAATAATTTCAGCATTTTTTGTCTTGTGAACTATGTGTAAACATCTTTTATGTAAAATATCTTACTCAGGACAGTACTAAATAAAAAATAACATGCATTTTGTATGATCTCTCTTATTTTGTTAGAATTACTCACATTTTCACAGATTCTGCAAGCAGTTCCCAAACCTTCGCATGCCACTGTATATGTGTATGTGTGTGTGTGTGTATATATGTATATACAATTTACATATAATATCGAGTTCAACGTTTATGTAGTTCAGTTGTGAAACTCTAAATTAAGGGGTGGGTGATATGACCAAAATCATTTTTGATGGTATGAGATGGACAGTACATATATTGGTGTCTTCTTCCTGTATATCACACAACACGAAACTAATCAGTCAATCAATCTAAAAATAATTAAATAAATATATTAATTAATACATGAATTAACAATAACAACAAAAGGGGTGGTTAAGCAAATCGCAGCTGGTGCAGGATGGTCTGCAGTCCTGGTTTTTAACTGTTGGCAACTAAGAAAGTAAAGTAGAGGGGGGGGGGGGGGGGGGGGTGGAGAAACACCGCCCAATGATTTAATACAGATGTTTGTTTGCTCTCTTAATGTTTGCACTTCTCAAGTCCGCATACAATTAAACAGACCCTGTCCTATCACACAAATACTAGGTGAGACCTACAGTATGTAAATAATATGACATGTGATATGCTCGTACTGTTTGTCACATCTGATCACCAGTTAGTTTGTTGTTTTCTTCTGCAGTTTTCAGCATTCATTAAGCTACAGGTGGCTGAAGGCAGGGGCCGCCTCCATCCGGGAATAGACCGTGACCTTATCCTAAGAGACATGTTCAAAAAGCAAGATCGCAACGCAGATGGCAAGATAACTGAAGACGAACTGAACATCAAAGTAAACGAGGATGAAGTGCCTAAACACGAGGAGCTGTGAAGGCAACATTAGTGTTTTGAGTGAGATTTTTGTAATTGGCTGACTGTGTCAGCTTGATGTTGGCATCCATGGGTTCAGTAATGGGTAATGTTCTGATGATATATAATGCACTATTAAAAAAAAAAACATTTCTAGTTTCAGTTGTTTCAGAGGTTACATTGGAAGATGTGTTATAATATGTGACCTTTCTGTGTCTTTTCTTTCTGTCCATTAATCAAATAATCAATGTAACTGATCGATGGGTTTGTTCTTATATAGCTGTTATGCAGCTTCTGTGTCCCGACCAGGTTTTTTGTGCCCCTGATCCAGTCCGAGTCATTGAATTGAGTATCTGCTGATACACAGTCGCAATCTGATACTTGTATTTTCCTAGAGTTTGGTGCTCTCTTCAAGTACATTAAAGTTATTTAAAATGAATGTATGTGTGTGTGTGTGTCCTTCTCTCTCTCAAGTTCAGGTCTTTTTATCGGCATGACATTTGTGTTACAGTATTGCCAAAGCATTTTAGATGTGTGAAACAGAACATAAAAGTAAAAAATGAGAAAATAAATAAATACAATAAAATAAAAACAACAGCAGCAGACGGTATTTCTAATATTAATTATAATAATTACAATTATAAATATTATAGAGTCATTTAGAGACAAAAATGAATAATTCAATGCTTCAGATTGTGGAAAGAATTTTTGCCGTGTAGTATTTGGGGCAGACCAGAAGAAAGTGTTTCTCATCCTCTGTTTGATTCAGGTCCGTGTTTCCATAATCGCTGTTCTCTAGCCATGCAGGATTCTTTGCGTCTTCCTTTCGTCGCCGAGTCGATATTTTGAAGGATATGTCTTAATTCTTTAAGTAATTTGCCAATTTGGTGGAGCCAAATTTGGCAATAATTTAGGGCTGAGTAACACTGGAGTTTGGGGGATTTATTGGCAAGGAGGGCTGTATATTGAGTCAGGTGATGCCAGAATTGAACAGCTCTTTTTTTGGATTTCAGTGTGTAAGGTGTATAAGCCCAGTTCAGCCCTGCAGGCATTGTTAGAAGCACTGAACTGGTATCTGCTTGCCTGAGACCTGGCCTTCTTCTGGAACAGCTTGACTCTGGTTTTGTCCAGGTTGACCGTCAGTGCCCATTCCTCACAGTACTGTTCCAGCAGGGCCAGGCTGTGCTGGAGACCCTCAGCTATGGGGGACAGCAGAACCAGGTCTTCAGAGTCGTGCAGAGCGAGGCCCGGGACGCTGCCGGAGCGGTCCAGAGCTTCTGCAGCTTGTTGATGTAGATGTTGGCTGATTGCCGAATGACTACTGTAGGGAAACCACCCTTACACTGTGCTCTACTGTTGTTGTTGTTCTGTTTGTAGTTCATAATAGAAAAAAAACATTCTTATATAGATTCTTGGATTTTTCATCCGTTACATCAAATACTAGCGGTTCACCCACCAGGACTCTGCTGCACCCATTACAGTATCCCTATAGCAGCTGATCTGATTCACTTCATGCTCTTTCTCTGAAGCCTGTAAAATGCATTTACTGGACTTAGCAAACTCTATACTAATCAGTTGGCTGTGATTAACATCTGGTCTAAGAGCTTTTTTACTTTTGACAAATATAATTTATAATTAGCACTTAACTTTCTGGTTCTATTCTTTTATTTTTCCATTTTTAAAACAAGACATGTCATTAAATGTTTTTAGGATAGATGCAAACAAGTTACCCTTTTGTCACCTTCACATAAATGTACTGACTTAGTAAATACACAGTTAACATCATGACACCTCCACTAAAACTCTTATTTATTTTTTGACCTTCAGTGAGAGAAAGATGTGTAGAACCATAATCCCTGATTAGCGACGCTATCTAAATTGGAGATACCAAGTTGGTGTCTTTGAGGTCCTTCTCAACCGTGCGCAGATGGAAAAATACAGACAATCCAGAAAATGGTACAATACGAACATGTAGAAGTCATCAAGGTAGAAAAACAACAGAATAATATTCTAACCCATATAAAATCACTGGGTCCGTCCTTATCTTGGAGATCTTAGGTCTAAGTTCATTGTCCTGTAATGTAGAGTAAGATGCCATTAGGAACATCCATGGTTTCATCTTTCTCCAAAATGATATCATAGGAGTTTAAGTATGACTGTCTCCTCTCATCCACCTAGGGTAAAAACAAAGACATTCATTAGTGTTTATTTCCTTTTTTCATGTGCTGTCCTGCTTTTACTGTGGATTTACCTTATCATTGAGGTATCCGATCTTCAGGATGTTTTGTAAGTCCATGACTCCATCAGCCATGTTGAGATCCCCAAGAGAGTCTCCGAGCAGGAGGACATTACAGCGGCTCTGGAGTTCCTTGAAGTGTTCAGTATTGAGCAGAGCTCCTTCCCGTTTGTTGTAGATGTGAATCAGCTCTCCTTTAAATGCCTGCAAAACACCCTGTTACAAGCACAAAGAGGCTCAAGTATACCTAAAAGAACTGTGTACTTACATTTACATTTATTCATTTAGCAGATGCTTTTATTCAAAGTGACTTACAAATGAGGGCAATGGAAGCAATCAAAATCATCAAAACAGCAATGATACGCAAGTGCTATAATAAGTCTCAGTCAGCCTAAAGCAATACACATAGCAAGGGTTTTTTTTTTAATTGGAGTTATATTAAAAAATGTCCTGGCTCTTCCAAGCTTTATTATGGCAGTGAATAGTGGTCAAGATTTTGAAGCAAAATAAAGTGCATCCATCCATCACATAAAAAAGTCCTCCACATGGCTCCGGGGAGTGAATCTGAGGTGAATCAATGCAAGAAAAATATCCATATTTAAAACTTTATAAACTGTAGCTTCTGCTAACTGTCGTACTTGTGTTCACGAGAGAGTGGCGTTCCAGCGGATGGCGTAGGCGAACGCGGATGCACAGTGGAGAGAGCAAAACAAAACACCGGTTACGAATTACAAAACGAAGATTTGTATAGAAAAATATCAGAGGATTTTCTTTATAAAAGTTAAGACTCATCCACGCCCCCCTAAAACAGTTCATTCAAACACGCCCCCACATGTCTACGTCAGGATGTGGAAATATTTGCATAATGCCGCCCAAATGTGCACACGAGGGAAGAAGGCGTGGTTTGAGTAACCTCAGTAGTGTTGATGCAGCCGAGTCAAGGGCATGCTGTGTGTTTCTATGCAAAAGCACTTTATTTGGCCTTCCAAAAGTAGATGCAATTAGGAATCATTGGTTAAGATTTGTTTACAACAGATGGACAACAGTTTGTGAACCTAGTAGAGTACAAGGCTGGCTATGCACGAAGGCTATTTCTACAAAAAAAAAAAAAAAGGGTCAATTCCGACTTTGCTCTGACAATCTGGCGCTTCTGAATCAGCGACTGTAAGTATATTATTATTATTAAGTTTTAGTATTTGCTATTGACTGTTCAAGTGCGGAGTTTTGCACGTAACGCATCGTGTGTGTGTGTGTGTGTGTGTGTGTGAGGGGAACAGGGTCACATCACAGCGGAGTGTACAGCCCGTCGGAAATTGTCTTAACCGCAGCTTGTGTACTGCAAATACATACAAGCATCATCACTGTCTGTCACGCCACTCTGTTCCCCTTTCAGGCTTGAACTGATAAAACTAACTTGAAAGCTGAAGCTCGCAATTATGGTGAGGTGCGTTACATTTCCGACGCGTGCTTGTGGTGTTCAGCCAATCACAATGCACTGGGTCAGCTGGCCAATCAGAGCAGACTGCACTTGTTGGAAGGAGGGGCTTTGTAGAAAACTACGTGTTTGAGAGAGGCGGGGCATAGAGGAACTACAATAATGTACAGTATTTGAAAAATAGTGTTTTTTGAACATTAAAGCATGCCAACATATTCTGCTACACCAAATACACAAAATAATGATCTTTAAAAGAGCATGATATGACCCCTTTAAGCTTTCATTAGTTCATTGTAAAACAATATTTTTTTAACTATTTGTGGTCTCACAAATTGTTAGGTCTGCCCAACATATAAATGACTATTCAATATCAGAAATTAAACAGCCAAAATAGTTTAAGAAATTAAAACTAAACAAGAAATGTACTGAAAATCATTTAAATCATATCCATTGACAAACAAGACAGATGTTTATTAAGAAACTTACAGATTCATCAAAGTCCATGTAATTGGAGAAGACTTTGACATTAGGATGGAACACACCAGCTTGTCTGATCACTTCCTCTAACACATCCCCAATTCCAGCAGAGAAGATCAGCAGAGGAACAGACAACTGATGGAGATGATCAAAGAACTGCTGGTATCCATCCCTGACAAACACATTATCAAACCATCATTATTAGTGATATCATAACCCACTACAACACACATGCTTGTTAGTTTTGTTAATGATCCTACCTCAGCATGGCTTCAGACTCTCTGACAGCTAGAGCCAAGTGATCCTTAATGATCTTCTGCTGCACAAGAAGCTCATGAGCTTTAGTCCACCTGCGCACACACACACACACACACACACACACACACACACACACATACAGGTAAGTAGAATGAATGAATGATAACTTGCAATTGGTGTAAAAACAATATAAAACTACAGTTTTACTGAAAAAGTACAACAACAACAAAACAAAAACAAAAGGAAAATGTTTCAGGTCACAGTGTAAATGAGGTTTTTTGCTTCATTCAATCTTATAGTGCATGGGCCTAAATTAATTGTGCAATGTGGCTGATGAGTCTGTTTCGCTCTCTTGATCCAAACACCCAGCCTACAGACAACTTCTTAAGCGAGTAAGTAAATAAAAAATAAAGTAAATCTGTTAAAGATAATAATCCTAGTTAGTGCTTCAGGACTGCTTTAAGTACAAATTGGGGTGTGTTTAAAACTGCTTCTCTAAGGGGGGACTCCACTATGGACTTGGAGGAGTATGCTGCAGCTGTAACTGGTTATAAATGCACAGAGAACATCAATCCCACAAAATTCTGTAAGATCTGCCCCAACGATAAAGCTTGGATGCTCCATGCTACACACTCACTCCACCGCATTCACCTTGGGTGACACTTTAATTTTTGGCCATATTTTAGCAATAGAAATGCTACAGCCTCTATAATTTCTTCAACAAAAACAGGTGGACATCACAATCCTTACAAAAATTAACCATGGTTTTATCGTAGTAAAACTGCTTAATTTTATTTTATGTGATTTCTGAATGCTTAAGACAATAAAGTCAATCAGACAACTGTATTAATAAAATCATTGCCATATGTGGCCTAACTGTCTAGATCTAAAATTGTAATTTATAAATAATACAATTTATTTACTTTTATATTTTATTAAAGTTCTATTTTGACCCCTATAGTAGGTGTTTCTTTTTCCATAATATTTGAGGGAGGGGGCACAACAATACAATTCTGCTTGGGGCACCGATTTTGCCAGCTGCGCCCCTGGACACTGTAGTCATCGGACTAATCGCTGGGGAGAGGAAACATCAGAAGAGGTGGCAGGACTGACGACCTGGTGTCGGGAAAATAATCTCTCCTTAAACATACACAAGTAAAATGAGATGATTATTGATCCAAGAGGAGGAGGAAGGAGCAGCATACAGAAATCTACCTTGGCGAGACAGAGGTGGAGAGGATAAAAACCTTTAGCGAGGATCTCACCTGGTTTCACAACACTTAATAGTGTCTGAGGAAATCCCAGCAGCGACTGTATTTCTTAAGAATTTGGTATTACAACCAAAATCCTCAGCAACTTTTACAGATGTACAATTGAAAGTGTGATCACTAGTTCAATCACAGTGTGGTATGGAAGCTGCACTGTTCAAGACAGGAAAGCTCTCCAGCATGTAATAAAAACATCACAGTTAATTTGTGGAGCAGCCTTCCCATCACTTCAGGATATTTACTGCACAAGGGTCATCAGGAGGGCCCTCAACATCATCAGGGACAAAACACATCCACAACACAGTCTCTTCACACTTCTGCCTAGTGGTCGACCGATATTTGACAGCCGATGCCGATATCTTGGAAAGCAGGGTGGCCGATGGCTGATTTAAAGCTGATATAATTGTATTTATTTTAATTAATATTTAAGAAATTTGGATAAAATGGATAAAAAAAAATACATTTGTAAAATAAACATACTTATACTTTAGATGACGAATTATTTTTCACAAATAAATAAATAAATAAATATTTAGTAACAAATATAATTAAAAAAGTAAACACTGTAACCAACGCACTCAGTATTCTGGGAAGTTTGTGTGCATTGGGAATCATATTTTTTCAAATAAAGCCAAGGTCATTTTACATACAGCACACAGTGAAAATGACATGAATATGACAGTGGGCAAATGCATAGAGCACAGCATAATTTGAAATCACAAATTTAAAGCATTCAATTCGCACCGGAAGTCATGCAGAGAACATGCAGGATACAAATGCACACTTCACAAGATCTCACAGCTGGATTTGACTACGTTTGCAAGGTTTGTGAAATGAAATGTTCATTTGTTTAAATGGTATAAATGCATATTTGCTGAATGCTGATGGCAAACAAGAAAGAATTATAATGTTTGCCTTTCTATTACTACTAATATAAAAGCAATCGTTATAATACTTTTTTGAATACATTTGAATCCCTCTATTTAACAGTTCTATTTAATTATTAGACAGAACTGTTAACGATGACAGCGAACTAGAGGGAGAATGTGAGCGGTGTATGCTCAGGTGCTGCCGTTATCAACGCCATCAAAATAAAAGTCCCGCTTCAAACGCATCGGCCAAACAGAAAAACTTATCAGCCGATGCGATAACTGAAAAATGCCAAATATCGGCCGATATATTGGTCGACCACTGCTTCTGCCATCTGAGAAATGGTATACAGTAGGAGTATAAAATCAAGGACAAAAAGACTTACAAACCATTTTTATCCACAAGCCATCAAACTCCTCAACAACCCTTCAAATACTGACAGTTGCACAATGTATATTTGTATATTTTTGTATAGTTTGTTTATATTCTATACTGTATATTTTTGTATATTTTGTGAAAGGGAGCCTTGCAAAGTAAGAATTTCATTGTGTGGTTTAAACCACGGTGTTTTTGGTTCCCTCTAGTGTTTTTATAGTTAACTAACATGATACATTTCAGTAAGTGGTCTGTATCTTTCAGCACTCCTTCTGATGTTGAAATTCATGTTTATTTCAGCTCTGATCATCGGCTGTTTTAAACAATCGGTTGATGGTGCAAATAACTGCTTTTATCAGCTGATACCGATTATTGGCCGATATTTTGGTGCATTCCTACTAGGGCTGGGCGATATATCTCATGCGATATGCATGCGCATCTCGTCAGTAAAGCCGGTTCCTTGATTAGCGGTAAATCTCCATCACCTGTTTTCAAATGGAGCGGCATTTAATAAAAAGACCCGTAGTTCACTGACAAGCTACGCAATATCGTGTTCATTATCGAAGGCGATTCACCTGCGATAATGAATGCGATATTGCGTAGCTTGTCAGTGATCTACGGCTCCATGTATTAAATGTGATGGAGATTTACCTCTAATCAAGGAACCGGCTTTACTGACGAGATGCGCATGCATATCGCATGAGATATATCGCCCAGCCCTAATTCCTACATACACTTTCAACCCGTATAACAAATAATGGTCAGACTTGGACCCTCACAGGAATCAGATGCATCATAGGATCACCTTCTGTTTGTTGTTGAGAGATAAGTAGTGCAATGAGTAGATGTATCTCACCATTCAACCATGAGTGGTAACTTCTCCTCCACTGAGCGTTTGGAATCAATCTCTATAGGGTAGTAAGTGTCCAGAAGATTGTTCAGCTGCAGAAAAACAATCCTCAACAATTTCAAGACTGTCCTGGTCATCAAAAAGAAATCTATACAGTGCTAAGTTAAGGTAAGATATAAAAAAACCTGCACACAGAATAAATGATCAGTGTTTGTGATAAAACAGCATCTAAGACAGTTAGGGATTGCATGAAACTTCTGCTTCAGAAAAGAAATGAACAGAAATAAAACAGAAAAGGTAACATAAGTATGATCTGTAGTTTCCACAAAAGCCCTGGAACTGACAAATAAATGGATATTTTGGTACAAGTAACAGAAAAAATAACATTTACTCGAAGTGGTTGAAAATCTGTTAATTTTACATCAAACACATAACAGTGTAACATCTATAGTGGCACAGAGAGTTCTGAGTCAAAACTAAACGTAAGCTTAAAATATTCAGTAGGGAACACATTCGCTTTCTCACCTTGGCTTTGCAGTCTTCACTGATCAGTTTGCTATCGTCCAGAATATCTGAAAGCATACAATTTATTACTCATTTGAACAACACCAGAAATCCACACAAGATAAACTCTTAACACCGATTCATTTTCTGTAGGTTATTTACAGCTTTCAGTGTTCAACAGGATTAACCTTAGGTTAGATTTACATATTTATGTTAAAAGAGAAAACTCGTTAAAACACTTACAACCTTTATCTAGCATTCTGTGCTTAATTTTTTTCATAGGGACCTGCAAAAGTTCACATTTTCAAAATCAACTAAACAAAAACATATGACCAAAGACATCTGTCTGAATGTCTATGGATGTAATGATTTTAAATGAATGAATTTAAAGATGCAGGCAACATTACACAGATAGTTTTACTGTGCAAACAGTCTAACAGCTAAACACCCAGCATGCTGTCAAAACTACTTAACCTCACTAAATGGCTAATTGAATGGTGGACAACTAGCTCAGCAAAACTAAACGCAATATTAGTTATTGTTGTACTTACTATGGGATGTAGGGCAGCGTTTGCCATTGTAGGCGAACCTGGTGAGAGTCATATCAAAATCTGAGATTACCTACAACATAAACAACAAAAATCCATCAAATACCCATGTCATTACATGAGCATCTTGTAATGCCTTGTATTAAAAAGAAAACACACAAAAAACCACCTAATATCTGCATTGTGAGAAATCAGTTCAAACTCTAACAAACCTAGAAAGATATACCACGTTTTATTGTCTTTACAAAGTAAAGTTGAAGTAGTTTACTCGGAATTTGTGCTCTGCATTTAACCCACCCTAAGTACACATACACAACAATGAACACACACACACACAAACACCGTGAACACACACGCAGAGCAGTGGGCAGCCATTTATGCGGCGCCCAGGGAGTAGTTGTGGGTTCGGTGCCTTGCTCAAGGGCACCTCAGTCGTGGTATTGAAGGTGTACAATTCACTCCCCGCACCTACAATTCCTGCTGGATTACGAGTCCGACTCTCTAACCATTAGGCCATAACTGCCCCTCTTATCATCTGATCGTGGTTGTATCTCTCTATTAGTTCTACTGGATCTTTGTGCCGCGTTTGACACTATCAACCACAACATTCTTTTAAACAGACTAGAAAATTATGTTGTTATTAGAGGAAGTGCACTGGCATGGTTCAAATCGTACTTATCTGACTGCCATCAGTTCGTAGCAGTAAATGAAGAGGTATCATACCAATCACAAGTGCAGTATGGAGTACCTCAAGGCTCAGTACCAGGCCCCTTATTTTTCACGCTTTACATATTACCCTTGGGAGATTTCATTAGGAAACATGGTGTTATGCTGATGATATTCAGCTCTATATTTCTTCGCGACCCAATGAAAAATACCAATTTGCAAAACTAACGGAATGTATAGTTGATATCAAAAACTGGATGACTAGCAATTTCTGACTGCTAAATTCTGAAAAAACAGAGGCGGTAATTATTGGACCAAAAACTTTTGCATGTAATAACCTAGAACACTGTCTAATACTTGATCGCTGCTCTGTAAATTCCTCTTCATCAGTCAGGAACCTTGGCGTACTTTTTGATAGCAATCTTTCCTTCAAAAAACATGTTTCTAGCATTTGTAAAACTGCTTTTTTCCATTTTAAAAATATATCTAAATTACGACCTGTGCTCTCAATGTCAAATGCAGAAACATTACTTCATGTGTTCATGACCTTGAGGCTAGACTATTGTAATGCTGTATTGGGTGGTTGCTCTGCGCATTTAATAAACAAACTGATTCAAAATGCAGCAGCTAGAGTTCTTACTAGAACCAGGAAGTATGACCATATTAGCCCGGTTCTGTCAACAAACACTGCACTGGCTCCCTATCAAACATCGTATACATTTTAAGATCTTGGTAATTACCTATAAGGCCCTGAATGGTTTGGCACCTCATTATTCGAGTGAGCCCTCATCACATTATAGTCCTCCACGTCCGCTGCGATCTCAAAACTCTGGCCATTTGATAATACCTAGAATATCAAAATCAACTGCGGGCGGGAGATCGTTTTCCTATTTAGCACCCAAACTCTGGAACAATCTACCTAACACTGTTCGGGAGGCAGACACACTCTGTCAGTTTAAATCTAGATTAAAGACCCATCTCTTTAAAAAGGGTTTACACATAATACATCGCATTTATATAATTCAGATCCGTTAAAGGATTGTTAGGCTGCATTAATTAGATCAACCGGAACCAGGAACACTTCCCAAAATACCCAATATACTTGTCACATCGTTAGAAGAATGGCATCTACGCTAATATTAGTCTGTTTCCTTCTTATTCCGAGGTCACTGTAGCCACCCAAATCCAGTCCGTATCCAGATCAGATGGTGGATCAGCACCTAGAGAGATGACCTCTACAGCCCTGAACATCAGCGGAGATCAGGACACCTAGATGAGCCCCAGAAACTGATCCCCAGTGAAGACCCTGTCTCCTAGATGGCCATCGGGACAAGACCACAGGAACAAGATGAGTCCTCTGCACAATCTGACTCTGCTTTAGCCTAGATTTAAACTGCTGATTTTGTCTGCCCAGAGGAGAATGACACTATTTCGACACACTATTTTCCTGTCTGAATACTGTAAAGCTGATGTAAAGCCACCCAGCTTTGCATCAAGCTGATGTAAAGCTGCTTTGACACAATTTGCATTGTTAAAAGCGCTATACAAATAATAGTGACTTGACTTGACTTGATTTGACGGTGTGTGTGTGTTCACTGCTGTGTGTGAGCACTTAGGATGGGTTAAATGCAGAGCACACATTCTTGAGAATGGGGAACCATACTTAGCCACGTGTCACGTCACTTTCACTTTCACTCATGCACATGTAACATACCTGAATGTGATTCGGTGCCTCAATATATTCACGGAAAAGTTATTTTCTGCACTTTGCTTAAAAGTAGTCTGGTCATAATGATGTGGATATGTTTGTATTAGTTTTGCAATTCACCGGCATCATAGCGACAGATGAGTAATTAAAATTAAATTTGACTATACAGTGTATTTGACTATTTACTAGATCTGAAAAGGTGAGACTTTAGTTTAAAGGGGTCATGAACTGAGAAACCAAAAATTCCCTTGATCTTTTGACATATAAGAAGTCATTGAACTCTTTAGGCCCCGATCACACAGAACGCGTTTTTTACATTTGAAAATGTGAGGCGCACCACACTGCCTTTTTTGGTGACTTTTAAAAAAGAGCAGTGCGCTGCGTTTTTTAAAATGTTGCTAGGCAACCACCAAAACAGCTGTCCTGTCACAGGATTATAGTGCGAGCGCTCAAAAATCTTTGGTTTTTGCTGTTAAGTAAACTGTCATATTAAAAATACAGCTCCGGGTAACTCGCGACAGACACCACAAGTTTCACCTCCATCATTAAAGTCTCTAGATTTTCTAAGCAACGGTAAACGTTCGTCACTACAACGGAAGGCCCGCCTCTCCGTTCATTCGATTAGACAATGGGGAAAAAATGTGCATGACGTCGGGTGCTTTTCTGCACTCAGAGCGCTTCTCTAAAAACGCGAGGCGCAGCAATTCAAAGTCACTGTAATAAACATATGTAAACATGTGGGGATTGCACTTTTTAAACACTGTCTGTTAACTTTAGACAGACTTTAAATAAACAAGAAAGTATATATATATATATATATATTACCTTATTATATAGCCTATATTATCTTAAGGTCGAAGTCTTAAGAAATGAAATGCATTGTAACACTGTTACTGCTTGAGTAACTTCCAGGTGCCGTTTTGAAATAGGCTACGTTCATATATACGCTTTCGAACATTTCTGCGTGTAGCGTGCCACGGCTGCCAGGTTTTCACAACTAAACCTGCCCAATTGCAACTCAAAACTAGCCTAATCGCATTTCGAGGGGGGTCCATCGGTAAATTTTTGGAGGTTCCCCTGGTAAGATTCGCATTTCAGGGGCTAAATATCACGTTTTTGGAGGCAAACCACGGACTTGGCAACACTGTAGCGTGCCAACTTGATGCTTCCTCTGAAGACTGCTTAGATGTGTTCGACTTGAAGCAGCGCCGCTGGACCGATCGCTGTGTGTCAGCAAAGTACTGTGAGAGCTATAAGAGAGCTTTATGCTTTCTCTCGCTATACTTTGATGCCATACACCGATCAGTCTCCAAGACGAACACACCTCTTTACTCTCGCGTGTAATCTGCAGCTGAAAAATCGCATCTTTTCATATCGCGATATTATCGCAAATGCAATTAAACGTTCAGCCCTACTTCAAATTATATCTCATTTGTGATCACTGTTGTGTAAACTGCATTTATGTCAGGGGCCTGCTCTTCGTACCTTGCTTAATACATCTGAGATGATCTGAAAGATGCCAGATCTTCTAATCCTGATAACTGATCTCTGGCTAATTTGGTTCTTCAAACAAATTTGCGGATTTGATTAAAATATCTGGACTAAATTGTCTAAGATTACTACGCGCTCTCGTGTTCCCCTCGTGTTTTTTTTTTTGCATAATTTCCAATTATTTATATTCACAATTTATATTTATATTCACTAGTATTTTTATAGGCTTTACATTTTATTTCAATGTTGTAAATAGCAATTGATTCAAATTTATATTTGAAGCAGATTTCTCATGTGACAGCATTAATTAAAGTTTCTTAAGGGTCCAGATCAAGTAATCTGCATCTCCTGCGCTCCATCAAGCCCCTGCCATAACATCTGTCATCCCTCAAATTAATGCACGACTCAGATTAACTGTATAGCATGTGTCTAAGACTCCAATACAATTATAAAGTAATTATTTTATCATGGATAAATATTTCAATGAGTAAAACTAGCAGTGTCTATAGCCCTGATATTCACATTTTAATATGCATTACTGTATAATGAGTGTTGTAGTTTAGTGTTTTGCTGGTTGTTGTCTTCCCACCCCCAACTCTCCCAATATTCTGCTACATACCCATTTCTTGAGGCTTTGGTGTGAATGACCAGTGCTAAAACAGGCGTGACACTTCAAGGAGAAATAATCACCTGTAGTGTGCTAGGTCCAGCATTTCTCATTGATGTTAATATCTGCTCCACCCTCTTGGGGTCCCTCATTCTCACTGAACTTTTTGATAACACAGGAATCTGAGAAAAACAAAAAAACACGTCAAGCCATCTATGAATGTTTTACTCCAAGTTTAATGTGTTTTACAAGTACACAGAACAGAGTCGGGCTGTTTTACTGTCGTTAAAGGATAAAATAAATTTGCAGGTTTCATTTTCTACAATGGATTTTAGGTTTGTGTTCAGTCTTATAAAATATCCCGTTGCTATTTCAGTGGGAGAAGTTGTAAAGTCACCTTTATACAACACAAAGTGTGTGAAAGCAGGTTTATTAGTGTTAAACAGGAAAAACGTGTGATAATAATGCAGGAGGACAATAGAAAACAGTCAGTTTTTCAGTTAAAGTCAGTTCATTGATGATTCAGTGATGTTATCCAGCTCAGTTCACTTCTCTTCAAATAGTTTCTGTCCAATCAAGTCAACAATATCGCCAGAAATTAAGTGTCCCCAAACAAAATCAGACCTTTTTGCAAACCCGTTCGTCAAGTATGGCCAAATAATTTATTCGCGAATTTGGCATAATTAGTTGTGATTTTAAACAGGGGGAAAATAAATAAATACATAATTCTCAGATAGATGGTAATCTCTATCGTCAGACAGGTCACTCAGTAATATTTCAGTGGGGCTCGTGCCTAGTAAAGAGGGTCTAGCGACACCTGTTTGTTCATGAATGACACATTAATAACAGAATAAACGAAACACTTCAGGTGGTCACACACTCATAACTTGCTGATATTCTCTTTAGTGAATGCAGGCAAACATCGACTGCTGGAAATTAATTCAGTAGTGTAATTAATGACTGAGCAGGTTATGAATTATACCAGTTTCTTCGGTAAATAGTGACTTATAACGTACAGTGTCAAACATTCGTGACTGATAAAAACAGTGCAGACTGTAATTGTGTCAGTAATGCTGTAATAACTTACCATGTTAAGACCCGAAGTGATCTTGATTATAAATGTAAAAAGCCCATATAAAACTCAATCTCTTAAAATGAATAAAACAGCATTTAGTACGTTGCGTCCGCGCTGCTGGTTCTTCTTCTTCTGGTGTTTACAGTGAGGTACAGTGAGCAAACCAGCTTTACTGCCACCTGCTGAACTGAAGTCTGAAGCTTAATGGCTGGAAAAAGTTATTCTAATATTTTGATCTGTGTACAGTTTATGGTTCCATTTGTCCTTCTCCGTTAGCCTGCATTCTCTGTATGCAGTCGTTTCAGTCATTCACATAGGCTACATTATTCAGTGGGGTGGTTTTTGAATTTATTTGGATTTTAGGAAATGAACAGGAGCCTAAACTTTGAAGTGTCAGCTTTGTGGACATATGTTGATTGTGTATCTAGTCAGAAAGACCTTTTATTTGGGGTAAGTCATTTGTGTCTCCATAATGAAAATGGGAGTGACAGCAAAGGGGTTAATCCTGTAATCTTTTTCCTGTTAGTATTGAAACTTCTTAATCCAGTTTCATTATTTCTTACTCGTACTTCCATTTGATGTATGTGTATTGTGTGTGTGTGTGTGTGTGTGTGTGTGTGTGTGTGTGTGTGTGTGTGTGTGTGTGTGTGTGTGTGTGTGTGTGTGTGACCCTGGAGAACAAAACCAGTCATAAGGGTCTTTTTGTATTATCACTATTAAGCTGTATGCATCATGTGAACGCTGAATAAATAATATTTCCATTGATGTATGGTTTGTTAGGATCGGACAATATTTGGCTGAGATACAACATTTGAAAATCTGGAATCTGAGGGAGCAAAAAAATCTAAAATCACCTTTAAAGTTGTCCAAATTAAGTTCTTAGCAATGCATATTACTAATCAAAAATGAAGTTTTGATATATTTACAGTAAGAAATTTACTAAATATCCTGATGATTTTTGGGCATAAAAGAAAAATGGATAATTTTGACCCATACAATGTTTTTATCTGCCTTCTTGTTATGCACTTACATCATGACATATTATACTTAAGTGAAAGTGAAAGTGAAAGTGACGTGACATACGGCCAAGTATGGTGACCCATACTCAGAATTCGTGCTCTGCATTTAACCCATCCAAAGTGCACACACACAGCAGTGAACACGCACACCGTGAACACACATGCAGCGCCCGGGGAGCAGTTGGGGGTCCGGTGCCTTGCTCAAGGGCACCTCAGTCGTGGTATTGAGGGTGGAGAGAGCGCTGGACATTCACTCCCCCCGCGCCCTTTTGTGAAGACCTGCCCAATCTAACTATTAATAAAATTAATTAATAATAATTTAGCCGTAAATAAAATTATCCACATGATGACCTTTCACCTGGTGATCTCATCCGCGACAATCTGTCATGTTCGGACACCTTTAGTAATTTAGGGCACCAGGATGCCTTCAGTAATGTCCTCGGCTGCCGGTAAGTGGAGTTCTCAGCGGAGCGGTGTGCTTGTAAACTTATTGAATTATTATTATTTTACGAGAACGGCACAGCTGTTGTTTATACAATGCTGTGTGTATCCTGTGGAAGCAAGGTTAGCTGCAGCAATGGGCTACAATATTTTTGTTCAATGTTTTCCTAATGACAATTTTATGATTGATTTATAAAGGCTACTTCGAACACCTTTTTCCCATTTTTATCACAGAATAATTCAGGAAATATATTTTATAGTTTCTATACTAAATGATATGTAAATATACTGCATTTTTCATATAGTTTATTTATTTATTACCTGGAGATAAATTGAAAAACACACATAAACCATATATTTTCTCAATTATGTGTTTATTGTCTTCACGTTTCATCGGTAAAAATGTTTCTGCTTTTTATTCAGCTCAGCTACAGCGATAGCGTGTGCATTTGTCCATATTAGCGATTTCCTGCACGCCATAAGTTTTTGCGCGAGAGCGCCCTCTGGCTTCGAGTATGAATAAAGCATGCACGAGAGTGTCCAGCTCTCCTGATAGTCACATCTCATTTTGGATACGAACAAAACGTCAGGTCATGTCTCTTTTAATTTAAATCTAGAAACCTTTATGTTAAAACACCTGGGGCCTGTACCATGATGGTGGCTAAACAAACTCGGGGTTACAGGATTAGTTTTGAGTTGACAAAACCAAACCGATGCAATCAGGCTTAATTGGTACCATGAAGCAGCTCATCAACTTTCTCTGTCAACTCGGGCTTTGATCCTTAAGCTATGATTACTCCACGGGCGCGTGCACATAAAAGAGTGACGTCGGCACCGAACAACCAATCGCGTTCAATATGGATAGAGCGAGAGCTGTATATTTTTCTGCGGAGGAGCAAGAAATAATTATTCATAAGTATGAAGAATATAAACATGTGTTCCAAGCACGCAGTAATACTGTATCTGCTGCCAAAGCAAGAGAAGAATGTTGGAAAAAGATCGCTGATTGCGTTAATGCGTAAGTTAAACAAATATACATTCAATATTAATTAAAAATGATGTATGTGTGTGCGCGCGTGTATATGATGCCTTTACAATAAGGTTGTATTTGTTTAGAGAACGTAATGCATTAGCTAACATTAATTGACAATGAACGATAGTTTTTCAGCATTTATTAATCTAATGTTAATTCCGTTAGTTCTTCAAGTTACTCATGTTACTTCATTGTGCATTAGACGTATGTTAACAGTTAGTTTTATTTTAAAAATGTATTAATGCTTAAATTAAAATGTGTGCGTATACGTATACTGTATGTATAAACGTATTTGTGTATAAAAATGTGACTGTATATTAGGCCTACGTCATATAGATTAATAGGTTATTCATTGATTTTTAGATGCAACCCCAACTACAAACGTTCTTGGCAGCAGATAAAGACAAAATATAAAAATATCATTCAAAGTGGTGAGTATTTACCATAACCTTTTATTATTTTCGTGAACATTTTCACAAAAACGTTTTTGCAGCAAACAGAAAAAAGTGTGACATTCAGAAAACTGGGGGAGGGCCACCTCAGAATACACTGTAGCAGAGGAGCTGGCTCTGAGTAGCAATAAGGGGCGGCCGATTATGGATGGTATTACAGGTGCTGTACAGTCTGACCCTGGTGCTGGCTCCTCTAAGCAAGTGACACTGGGTATGTGTGCACTGCATTACTACCTTTTAAAAGTTGTACATGTGGCTGACTGTATGTTCTGCAGTAGAGGAAAATAAAGTGTCCCTGTTGAAGCCGGCACACGTTCACACAGTCTCCCACACAGAGGTGAGCTTGAAACAGACAGAACACTATGAATATGCTTTACAACAGTTACGTTTTACATTGGCCTACTTTTATTTATTAGGGTGAAGCAAATGACGAAGACACCCTCTCTGTGTGTTCTGAAACCATTGCTGAGGTGAATGCATTTTTTTTTTTTTTTTTTTATGGCACACATTTTAATGTCACACAAATGTGACTGGCCCTTATCTTTTATTGTAGGATTTTTCACAACCTGCCCCACAAACTGACACCTCTACCTCAATGGGCTTCAGAAGGAATGTGAACAAGGTACTGCTTTAAACCCTTGACATAAATTACAGCCAGTCCTGTGCCTGTATTAAGTCATGCCTCTTGTCATTTGATTTACCTTAAGACTTGTAATGATTGTTTGTGGTGGAATTATGTTTCAGGTGGAAACTGACTCGGTCAGGGCCCTTTACAAAAGGAGCCTAGAATTGGACTGCACTCTAAAGGAGCTGGACTGTGAGCTGAGGAGCCTCCAAATTAAAAAAATTTAATTGGAGATCAAACAGATGGAAAAACAGATCTCAGTATGTGAACTTACTAAAACAGGCAACACATTAGTTTGAACACTTAATACTTATTAATGCATCTTTCCCTCTTTCTCCCTCCCTAGCCACATCAACAATAAAACCATTTGAGACCTATCTGCAGTTTCAATTTACTTTTATTAAGTAAAATATTGTATGGTGATTGCATCTCTGACAGCTGTGCCAGCTGGGTGGTCAAGTGTGATTGGGTCAATTTCATCGGGGAGAAGCTGGTTTAGTGGTGGTGCTTGCTCCTTTCTGATAGTGGCTATATTGTGCAGAATGGCACATGCAGCCACTATCTGTGATGCCCGCTCTGGAGACACCCTTAACCGCCGAAGGCAGTTGAAACGTGCCTTTAGGATGCCAAAGGTCATCTCAATCTTGACCCTGGTTTTACTGAGGGCCACATTGAACCGGTTTTGTGGCCTTGTCTGAGGGTCAGGATAGGGGGTTAGTAAAAATCTCTGGCATGCATAACCCCTGTCTCCTACCAACAGGCCATCAAAAAGCCCTGTCACAGAACAGAAAAGGGGAAAATTGTATAAGTTTTGCTTTGTCAATTAAAAAGAACACTTTAAAGTGTTTTGTACTGTAACTTGCCTTCCTCAAAGCGCTGACACAACACAGACTCACGGAAAATTCGTGAGTCATGCACTGAGCCAGGCCATTTGGCATCCAAGCTTGTGATCATGCATTCATGATCACAAGTTATCTGCAGATGAAATGTACAGTAGATCATTGTCATGTGTTAATGATTCATCTCACTGAAAATAAGTCATCTTGAATCTATAGTACACCTACCTGAACATTGAGGCTGTGAAAGGACTTTCTATTCACATAATCTGCCTCATGTTCTCCAAGAGCTGTGGAGATTGCAACATGTGTGCGGTCTATTGCTCCTATGACTCTAGGGAATCCTATCATAAGATTAATATATTTGTTAAAAGATTTAGAATACGAACATGTATTGTATAATTTTCTGGGGAGAAAAAAAGTGAATGTCTAAAAGTAAATCTGTTCATGTAGTGTCACCCTATCAATCTTACCGGCAATTTTATAAAAGCCCTCTTTTATGGACATGGTCGATAAATGTCCAGGGAACACTATGAAGCTATTCATGTACCCCTGCAGTGCGAGGACTACCTTGCGATTGGTTCGACAAACCGTGTTTTTCCCAAGGTTCTCTTTAAAAAACGTAGAGCGCCTTAAAAATAATTATCACAACACTGGTAAAACAGGCTTATACTGATTTTCTCGTCCTCCGAATTATACTTATCAATTCTGTTTTTATAATCATCATCATTAAAAAAATGAGTAAATTCAGAACAGGATTAGAATAGAATTCTATTTTCAATAAGACAGGAATATTTTTTTTTCTACAACAACAACAGTAGTGTTTACAACAGCAAAACCACCATACCCTGTAAACTCAATAACAACAACCACAACAACAATAATAATATAATTACAGAGTAATTAAGAGGTGCAAAAAATGTCTTTAACATTTAAACTTAAAACGGTCTTTTCTGTTCTGTGATTCTTTTTCAAACCTGCATCATGGCATTTGCTGCTGTATCAATACAGAAGCATCCTTCGATACACATATCAGCAAGGAGCACAGCTCTATTAAAAGTCGTGTTCCATGTGCCCCTTTTATACTTTGAGCACCTGCCCCTCCAAAGGTCTCTACACAGCCCTGTTGCAGGATTCCAGATTTGTCCTTGCTGTACTCTCACTTTGTCACCCAGTGATATTTCTGGCAACTCTCTGGTGTTTTTGTCATAAAATTTTTGCTTTGACTGTTTTTGTTTTAGTTTTTCTTGAATTCTTCCACTTCCTTTGGGAGTCAGCAATTAAGTAGAAATTGGCAGTTTGGTTTTCAACCTTCTTCCCATTAGAAGTTGCGCCAAGGACATTCCGATGTCATCTAGTGGAGTATTGTGATATTTCAGCAATGCAGTATATGGATCTCCATTCTCACTTTGAGACTTCTTAAGCATTCTCTTGATGGTTTGAACTGTTCTCTCTGCTTTTCCGTTTGACTGAGCAGACTAGATGTTTTATGCTCGAACTCCCAGTTTTCTGCAAAAGACTTGAATTCTCAACTGGCACATTGTAGATCATTATCTGATATTACCACATCAGGTATGCCATGTCTTGCAAACAGTGATTTCAGTGCAGTGATTACACAGCAAATACTTGAAACCATTGTGCTGAAACAAATCAGTACTGACCTTTGCCCATGGTCTGCCCAGCAATGCATGCGTTATTAGTGGTTCTTACATTTGCATTTTACATTTAGTCATTTTGCAGACGCTTTTATCCAAAGCGACTTACAATTGGGGAACACATAAAGTGATTCATCTTGAAGAGGCAATCAGACAGACAAAGTGCTTGTAATACAAAGTCTCAGGCATTGTTCAAATAAGTACAAGCTAGCAAGGGAAGGAATAAATAAAGAGAGGTTTTTTTTTTTTTTTTTTTATGTGTAGGACGTGGAGGACTATAATGCGATAAGAGCTCGCTCAAGTACTGAGGAGCTAAACCATTCAGGGCTTTATAAGTAATTAACAAGATTTTAAAATCTATCCGATGTTTGATAGGAAGCCAGTGCAGTGTTGACAAAACCGGGCTAATATGGTCATATTTCCTGGTTCTAGTAAGGACTCTAGCTGCTGCATTTTGGACTAACTGTAGTTTGCTGATCAAGCGTGCAGAACAACCACCCAATAAAGCATTACAATAGTCTAGCCTTGAGGTCATAAACGCATGAATTAGTATTTCTGCATTTGACGTTGAGAGCATAGGTCGCAATTTAGATATGTTTTTGAGATGAAAAAACGCAGTTTTACAGATGCTAGAAACATGGCTTTCAAATGAAAGATTGCTATCGAACAGCACACCTAGGTTCCTGACTGATGAAGAAGAATTGACAGAGCAGCCATCAAGTGTTAGATAATGTTATAGGTTGTTACATGTGGGGTTTTTAGGTCCGATAACTAACACCTCTGTTTTTTCAGAATTTAGCAGTAAAAAATTACTCGTCATCCAGTTTTTTATATCGACTATGCATTCCATTAGTTTCTCAATTTGGTGTGTTTCACCGGGCCGCGAAGAAATATAGAGCTGAGTATCATCAGCATAACAGTGAAAGCTAACACCATGTCTCCTGATAATATCTCCCAAGGGTAACATGTAAAGCGTAAGTAACGGCCCTAGTACTGAGCCTTGAGGTACTCCATACTGCACTTGTGATCGATATGATACCTCTTCATTCACTGCTACGAACTGATGGCGGTCAGATAAGTATGATTTGAACCATGCTAAGGCGCTTCCACTAATGCCAACAAAGTTTTGTAGTCTATTCAAAAGAATGTCGTGGTCGATAGTGTCGAACGCAGCGCTAAGATCCAGTAGAACTAATAAAGAGATACAACCACGATCAGATGATAGAAGCAGGTCATTTGTAACTCTAATGAGAGCAGTCTCAGTGCTATGATATGATCTAAATCCTGACTGGAATTCCTCACAGATATCATTTTTCTCTAGGAAGGAATATAATTGTGAGGATACTTTTATCTTTGACAGAAAAGGGAGATTTGAGATCGGTCTGTAATTAACTAGATCTTTGGGGTCAAGTTGTGGTTTTTTAATGAGAGGCTTAATAACAGCCAATTTGAAGGTTTTGGGGACATATCCTAATGACAATGATGAATTAATAATAGCCAAAAGAGGATCTATGACTTCTGGAAGCAGCTCTTTTAGTAGTTTAGATGGAATCGGGTCTAACATACATGTTGTTGGTTTAGATGATTTAACAAGTTTATACAATTATTCCTCTCCTACAGTAGAGAATGAACGGAATTGTTCCTCAGGGGATCTATAGTGTGCTATCTGATGCGATACTGTAGCTGACGGCTGCAAGGATACAATTTTAACTCTGATAGTATCGATCTTGGAAGTAAAGTAGTTCATAAAGTCATTACTGCTATGTTCTTGGGAAATGTCAACACCTGTTGATGCTTTATTTTTCGTTAATTTAGTCACAGTATTGAATAAATACCGAGGGTTATGTTTGTTTACTTCTAGAAGAGACGAAAAGTAATCAGATCTAGCAGTTTTTAATGCTTTTCTGTAGGATAGGGTACTTTCCCGCCAAGCTAAACGAAATACCTCTAATTTAGTTTTCCTCCAGCTGCGCTCCATTTTCCGGGCTGCTCTCTTTAGGGCGCGAGTGTGCTCATTATACCACGGTGTTGGACTCTTATCCTTAATCTTCCTTAAGCGTAAAGGAGCAACCGCATCTAAAGTGCTAGAAAAGAGAGAGTCCATAGTTCCTGTTACATCATCAAGGTGTTCTGAGGTATTGGATATACTGAGGAACTGAGATAAGTCAGGAAGATTATTTATAAAGCAGTCTTTTGTGGTAGAGGTAATGGTTCTACCATATTTGTAACAAGGAGTTGGCTTTACAGCTTTAGCTATATGGAATATACAGGAGACTAGATAATGATCTGAGATATCATCGCTCTGCTGCAAAATGTCAATGCCACTGACATCAATTCCATGTCACAGTATTAAATCTAGAGTATGATTTCGACAATGAGTCGGTCCTGACACATGTTGTTTAACACCAATAGAGTTTAAAATGTCTATAAATGCTGATCCCAACTAATCTTTTTCATCATCAACATGGATATTAAAATCATCAACAGTTAGTACTTTATATGCAGTCAGCACTAACTCCGATAGAAAATCAGAAAATTCTTTAATAAAGTCTGTATGGTTCCCTGGTGGCCTGTATACAGTAGCCAGTACAAACATCACAGGGGATTTATCATTAATACTTGTTTCTTTGGATAACGTTATATGAAGCACCATTACTTCGAACGAATTATACTTGAAACCCGACCTCTGAGAGATACTGAAAATATTTCCATAAATTGTAGCAACACCTCCCCCTTTACCTTTTGGACGCGGTTCATGTTTGTACCAGTAATCTTGGCAAGAAGTTGTGCAGCATGCTCCGTTAGAAAGGGCCTGATCTTTCTGATGTTGTGTAGTGCAAACCTGCAAGATCGAGCAGTCTTTGCAATGTGGTCTTTGAAGGTCAGCTGGTCATCAAAGATTACACCAAGATTTCTGACCAAAGTTGATGGGGTAATTGTTGATGAACCTAACTGGATCGTGAAGTCATGCTGTAGAGTCGGAGCGGTGGGGAATACAAGAAGCTCGGTCTTTGCCAGTTTGAGCTGAAGGTGATGTTCTTTCATCCATGCCGAGATGTCTGCCAGGCAGTTCTTTTGTGTGACCGTTCCAATGAGTGTTGCATATGGCACATTGTGATACCAGTTTCTCAATTTGAGCCAACACTCCTGGCCAATAAATGATGTCTCTTGCTCTTTCCTTGCACTTCACTATGCCCAGATGCGACTCGTGAATTTTGTCCAACATTCTCATTGTTCCTGGAATGATGAGTTTTGATGCTTTGAACACAAGCCCAGACATATAACTGATTTCCTCTTTAAATGTCCAATACCTCTGAGTTTATGCATTTCAGGATCGTCAGCTGTTGCTTTCTTGAATTCTTTCACTTTCTTTTCAGATAGGTAGCTGAGGTGTGACACAGTTTACCTCCAACTCCTCTTCACTTATCTCTTGTTCACTCACCCAGAACCATACCACATCATTTTCTAGCAGCTGTCTGAGTGGAGCACTTACTTCTGACAAGTTGGGAATAAACTTGGCTATATATTGCAGCATACCCAAAAATCTTTGCTGCACTTGCTTTTCTTTTGGTGGAGGAAACTGTACTACAGCTCTCACTTTCTCTTCATCTGGTTTCAGTCCTTCTGCTGTAAGTACATGACCAATATACTTTGTGATTTTCTGATCTGACATTTCTTTTTGTTCACCTTTAGGTTGTACTCTCTTGCCCTCTGGAGCAGTTTTCTCAGGCTGGCATGATGCTCTTGTACTGTTTCACCCCAAACCAGCAAATCATCCACAGTGTTTATCACATCATCCAGATCTTCATTCATTTGTGCTACAGCTCTTTGTAATACTTCAGATGCTGACGATATTCCAAAAGGCAAATGCAAGAATCTGTATCTTCCTATAGGCTTGTTGAATGTACACAACTTGGAGCTTTCACTGTCCAATTTAATCTTCTAGAACCCTCGGTTGGCATCAAGTACAGAGAACACTGTGGCATTTGGCATATTTGACACGACTTCTTCTGCTGTAAGTAGAGGATAATGTTCAAGTTTAATTGCCTTGTTCAAGTTTTGTGGGTCAAGGAATGTGCAAATTTTGTCTGGCTTGACAATCGTCACAATGCTACTCCCCCAATCAGTTGGCTCTCTTTGTCTTTCTTTTACATTCATGTCTTCCATCCGGTGCAATTCTTCTATTATTCTTTCAGTGCAACAGGAACTTTTTGTGGCGCATGTACAACAGGCTTTACTGATGGATCTACCTGAACGTGATGACATCCTGGTGTAACCCTCCTTCCAAGCAAGGGTGACCACAAAAAAGCTTGTAGTCATACACTTGTATCTCAAAAATAAATGTATTAATACAAATAAACCAATATAACAAAATAAATACAAACAAAATACATCCTATAACAGAAATTAATTTCCCCTCAAAAAAAAGGATATTAATAGCCAGCCAACCCTCTATAAACCCCAATACAATCCAAGTTTCTCTGCACAAAGTACTCCAAAAAAAGAAAGAAATTACATAAACGCCCTCTAATTCTTATTACATGCAAGACACACCTCACTCAAAAAAAGTACTCCAAATCAACGGTTCATTTCACTGCAAACATAACCCTCATGCAAATAAAGGGTACAAAGGTTGGCTGGCAACATGAGGCTAAGAAATGATATACAAACAAAAACAAACAAATAAAAAACTCTGCTAGCCAGTTGTCACAAAGAGAGCCAGGAGAAACAGGCAAGTAGTAATACAGAGGATTTATTGACTAAATGCACATATAGTGGAGAGAGAAGCAGGTGAGTAACTAGAAACAATGTCCAATACTGAGTGTAATGGCAGGGAACTGAATAGAGTTTCTATCACAGGATACGTGGAGATCGTGAGCACAGGAGAGCCGGCGTCAACGCTGGAGAATAGCAGGAGTAGGTCTGGGAAACAACACGGCAAGTAATTCACAGGTTAGTGCAAACGGAGTCTGGTAAATGTTCAGGGTGGTGAACCATAGACCAGATGATAAGTGTCAGAGAGAAGCGTGTACTTATAGGAGTGCTGATGAATGACTGCAGGTGCGGGTGATTAGAAGTCAGGTGATTGTGATCTGGTGATTGCTGTAGACTGCGACTCTCTTACACCAGTCCAGTTCACAACAATCATCAAATCTTAATTGCACTGGAGGCATACAGCGCGCACATGCAAGGACCGGCTAGCTTAATTTTTATTTTAATCCCATGAAAATAATAAAAACAAAACGCTTACAAATCCCATATAAAAACCTCTGCAATTACCTGCAACACCCCCATCAACTACTGAACTACTTTCCAAAGGTTTCCAGATCAAAGAAGAATGAGTGTGACCAACAGCAAACAAATCAACATTAAAAAACATAATACCCTACTTTAATGAAACAAGGATTTGTTAGAAAATCAACCTATGTTCGTTTAGCCTACCTGCTCGCCTGGACCATGTGCATCAAACACAGAGGTACTACATGTACAGAGGACAGCTCCATGTTTGTGTCTGCATTGAAAACAGAATAACCTAATTTAATAAAAAGCCTTGTGAATATGAGGCCAAACAATCAATATTCACTTAGCCTACCTGCTCACTCAGACCATATCCGTGCACAAACGAACAGGGAAGTGCTACCAGACATGTGGATCTTCCTAATATTGCAGGAGCATTTCTTTCGACGATCTGGAATTGAATCTTATGTTTTTGATCTTTGTACTCACAGGTTAGCTGTTTCTGTCCCAGTGGAGACCTTTGGTGTACAGAGTACATAAGTAACTTGCAGGTGGATTTCAGGAGCTTCTCCCTTATGTCCAGCCATTTGAAAGTTTTCAACAAGAGAACATTACATTCTACACCAGTGTCCAACTTGAATTTTACTTGAATGCCTCTTATCTTCAGTACTTCGGACCACTTTTAATTATCTTTTTGTGTTTCTGTGGTGATAGCTTGAATACCTTTCACTGTGTTTTTCTGAACTTGCACTGTTCCCAGGAACATTTTGTTGTCACTTTGTTCTGTCTGCTCAAGCATGTGCAACTTTCTTATAACACTTGCATATCATTGCTCTTTTGTTGATTTTGATTGCTTCCATTGTCCTTATTTTTAAGTCACTTTGGGTAAAAGTGTCTGCTAAATGACAAAGGGCCAGTTTTACTAACAGCTTGCGCCAGCGCAAACTGTCTTTTTACATTAAAATAGTTCTGTCAGGTTTTACTAAAACGCACAGTGATGAATTAGCGCTGAAAAGGTGTAGACACAGTTATTTTTGCGCCTGACCTTATTGAATATGCATTTCTAGGAGTTTCCCTTTCAGACGCAAAATTTATTATACTATTCAACAGAGAACCAGACTTTTTGAGCAACAGGACACAAGCAATTGATAATGTAGGAAACAGCAGGCAACTGTATTTGCTACTTCTTCAAAAGACGACAAATTGCTTTAAAATTTTTGTCAAATAGTTCAAAGAATAAATAGACCCAGTTTGGTGACTCTAGAGCCACAGTTCAAGCAGCAGATCATCTCTTTTAGTTACAGCACATGAATGAATATCAAAGGTTATTTTGTTTATGTGTGATGTTAAAAACCATGGGAGAATTTAAAGAGAAACCCTGGCTCAAAAATGTTAATTCTCTTCCAGGTTTTCTGCACCTGTTGATACAAATAAATGTAGGCTGAATAAAATAAAATAAATAAGTACTAATAATAATAAAGTGTGCTCGCCTTTGTCTTTTGAGGTGTAAATGTTGTTTTAGTATAATTCTGTCAGATTGCCTGTCAATCGAACTTTGTTGAAACTCTAAAATTAAATATTAGCCTATAACTCTAAAATTAAAAATTAAAATTATTGTTTATGTTAGTTAAATTAGCCCAAATGTTTATAGCAATGTTTAAAAATGCTTTCTTTTGTGTTATAGAGACTCCTATTGATGAATACATGCTATAACAACTTTTTTATGAGAAAAAATACTATAGTAATGCTATAGGGGAGATCTAAACATAAAATTGCTTTTTATTAAACAGTGGTTTACTGAAAGAATTGCTCTTTCTTTAAATAAATTCACATAATTAACATTTTCTTAGGGATAAAAGTCTGCCTCTACCTATGCTCTAAACTTTAGGGAGCCATTTTGCATTACTATGAATTCATAATAAACAACAGAGTCTAAACTTACATTTAATTACTATTTATTTTTAAATATATTAATCAACACTCAACTTAACACTTCAGCTTATGCAAACATGTAAATGGAACATATTGCACATGCAGTTTTTAAATTAACTTTAAATTATAAAATTGAATGAATGAATGAATGGTGCATTTATACAGCGCTTTATTGTGTATTGCTGTACACCCAAAGCACTTTACAATTGGGTGGAGGTGTCTCTCCTCAACCACCACCAGTGTGCAGCATCCACCTGGATTATTATGAATTTTTTATTTGTTGTTGAAATATATTCATTTACCCAGTGGTTGTTATAATGTTTCACAACAGATTTATTTAAACATACAGTACATTAAATAATTAAGACAGATCAAGTACAATATAATAAGTATATAGTCTAATATAGGAAGGGTTTGATTTTTCTGATGTTGTGCAATGCAAACCTTCATGAATTAAATTGTGACATTAAAATGCAGTATCATGGAAAAAGTATAGAAACTTGTTTAAAAAAAAAAAAAAAAATCTTAGAAATGTGGATGTTTCCTCTTAAAATTAAAGCAAAGATCCTAGTAAAGAAAAAAAGTAAAAAAGAGGTCTTAAGGTCCAAAATTGTTAGGAGTACGGACAAGGACTTAAGAGGCTTAAGAGTTTCTTTAGCAGTGGAGAAAATGGACGAAACGTGAAGAGGGAGAAGAGATGTGTTGCACACAATGCTGAGTTAATAAGATGCTACACATTAGATGGTGCAGGGATCATGTTTGTGACCGATCTTATTAGAGACACGCTAACATCTCTGACACCGCACAGAAATGCCATAGCGGCAGAAATACTGGGGTACTCATTACATTAACATATTTAGCAACTGGAAAAATGCAACTATGCAGCAGTGATGATCTGGGTCTGTCACAAACTTCTATGAGCAAAGTGATCACACAAACAAGTACAGCACTTTCAGAACCTTATTGAGTCGCTGCTCATTTCCTATGAAATATGTTTCAGTATGTCACCAAGGTGAATAAAAAAATAAAGAATATATATATATATATATATATATATATATATATATATATATATATACATGTATAATGTGTGTGTGTGTGTGTGTGTGTGTGTGTGTGTGTGTGTGAGAGAGAGAGAGAGTATGGTAAAACAGGAGAAAATATGCCTGTAATTTCGAAGTGAAGGCTTTTAGTAGACCCTACTCTTAAAATAATAATAATAATCATTTGTTACATTTTATATAGCACATTTCTGGGTACTCAAAGCGCTTAACATAGAAGGAGGGAATCTACTCATCCACCACCAGTGTGCAGCATCCACCTGGATGATGCGACGGCAGCCATATTGCACCACACAACAGCTTACTGGTGAAGAGGAGACAGAGTGATGAACCCAATCAGTGTATGGGGATGATTAGGAGGCCATGATGGTCGGAGGGCAATGGACAATTTTTTTCAAAGGACATCCTGGGATTGTTAATGACCACAGAGATTCAGGACCTCGGTTTAACATCTCATCCGAAGGACGGTGCTTTTTACAGCATAGTGTCCCCATCACTATACTGGGGCATTAGGACCCACACAGACCACAGGGTGAGCACCCCCTGCTGGCCTTACTAACACCTCTTCCAACAGCAACCTAGTTTTCCCAGGAGGTCTCCCATCCAGGTACTGACCAGCTCAGCCCTGCTTAGCTTCAGTGGGCAACCAGTCTTGGGCTGCAGGGTGACACAGCTGCTGGCGAAAAATGTGCGTAGTACGCACATGGTCCAGGCTGTGCATACAGTTGTGCTCAAAATTCTTCATATTCATACCCGTGGTAAATATAACTAAACAAGGCTGTGAAAATACTGTAAGTCTGCATTGTCTATCCATTTAATCTTTCATTTAAAAAAAAAATACAATAAAAATCTAACCTTTAATAATTACAATAATAATAAGTGAAAGAGGGGGAGAATCACATTATGAAATATATATTTTTCTCTAGAACACAATGGCCACAATTATTGGTACCCCTAGAAAATCTTATGATTAAAATATCAAAAGTATACTCCCATTCATATTTGCATTTTTTATCACACCAGGGTGACGACATGAAGCCAGCCATGTCTTTCTATTTCAAAGGAATATAAATATGAGGGACCACAAAGACCAAATTCCTTAATTATTGATCACAATGATTAAAATCAAAGAATGTATTTTTAATGTCAGCAAAAGATTGTGGCTATAAGAAAAACAGGGCAATAATTAAGATTTCCAATCAACAGATGTTACAAATCTACCTGGAAGAGGATGTGGTTCTATGTTGTCTTAGAGCAAGGCGAGGAGGTTAGTCTGAGAGGCCAAAGACCCTCCAAGGATCACAGCTGGAAAACTGCAGAAAATAGTTGAGTTTTGGTGTCAGAAAGCCTTGAAATAATAATAATAATAATAATAATAATAATAATAATAATATATATATATATATATATATATATATATATATATATATATATATATATATATATATATATATATATATATATATATATATATATATATATATATATATATATTGGAAAAAAATGATTCATTTAATTTACTAAAATTTTTTTAAGGTAAGTGGTTGCAATCAATTTATTTTAGCTACATTTAAATAAGCAAATTTGGTTGAGTAACTTTCAACATTTTATTTATTTATTTATTTGCTAAAATGCACCACTTTGCGACCACTTGCCTTAATTTTTTTTTCCAGTGTATATCAAACTGCACCTACATCACATGTGGGAGTGTTTTAAGAAAAATCTAGAAAAGAAAATGCTCTCATCCAAAAACGAACCCTATATAAAATGAGTGGGGTGAACTGAAGAGGAGAAGAACCAACATGATCTATTAATAATAATAATAATAATAATTCATGACATTTATACAGTGCTTTTCTAAGCACTCAAAGCGCTCTACATTGCCAGGGGGTCTCTCCTCATCCACCAGCATGATCTGGAGGTCTGAAGGGTCTGGAGTGATCCTGGATGAAGGAACGGTCTCTGATCTCTTGTCAAATGTTCTCCCAACTCTTCATGCATTATAGGAGAAGATTCCGAGCTGTGATCTCAGCAACAGGTGGTTGCAAAAAGTATTGAATAAAAGGGTATGGTTAATTGTGGCCAATGTGTATTAGAGAAAAACAGTGAAACGTTATGTTTTTGTAATTTAAAAAAAGAAAAGAAAAGAAGAACAAAATAATTAATGATACAGATTTGGTGGTGGTTGAGGAGAGATCCCCCCACATGATTGTAAAGCGCTTTGGGTGTATAGCAATACACAATAAAAGCGCTATATAAATGCTTCATTCATTCATTCATTTATTTTCACAGCCTTCTTTGATTGTATTTACCAAGGATATGATGATTTTTTTTGTTTATTTGTTTGTTTGTTTTCTTTCCAATTAAGGGCTGGATAAAATGCACATTGACCTTCCTTTCATCTAATGCAGGGGTTCCCAAACTCGTTCCTGGAGCCTCCCCAACACTGCACATTTAGCATGTCTTCTTTATCAATCACCTGATTCAACTCATCAGCTCATTAGTAGCAACTCCAAGACCTGAAATGGGTGTCAGACAAAAGAGACATGCAAAATATGCATTGTTGGGCCAGGCATGTGTTTGGGGACCCCTGATCGAATGCATTCTTTATTCAGACCAATTTGTTCTTAGCACGGCTGTGTTCTCATTACATTGAACAACCTATCTTCATCTTATTACGAAACATCATTAGCGCAACCATCTGCAGGTGGCCGGAGTGTATATAGCTCACAAAGCCGAGAAAATAGCTTGTTTATTAATGTGAATTGAACGAAGCAAAGTAATAATAATCACATTGAAACTGCAATGATATAGTTGCACACGCGTCTGAAGATGATGAACGCACAGGTGGTTAAGAAAGAGGACGCCGTGCCGCGACAGCAGCTGTTTAACTGCGCTTACACTGATTGTGGCGCGACGTTCACTCGTCAGTGGCGTCTGCTGGAGCACGAGACCGTGCACACCGGCGCGGTGAGTCCTCTTCACGGATTTATTTTACTTTAAATAAAAGACCGCGTTTATCAAACTCTCTTTATCTTATCTTCTGCGTTTGATCCGACTCTTGTCTCCTTCAGCGGCCTCACAAGTGTGTTGTAGAAGGATGTGGACGCAGTTTCACCCGTAAATCGCACCTGAGCCGACATGCTTTAATACACAGCGGGGAGAGAAACCTGAAGTAATATGCATTACAAACGGACTGCTTATAACTTTGTATATCCTGTAGTGAGACCTGTGTAGGCTTATTTAGATGCATTTGGATGACCTACTTGGCTAAATGCTCTGTAGTTTTAAACTTGGTTATAGGATCGTATTAATTGAAATGCTGTGTGGAATGTCTTTACTTAAAATGAACTGGCATGGTGGGAAAGAAAAGGTGTTCTACATCTGTGAATAACACGTCTGAGACCGTGTGCTTCTGGTTGAGCAGGTGCAGTACCGCTGAATGTGGCAAAAGCTTCTTCACCGCTGATAAACTTAAGAGGCACGTGCGCTACGCTCACGGCGAGAAACGCGAATATTTCAAGGTCGGACTCTTATTTTCTTTCCCATCACACGATTACTGGCCACATTTTGCTGTTCGCGTAAACACGCTTTGTGCTTATCAACACGGAGTCTGTTCTTCTCAGTGTGAAGATCCACAGTGCGCAAAGACGTTCAGGAAACGGCGAGCGTTAAAACTGCACCTGGCGACGCACGGCACATCCAGTTTCAGGTGCGTCTGCACAGTGTTATAATAACCAATGCTCTGTAACTTTGACAACTAAAAGTAAAATACAGTGAAAATCTCATTTTTTCTCAAGATGCTTGAAAAGCGGCTGTGGAATGAGGTTTGAGTCTCACGTTGCGCGGAAAGCGCATGATCGAAGACATTCAGGTGAGTACATCAATTCCGAAGTGTTCGTCTCCTGGCACTAACTCTTTAACCCCATTAATTTATCACCATATGGTTAAGCTCATTAGATGTTATCTGTTAACATATTACCCAGTGGTTAATCCAAAAATCGCTTTACTGGTTCACATTTTGGCAAGTATGAGTGCTGCCTTGTTTACTGACCTTGTTTTGGTAAAAACTGAAACAATGTAAAATGCAGGGAAGGGGAGTGCATATTCCTCAATCTTTGAGGTACAAACTATAAGATGCTTTAGAGTTGAGATTGATGGCAAAGCCCTACTGGGACTTAAAGATATTAAATTGTGAAATCAGTGTAGTTGGGCCAAAACCACAATCAAAGATGCATGAGTTTCAGTAGGTTACTCTAATGTAGTAAAATAAATGGCTTTTTATATGTATATGGTGGGTTGGTAGTATCAGAAGTGCCTAAGTGAGAGACACCTAAGACAAGTTCACAATGCCCACCCAGTGTTTGTTTCAGGTTATCGCTGTTGTCATGCTGAATGCCCCATCAGTGTGCACACCTGGAGGAATTTACAAAAACACATGGCGAGTCACCCAGGTGAACCGCTGGAACTGTGTGTTTGCTGCTTGGATGTAAACTGTTCTGTGTTTGTGCTTTTTGTGCCCGTAATGGTTTGCCCAACAGCTCTAAAGACGTTTCCTTCTGTCGACAGCATCATTCCCCTGTATAGCATGTAAAAAAACCTTCAGGAAGCGCGATGCTTTGAGGAGACACAAGCGGACGCATGCGTTACAGAAGCCGGTTTTGCTCTGTCCTAGTGAAGGCTGCCAGGCTTACTTTTCCACCACCTTCAACCTGCAGCATCATATTAGAAAGATCCATCTACAGCTGCTCACACACCGCTGCTCCTTCCCTGGCTGCGGCAAGAGTTTCGCCATGCGTGTGAGTACATCTGTGGAACATGGATGGATGGTAGAATGGTCTTGAGGCTTTCACTCTTAAAGCCAAGTAACCAGTGGTTGAATTCTGCAAATCACAACTCCAGTTTTGAGACAATTTTCCAAGCTTGTGTGTCTGTAGTGTTTATGGTGTCTTTAGATTTGATGTGCTAGTAACGCCTGCCTCACCTGTGCCATTTCAACAGGAAAGCCTCGTCCGCCACATGTTGCGTCATGAACCTGATGTGGCCAAACTCAAGGTAGTTCTGTCCCTTAAAGTACACTAGTCAACATTTGAAGTAGATATCAACTTTTCCGCAGATGTGTCCTAAAGCTGAAAAGTTCTCTTCGAAGGACGGCTTTTAACTTTTTTTTTTTTTTTTTTTTTTTTTTTTTTTTGTCTCCTTCAAATAGACTACTATAGTATTTAAAAGCTGCTTGAGTTTGATTAATAGCATTAATGTGTGCTTTACCACATTTTTATTAAATGCATCTGTTTGTATATTAAACCACTTGTTTCATTTTTAACTCTGGTTATTTAAGCACCCACATAAGCGGAGCAGCAAGAGTTGGCAGAAGCGTTTGGAAGGGCGAAATCGTCGTCCTCTGGTTGAAGACCTTCGCTCTCTCTTCTCGTTACGCATGAAGATCTCTCCGAGGGCCAAACTGGAAGCTGATCTGACTGGCCTCTTTAATGAGCGTAAAATTCCACACCATGTTGATCCTGAAGTAAACCTCCGAGATCTGTTCAGTATCCGTCCGACTAAGGTGGCTGCAAAATAGAATTATTATTATTTTTTTTTTTTCCTTTTGTGTGTAAACACAAATACTGTGCTGACATGCATTCAGTTTAAAGAGAAAATGTTTTGTTTCAAGTGTTAGTACTTAAGGTACAGAAATTTGTTTGAGATTGATTACCATTGTTTGAGAAACAATTGAAATTTAAGTTCTGTCTGTGATTTAAAAATAAAGGATTTAGTTTTGTCAGTCTGGCTTCTGTATTTTTATAGTGGCTTAAGTACTGGTTGTTTGCACTCTGGAAGTTGATTTATACTCTGCTCAGTGAAGAACTGAATGTTTTGATTCAAAACGTGTTGTCATCTGTTTTAGATGTTGCTGTACAATACTATCTCAAATGTTACACTGCAACTTCAGATATTAGTGCTTTACCGCTTATGCTTCTGTAACTGTTCCAATTGCATGGCTATGGTGTACAGAAGCAAAAGATTGGTCATGTAGCAGTGAGGTGAGAGGTTTAGCTTTTTCCAAACTCTGAAATCACTGAACCATTTGCTCAAACTTGGGAAAATTTTTCAACCTGCTCAACACCACACTGCTGTTATTGGCTGTGCATGATACTGTAAGTGCAACAATACACCCCAAACATGAATGTATTTGCAGTCTAGAAATATGAAGGTTCTGTCTTGCTAGGTAGGTAACAAACTAGGCCAGTTAGAAAGTTAACTATAATTCTGTTCTCATGTTGGTATGCCTTTAAGCGTTTTGGACAATTCATCTTGCAAAAATTTGGAGAAGGGGACGTAAGGGAGGTACTACATCAGAGACCGAAAACTCAGCTTTTCTCAAGTTGTTTTGGTGATGCAAACCTTGGTGGGGGGAAAAAAAAGCAAGCCATTTTTTATTTATTTTATTTATTTTTTTTAAATGGCACTTTGTACAACAGAAGCGTCTTCAGTATTAAACAGGAAAGTAAAACAATGTAAACTTGCCTCAATTCTGCCTTCAAATTGGTGTCATCACTCAGCTTCAGTCAACTGTGTTTGTTCAGTCCAGTTCAATAACTGTAAAGTTCATTATGAAGTGTTGAATTCAGAAATTGCTCCACTGAAAGCAAATCTACAGAAGACAATAGTGTTATTAAGCCTGGCTAAGTTTTGATTTAATTTGGTTCAAAAAGTGTCAATGTTGCTAAATTCACGAATTATGAACATTTAATCTCGCTATAAAACAGAACACAACAGTGTCATTCATCTCAATTCAGTTAAAGTTTTGTTCTCATGCTATCGTGTCATCAGTTGAATTATATGAGTTCCTTTTAGACCCAGCAAAGCAAGCCAAGCTCCATCCGGTGACCGCAATGGAGGGAAAATAAAAAAACTTTGGAGAGACCAGGCTCAGTCAGTAGACCAGTTCTCCTATCCTAACTGAAGAGACACAAGAGATTCAGGGCTGGACGGGAGAGGCAGGAGGCTAGGGAAGATCTCATCCACATCAAATAAATCTTTGGGGACTAGGCACAGCATACCTTCAGTAGTGGGAATAAGGTCAGGGCTCCACTCAATGCCCTCAAACTCCACAGGAACGGGCAGTGTTGCTGGGTCTCACACCTGGTCAGATTCCATGATGAGCGTGGGCAACGGGATGAAGAGGGCCTCTGGTGGTTGCTCTAGCTCAAGCTCCGTACACTGTAAAAAAAAAAAAAAAAAAAAAAAAAAAAGTTGAGCTAAAATTAAGGCAACCAGCTTCAGCAGATTTTTGAGTTTTCTCAACTTGTCATTTTACGTTTATACAACAAAAATTTGAGAATCTCCCACAAAAATAAATTGAGCAAACTCAAAAAACTGCTGAAGCTGGTTACCTTAAAATTTTAAGTTGGCTCAAGTTTTTTTTTTTGTTTGTTTGTTTTACACAGTGTAGTAGGCAGGGCTCTGGGTCTGTGGTGGGCATGGCTGATGGTAGGCTGAGCTCTGTGTCCAGAGTCAGATAGCGGGATCCACAGGTGACCAGCACCCACTCCACATAATATATATATATATACATCAATTGGAAATTGGTTTTAAAATATTCACATTAAAATAAAATGAATTGAATGGGGGTTTTTTTGTTTCTTTATATATAGTGTTAAAGTTTTATTTAATATTTAGTTAAATTTTTAATCTTGTCGTTTCATGTGAATATCAACATTTGTAAGATTTAGTCACTCTAAACAGTTTTAAGGTAAAATGATGAGGTTAAGTGACTTATGGCATTATAACTTCTTTACAACTTATTTAAATGTTGTGATCTTAGACTGGGAGTTTTGCTCAACTTGTTGCTCAAGCATGTTAAGGCTGAAATAGTTGGCCACAAAAGATTTTACCTTGGGAGAATGTACATTATCAAAAAAAAAAAAAAAAAAAAAAAAATGCCCAGCAACACTGGGAAAGAGAAAAGGGTAACCTCTTCTGTTTTTGTTTTAAACTGCCCTCTGAGGTGCTCAGGAACTTTTACACCTGCACCTGGCCCTCAACTAGGGGTACATCAAGGACTAGAAATTGGACTCACATATACAACATCCACTACCTCATCGTGACTCTTTACACTGATTTTCATCTCAATTTGCACATCTAGCAGCACTTTATTGTAAATTAACCATACTCTGTTTCTATTGATATTTATTTTGCACATGTTCTATTCTACTTTAACATTTTATCTTGATTCAATTTGTTACTATTCTATTTTAGTATTTTATTTTAGAATATTATGTGTCATTTTACATTATGCTATTATGCCATTGTAAATTCTTTGAATTCTTATATTCTAATTGCATTATTTAACTTTTACATGTCTGTCTTTATTTATTTTTAGGTAACCGAGTGGTCGTAAAAAGCATTTAATTCTATGTATGGTACTGTGACAACCATGAGTACAGTTTCTTTTGTTCCAGCCACTCTGCTCCTCTCCATGACACAAGGTGGCCACCCAATTGAAGACCCAATGTTGAGAAGTTCCTTGAGCCAAAAAATGATGATACAATGATCCCTTCCTGTCCAGAAGTCATTATTCAGTCCACTCCAGAGAGTAATATCCCAGAGCCCACTTCAGTAAAACAGTTTCCAGAGCCGGCTCCAGAGAGCAACATTTGGTGTCTGTGGGCAGCACACACTTTTGTAGATCCTTCCAAGAAAATTTGGGGTGGGGGGGCCATAGTGGCCATACCGATCTCCAGTGTTCCTATTGGTCTCAGGGCCCGTTCTGATCTACAGTGTTCCTAGTTCCCTCATCACAGAGAAAGACACTTAAGAAAGTTTAGTTTCATCCATGCCTTAATTTCCAGAAAACAAGCAGAGAGTCAAAGAGGATGAAGCAAGATCAGGCTGAGTGCTAATATAAATCTGGGTTGAAATCCAAGTCAAGTCAAGTAACCTTTATTTATATAGCGCTTTAGATTTACAGTGTTAAAAAGGAAAGTAATGTAGAGCAGCTCTAAACAAGGACAATAGTAAATAGTCAGTTTTCAGGTAAAGTCAGTTCATCGTTTACTCATCGATATCAGCTCAGTTCAGTTTTCATCAAATAGCTGTGGCTGTGGAATGCCGAGGATACAAATGATGAGAAGCAAGGCAATGTAACTTCAGCGACTGCAACATCACCACCGCTACCAGTGGAATGCAAGCTGATCGATATGAGTGTAGCCCGATAAAGATGAATTCATGAACATTGATAAAGCACAACTTCCTTATACCTTCAGCACTCATAAATCCCTGTATAAGAATACACAATACAGACATCACAAACTTCTTCAAGGAAAACCTTTTCTGCCAAATGAGGTAGGTTTAGACTATTTGTAGTCTTGTTTTTGTTTCACACACACACACACACACACACACACACACACACACACACACACACACACACACACACACACACACACACACGTACGTACGTTTACTTAGCTATCTAAATGGGGACATTCCATAGGCGTAATGGTCTTTCTACTGTACAGACCGTATATTCTATTGTCTCACACCAACCCTACACCTAAACCTACCCCTTACAGGAAACTACAGGCATTTTTACAATTTCAAAAAAACTTTGTTTAGTTAATTTTTAAACCCGTTTTACAAATGAGGACGTCCCCAAAGGGAGGTTTTGTCAGGTTTACCTCACTTTTGGGTAGGTACACACACACACACACACACACACAGAGAGAGAGAGAGTGTACTTTTAATGATTTTTAAATGTTTTAATACTCACCAAAGTCTCACCAAGGCTGCATTTATTTGATGAAAAATACTGTATAAAAACAGTAATATTGTAAAATATTGTTATAATTTAAAATGTTTTCTATTATGAAATATTTTAAAATGTAATTGAAGAGCATTTTCTTGAAAAGGAACGTAGGGCAGAATTTATGTATAAATAAATGAACAATTTTTATGATGTAGGCCGAAAATGAGCTTCCCCGCTTCCCCACTGCTGTTCACCGATGACGTCAACCTGCCTTCACTTAAAAAAAAAACAAAAAAAAAAACATGCTGAATTCCTACACATTCAGCATATTTTTACTTTTCATTTATATTTTGGTGTGTTTAGTAATTCTGACGAGATCTTTATAACAGCTATATGCAGTCATTTGGCATCTGCTTGTGTTCTTGTTTGGTATGGCAGGTTGACTTGTGCTTATTTATTAAAGTTACTGCATAATTGAGCTGAGTAAGTACTTTTAAGTTGTAAAGAATGTCTTCAGTGAAATTTTGCAATGTGTGTTTTGCCACGGACAGCAACTGATTTATACTTTTGAGTCAGACCTATGCCGTAGGCTATACATCGGTTTTCTTTTATACTTCTGCATCGTTGTCCTCGTTGACATGCAATTACACATGCAGACCGCGAGCAATTCGAAAGCATAAGGAGCTGTCTGCTCTGCTCTTTAAATGTTTAATTTTTGCTTCTAAATGTTTGTTAATCTAGCTTAAATGTTGGCAGTATTGTATACCTGTTAAAAAGAAATAAAATATTCTGTATTACGAACTGTACTCATTGGAAATAAAGGTTGAAGCTGCTTCTCCCAGTTTCTGGGGTTCCTTAAGTAGACGACTTCCTTGTGTTTGGCTTGAAATTAGAGTAGTTCCCTCCCCATTGTTGGGTCTTAAAGTAAAGTCCTCATTTTCCTGTGTTCAGCTCATTCAAACTTTAGGACTTGTGTGATAATGAGGTTGAAACTGCCCTTTTTCCTGCTGTTGGGACACCTTACTAAGAGAATCCTTTGTGCCCCTGGGAGCTCAGGCTGGTCTCTTTACCAGGCAAGAAGTGTTTTTTTTTGTTTGTTTGTTTTTTTTCGCCCCAGTTTGCGAACCCTTCTTGCTGTTAGGCACCTACCGGATGGCTGAAATGTTTGAGACCTTGCCATCGACTGCAGTTATCAAGTGGTGTAGTCTAGCACTCCTTGAGTTGCAGTTCCTCCGGGTTGAGCTTAGATATCTGTCCCACTATTTGGATCACTTTAAGTAGCTTTCTGCACCATGGTATGAGCTTGGTCCGTCTTCTGGAGTCACTTTCTCCAGACAAGGGTTAGATGCACAGCTTAACCCTTTTCCATTACTGGGATACCTTTATAGGAGGATCCTTTTAACACCCTAATTTGTGAACCCTTCTTGTTGTTAGGCACCTTCAGGAGTGCTAGAAATTTAAGGACCTTGGAAATCTTTGCAGTTTCTATAAGATTTAACCTTGCTTTCCGCTGGCTTCCCTTAAGTCAGAGTGGCTCTGGGCTCAATAGCTCGAGCTTCATGAGCTCTCCCTGGTAGAGACCTTCATGGGACTGTTTTCTTATAACTGTTCCCGCCCACTCCCGCTAAATCTATGACCATTACCACCTGCTCCTGCAATGTGTGTGTCCCGGATAAGATATTTGCCAATGAGCTCAGGATCTGTTGAGCAGCAAATCCTCCACCATCTTATCAGTCATCCCTCCTTACTCTCAACTCGTGATCAGTCAAATCTATGTCAAATCAAATGAATCAGGAACAAACTGATTCTTTTCAATGAACTTGTTGAATCGGTTCGCAAATAGCGCCGATTGCAGCTGTTCTCGCTGATTCAAATGAACCGTTTAGAGCGAGTCTGAACTCACACGTAAGAACCCGGGAGATCTTGTGTGTGCGCGCGCGTGACTGATGCTGCGAAAATTAAGTTACTAATGTCGAATTTTAGGATTAATTATTATAACTGAAAATCATATTTAAGTCAAAACTGTCAGTAGTTTGTGAACTAAATCTGCTGTAAAGGGTGATCTGTTTAAGTCCACTGAAATGCTTGAATGCAGACAGATCAACATCAGTGTCTATGTTTTAGCTCAAAAAACGAAACATTAAAATAGCACAGATTAAATAAAATAACTCATGCACGTTCTGTAACATTAGCATTAGCATTGTTTATTCATAACCATATTGAAAATAAGTAAATATTGAAAATAAGTAAATAAATATTTAAAACAAACTGTCTATTTAACAAGCTTGCTGGTGCTAAGTTGAGGAAATTTTTAGATATAAAGTCCAAATATTTGTATTCAACCACCTAGATAGATTACATCTGAGGGAAAAAGAAAGGATGTGATGTTCAGAACATGGTAACTACAGTAATTATAAAAGTGGGAATGATGCCCTCTAGGGGCAACTGGCCAGGGCTGTTTTTACACCACAGAAGAAAAAAGAAAATCATAATGAAAATATAATTATATTTTCCTTAAAATGTTCTTCCTACTTTCAGGCCTTATTCTTATGTAATATATAACTGTGACGTTCTGCAAAACAACAAGCTTTAATGCACTTTTATCTTACTGGTGAAAAGCAGATGGTCAGATCTGTTGTCTCTCAGGTACATCGCAGAGTAAGCTTCACAGTGAACATTACCACATCACTCTCATCAACGTAGTCCATGTCAACAACAAAAATATATCTTGACTCCATATAGTGGTTATTTTAGGAAAATGCCAGGTATTTTGAGAAGTAGGATTTTAAAAATATGTGCTAATATAAAATTTAAATTAAGTAGTCTATATAAAATTGCAAAATAAACTATCTATCAGTGCTTTTTTACTTAAGTAAATAAAAAACTGAGTACTTTTGTACTTTTACTCAAGTGCTTGATTTGTGTACTTCGTCCACCACTGTGCAGCTCATGCTGGATGCAGGGTTGTCAAGTCCTTGTTTTTCCCACGGAATCGGGCTGCTTTTTTCCTTGGGTTAATTTTCCTCTGTAGGTTAAAGGTTTGAAATATTGGTGAATTACATTTGACTGAAATGCTTGTATTGAAATATTTTGCAATCTATGTATGATAAAACTGTGCAAGATGTTAAGTTTTGTGAAAGAGGGTCACTGGTAGGAAGCCTTTGAACTTTATTATCAGTGTACATAACAGTGACATTAAAATATGTATTTTAGGTATGGAAATGACATATTTTGGGCTTTGATATTTGGGATATGTTCACTGCACAACTTTGGGCTGTTTTTGACTGTCATGGGCTAGTTTTGTCAAGAAGACCTGGCAACCATGGCTGTATGGAGCGGAGCAGAGCAGACGCTTTCAGTTTAGTGTTATGTACATTTTCCAGCTGAACTAAATTATTTGTATTTCTGTAATAAAAGCAAAACAACAGTGGGGAATGGTACCGTGGTGGGCAATATAATCATGTACGAATGAACACCATGTAAACACCTGATAATGTAACTGCATCATTCTTGGTATGTGCCAAATCACAGGACTGTGGAATGGCGGGACAAGTGCTAGATTTTTCTGACCGCCCACAGTAAAGGTAAAACTGCCCACTCGGTAAATAATTAGTATATAATTATATAATTATCTACCGGTAGATTTGCATTGAGACCCACGGGATACCAATCCCAATGTAGCTATCTACTCTCTATCTACTATCTAGTCTTTGGGGTTGAGTGTAGAGTGATATTCCCTCCTTCCCATCATGCTGAGTCCCCTACTCCCCATGGCATTACATCTCTCAGCCCCTATGGGAAGTGGTCTTTTTGTCTTAATAGCATCCCTTCTCGTTGGCAAGCACCTTCGGGAATGCTGGTCTCTGTACTTTTTTGCCATTCGAAACGAGACTTCTTGGTTAGAAGTGTAACCCTGGTTCCCTAAGAAGGGGAACGAGACACTGCATTTCAATGCCATGCCCTGGATCTGCCTATTACGTTTCCTTCAAACAAAGAAGCTGATGACATGTATTACTGGTGACCTTTTATACTGATGGTCGTACATCATGGACTGTTGTTCCACATCACATCTTCATCAGATGCAGTGTCTCGTTCCTCTTCTCAGGGGATCACGGTTACACTTGTAACAGAGGCATTCCATTCTGACAACAATGAAAAGCTGAAAAGCATTAATTAGAAGAATGTTCAAAACTGCCTAATTTGCACCAGAAAATTCACGAGTGTACTAATTGTTGCAATGCAACATTTTATCACTTTGATAAGAAAATCTTATTTCCTGTAGTCTATCATTTCGGCATGCTTCTTTGGTAACTGATCAAGCAGACTTGCTTAAACATTGTATCTCCAAAGAACACTAATATGTCTTCTAAATAATGATTATTGCCTGAATTTGTTAAGTTTCAGAGGGGGTGCACTCGTTTATTGTAGGTTCTGAGGGTCTATAGTCTGTTTCAGGTAAAACACCTGCTGTATGACAGAAATAACTAAAAGAAAATGTTAATGAATAATGTTCTCATGAGAACATTTCACTGCACTCTACTGTTAGGCACATTTCTTCATCTCTGAAATCTGCCCTACTTTAGTGTACTGATTACTAAATACACACACACACACACACACACACACACACACACACACACACACACACACACACACACACACACACACACACACACACACACACACACACACACACACACACACACATACATACACACATAATGTCTGTCAGAATGAGGGCAGGCAAAAATAGATGTACAGCAGTGATAGTGAAAAATAGGTTGTAGTCTATATTCGTTGGTTTATAAGAAATGTAGGCCACTTTTGAAATGAAAGTCACACTTTTATGTTTATGATCTGAAAAAAAAAATGTTTTAGCCAGTGTAGTCATAAAACATGATGATTTATAAATATTAATAGTATAGATAATCAAGCACATTAAAATAAGTGTTTGTGTTTTATAGAAGGAAATCCAACCCTTTGCCTTTCTTTGAAAGGTGTATGTGTTCATTACAAACCTTACAAAACATAAAATATTATCTGCCATTTTCTTTTAGTATTGTTCCATGGTAAAGGAACTGAAGTCCATGTTCTTAAGATATTGTGACTTGCCCAGTTTTTTTCTTATCATTTAAACCATTATTAATGTATTTACTGATAGTATTCTAATGGAAGTTGTATCGTTTTTGAAAAAGCAGAGTAGTTCCATTTTTCAGATTAACCCTTAATCTTCTCCAGGAGTTGTTAAATTTCTGTTCCACTGCACTAGGAATCATATATGCCAACAACCTTTCACTTTCCCTGAATAACAGGAATAAACTTATTTTCCCAAAAACCAAAGAAACATGAACATGATGGTAGAGAAGCATAAATTATGATGATCCAATCAGATTGAACAAACCACGGCTCTTTAATGCAGCTAATATTTGTGAATACATTTGACATAATACAAAAGGTTTATGTGGTAAATGATGTTGCTGTATCATGATAAATGTTGTTCACGACTGTGGTCAACTTTATAAGCTGTTATATCTCCTCCAGTGAATCAGTCGGGACCAGACCTCTCTTCTTACCACTGCTTAGCTTTAGAAAGCCATCGGTTTCTTCATTTTTTCCCACACAAATCTATGACAAAAAGAAATGTGGTTAGAAGATGAAAAGAACAACAGTAAAATAAACTGAAGCCTTTACCTAAATAGATATATGCCCCCATGTTTAATTTTCCTACTATTGATTTCACTAAAAACAAAGACATTGAATCATATAATATTTTCATCTGTGAGACGTGTTTCATCTGATCAGCCTTAAAATTAAATAATCACATTTTTGTCATTGGATTATAGTGATCTGTTAATTTATGTTGAATTTTAAACTTTTTTAGGTTACACTTTATATTAGGTGGCCTTAACTACTATGTACTTACATCAAAAAATAAGTACAATGTACTTATTGTGTTCATATTGTATTGCAAAACACTTTTGCTGCTACTGAGGGGGGATACGGGTAAGGTTAGGGACAGGTTAAGTGGTCTGGGTAGGTTTAAGGGTGGGTTAAGGTGTAAGGGATGGGTTGACAAGTGTAATTATAAATGTAATTACAGAAATTAATTACAGATGTAAGTACATACAGGTATTTTTAAAAATATAAGTACAATGTAAAAACATGTATGTACACAGTAAGTGCATTGTACCAAATGATTAATTTAAATGTAAGTACATAGTAGTTAAGGCCACCTAATGTAAAGTGGGACCCTTTTTTATATATGATTTGTCGACACAAAATATTTATATTTGTACAGTAACACATTTAAAGTGAGACCTTTGGGGGAAGATGACCCCCCTCAGATTTGGGAAGAACAAATAAACAGTATCAAGGCCCCAGAAATCCTAGCAATGGCCCTGTCCCACTAGAGCGGCCAGACGACACATTTTCATGGTTTTTTCATGTTGTGTTACAAAAAGTAAATTAGCAAAGATTTCCACTTTTGCCCCCTACACACACACACACACACACATGTTCGTTTTTGTGAAAAGTGGGGACATCCCATAGGCGTAATGGTTTTTATACTGTCCTTAAAATGTGCTATTGCCCTACACCTACCCTACACCTAAACCTACCCCTTACAGGAGACTGTGTGCATTTCAACTTTCCCAAAAAAAAAAACTCATTCTGAGTGATTTATAAGCGTTTTGAAAAGTGGGGACATGGGTCAATGTCCTGAGATGTCACCTTCACCTTGTAATACCTGTCATACCCTCGTCATTATACACATCTATGTCCTGACTTTTCACAAAAACGCGTACACACACACACACACACACACACACACACACACACACACACATTTTATGTATATTATATACATACATACACTGTAAAAAAAATTCTGTAGTTTTTACAAAATAATTTTGGCAGCTGTGGTTGTCAGAATAATTTTGAAAAACTGTAAAATTTACAGTATAAAACTGTAATTTGCGAACAAGGAAATTTAAATGTAAACCAGTAAATTCAACAACACACACTGCTATTTAAATCTGTTTTGTACCTTTAACATACTGTCAACCACCATAATAGTGCAGGTGGTATAAGAGAAAGCCACATGAAGAATCAAAGCTCATCACAAGCAGAAGTATATACTATAGAAGGTGCACAGAGTCATTCATGCAAACACAAAACACCTTCATGGTAACACACAATACTTAAATAATGCAATAAACTTTCATTAAACAACAGAAGATGTTGAATTCTGGGAATATCAGTTTACAGTTTTTGACTGTAAATTGTACATTGATTTGTTATTTTTTTACTTCTAAAAACTGCACAATTAACAGCATTTTACTGTAAAATTACATGAAATGTCTGGTTGGATCTTTTACAGTTTTTCTCCTGTATATAGTACAGGAACTTACTGTTAACCTATTAACATTTTTTTTTTACCATAGTGTTTTTACAAAATTTTACAGTTAAAATTACACTTATTTTTTTTTTACAGTGTACATATATATATATATATACACACACACACACAGTGCTGTGCAAAGTCTTAGTATTTTATTTAAAAAAAAATGGTTTTAAGGTAGTTGTTTCTGTAAGTTTTTAAAGACTTATTTTTGCCTTTATTTTGGTTGGACAGTTAGTTTACAGGAAGTGAGGTGGGAGAGAGAGGGGGCGGGATTGGAAAAGACAGAACCTGAACTCGGGGCGCCTGAAGTGCAACGACCTGACAGTATATGACGCTGCCCACAAGGCTATCTGCACCGACAGTTATTTCCAAATAATCCTTTCTCTATAAATTGTAATAATCCAGTGAGATTTTTGTCTGACAACAGTCAGGGCTCTACACAGAGATCTGATCTCATCACCATCCAGTCTGTCTGGAAAGACATGAAGAAACAGAACTAAGACATAATAAATCCAGAAGAACTGTGATAGCTACATGAAAAACTATGCACAAGTGTACAGAGGACAAAAGCTGCTTTAAACGCAAAGGATAGTCACGCAAAATGTTGTTTAATTTAGTTAACAGAAGTTAATTGATAAATAAAATCTATTAATGACATTATTTTTGACAGCATACTCATTTTACAGCAAGTGCCTAAAACTTTTAACAGTACTGTAGCTTTGTTTGTAGGTCTCTTGAAGAGTCTTGGAGACTTTGCCACAGTTCTTCTGGTTTTAAGCTGAGCACACACTGTGTAATTTTTAATAGTCCTTTACAGTTGTTACTTGTCAGACTGTACATGATGATCATGTCACACTGTGGGATCTCAGTTGTCATTAATGTCAGACTGCACAACAGTCAAGACACGTTAAAAACAGGTGTACGCAAGAAAACTTGTCTGGAGATTTACTTTATGAACCCATACATGTTCAGTGACTGCGAGCTGCATTGCACGCGGCGCTGTAATGTTGGCTATCATGAAAAGTATTTGAATGGCGGCAATTGCGGCGTATTTAAGAAGAATAGTGTAAGCAGCACTACACACACACATGAAAACAGCGGCACAACCGGTGTTTATCAGAGCAAAGGCAACATATCATATGAATTCCGTGAGCGGAGGATGGGAGCGCCGGAGTTTACAGGGGTTGGAAGAAATCTCTAGCATTAATTCTGATCATGGCTTTTCTTGAAAAATGGTGACAGTCTGTTGTTTGTCGTAGGAGACGTCACACTGCAGGACTGTGCGCCAACACCCATTAATCAGCTGACGGTGAATATGTCAAACCAGCGATCGAAGACCACGGATTTTAGCCTTGGATTACAGGAATTTTTTAAGATTTTCAAAATTTGTCTCAGACCAAATCGTGGCCAAAATCACACAATGTGAGCTGGGCTTTAGTCTGTCTCAGTTTTTTCTGTTTCTTCATGTCACTCCAGACAGACTGGATGATGATGAGATCAGATCTCTGTGTGGAGCCCTGGCTGTCGTGCAAACAAAAATCTCACTGGATTATTACAATTAGTGGCTAAATGAATGTTTGGAAAATGTAAACTGATATTTCCTCCTGACACACTCCAGCAAAAGATAGAAATAACTGACTTTAAACCATTTTTTAGCTAGCGAAAATATTAGTGGCTTAAGACTTTTGCACAGTACTGTATATATGGTAACACTTTATATTGTTAAGGTCCAATTCTCACTATTAACTATTTGCTTATCAGTATGCACATTACTAGCATTTTGGCTGTTTATTAGTGATTATAAAGCACAAATGAATGCCTTATTCTGCATGACCATATTTTAGATCCCTTAATCACACCACAAACATCAACTTAAGAACTACTTTACGTGTGTGTGTGTGTGTGTGTGTGTGTGTGTGTGTGTGTGTGTGTGTGTGTGTGTGTGTGTGTTACCTGAGCCTCTTTAACAGTCAGGTGGCCTAGGCCTTTGTTGCCATGGACACTTTGCGTCACCTTCCAGACACGTTCACCTGGACGCACTCGCTGCACAAAATTAGCTGGGAATAATCCAACTCTATCACCACATTTTCCCTGTACACACACACAGAAACACACATACACACACACAAACACACACACACACACACACACACACACACACACACACACACACACACACACACACACACACACACACACACACAAACATAATGATTCCATAAGCTAGTACTCATTTGGAGGGAAATCACAGACTAATCTTCCTTCCTTTATGACAACACATGTCAGGACCTACTCATTGTCGAAATCAAAAGAAAGAGTCGACTCTGAATCATTGAAACGAGTAGTTTTTAAAACGAATCCCAAGCCGTTTCATGTTGACGTCAACATGAAACATTAGCATATTTCACGCCCACTGCGCAGACCTGGGAAAACTTGATTTTCGCGTTGGTCTGAATGAAAATGCAAATTCATTCTTTGCCAGTAGGTGCCGCTTTTGGAGCGTTAAAAACTCACAAACACTTCTTTAAATGAAATCGACCAATCACCGCAGATTAGCATCACGCAGAGGAGGGGTTTGGAAAGATGAATCGTTAAGCGAATCGCTTGGGAGTCGTAGAGCAAATAAGGTAGAATTAAATGCATATTATAAGAAAATGAAAGTGTTTTTGACCTTACATGCATGTCAACCTGTTGTTGGGGACTCCCAAAACCAAAATATGAACCTTTCATAACCCATAATAGGGGCACTTTAAGAATATCAAATATTAGCGACATGTCATTCGCATATAATGTCTAATGATATTGCATTAATTTAAAGAGCATATTCATAGCAGGGAGGGCTACAAAGAACTTGTTAGTATCCTCACTGTGATACGGAGCCCCGCACATGACATGCAGGAAACGATTAGTAGCCTAGGCTAAATCATGCGCACGATTTGCTAATTCGTTCCCTAGATTTGCTAAATCGTGCACAAATGATTGATTTTAAAACAATCTTCACATAAACTATAAATTGTATATGCATAAACTATACAGATTAATCTTTATTCAGCTACAAAAGTTAATTAACGACTAGAGCAGTCCAGTGATCTTTTTTCTTTTGTTCTTTGATTTACATCAATGACGGACTTCAGCAGGTTTCACTTTAAAATCAGCGCTGTCTCTTTAAAACCTGATGCACATGACACGGATCTGACACAAAAAAACCTTGTATTTTGAAATAATTGTGCTACTGGTGCACTGTCTGAAGTGGCTCAGAGTATGTGTTCAGCCAAACGCGCAGGTTTTCAAACTATACTTCACTGCACCGTTTACGCAACGAAACCCCTGGCATGTGTCGCCACATTCTCGTGTTATGAAAAATAAAGAAGAGAAAAGTTAATCTTCCGAAATGAAGCAGTAATATGATATCTTCTCAGGCAAAAGTTATTAGAACCGTGTCTAGGGACAAGCTGGCCATAACGCTGCTCTGACCTTATCAGACCTTTTGTATTATTTGATTCAGACACAGTGAATCTCTTTAAAAACTGTTGGCTGTTGTTCTCACTACATTGCATTGTTATATTTAGTAAAAGTTTTACCCGCCAACTGGCAACTGACACTGACAAATGTATTCGCCTACACTGATTTTTACTCACATTTGGTGCTTGGCGAGTATTAATTTTAGGCCCTGTGTGTGTGTGTGTGTGTGTGTGTGTGTGCATATATATATATATATATATATATATATATATATATATATAGTGCCCTCCAAAAGTATTGGAACAGTGAGGCCAATTCCTTTATTTTGCTGTAGACTGAAAACATTTGGGTTTGACATGAAAAGATAAACATGAGATGAGAGATTAACATTTCAGCTTTTATTTACAGGTATTTTCATCTGGATCTGATGCACAATTTACAAGATATCACCGTTTGTTTGAACCCACCCATTTTTCATGTTACCAAAAGTATTGGAACATGTGACTGACAGGTGTGTTTTGTTGCCCTGGTGTGTCCTATTAATTAATTATTCAAACAATAAATAGCACTGAATGTCTGCGCACAGTTTCAGATGCATGCAGATTGCATTTATAGTTAGTGAGATGTGTAACCAACATGAAAACCAGAGAGGTGTCACATGCTTGACCCAGTTTCCTTAGTTCTCCTCATTAGTTAATTACCTCCTCACCTGTTTCTGTTTCCCCTTGATTACGTTGATTATTTAAAGCCTGTGTTCTCCCCTCATTCTTTGTCTGCTATCGTTTGTAATTTGTGTTATGCTACACCGTATTCCTGCTATTCATCTGTTCCTTCTATGGATTATTATTAAAAGATTGGACTTTACTCCTCGTCGTGCGCCTCCTTAGCTAACACAACATGTAACAAGAGGTGTCTATGGGTGAAAAACGAGCAATTGTGAAGCTGAGAGAAGAAGAAAAATCAATCAAACCATTGCACAAACGCTGGCAATAGCAAGTACAACCATTTGGAATCTCCTGAGGTAGAAAGAAACCAATGGGTAGATCAAGGAAAACATCAGCAGTTGACGACAGAAACATTGTGACAGCTGTAAAGAAAGACCCTAAAACCGCTGTTAGTGACATCAGCAACAACCTCCAGTGGGCAGGAGACTTCATGAACCAAAATACAGAGGTTACACCAGAAGATGCAAACCACTCATTAGCAAGAAGAATCGGAGACGAGTCTCAAATTCTGCGACAAGGTTTTATGGACCACAGTGATGGAAAGGCTAAAGTTTGGAGAAGGAAAGGATCTGCTCATGATCCCAAACATGCAAGCTCATCTGAAACACAGTGTACACATTATAGTACACATTACACAGGTAATGTAATGGCTTGGGCTTTCATCGCTTCTTCTGGGACAGGCTCAACAATCTTCATTAATGATGTAACGCATGACAGCAGCAGCAAAATTAACTCAGAAGTCTTCAGAAATATTTTGTCTGACAATTTACAGAAAGATGCAACCAAACTGATTGGGAGATCCTTCATCATGCAACAAGATAATAACCCAAAACATAGTGCCAAAACAACAAAGGAGTTCATCGGGGGAAGAAGTGGAAGGTTTTAGACTGGCCAAGTCAATCTCCACATTTAAACCCTGTAGAGTATGCATTTTACCTGCTAAATAGGAGACTGAAGGGAGTAACCCCCCAAAACTGAAAGAGGCTGCGGTGAAAGCCTGGAAAAGTATCACAAAAGAAGAATGCAAAAGTTTGGTGACGTCAATGGGTCACAGACTTGATGCAGTTATTGAAAGCAAAGGATTTGCAACTAAACATTAAGTCTTATTCACTTTAATCTAGTTTAAGTCAATCTGTTCCAATGCTTTTGCTCACATGAAAAATGGGTGGGTTCAAACAAAAGGATATCTTCTAAGTTGTGTGCCAGATCCAGATATGAATACCTGGAAATAAAAGCTGAAATGCTGATCTCTCGTCTCATATTCATCTTTTGATGTCAAACCCAAATGTTTTCAGTCTACAGCAAAAATTGAAGGAATTGGCCTCACTGTTCCAATACATTTGGAGGGCACTGTGTGTGTGTATGTATGTGTGTATATATATATTAGGGGTGTCAACGTTAAGTAATTAATCAAAAATTTTTTACGCGTTAATATTTTTTTTTTAACGCAAATTAATCGTTTGATAAGGTTTGACCCAACTTCCTCCCGTCATCGCAGCACGGAAGGTTATCTATCATTGTGTGATGAGGGTACAGCACCAGTGTTGCCAGGGCAGCAGCACAAGTGGGCTATTTTGAAAATACAGTTGAGGGAAAAATTACATAGCCCTGGGTTGCGGTTTTTTGGGCTACTTTTATAATGTACCGCGGCCGCCCAAAGTGTATATAGACAAATAAAAATTAAAATAGATCCTTTTACTAATGTATATTATACTTGGAATGTATCCCTGCCAACTTAAGAACAGAGAGGCGGTTATAACATCAAACAACGTGAGTTTCAGCAGAGCATACATGTTAAGGCTTTACACAGCAGAAATAAACATGACAACAGGCACTATAGATTATATAAGATAATAAACACACGATTACAATAGGATATTTGTATGTGATTTTCTTGATATGAATGTGTACATCTGAAATGCTAATTTGTGCAGCGATATAAAAGGCTATAAATAGCATATTTTAACAACAGTAAATGACCAAATTCCACATGTGATCGCAAAAGGAAGTTATTACAAACACTCGATGGGGGTTTGAAGTGAGTTCTGAATAAAAGTGCACTATTAATCTCATAAATTGTCTTATGTAGCATGTTAGCTCTAATGCAGCTGCAGAACAGGTCCAATTCTTCTTTATAATGCATTTTGTCATAATACTTCACGTAAGGTCGCAAGAAATGTTTTGTTGTATTTATTTAGAAATACTTTTGATAATAGTTGGGTAAATGTATACTGGGATTGAAGCGATGTGGCTTGGTAAACGTTTTATTGCCAGTTTAAAGGCTGATAATGGCTGAATAAAAACAAAAGAATAATGATAAAAGAATAATAAGCACAAAGAAGACCGAAGTGCTTTTTCAGCAAGCCCCTGCAACACCATACACTTAACCAACCATCATAGTCAATGGCGAGAAACTCAAAGTTGCAGACAAATTTGTCTACCTTGACAGTACACTGTTCCGTCATGTCAGCATTGATGAGGAAGTCAGTTATCGGATATCCAGGGCAAGCTCTGCTTTCAGCAGGCTTTATGACAGAGTATGGGAAAGAAGGGGTATCAGCGTGAAGACCAAGCTCAAAGTATATCGTGCAGTTGTCTTGCCCTCCCTACTGTATGCCTGTGAGACCTGGACAGTGTACAGTCGACATGCCAAACAGCTCAATTACTTTCACATGCGCTGCCTCAGAAACATCATGCACATCAAATGGCAGGACAAAATTCCTGACACAGAGGTACTCCAGAGAGCAGAGATGGAGAGCGTCTTCGCCATGCTCAAATGGTCCCAGTGGTTCAAGTGGTTCGTATGTCTGACGAACGCCTACCAAAACGTCTCTTTTATGGAGAACTGAAGGAGGGCAAGCGCTCCCAAGGGGGACTAAGAAAGCGCTACAAAGACTGCTTGAAGGCGTCCTTGAAATCCTGCAACATCAGCCCGACTCCTGGGAAGAACTTGCACAAGAGCGCTCTGCCTGGGGGACCTTGGTCAGATCTGGGGTGTTGGGGTACAAGACAAGTTGCATAGCAGAACAGCAGCAGAAGCGCCAGCATCACAAGAGCAGACTCGGCACCGCATCTCTGATAAACTTGGCTCCAGCATTTGCCTGTCCATTCTGCAACCAAACTTTCAGAGTGAGGATTGGACTCATCAGCCATCTTCACACCCACAACATCCAGTGATTTGAAGAAGTTGTGGTCATCTTCGCCAGCGAAGGACGAACATCATCAGTATGGTTGCTGCCGCCAGTGCCATGTCGTGGAGACGCTGTGTTTCATTGTGAAAGCAAAAGTACTTTGTTTGGGCTCCCAAAAGAGGACACAGCTAGAAATCAGTGGTTAAGATGTATTTACAACACTGTTCCAGAACAGTTCAACCAAAATATTTGAGTGTGTGCATCGCATTTTATGGAGGACAATTTTCTGAACCCGGGAGTAGCTGCCAGCTGTGCTCAAAGACTATTTCTATAAAGTGGGGATATTCCAACTTTGCAAGGACAGTCTGGCACTTCTGACTCACAACCTGTAAGTATGTTTTCATATTTAAAGAATTTGCCACTGACGATTCAAACGCGAGTTTTGAGCTGTGTAGAGTAGTGCCTGATTCCTTATCACCTCTTCTTCCTCCAGCTCATTGATCCCTCCGGCACTGCCTTTGTCCATAGTCCCCCTGGCTCTACCTTTGCCTTTGAACCTTCGGGCCTTTGGCAGCACCTGGGCCCTCCAGCTCTTTGCATCCACTGGGTCCTCCACCTTTGTCCTCATTCCCACCAGCTTCACCTTGGTCTTCTGAGCCTGCGGCTTTGACCTGGCGCATTATTTGTCTAGTACCACCAGACAATCGCTCACAATCTTCTCTCCACTTTCTGAGGGAGAAGTCTCTAAACTTATCCTTTCCAATCTTCCTACTACTTGTCCGCTTGATCGAATTCTATCTCATCTCCTTCAAGCCATTTCTTCTTCAGTTGTGCCTGCACTCACATCATTAACGTCCCTTCACACTGGTGTTTTTTCCTCAGAATTTAAACAGGCTCAGATAACCCCACTTCTTAAGAAACACACTCTTAACCCAGTTCTTTCAGAGAACTACAGATCCATTCTTCCATTCATTGCAAAAACACTTGAATGAGTTGTGTTTAACCAAGTCTTGCCTTTCTCACACAGAATAACCTCCTGAACAGCAATCAGTCTGGCTTCAGAAGTGGACATTCAACCAGGACTGCCTTGCTCTTGAATGTTGCATCCCGAAGACTTGCAAGATCTGCTTCCAAGTCTTCATTACTTATCTTGCTGGATCTGTCTGCTGCTTTTGACATGGTTAACCACCAGATCCTCCTGTCAACCTTATTGGCAAAGGGCATCTCAGGAACTGCACTCCAGTGGTTTGAGTCTTGCCTCTCAGATAGGTTCTTCAAGGTATCTTGGAGGGATGAGGTGTCCAAGTCACAACATCTAGCTACCGGGGTGCATCAGGGCTTAGTTTTTGGACCACTTTTCTTCTCTGTCTACATGGTATCACTAGGTTGTGTCATTGAGAAACATGACTTTTCATATCACTGCTATGCTGATGGTGGTTTCAGCAAACCCATAACTTCATTGCAATTTCACCATTTGGCTAGGCGCATCAACCATAATAAATTTCACAGACAATTTGCAAATTGTTCATCAATTTGCATTGGCTACACATACCTGCACACATAAAATACAAGGCATTGATGTTTGCCTACAAAACAACCACTGGCACTGCACCACTTTACCTAAATTCACTACTTCAGACTTATGTACCTCTAGAAGCTTGTGTTCTGCAAGTGAACAGCACATTATAGTGCCATCCCAGCACAAAATAACTTTCATGGACTTTTTCATTAATTGTTCCCTCCTGGTGGAATGACCTGCCTAACTCAATCCGAACATCGAAATCCTTAGTCATCTTCACGAAATGGCTAAAAACATGTGGCTACACACATGTTTAATTACATTAAACATACCAGTTTACATTACTGGTATGTTTAATGTAAAGTTTCTTTTGACTTTACATTAAACATACCAGACCTAACAGAGAGAAATTTGTATGAAAGACCCTTGAAAAAGGGATGCCTCCACAGTTGGCAAAATGAATGTTTCTCTGAACAGAACTGACTTCAGAATTTATTGATGGAATTTTCTTTTCATACTACCTCCATAAAATGACTAATAAAATAATGTTTATAAGTACATCTCTGTACGTACATAAGTACATAAGTACATCTCTGAATTCAATAATGAAATGCCTTTGACTGAAAATTGAATGTTTAATCTTATTATATATTACTGACACTCTGTCCTCCAATTTGATACTGTTAAGTGCTTTGACACAATCTGTATTGGTAAAAGCGCTATATAAATAAAGGTGACTTATGACTTATGACTTACAGCACTGCTTTGTGTTTCAAAACCATGTTGCTGTCTTAAGTTTCAACTGCTGATTTAAATTTTTTCCCTCTAAAAAGATTTAAAGAACATTAATGAGTATCTTTACCCCAGTAAAAATCCTATGCATTAATTTATTTGAAATACATTATTTCATGCTAAGTGTACTTCAAATCCATTTACATATTTATTGACATCTCACTTAAGACTTAAAGATATAAAATTATAATTCAATAATAATACAAGCTTTATTTGGAATATTTCTTTATTGCACAAAGCTTAATATTATGCCTAAAATGTGTTTAATATCATTTTAGTAAGGACTGTATGATGTCTGTATAATATCAGTCTTTAAATGTAAGATATTTAAAGTGTACCTGAAGTATGCTTGCAATAGTTCCACTTTAGCACAATCAAACATACTTCAGCATATCTTTAGTTGGACCTCAGTATTACTTCCACCCAATTAAAGTACATTAAGCACAAAATTAGATCCAGTTTAGTATACCAAATGTACAATTGCAGTGTATTTTTATTAAGAACATAGATATGTAAATGTATTTGTACAAACATAGATATGTAAATGTATTAGCACAAAATAAATGCATTTCAAATACATTTTAGTATATATTTTTCACTATGGTAGAGCTGATCTCACCCTCCTTCTCACAATCCCTCTCCCCCATCTTTTTTTTTTACCTGTCTGGAGTTTTCAGGCATGATCCATTAAAAACATACTATGCTGCAGAGAATATAGAGCTCTTTGAAGATAAATACCCACCTTCCACCATTCTTCATTAGAGTCATCAATCACCATAACTCTGTCACCAGGACTGAGATTAAAACAGAGAGAAAAGACAAATGTGATGTTTCAAAATCATCTGTGTGCTGAATATGTGAATGTGTTAATAATACACTTAAACACACAGACATATACTTTCTCTCTATCTCTCTCTCTCACACACACACACACACACACACACACACACACACACACACCTCTCTCTCTCTCTCTCTCTCTCACACACACACACACACACACACACCTCTCTCTCTCTCTCTCTCTCTCTCTCACACACACACACACACACACACACACACACACACACACACACACAGTTACTTACTGTAATTCTAAATCATTTTGCTCTTGAGGGAGGAACTTGTAAAGAGCCACGTAAGTGTGAATGGGGTGAACTTTAGGAACCTTAAGTGAAAACACAAATCAATATCTGATCAGTAGTTTATTGCTTTATATTCCTTTAAAGAAATATCAGCTGTGGTATATTACTGTTCTACTAACATGTTTGACAAAATAACCAAGGCATTTCAACAAAAACTTTTTTGTTTGTTTGTTGAAAACACAGTGATCAAAATTAGAGAACAGTAACCACTGTAGCATGAAAGAAGATTACAACTAAAATGTTGGAGGGTTACAGCTGTGTAAAATGAGTAGAAAGTGTAGAGGCCTTTGCTTTGAATGACTCCAGCACATCTGCGGCAGCAGGATATCACTAGTTTCTCACACTGTGCGGCTGTGATCTTGGTTCAGTCTTCTTCCAGTCCAGCATTTTGCTGTGTGAGGGGGAATTTGTGGGTTGTTCTCTAATTTTGATCTCTGCAAAACAATAACTACAAAAACTGTTACAAATATACAGAAATGTCACTATACCTTGGAGATCTCATCCAGTTCAGAGTTAACATCCTCAGAAAGTGAAACATCTGTAACTGAAAGTAGTGGAATGATGTATAAGTTTGTTTTTATCAAGCAACGCTAGACATTGTGTTTTCAGGTCAATAATGCCTAATTTGTTTGTCTACACCATTAAGAGTCTTTCAGGGTTGATCTCAAAATATTAGAATTATTTGTATTGTTCAGAGGCAGTGGTTCTCATCTGGGGAGTTGCAACCCAAAATTTTGGGTTATGTTTCATTGACGGGGGGGGGGGGGGGGGTGGACTATATCAAATGTCAGTAAAGTTTGATACTTTACATAGTGAAGTGAAGTTTAGTAAATCTGGCCCCTAATTTTGGCAAGGATATACAATGAACTGAAATAGATCAAAGTAAGGTCAAAGTAATGAATGAAATGGAGGAAGGCTCACTCGATGAAAGAACTACAGTGTTAAATGTCTATATTAACTGTGGAGCTGGTCATACCTACAAAAGAGATTAAAGTTTATCCAAATAACAAACCATATGTGACTATGAATATTAAAGAAGTTATACATTTGAGGAAAGTAGCATTTAGGAATATTAGGGCACTTAAACAAACAGAAAGAGAGTTAAAAATTAAACTAAAGGAAACAAAAGAAGCTCATAAGAGGTGTTTGGAGGAAGCCTTTAAGACTAATAACACTAAAAAGGTTTGGAACATCATGAAAACAATGACTGGATTGTCATCTTCAAACAAATCTATTATAACTGATAATGAATTTCGTTTTGGGAATTAATTAAATACCTTTTTATTTATTTTTTTACCAGATTTGTATCAATAGGTACACATGTCAAATGCAATCAAATAATAGATACTGTGGCTCTATCATCATCAGAAAACATAAGAGATTATATTTGGGTCTACATCTGATACTAATATAACGCCTGTTTTTATTCATAAAAGAAAAATCAGAGAGGTTAAAACAAACAAGTATTTAGGAGTAATGATTGACAATATGTTATCTTGGTAAGATCATATTGATGCTCTCTGTAAAGAACAAAGCAGAGAATCTACTTTCTTCGTCGTCTTAGGTCATTCGGAGTAAGAATGCAGATTCTTCTGTTGTTCTTTATGTCTGTGCAGTGTTCCCAACTTAGCAATTTTTTTGCTAAATTTAGCAACTTTTCAGACTACCCCAGCAACTTTTTCTTCCAAAAGCACCTAGCAACAAATGTAGCTATTTTTAAAATTTATTTGGCAACTTTTAGCTAGCAACTTTTGAGAAGTGACTCAAATGATAAAAAGGAACATTTACCATTTAAATTACGCAAAAAGAGAAAAACAAAGATGCCTAGTAGTGCACACATCATGTGAATTAAGTTAGCTGCTATTTGCAATTGTTTAATTTAATAATAATAGTAAAAAATAATTGCATAATTTAATAATTGTTCATTAATGATACAATTTGTTAGTAGCTTGTACTTGTGATTGCTGATCAGTTAAGTACACTGTAAGAAAAATATCTAGAAAAATGGAAAAGGTACTAATAATTTTCCAGGACATTATCCGTTATCTGCTGTAACCTGAAAACACAAAATACAGTGCGTAGTTAAAAATGCAGGTAAAAAACCTGTGGAAAAATCAATACAGATAATTCCTTCAATATAGTAGAGTGTGCGCTATTTTACAGACTTTTCTTAGAGTGTAGCACACTAACTAACTACTAATACACCGCTTAAAACCATAACGGTTCAGAATGTGTGGTTTTACTTGTGTACTAGCTAATAAAAAACGTTAAATTGTAATCGTTCAAAAACGTGTACGTTTTCAAAAATGTAACATATTTAAACAGTTATTTACATTTTAATATTATATTATGCATTTATATTATTTTACCAACAAATCTAAATTAACATATATAAAATGTATTTTTTGCTGAGATTTGATGCAGTGACACAATTTTGCATTGTGATTACGTAATGACGTAATTTAGCAACTTTTAGCAACAAATTAACCTTCCTTCATCAACTTCTCCTGAACAATAGTTGGCAACACTGTCTGTGATAATGAGTGTACTGGAAATGGGAGTTTGTTTGTTATGCTAAATTAAAAATTTGCTCAAGGATAGTAGGTCAGCCCCTTGAGAAGCTATATGACTCAGCTTATTTTAATAATTTGTTAAGATTGGCTAATAATATAGTTTCTGATCCTAGTCACGTCCTGCATAATGAGTTTGAGTTATTACCATCAAACCGGAGGTACACAGTCCCAAGATTTAACAAAGTTAGGCTGAAACACTCTTTTGTGCATCAGGCAATCCTAGAGTTGAATAAGAAACTTAATCAAAAATCAAGAGTACTGTGAACATGGTGTAGTTGTAAATGTGGTAGAAGGGTAAGTTATAATCTAATGTTTAAGGGAGTGTAATGTATAATGTGTTTTGTTCTTGTGTGGATGAAGTGCATGTTGTTGTTTAAAGGATGTTGATTGTTGTAAACACAGATGCTGTTGTGCAAGACACATTTAAGACCTGTCTGACAATAAAGTGCTATATCATATCATATCATATCATATCATATCATATCATATCATATAATATCATATCATATCATATCATATCATATCATATCATATCATATCATATCATATCATATCAAATGAACACCAGGTGTATATAGTAATCAAAGCATAACTAAGAATAACTAAGAAAGCAAACTGAAAACTAGATCACAGAACTAAAATATGTGATAACCCCCACAACCCCTACACTCAGGACAGGAACCAGAGGGAAGGACGAGCCTAGCAAAGCCGAAGAGATGGGGAGGTGAGGAGCAGCTCCTACTTCAGAATAGGGTCTAAAACAGTTCTAGGAACTACCGGTGGTGTAAGTGTATGCTGATTGACCAAACGCATACGAAACACCGACTACCCGGCATTTTTTAAAAGCCATGTAAAGTTTTCCTGTTTTTTCAATTGCATAAACTGTGCATTTACATTCCATCTCCATTATCGAAACCCACAACAAGGACAGCTGTGATCACGGCATCCTCCATTCACCAATTGTTGACATATGCAAATAAAGACGTTGCTGTCGGCCACTTCAGAGTTCCTGTTGCTGGTCCGAATGCAACCAGGAAAATGGCCCGAGGGAGAAATTGGTCGTCTAGGAACAACCCTGCTGGCAAGTTTCTAGAGCTATGCGGCGTGAAAGCCCCTATAGTGGAGCTGAGTGCTTGACAGGCTGAGTTGAAGTTATGGGCTTGGAGGGTCGAGGTGGAGCTCAATTGACAAGTTTAAAATGTTGTTAATGGCTTTGGCATGTAGGCTAATGGGGCAGAGGATGAGTTCCTCACATTTTACCAATATAAATCTGTGATGAAATAAGGAAATCCAGTCCCCCCCACCAACTCTGATTTTTTTCCCCCTAATGAGACGGAAATGTAATTCCAATTGGCCAACTGGATTATCTCAGCAAGTAGTTGAATTGCCAAGAGACGGTTGGTGTTACATTCAGAAATGTACACTGCACCATGGCAAAAGTCCCTCTGTGATTCCCAGCCAGTAAACTCATCCTATTCCCCATTACTCAGTGCCCATGGTCACATCTGTGAGTGGACTTTGTTTCTGATCTTCCACCATCTTAAGGGTATGCATGCATCCATGTCACTTTGGATTGCTTTATGAAAGCCTTTCATCTAGTCCCACTTCAAGTTCAAGCATACTACCATCGAGACCATGGTCCACAGTTTATCTCAAAGGTCTGTCAAGTTGTTATCTTCCAGGGGTAGAATATATCCAGAATTTCACGTGTGACTGGAATAATTTCATTTCAGTGTGAGGTTACAACCACCCCTGTTCCCACGGTCTGGTGAGCCATCAGATGTGTCTACAGCTGACCACTGGTTTCAGGAAAGCAAGAAAGTCGGGAACCAGAGGCATGGCTACTTACAAAGAACCAGAAGAGCTAGGTAGGATCCACCTAGGGGTGGGCAATATGGCAAAATATGGCATTTTTATAGAAATATCACGATTCTTTGTCGTTTGTTTTTCTATTTTTCTAAGCATTACAGACAGGCTGAGTTGAAGTTATGGGCTTGAAGGGTGTCATTTTCCTATTATAAAGACAAAGCCTTTCAAAGTAACAAAATATTTGTTTGAAGTCTGTGCGCTGTGATTTGTTTGAAGTCTGTGCGCTGACGCGGAAGCGTCTGCGGAAGCGTTCAGCCTCCTCGTGTGAAGACCGAGGAGTGTAAAGACTTGCGACTTTTTCCTGCGCGACTTTAACCGAGCAACGACACCGAGCTACACACAAGTACCCTTTCTTCCTTCCTCACTCACTCGACTTTCCTATCCTCTTTTCTTCTACCTCTATCATGTGTCTCCAAAAAATTCCGATTCTCTATCGACCACGCCCTAACATCACACACAGACGGCAACGTAATCCTGCTAACCTACGCCCTATCTCTACATCTTCCACTACACCTCTGGCTTTCTCTGTGGGTCTCTGGAATTGTCAGTCAGCCGTCAACAAAGCTGATTTCATTTCTGCCTTTTCTTTAAAATCCACTCTTAGCATCCTGGGCTTGACTGAGACCTGGATTCGTCCAGAAGACTCAGCAACCCCAGCTGCTCTTTCTACTAATTTCTCTTTCTCTCACACCTCGCGTCAAGTTGGCAGGGGTGGGGGCACTGGCCTGCTCGTTTCAAACAATTGGAAATACTCAACCCGCTCTACCCTATGCAATTACAACTCTTTTGAATCTCATGCCATTACTGTGTCAGCACCGATTAAACTCCAGATTGTGGTAATCTACCGTCCGCCTGGACAAATTCTAGCCACCTTCCTAGAGGAGCTGGACGGGTTGCTGTCCTCTTTCGTGGAGGATGGCACTCCACTCCTAGTCTTTGGTGATTTCAACATTCACCTAGACAAGCCTTATGCTACAGACTTCCACTCACTCATAGCCTCATTTGATCTCAATCGCCTTACCACTACCAGCACGCACAAATCAGGCAACCAACTTGATTTAATCTACACACGCAATTGTACTGCAGATAACATTCTGGTACAACCGCTACATATCTCAGACCATTTCTTCATTACATTTACACTACACTTTGCTGCCCGTGTGCCAACAACCCCCCTACCGGTTACTTTTAGACGAAACCTACGCTCCCTTTCTCCCTCCCATCTTTCCTCTGTAGTATCCGCCTCTCTTCCCTCACCTAGCCATTTCTCATCTCTGGATGTAAACACAGCTACTGAAACTTTATGCTCTACCTTAACTTCTTGTCTAGACGACATTTGTCCTCTCTCCTCTAGGCCAGCACGGGCTGCCCCTTCTAACCCCTGGTTATCTGATGTTCTCCGAGAACATCGGACTAAACTCAGAGCGGCAGAGAGGAAATGGCGCAAATCAAACAACCCGTCGGACCTGAGTAGGTATCAGTCTCTGCTCTCATCTTTCTCTGCTGATGTCCACACTGCCAAATCCTCACATTTCCACAACAAAATCAACAGCGCTCCAGACATGCGTAACCTCTTCAGAACATTTAATTCTCTACTCTGTCCCCCTCCACCACCTCCTACCACTTCTATTACAGCCGATGACTTTGCGACCTTTTTTACTGACAAAACTAGATCGATCAGCGATCAATTCTCACCTCCACGCACACAGGACCCCCGACCAACCACATCCACTGCTAAAACTCCCATCTTCTCCTTCCGTCCCCTGACGGAGGCTGAAGTATCCAAACTTCTCCTCTCCAACCATCCTACAACATGTCCTCTTGACCCAATCCCATCACACCTTCTGCAAGCAATCTCTCCCACGCTCTTACCGGCACTCAAACACATCATCAACACATCCCTCCTCACAGGCATCTTCCCCACTGCGTTCAAGCAGGCTCGGGTAACCCCACTGCTCAAAAAACCCACACTAAACACTTCTCTGATAGAAAACTATAGACCTGTATCTCTCCTTCCATTCATAGCGAAAACACTTGAACGTGTTGTCTTCAACCAGGTCTCATTGTTCCTTTCGCAGAACAACAAACTGGACTCTAAACAGTCAGGTTTCAGGAGTGGACATTCAACTGAGACTGCCCTTCTCTCTGTCACTGAAGCCCTGCGAACTGCGAAAGCTGACTCCAAATCATCAGTCCTCATTCTGCTGGACCTATCTGCCGCGTTTGACACTGTCAATCATCAGATACTCCTCTCCACCCTCTCATCACTGGGCATCACTGGAATTCCACTTCGCTGGTTTGAATCCTATCTCACTGGTAGGTCTTTCAGGGTGGCCTGGGGAGGGGAGGTATCCAAAGCACATACACTGGTCACTGGGGTTCCTCAGGGATCGGTTCTTGGACCCCTCCTCTTCTCCACATACACTACATCGCTGGGTCCAATCATACAGGCACATGGATTCTCCTACCACTGCTATGCTGATGACACACAACTTTATCTCTCCTTTCAACCAGATGATCCAACGGTAGCTGCAAGGATCTCAGGTTGCCTGGCGGACATTTCGGCATGGATGAAAGAACATCACCTTCAGCTCAACCTGGCAAAGTCTGAGCTTCTTGTCCTTCCCGCCGCTCCAACTCTACAACATGACATCACGGTCCAGTTAGGTTCATCAACTATTACCCCATCAACCTCGGTCAGAAATCTTGGTGTAATCTTTGATGACCAGCTGACCTTCAAAGACCACATTGCAAAGACTGCTCGAGCTTGCAGGTTTGCACTACACAACATCAGAAAGATCAGGCCCTTTCTGACGGAGCGTGCTGCACAACTTCTCGTCCAGGCCCTTGTCATTTCTAAGCTGGACTACTGCAATGCTCTTCTGGCTGGACTTCCATCAAACACATTCAAACCTTTACAAATGATTCAGAATGCAGCGGCACGACTGGTCTTTAAGGAACCCAAAAGAGCCCATGTCACACCTCTCTTCATCTCATTGCATTGGCTACCAATCGCAGCCCGCATCAAGTTCAAGACACTGATGCTTGCTTATAGAACAACCACAAGCTCAGCACCCGCCTACATGCACTCACTACTAAGAATCTACATCCCCTCCAGAAGTCTGAGATCTGCTAGTGAGCGACGTCTCGTGGTACCATCACAAAGAGGCTCAAAATCTCTCTCCAGAACATTCTCGTTCACCATTCCTAGCTGGTGGAATGATCTTCCCACCCACATTCGGAGTGCCGGATCCTTGTCAATCTTCAAGCAACAGCTGAAAACTCATCTCTTTCGACACTACTTGACTATACCCCACACATAAAAAAAAAAAAAAAAAACTTTCTCCTTATTTATTCCTTCCCCTGCTAGCTTGTACTTATTTAAACAACGCCTGAGACTTGGTGTTACAAGCACTTCGTTTGTCGGATTGCCTCCTCAAGATGAATCGCTTCTTGTATCCCCAATTGTAAGTCGCTTTGGATAAAAGCGTCTGCAAAATGGCTAAATGTAAATGTAAATGTAAAATATTAAAAAAGAATGGTGGATATTTAAACCAAAGTGGGCGAAGATGAAAAATGTTATTAAAAAATGAGAAGAAAGATACACATTACAAATACACATAATATACAAATAAAACAAACAGTGATGAAATGCCTTTAACTGAAAATTGAGTGTTTAATCTTATATTTTGAGTGTTTAAACATTATACATTACTGACACTCTATCCTCCAATTTGATACTGTTAACTGCTTTGGCACAATCTGTATTGTTAAAAGCGCTATTTAAATAAAGATGACTTGACTATTTTCAGGTACAATAGGTGTATTTAGCAGGAGCATTCAAGAAATTGAATGAACAAATATAAAAATAAAACAATATATATATTGATTCCTATTAAAGCAACTGTATTAAAGTTTTTCAGTCAAGAGTAGTGAGTAGTGATTTTTCTCTTTTTGTTTTGGTGTTTTATTAACATTAAAGGAATAATTCACCCAAAAATAAAAATAGTGTTTTATTTTTATACCATCTATTACTCAGCTCTGTGTGGACGGCGTTGTCTGACCCTGCTGGGTCCTCCCATGATCCTTGCCCTGCTGGCCCCACCTAAGCTTCCTGCTTTGTTGGCCAGGAGCCTACTTCAGAACCCGCTGTGTGGCAGCATCCGCTTCAGTTCCTCTCTGAGCGGTGGCACCCCCCCTGAACTCTCAGTCTGCCCTAATGAGACCATTGCTGAACTGTCTGCCTGTCCTGTTATGGTCAAGGAGACCATTGCTGAACTGTCTGCCTGTCCTGTTATGGCCAGCAAGGCTATTACTAACCTCTCTGTGCTCTTCGTTGCAGTCCTGTCTGAGCCACCAGGGGGGTCATCTGCCTTGTCAGCTCCGCAGAGATGGTTATCGGCTCTGCCCTTGCTGCCTGCCAAGCTCCCGGCTCCACCCTGGTCACCTGCGCTGTGTTGCTGGTCGGCCAGAGCCTCACTGGTCTGTCCCTTCGGTCCCGCTGTCCACTGGGGTTCCTGTTTGGCCACAGCCTGCCGGTTTGACAGTTCAGCAACTGCCTGGCCTCCTGCTCTGCCGGCCCTGCCCTGGCCTCTTGATCTACCTCTAAGTCCAGGCCCTCTTCCACTACATGGGCCTGGCTCGCCATCCCTCCCCCTGGTCCACCTCCATTCTGCCTCCCTCTTGGATTTCTTTGACTTTGGTTTGAGCATCTGGAATCTGCTCCTTAAAGCGGGGGTCATGTCACAGCCATCTGCTGGAGTGCCCTTTCCAGCCACCAGAGCGCACTCTTCTGGAATATTGTTTGTTTTGTTCTGGACCATTTCCCATCACCTTTTTGCCATTGCTTTTTGCCTGTCGCCCTGTTTTTGGATATTGCTTTTGGATTATTAAACTGTACTTGGATCTATGTTTTCACCGAGTGATTCTGTGACACCAACATTCTTCAAAATATCATCTTTTGTGACAGAAGAACAGAAGAAAGAAACTCAGACACGTTTGAAACAACCTGACAGTGAATAAATTATGACAGAATTGTAATTTTTGGGCGAACTATCCCTTTAATACAGCTTTACTACTTAGAATAGATTTATATAACTTGAATAGTCTCCAATGGAATTGAATGGTCTTTTATCAGAACATCTGCAAATTGCTTCAGAGATCTTCCCTCCAAAACTGTCCACAGTGGTTTGCTTTGATGATACTGAAATCAGGTAATTTGGTTTGCCAGGACAGATGTTGAAGTTCATCCTGGTGCTCCTATTGTTCAGGATTTATGATCATGACACCTTTTTTTTGTTGTTGTTGCATTTTGTCATTAGTGTCTGTGATTCCGTGATTAAATTTTTAGCAATTGCAGTTCTATTATGGATGATAGCTTTTGCTCATTTTTCACAGTACACCTGACAAACTGAACGGTGGCTGGGACACACTGGCTTACAGAATATTTTGGTAGTAAAGGAAAAATCTCTGTGGTCAACTCCACTCATACATGCCTGTTCCATGTGCACAAAATAATATACAAAATAGCAAATTTTTGCCTGAAACTTAAGTTAATCAATATAGACCCTTTTTCTGTTAGTAAACATTGTGATGTTTTTCTGTGGGTGGAGCTAAGGTGGAGGCAGAAAGATTCTTCTGACCGCTTCACTAACGCTAGCTATGAAGTTTGTTAGCTTGTTTTTTTAACAATTAGTCAGATTTTACCTGCATATGTAAGATCACTCACTGTGCAGGACCGTGATTGTTATTTAAATAAGTTAATTTTAACGGACGAAACCAGATTGGCTGACCTGTACTCACTCAAAGGATGGACAATCTGACAGGATTAACGTTACCTCCGGTTGAGTGACTCACATCTATAGAGAAACCTAACGTATAGTAAAGAGAAACTCACCTATGTCTATCTAGTCATGAAGATTTATATACAGGTGCATCTCAATAAATTAGAATGTTGTGGAAAAGTTAATTTATTTCAGTAATTCAACTCAAATTGTGAAACTCGTGTATTAAATAAATTGAGTGCACACAGACTGAAGTAGTTTAAGTCTTTGGTTCTTTTAATTGCGATGATTTAGGCTCACATTTAACAAAAACCCACCAATTCACTCTCTCAACAAATTAGAATACTTCATAAGACCAGTAGACCAATAAAAGACATTTTTAGTGAATTGTTGGCCTTCTGGAATGTATGTTCATTTACTGTATATGTACTCAATACTTGGTAGGAGCTCCTTTTGCTTTAATTACTGCCTCAATTCGGCGTGGCATGGAGGTGATCAGTTTGTGGCACTGCTGAGGTGGTATGGAAGCCCAGGTTTCTTTGATAGCAGCCTTCAGCTCATCTGTATTGTTGGGTCTGGTGTCTCTCATCTTCCTCTTGACAATACTGGTGAGGTTCAGGTCTGGTGAGTTTGCTGGCCAATCAAGCACAGTAACACCATGGTTATTGAACCAGCTTTTGGTACCTTTGGCAGTGTGGGTAGGTGCCAAGTCCTGCTGCAAAATGAAATCAGCATCTCCATAAAGCTTGTCAGCAGAAGGAAGCATGAAGTGCTCTAAAATCTCCTGGTAGATGGCTGCGTTGACTGTGGACTTCAGAAAACACAGTGGACCAACACCAGCAGATGACATGGCAGCCCAAATCATCACTGACTGTGGAAACTTCACACTGGACTTCAGGCAACGTGGATTCTGTGCCTCTCCACTCTTCCTCCAGACTCTGGGACCTTGATTTCCAAATGAAATGCAAAATTTACTTTCATCTGAAAAGAGGACTTTGGACCACTGAGCAATAGTCCAGTTCTTTTTCTCCACAGCCCAGGTAAGACGCTTCTGACGTTGTCTCTGGTTCAGAAGTGGCTTGGTAGCCCTTTTCCTGAAGACGTCTGAGCGTGGTGACTCTTGATGCACTGACTCCAGCTTCAGTCCACTCCTTGTGAAGCTCTCACAGGTGTTTGAACTGGCTTTGCTTGACTGTATTCTCAAGCTTGCGGTCATCCCTGTTGCTTGTGCACCTTTTCCTACCCAAATTCTTCCTTCCTGTCAACTTTGCATTTAATATGCTTTGATACAGCACTCTGTAAACAGCCACACCTTTCAGTAATGACCTTCTGTGACTTACCCTCTTTACGGAGGGTGTCAATGATCGTCTTCTTTACTTTACATGCAATGAATCTAAAATGTATGAAAGTTTAACTTTTTGAAATAAATTGCAAGAAAAAATGAACTTTTTCACGACATTCTATTTTATTGAGATGCACCTGTATATACTGTATATATTTCAATTTCAGCAGGCAACTATTTTTACAGCTACATGAGAGTGAACTGGGCCAAAATACATTCAATGTGATGGAAATATTATTTGAAGATGTATGTATCATGTAATGGCCAAATAATTATTTTAAAGTATATACATCCTGTAAATGATGTAAGTTAAGTATAAGGTGACATTACAGTACCTTTACAATACTTTACATACAGTACATTTAAAGTACATGAATATTTTCTAGAAATAAAAATTCCAGAAACTAATTTTGAACTTTCTGTGTTTGATTATTCTTTCATTATCAAGTATTATCAAGTTTTTAGAAATTCTAGCCACTATCAATCACAACAATGTATATTACATATAAATCGTCAGTTTGTTGTTTTACACACATGCACACAGACATTTAATACACGACATAGTCGTGCGATGCATAAGAAATCTTTAGACACGTAACACAAACCATAATCCATAACAACAAAAGACAATACTTTAGTTAACCTTTTCTGATAAGAAGTGTGTGTGTGCTGCAAACACAAGCATTGGCGATTGTTTCTGTCAAGTCTGCTCGTTTTATCACGTTTAACCACAGCTGCCATTGTTTTTTTTTGCAAAACCAGTTGAGAACCACTGATCTGTCACTGTGCAATGTACTGTATATCTCTCCATGCATACACTATTAACTTTGATTATTTTACCCTTCCTCTGGTTTTCAGTCAGTTTCTCCTCCTCGGTGGACACATACTCATCCTTCTGCTGACCATCCTCTTCATCCTCAAAAGCACATAAAGAGTTTCAAACAAAAATGTTCAATGAGGAAGTGAAAGTTAAAAATATAAGCTTCCATTCAGTAACTGATCTATTTTCTAACAAATGCATTTTTAAACAAAGATAAAGAAAATACAGTAATAATTAGAACACAATTTGCAAGTTTAGGTGCTAAACAAAATACTTGTAAAACATAATTTACATTTAATCATCAAAAAAAGTTATTATTTCTAGGTTTATGTTCAATACACCTTTATTAAATCTAAATGTCCAACCAGCCACAACTATAAAACCTAAACCCGCTTGTGGTATATATGGTACACACCAGGCTTTGTGTCGGAGATTCACAGAAACTGCCAAAGCTAGATCTGCTGGTGCTGGCCAGAGAAGTTCCAAAGCGGAGTGTGGCATACACAGGGTCCAGCAGTGCTTTTGACTCTATCATATCACAAACACATACGCCCAAAAAATGAGCTCTGTACACATACTCATGCTTGAATAGTTAAAGGCATGGGTAGTTATTTTTGGGACCCTATTTGCTTATGCATTTGTAGGAGTTTTCCTTTTAGACGCAAAATTTACAGGGGGAGAGTATTAAAAAAATTATGCAATGCCATTTATTGAGGTTAATTAACACCTAAAAATAGCATGTCTTAAACCATACGCTAAGTTGAGCTGCTGTTGGTAGATTGTGTTGGTCATTATGGAAATTATACGGCTGCATCTGTGTTAAAGATAATGTGCTCACTGTCAAAACCTTCCACTCCCATCAGCGCTTTCATAGGATTGCGCTCTCATGCTAATTTGCCCTGTTTAGTAAATCTGGCCCTAAGTGTAAAAGTAGTAAACTTTAAGTACACAACTTGGCATCTAACTTTTTGTGTATACTGTGAAATATGCTACAAGTAAACTTACAGGTATATTGAACGTAGTACTATCTATACTTCTAGCCCGCTTTTTAGTTTTTGAAGTATACTCTCAGCAAACTAAATTAATAGTTTTTATATTGCAATTATTCTTGTACGTTAAGTGAGCTTATTATATTCATAGTTTACAATGTATATTATTTCTACACTCTAAATTTACTATGTTCATATTTACTATACAGTAAAGTACCTATAGGTATTCATTTTTTACTTGAAATACATCTCACTGTACTGTACTTGAAGTAGATTTGCAATGGACCCCTATGCATGGCCCCCGCTTAAGCCATACATAGGGTTTATGACAATGTTTTATGTATTACACAAAGAGATGTGAATGAAGAATGTTACAATACTCGCATACCTTTGTGTGAGAAGAATGTCAATAAAATTAGCTGAATGTTTATCTGCTTCTGTGTGGGTTAAGCGCTGTGTACAAAAGATCATGTTCAGTTCCACCCATGTACTAAGGGGGTTGGACAAAATAATGTGAAAACCTGGAAAACAGGCAATATTTCATTATTAAGATTATTAAAAGCTGTTTCACCACCATGTGCCTTTAAAGGGAAAGAAGAATGTTTGCAACCAAACAGTCGACGGTAACCATTCACTTACATATTATGGAAAAATAAGAAAAAATACTATGAAAGTCAATGGCTACTGTCACATGCCTGGTTACCAAAACACCTTCTTTTGTGATCAACAGAAGAAAGAAACTCATATAGGTTTGGAACAACTTGACGGTAAGTAAATGATTGCTTCACAGATGTTGAAAGAGGGAATTGCCAACTTACTCTTCTCTCCAAACCTGCCCACGGTAGGTTGATGCTATTCAAGTCAGATTATTTGTTTGGCCAGGACAGATGTTGAAGTTCATCTTGGTGCGTCAATTGTTCAGGCTTTATGGTCACGACACCATATTTTTTCACATTTTGTCATTGGATGTTTGTGAGTAAAGTTTTAGCAATTGCACTTCTTTTATGGATACTGTAACTTTGCTGCAGTAGTTCTGTGCTGTCTGTGATGAGGCATGATGGTAAAAGCAATTCTGCACAAAATGATGGCTCAGTCATAATAGCATGTCAGTGCAATGGTGTTTATCCAATCGCGATCCCATTTTCCCAAACTGACATATACAGTATTTCACAGAAGTGAGTACACCCCTCACATTTCAGAAAATTTTTTAGTATATCTTTTCAAGGGACAGTTCTATAGAAATGAAAATTGAATATATTTTAGAGTAGTCAATGTGCAGCTTATATAGCAGTAAAGATTTACTGTCCTCTGAAATTAACTCGACACACAGCCATTATTGTCAAAAAAGCTGGCAACAAAAGTGAGTACACCCTTCGTGAAAACAGCTATACGTCATTTAACCATGCAAAGCCACATGTCCTATTCAGCATGTTCATGTTTTTGTCTGCTTGACAGGACCATACAAATTTGTGTATCTTATATTACAGAATTTAAAATGTGGTGCTTTGAGTACAGTTCTCTCATAATGACCACTGGATGTTCAACATGCACCTCATGACAAATAACTCTCTGAGGATTTGAGAATCAGAATTGTTGCTCTCCACAAAGATGGCCGAGGCTATAAGAAGATCAGTAACACCCTGAAACTGAGTTACAGTACAGTGGCCAGGGTCAAACAGAGGTTTCACTAGGAACAGGCCTCGCAAGGGTTGATCAAAGAAGTTAGGTCCTCGTGCTGTACTTCAGGTGCAGAAGCTGGCTTCAAAAACAGACGCATGAGTGCTGCCAGCATTACTTTAGAGGTTGCAGAGGCAGAAAATCAGCTTGTCAGTGCTCAGACCATATACGCCGCACACTGCAACAAGTCAGTTTACATGGCCGTCGTCCCAGAAGGAAGCCTCTTCTGAAGCTGGCTCACAAAAGAGCCTGCAAACAGTTTGCTGAAGACAACCTGCCCAAGAGCATGAATTACTGGAACCATGTCCTGTGGTCTGATGAGATTAAGGTAAACGTGTTTGGCTCAGATGGTGTCCAGCATGTGTGGTGACGCCCTGGTGAGGAGTACCAAGAAAACTGTGTCTTGCCTACAGTCAAGCATGGTGGTGTATCTTCATGGTCTGGTGCTGCATGAGTGCTGCTGGTTCTGAGGAGCTGAGGGTCATTGAGGGAAACATGGAGTCCAACATGTACTGAGACATTCTGAAGCAGAAGATGATGCCCTCCCTTCAGAAACTGGGCCAAACGGCAGCTTTCCAACATAATAACGACCCCAAACACACCACCAAGATGACAACTGCCTTGCTGATGAAGCTGAAGCCGAAGGTGATGGAGTGGCCAAGTATGTCTCCAGACCTGAACCCTATTGAGCACCTGTGGATCATCCTCAAGCTGAAGGTGGAGACGCACCATGTGTCTAACATCCAGCAGCTCCGTGATGTTATTATAGAGGAGTGGAAGAGGATCCCAGCAACAACCTGCACAGCTCTGGTGAACTCAAAATATTGACACTTGTGACACAGTTTTGACATGTTCACTTAGGGTGTACTCATTTTTGTTGCCAGTTATTTGGACAATAATGGCTATATGTTGAGTTATATTTAGAGGACAGTAAATATGTATCTCTATACAAGCTGCACATTGACTACTCTAAAATATATCCAAGTTTTATTTGTGTAGTATTGACCCTTGAGGAGATATACTAAATTTTTGGTGAAATGTGAGGGGTGTACTCACTTTTGTGAGATACTGTATATATACTGTCGCTCAAAGCTTTGGGATCAGTAAGTTTTTTAATGTTTTTTTAAAGTAGTCTCTTCTGCTCATCAGGGCTGTATTTATTTGATAAAAAAAAACAGTAATATTGTGAAATCTTATTGCATTTTCTAATATTGGTTTCCTATTTTAATATACTTTAAAACGTTATTTATTTCTGTGACGCAGTGCTGTATTTTCAGCATCATTACTCCAGTCTTCAGTGTCACATGATCTTCAGAAATTATTCTGATATGCTGATTTATTATGAGTGATGAAACTGTTGTGCTGTTGGATGTGATTTTTCTTTGATTATCCAGTTAAAAAGAGCAGCATTTGTTCAAAATAGAAATCTTTTCTAATAATGTAAGTCTTTATTATGACTTTTTATTCATTTAACACATCCCTCCTGAATAAAAGTAAAAGAAAGAAAAAAATTACAGACCCTATTGAATAGCATTATATATTGTAACTCAAAATATATATATTTTTTAAATAAATGCTGTTCTTTGTGCTTTTTATTAATCAGAGAATCCTAATATATATATCAAAGGTCCCCCCAAAAAATATGAAGCAGCACAACGGTTTCCAACATTGATTATAAATCAGTATATTAGACTGATTTCTGAAGATCATGTGACACTGAAGACTGGAGTAATGATGCTGTAAATACAGCACTGCGTCACAGAAATAAATGATATTTTAATGTATATTAAAATAGAAAACTGTTACATTAAATCATTAAATTACAATAATATTTCACAAAATAAGTTTTTTTTTCTGTATGTTTGATCAAATAGATACAGCTTTGATGAGCAGAAGAAACTTCTTTAAAAAACATAAAAAATCTTACTGATCCCAAACTTTTGAGCAGCAGTGTATGTGTGTGTGTGTGTGTGTGTATATATATATATATATATATATATACACACATACATACACACACTTCTTTAAGCTAAAACTAAGGGAGAATGTTTATATATTAGTGCTGGGCAATGATTAAAATGTTTAATCAAGATTAACTGCATGATTTTCTGCGATTAAAGGGATACTCCACCCCAAAATGAAAATTTTGTCATTAATCACTTACCCTCATGTCGTTCCAAACCCGTAAAAGCTTCGTTCATCTTCGGAACACAAATTAAGATATTTTTTATGCATTCTGACAGCTCTCTGACCCTCCATAGACCTCAATGTAATTACCGCGATCAACGTCCAGAAACATAGCAAGGAGATCAGTAAAATAATCCATGTGACATCAGGGGTTCAACCGTAATTGTACAAAGCTACGAGAATACTTTTTGTACAGAAAGAAAACAAAAACAACAACTTTATTCAATAGTTCGTCTCCTCCGCGCCACCGTAGCATCATTTTGGAGAGCATCCTGGACTCAAACTGCGTATGCTGTTCTGTGTCAGCTGCGTCATGCGGGTACGTTTTCTACGCCACTTACGCTTTGATTTGGATGAAAACAGCGTATCCGTATCCTAGCATATCCTAACAAACTATACATCAATGGAAATCACATTTATTCAGATTTCAGATAATCTATAAACCTCAATTTCGAAAAATTGACACTTAAGACTGGTTTTGTGGTCCAGCGTCACATATAGCCATTTAAATATAATTGTGTTACTTTTATGTCTCTGAAGCACATGAAAGTATACTAAAAACATTCTCCCTTAATTTTAGCTTAAAGAACTAACAACACATTTGATTAAATCTTTTTTGTAAGAGCATAAATAACATCTCCCACAGCTAAACCTAAATCCCAATTTAACCCTTGATGCTAAGTAGAATATATAATAAACACAACTGATCATTGCATTTCATTATTTTACATACCCTGTGTCTTCACAACATATAACTGATCATTGGTCAGTACAGGTGTGCTTAAGTTCCTCTTGAACATGCCAGACTAGAAGAAAGAAAGAGAAATACACAAAAGAGAAATAATTAATCTCTGTTTGAAATTTTCAGCTATTAAATATATCAATAGTTAATGATATTATTACTAATAATATTTGAATATTATCAAATATGTGCACAAGATGTGAGGTGCAGATGTGAATAAATTAATATTTAGGCTATTTGTATTTCTCGCGCAGGTTGCCGAATTGATGCCTACACAGAAGTAAGCCCAGTCTATAGGCTCTGCCCCTGTACGGGCTATTCGTTAGCCATTTGTTCTTCTGGTTGTTTGATGAGAAAGTGATGAAATATAGTTGCAATAAACGCGTTAAGAATGCATACAACTGTAGCAGCGGGACTATTTTCTGCTGCGCTGAACTGTGGAAGAAGAGAACTAATGACGGCATGGTTTAATGTTTGGTTGACCAATCAGCAGAAAGGGGCGTTTTATTCCCGCCCACATGAACAGATCGAAAATTCAAGTCGTTTATTCATTTTTATATTAAATTAAAAAAGAAAGAAGATACCCTGATTGTTTTGATTAAGGAATAATAACTTAAACAAATACACACATATAAGTAATTTACAAAATTAACGTTCACTGAAAGTAGTCTATGTTTTTTTGTTGTTGTTACATATTAAACGTTTGTTTCATAGCAAAAGCAGATAACTCCAGTCATTTTTTCGCAAAAGCAGATAACTCACATTCCATGTTTTAGAGTTTAAAAAACACTCGTTTAATCTTTGTAGTCTTCTCAGATGGCAAGATGCCTGACAAACGTTGTTGTGATCATAAACTGTATGGATGTGATTACAGGATGTGGATGTGATTAAGGGGAAATCGTGGCCTAAGGGGAAGTCGTGGCCTAATGGTTAGAGAGTCGGACTCGTAATCTAAAGGTTGCGAGTTCGAGTCTCGGGCCGGCAGGGATTGTAGGTGGGGGGAGTGACTGTCCAGCTCTCTCTCCACCCTCAATACCACGACTGAGGTGCCCTTGAGCAAGGCACCGAACCCCCAACTGCTCCCCGGGCGCCGCAGCATAAATGGCTGCCCACTGCTCCGGGTGTGTGTTCACAGTGTGTGTGTGTGTTCACTGCTGTGTGTGTGCACTTTGGATGGGTTAAATGCAGAGCACAAATTCTGAGTATGGGTCACCATACTTGGCTGTATGTCACGTCACTTTCACTTTCACTTTCACACGGAGCTTTTTCTCTCGCCATTGTAACGCGCTGCTTTTGCAAGTTTCCGTGAAAACGTTTCACCTTTTATTATCCTCTTAAGTCCTGAAGAAGATAACACAAGTTCATCGCGTTCGTGGAGATTATCCATTCTCGATCACTTTTAGTCTGTTTTAACGAAACTCCTCTCAGCGCTTCTTTTCAAAGTGAAAGCAGCCTTGTCACCTGACCTGAATACAGCTCTCTGATTTGCTAGAATGGATTTATCGGCTTCTGTTCACAAACAACAAGGGCGCTGTCGGCTTCTGCAGTAAAACATGAACTCGCGATGCCTTGGGCTTTTTTGACAAAACGTCTTTATGGTTCAGATCGCGCTATATGTGGAGAATAATGCACGGCAATCAGCTCTTTTTTTTTTCTTTTTTTCTTTTTTAACTCTTCAATCCCTGCTGTTTCCTGTGTTTGTGATGGTTTTATTGGTTTACTCAGTTTTAGTCATAGTTTCCTGGGTTTCTGGGCCACTTTTTATGTTCTCTACGTCACTGTCTAAAAGGATAATTAATCTTTTAATTGTTTATTTGGGGCATTTTTATTTTTCTAATTTTTTGATTTTTTTTGTGGGGGCTTTTTCTCAGGAAATATTGCTACATAATTATTTGCGACTAATTATATGAATTAATGAGCCAATCGTGTAATTATTAAGATTAAAAAAAATATACATTGAGAGTCCAAATTCCTACTCAATGCGTCATAATGACATTTTATTAATACAACTTATCCACTACCTGGTAAGAACGTCACTAAACATGAATTACAATTAAGTAAACGTACAATGTTCATTTAAACACGTTTTTTTTTTTTTTTTTTTTTTTTTTTGGAGATTTGTAACATTTCATTTAAGAAAAAAGAATTCCCACAAAAATATTAATTATATATAATCTTGTGCATTCAGCCAATGTGTTACACAGCTAATGGCTCTATCAAAACAAAGAATAATGAATAAACTTTTTGAGGGGAAAACACAACTTTGCTACCTCAACATGCTTCCTCAGATTTGATGGTGAACTTTTGAACCCAGATATTTACCTGATGAAAGTCATGACTGAAGTAGAAGTGTGTGTGCTTGATGCGTGAACACAGTTTGTAGTACCACACAACTGACAATAGTGCAGTAGAAAAGAGAAACTTTACTGCAGATATGAACTAGCAAAAGTCAAACGTACCTTTCCTTGGCATGGCTTCTCTGAGACTTCAGAGACACACCAAAGATGAGCTCCCATCTTACATGTTCTACAGCGCAGTCCCTGTTTAGAGTTGCCTAAAAAGACATGGGAAAGAGACTCGTATGCTTTAGAATTTAAAAGGGTCATTACACACCTTTTTATTGTTTTAATATGTTCCTTGAGGTTCAGTCGTAATGTTAGTAAAGTTTGCATTTGCAAATAGTTTTCCACCCTCAGAATTGTTTGTTATTGCATCATTCTCCTGGTCACCTAGCTGCTGGGCAGGCAATGGAAATGGTGATGTGTTATGGTAGAGATGGTCTGGTGAAAATTTTTACTAGAGTGTGATATCACAATGTGGAAGAAGTAAAAAAAAAAAAAAGGTCTGAAACTTTCAACCCTATATTACCTATACTACAAAAGTACAGACCAGCCACTTTCCTCTTGTTCACAATGAAAATACTTGGACAAGTTGTTTTTAATCAGGTCTCTTTGGCCTTTCACTGCTCAGGTCATTCATTGCATTAGACCAGTCTGAAGCCCTCAATAGATCCCCAGATCTACACTGGATAACATGGAAATCAGAATGAATTTTACTTTGATGTTAGATCCTTCAGAATATCTTGGAGAAGGTAAGTGTCCATGCTTGAAGTGCCTCAGGGTTCAGGTGTTGGACCATTCCTCTTTTGATATAAACGATATTACTGGGACCTATCATACAGGCTCATGGATATTCCTGCAGTGCTAAATGTACACAGTTCTACTTTCTCATTACAGCATGAAAATGATCCCACAATGACTGCACAAAGGAAGGTATCTCAGCCAGGATGACAGATAACCACCCACTCAATCTAGTCATTCCAAACAGTCCAGCGATTCAATACATCATAGTCCCTCACTAAAACTGAAACTCCTACTATTGTCTCATGGTGTCTTACTTTATTCTGTCCTACTGTAGCTCATACTTTTTATGAGCAATTCTGGAACATTGAATTGTGGCACTTCTGTTACTGTCTTTATTAATCACTTACGTTTGTTGTAGTATTTCTTATTTTTAAGCTGCTTTGGACATAAGCTTCTGCTAAATGAACACAAGCAAATGTAAATGAGAGTCTTATAGAGAAGGCAAAGGAAAGGAAGGAGGAAATGCCAAGTCTGGCAAGAGTTGCTAAAAAAAGGACAGAAGTGCAAAAATAGAAAGACTTTTCATTCCCTGCTTACCTGCAATAATGAGCTTGCACAGACTGCAGCTGGTGGGTCGACGGAACACATGCTCGAGGAAGGAGTGTGTTTGTGCTGGTTGCGGCTGCACACCAAATGGAGCAGGTCTAGAGCTGATGCTGGGAGAAGGCAAAACAGCACTGCCGTTACCAGGTGCAGGCCTGGTAAACAGACGTGGGGACGAGGGCAGGGCACCAGAGAAGAGCTCTGTCGGTGGGTATGCATCGCTCTGAGAACGCTGGAAGAAGTTCTCCACACTTTTACTCCGCATAAATGTGAGCGAGCGTTTCAGACGCAGCAGCTACATATTAGAAAGAGAGAGAAAGATCAACAGATAGGATTATTAAACCAATATGTTTAAAGAAAAGTAATGTCTTGATAAATAAATGTGTTACAAAGCCCACTGAATCATTCCCAGACTTAATGCAGGAACCACTTGTGAGAGAACTGTCAGGAGACTTATGTCTTTGCACAGAGGACAATGATACAAGTAACACAAAAATTCAAAAACAATGGACTTGTGACAAGGATGCTTAAATAACCGGGCCTTAACCTTCAGCTTTCATTTAGTGATTTTGTTGTTGTTGTTGTTGTTTTTTGTTTATCTCACAGAGTAAGATGCAGCCTACAGAAGTGGCATGCATGGTTGTTGTCCACACCGAAAATACTCTCTGTAACAAAAGCACAAGAAACTCATTCATTCTTTTTCAAGGCCCATATTTATAAAATATAGACTGCTGGGAATCCATACTCTGGTCTCATGACACCAAGCCCTTCATTTCAGATCTAACAGATGTTGCTAGAAGGAGTACAGTGAGAAGTGCTCCTACAGTTTAGTGGTAAAGCTCTCCTATAGGGATGAGACCAAGGGAACCAGGTGAGTCCTGATTATCTGATTATTCTGCAGCCTGGAATTGAACTGCTGGTTTGGTCTGGCCCCCTGGTTTCTCCCAAGGCTTTTTTTCTCCATTCTGTCACCGATTGAGTTTTGGTTCCTTGCCGCTGTCGCCTCTGGCTTGCTTTGTTGGGGACCCTTAATTTCCAGCGATTATCGTTGACTTGATTGCACAGATACTATTAGAACTGAACTGAGCTGGACAATGACATCAATGACAACTGCCTTCAAATGAAAATTGAGTGTTTACTATTGTCCTTTTGCATTATTGACACCCAATTTTCCTATTTAATACTGTAAAGCTGCTTTGACTCAATCTGTATTGTTAAAAGAAATCTATTTGCCTTCTTTTTATTTAAAAACAAACACACACACACACACACACACACACACACACACACTTGACCCTCTATCATATTTATTCTCTAACTGCTAGCTTTTCTTGAAAAACTAACATAGCTTTCTTTTTTTCTATTCTATCTACTTGTTTCTATAAAAATAAATAAATAAATAAACCTTGCTGCGTGTACTGCGTTAGGCTAACCGAGACTTGTCATAGCACTTGCATGTTGTTGCTCTTTTGTTGGTTTTGATTGCTTCTATTGTCCTCATTTGTTAGTCGCTTTGGATAAAAGAGCCTACTAAATGACTAAATGTAAATGTAAATGTAAAAATGCTATATAAATAAAGGTGGCATGCATGAGTGCTGGAATGTGAGGGAGTTGTGTTTTATCAATGCTGTCATCATTCACACACCACTGTGTGATGAAATAGAAAAACCTGAAACAGAAGATGCTACTCTCTCCTCATTCCCTGCATTGTTTTTTACTTCTTTTTTTTATAAATTCTTCTTTCTACATGACAATGACTATATACATTCTCCTAAAGTGTAAAAGCTTTTGTGGACAAGTGTTTCACCCAACCTTAACACTCTTGAGCACCTGTGGGGGATTTTGTAGAGACAATATGAGCAACACTCCACCACATTAAAGATCAGGGATAGTAATATGCATGCTAACAAGCAATTAGATAGTGAACAGTGTTCCTTTATCTAAACTGTTACAACTAGTATATTTATTAAAGTTATAGAGGACACACTAAGTACTACATTGTTATATGTTTGATTAATTTTATCAAGGGTTTGGCTTATTGGCTTATTTCACAGATAATAATGGCATATATGTCTTGGTGTGTATTAAGTATTTAAAACATTTCAAATTTGCAATATTTCCATTAAATGTATCACTGATCATTAAGTAAAATTTCTTATGTTTTCTTTTTTTTTTTTTACCAAAACACATTATTCTGTGAGTTGAGAGAATCCTTTTGCCACCCCTCTCATATATCCACTCTTCTACTAAATGTTTAGGAAATCAAAAGTGTAAATGCATCCGTTTGCATAGTTTTGTGATTCCCCTTTCGTATATTTTAGTTTTCCCAGAACCAACGTGATTCGATCCCAAATGGTTTTCCCCTCAAGTGTAAATAGGGTTTGGGATTTAGCATTTAATGCTAAAGTGAAAGATGACTTAACTTAAAAAAATTGAGGAAACCCGTTGCCTTAAAATGATTAAGTACATAATAATAATAAAAAAATAAAATAAAATAAAAAAGTTAAGTGAACTTGACAGTTCAATTAACTCATTTTTTTTAAATTATCATTTACTTAAAAAATTTAAGGTGACGGGTTTCCTCAATTTTTTAAAATTAAGTCAACTTATCACTTTTTACAGTGTACTAGGTCTAGCTTACTATTAATAATTCATGTTATAGACCTGATTAGTTTGACTAGTAAAAATTTCAGGCCTACATATCTGTAATTCAGTTATCACTGTGTCCACTGACTTTTAAAGATTTTTAATTTTTCATATATATGATTTTAGATATCTACAGTTCAGTTTTATATTTATTTACTTATTTATTTTGAATGAATAACAGGTCCAATCATGGGACAAGCTAAATTTAATCAAACTTAAAAGTATATTAATCATAGTGGAAAAAGATGTAATTAGGCTATGCTTTGTAAAATTCCAAAATTATGATGACAATTTATTTTAAGATCTTTAGAAGTGAAATCATGACTAGTCCTATAGCATTACATATATCATCAAATTAGCCATTGCTTTCAAATGTACAATATGTATTTTAGTGATCTGCACTGTAGACACACAGCAACGTTTCAATAAAAACATCTGAATAGGACACACAGGCTATATGTTACTGCGTCTTCATTAAAAGAAAAAATAATAATACTAATCCTGCTGGAATGAGAGCATAAAGCTCAATGTCTTGACTCAGCAGTCGCTTCCCGACTCTCGCTAATGTGATTCGGAGTGAATGCGGTTTACCTTCTCCGCGGGAGTTCCGGAGTCTGCGGTCCGCTGCTCGCGGTCTGTGCCGCTGTAACTCATCCACGATCCGCGCTCAACACTTCTGCAGAGAGACAAGCAGGCAGCTGAACCCTCAGCTCAGTGTGCGTCTCACTTCAAACTCAGAAAGCACCGATGGAAGACATTCATTTAAAATATATCAACGTTGCGTGTGCGTGTGTTCTGGGCGCATCACTGAATGTAATGCAGCTAATGTCAAGACTAAAGTAAACTTACAGTCGCCTTTAAGTAAATGATCCAGTTTTCTTCAGACCACTCCTACCAGCTATTCTTATACTTTTGGCTGAAGCCATGACCAATCTCTCTGTGATGGGAAATAGTTCAGTGAGATATTGATACGTTTATATTTCTGTAGGCTAGATAGATAAGACTGGGGTGTAAACCCCTAAAATGCTCTTGGAAAGCAAAAGTCTACCCAGTAACCAGTATCCTGAATTTAGGTGGGACAGATTCTGGGTCTCATTGTAGGCTGTATGACTAACCTATGTTTCACATTCAGACTGAACACATGCAGAACACATATAGCAGAGGTCTGGTGACCCTAGTTCAGCCCGAGGGTGGCGCTCTAATGATGCAGGATACACCCAGAAAGAATATTAGTGTGTGTGTGTGTGTGTGTGTGTGTGTGTGTGTGTGTGTGTGTGTGTGTGTGTGTGTGTGTGTGTGTGTGTGTGTGTGTGTGTGTGTGTGTGTGTTTGAATATTGATTTAGATGCGGAGCGCATAGAGAACTGGGTTATTTAACAAACAAACTATTTACAGGCTATGTTTTATTTAAATTTCCTTACATACTTTTCCATTCAGAAAAATATTAGTTTAATAACTCAAGTCGTTTGGTCATTCTTATGCTATCCCAAATGTATGACTTTCTTTCTTTTGCAGAACATCAGACTAAGAAAAGTACAAATCTCATCTCTGTAGATCTGAAAGTGAATGAAGACCCTGATGGAAGCTCAAAAATCACAGGCGGCATAAATGTAATCACTATGGCTTCTGTAGGCTACTGAAGAAAAAGAAAAAAGAAAGAAAGAAACAAGAAACATTAATAAACTGTATCGTTTATTTAAAGTGCATTTTTACCAAATAACACTGCTCATATACATAAAGAAATAAAATAATTTTATTTTCAGTATAGTATTTTTGCTTGACACAGGTTTATGAACCCATTACTGACAGGAGAAATTATTGTGGGTTACTGTTTTGTTTTGTGTGTAAAAACATAACAAAATATGGGGCTTTTTTTTTTTTTAAGAGTTAAACATTACAATATGTCACAATAGAAATTAAGGTCTTCATAGTTGTTTTTATTCATAGTAAGTAAATATTGACTAACAAAATGTTTTAACAAAAGCACATTAAACTCATTTATTCCTTTCCGAGGCCCATATTTACAAAATAAAGACTGCTGGGAATCCATACTCTGGCCTTATGAGAAAAATCATTCATTGTGGATCTAGCAGCATCTGAGATACGGCGCTGCTAGAGGTACAGCGAGAAGCGCCTGGCTCCCTAACACTGGAAAAATGATTCATTGAATTTGCTACATTTTTTAAGGTAAGTGGTTGCAATCAATTTATTTTAACTACGTTTAAATAAACAAATTTAGTTGACTAACTTTCAACATTTTAGTTTTATTTAAATGTAGCTAAAATAATTGTTTTGCAACCACTTACCTTCCAAAAAAAACAAAAAACAAAAAAAACCCAGTGTAATATTTTCCAGTGGTAGTTCAGTGATAGTGAAGCTCTCATATGAAGTGTGAGGGAGTGCTGCTTCATCAGTTCACACACCACTGTGAACCTGAAACAGAAGATGCTCGTTCTCCTCGTTCCCTGCGTCGCTGGGTCGCTTTTCAGCATGACAGTGACTACATATACATTCTCCCAAAGTCTAAAAGCTTTTGTGGACAAGGGTTTCACCCAACCTTAACACTCTTGAGCACCTGTGGGGGATTTTAAAGACAATTAAATCTTTCAGGATGATGAGACCGTTTGTCAAAAACTTGTAAAGAAAGGTCAGAATTGTAAAATTACGGAGGACATGTTAAGTACGAGAAAACTGTATGTTTTTAATTTAATCGAGGGCGTACTCAAACCTTCATTTAAACAAAATTGGCTAATTTACTTATTTTACAGGTATTAATGATATATTTATCTTGTATTAATTATATCTTTAATATAAATATATCAATAATAATATATATTTAATTTCAATTTTGCCATCTTTCCATCAATGATCATTAAGAAAAATAATCTTTTGCATTTGCTCAGAGGGCCGTCTGTATCTCTTTTCTGGTATTAATGTTAGTTTTCAGGTTCTTACACAGACAGGTCATTTAGCTTCTGACAACCTCAGTATATTATCAGGAGTATGTTTTTTTTTATCTGCTTTATTTATTTATTTATTTTTGACTCTCAATATGACAGTGTTCATTGACTTGCGTATTATGAATCTAGTGTTCTGCTAAGGAAAGTCACCTGTATCTTCAATGAGTTGAGGGTAATTTAAATAACAGCAACATTTGTCTATTTATTTATTTATTCATGTGAAAATTTTCTCTAGCCCTGTTTTCTAATGTTAGCCCATCCCTGACCCAAAACCTTAAATGTGGGAACCCAGGACCCTTTATCATTTGTTCATTATTCGCCATAAAAATCATGGGAAACAGGGCTTTAGAAACATCTGTGTCCCTGCAGCACAGAAGCAGTCATAAGCAGCACAGCTATATTTGTAGCAATAGCCAACAATACATTATATGGGTCAAAATTATACATTTTTCTTTTATGCCAAAAATCATTAGGATATTAAGTAAAGATCATGTTCCATGAAGATATTTTTCTAAATTTCCTACTGAATATATATATCAAAACGTAATTTTTGTTTAGTAATTTGCATGGCTAAGAACTTCATTTGGACAACTTTAAAGGCAATTTTCTCAATAGTTGTATCTCAGCCAAATATTGTCCTATCAAACCATACATCAGTGGAAAACTAATTTATTCAGATGATGTATAAATCTCAATCTTCAAAAAACTGATCCATAATATGACTGGTTTTGTGGTCCAGTGTCACATATATTGTCGGGCATATATATAGCCTACTGTAGGGCATTTCAGGTCACTCAATCCTCATTCTGAATTGGCAGGAAAGCATGTTCCCTTATCACCTTTATAAGATGAATAAAAAAACAAAAAAACACTGTGTCCTGATGGGGTGATATGTCTGGGATGCTCTGCAGAACCAAACTGACAGAGGATCCCTGCATGCTTGCCAAGTTTGATCAGTTATGATTAATGACTGATGATTAAATCTCTTTTTTAAAAAACCCGGCAGATTGTCTCTTTGCCAGTTTACTGCTGCATGACATTTTTGTCAATGCATTTTGTTAACCTTGCAGGCCCTTGTCCTCAGGCTCTGAGTGGATTCGCCCGTCCTCTCTGATTGTCTCTGCGCGCGCACACGGAATAATACGGCAGTGCGCACTAAACACAGCGCACGTGTTTGCGTCCACACCCCGAGTGCGTGCTGCAGCTCACGAACTTAAGCCGAACAACACTTCAACTGTCACAATAGTTTACTGCAGTCTTGTTTTGTGCCTCAGAAAAACGCGTTATCTTACCGTAATATCATCGATGAAGATTCAGAGTCTCCGTGACGCTCATGTTTGCGCAAGTTTAAGTACTAGTTTGCCACTTCACCGCGAGCAACAAACAGCGTAGAACAATGATTTTAGTGAGGTTGCCGAGAAGAATATGCTCTTTATTCATACTCCGGGTAAGTGTTGTGTAGTATGGTGCACGTGCTTTTATGGGTGTTAAGCACATATACACATTTAAAAGGCATGATTATTAGAAAAAAAACTTGTAAAGCGTTTATTTATTAACGCACAGATGCTAACTTCTGTCTTTGAGTGCATAAGGACATGAGGGAAGTGACTGAAGTGAGAAGCTGAGTGGTGTGTTTGTCCGTCAGGCCGCGCTGAGGCAGGCCCACTCCTCGGTTCCGCCGCAGCCGGTGCCTCCGCTCCTCCAGACGCTGCAGCGCTACCTGACGGCCCTGGAGCCGCTGCTGCCGCCGGACGAGCTGCAGCACACCCGCAGGATCGTGCAGAAGTTCGGCTGCCCTGGAGGTCTGGGCGAAAAACTGCAAAGAGAGCTGAATAAGAGAGCAAAGCACTCTCACAACTGGGTGAGGAGACAACTGCACTAAATAACAATAGAAAATATCATGATTTATTTGGATTAACTTTAGTACTGTGGTACTTTTTTGTTTAAATTGTAAATACCACAATAGGCCTAGTGGGTGCCTTTCAGTTCTTAAAGGGTCATGACATGAGAAATCAATTCGCCTTGATCTTTTGGCATGTAAGAGGTCTTTGTACCATTAAAACATCCTGTAAGTTTCATAGTCCTCATTACAAAGCATTTATGGTTGTGAATCATGACTGGATTCACGATTTAATTTGATTATCATGTCAACGATTGGATTCAATTTGATATCAAGATTATATCAAATTTATTTTGTGTATTTTTATTAAATTATATGACCAGGCTACTTTTTAAAATAATTACAAATTAATAATAAATCAAAACAATTGTTAAGAATTTAACCAAATAAATATAGCTTCAAAACATACAGGCAAATATATAGTAATAAAGGCAATTCCAAGTGATAAACACAGTATCTGAGAGTGCTTTTAAGTGTCCGAAAGTTTACAGACAAACATAGTTACGGGTTTTTCTGTTTTCCTCAGTATTACTGAAGAGATCACAGACACTGGCAGCTTTCACACTAATGCACAGATCTATTTCCACATATCAGCTGTTTTTTCCTCTTCTGAAAACATATAACTGTGTTTACATCAGTTTCGTGTCACAGAAGTATTTGGAGATGCGAGTGTATTTAACCGCAGCGGCGATCGAGCTTCAGGACAAACAGACACAAAGAGCTGTGAGAGTCTGTCAGTGCATGAGTTCTGTGCATCTAATACGTACTGCATTTCAGAAATGAAAGCGTATCTACAGTAAAACACTATTTATTAGTTTTTTGTGTGTGTAAGAACTTTATTGACATCATAAGTAAACCTCAAGGAATATATTAAAACAATGAAAAAATCCATGTTATGACCCCTTTAAACTGTGCACCCTTATCTTCTTTCCTTGGGTCTCACCTTCTCCGTTTTAGGAGGATCCAAGGATGATGGAATTATAAGAAGAGTATTTGTAAAAGAATGTCTATCTCTCAAAACCTAATGAACCGCCTCATTTTTGGCGTCACAGTTGCGTGCAGCAGTTTTCACTCTCATGTTTGGTTTAGGCGCACTAGCAGACGGTGTGTTTAATTTGATCTGGTGTATTTTGTGATTGTGTGTCTTCTGCAGATTTCAGATTGGTGGGTGCAGTGGGCGTACCTGGAGTGCAGGCAGCCCTTGGCAGTGCATTCGAACCCTGCCATCTCTTTGCCCAAACGTGACTTCACTGACTGGAGAGGTCAACTAGTGTACGTGGCAGCCAGAATCTACACGCACTCAAACAAACACCCTTATAGAACGACTGATATAAAGGTCCTCTCTAGTGATCTGAAGTTTCCTTTCGGATGGTTCAGATAATTGATTGCACAGTAAAAGCATTAAACAAGCTCTTTTATCTGAGTATTTAATCTACATGTGCGTAATGTCTACGTTGTTTCCTGTGCAGGTTTGCATCGAAGCTAATTGCAGGAGTGTTGGACTTCAAAGCTCAGGTGGACAGGTCTGGACGATATTAACATACAGTGGCAGATTTAACCGTTTATGTTCGAACACCTGTGCTAATTTAACCGCTAACCTTTAACTCACGCTGGTCTGCATGTTTCAGTCAAGCAGTGCCAAACACTGGAACTTAATATCCTGATATTATTTCTAAATATATCATACTGTTGCTGTCTGTAGTTCAATGTGACTCCCTATCTCTCTTTTTTTTTTTTCTTTTCTTGATTTCTGTCCACATGTCCTCTCTTGCTCATCCAGTGGGAGGCTGGCGGTAGAGTACATGCGCGGACAGCCATTATGTATGGAGTTGTTTCCTCTGTTGTTCTCCTCCTGTCGAATCCCAGGACCCAAACATGACCATGTGATTCACTATGGACGTCCACGCCGTGGCCCGGCTCACATTACAGTGGTCAGGAACTACCAGGTAACCTAGATTAGCTAGTAAGATGATATGATCAAAATAGATAAAATCATGATTCTACAACTCAGCAAAAAATCTTTCCGTATGATTTCGTCACACATCTCCACACGTCGGCGGCAGTTTGCCTGATTCAGCATGATGAATCCGCATTGGTGCCGTCAGTGAGAGAGATCTCTGATTGGATGTTCAGTTTAACGAACGAGTCAGTGCCTGAGAATTAAAGCAGAAGCTGTTCTAATGGTTCATTATCTTACCCAAGCGTTCCAGTTCACAAATATTTCCATAACAGCATGAGCCCCTTAAAATGAAGAATGTTATCAATATACAGTGGTGAGTTTTTTTTTTTTTTTTTTGTCATACTTAAAAGATTCAGATCATCAAACTCATTTTAATATTACACAAAGATAACCTGAGTAAATACAAAATGCAGTTTTGAAATAATGATTTCATTTATTAAGGGGAAAAAGTAATTGCCCCCTAAATCTAATAAGAAAAACTTTCCACAGCACTGTAACTGATATTCAAAATGGTTAGCGAGCAGTTTGTTTACGTGTTTCTGCTTCTTTTGATTGGCAGATATGTACAATTGATAGCTGCAGATATAGACCGTTAATTCCTCTCACGCAGGCGCAGAACGCACATGTTTGTTTCCAGTCATCTGCGGTGTGTTCAAGCGCAGATTTTTGGTCCAGACTCAGCCAACGCAAGGCGACAGCACCGTCAGCTTTCACTGCTGCTAGTTCTTTGATGTCGGCTTGCTGTGTCCCGGGATTTAGGGGTCCAGGGGCTCTTGGGCTTGAGTCGGGCCCTACAGTTCTCAACAAATGAGATCAACTCGAGCATCATTATGGATTAGTACAAAATACACAAGAATACACAAGTAAACTATGAGGTTCATAGAAAAAAAATTCAATATGCTTGGCCTAATCCAAGTTTAGACCTTGGACATTTTTGGGGCACCTGACTCGCGTGTTCATTTCTTTCGTGTACAACCTGTTCTAGCAGTCAGCATCAAGTGCCATATATCATTATAACCAGGAGAAGTTTCAGTCTTGCTAATTTAAGTCCCAATCTTGCAATTTTTTTTTCTCTAAGAATGGATTTGCCAGAATTATAAGAAAAAATGCAAGCAAAAGTTTGGTGTTTGTTTTACTGTGAACTCAAACAGAAACTCCTGAAGTTTATACATTTTTCTTTAAATAGTTATACTGGGATGTTTTACACATCCAAATTAACTTTTGTCTACATCTTACATTGTCTATGCAAGTTATAGCCATGTGTTATTAATTAACAGAGCTGGGTAGTAACTGATTACATGTAATCAGGATTACGTAATCAGATTCCAAAAATTAAGTACTTGTAATTAGTTACATTTTAAAATACTCATAATCAGACTACAGTTACTTTTTTTATGGATTACATGAATGCATATTATTCACACAATAACAATATATTATTCATAATTCATTGATTCTCCCTAATTTAAAATAGCCTCCCGATTATATATATATATGTATATATAGTCCAGTTTTGTGGACATTCACACAGAGATCAGTTATTAGTCGGGTGGCGACAGCACTTGAACACTGGATTTACAAAAATCATTTCAGGTTTAAGAAGGGTTTCAACATTGCATCAACTAGGCTACTGATGGACGCATTCGTTTTTATTTGAAATATTACTCTGTAGGTTTTTTAACCATCTATTATTAATTATAACTAATTAAAATGCGCACATTCGCGTTATTTCTTAGTTACATGTAATGCAGGCATTACAAAACTTTTTTTCATCTAAACCTTATTCACCAAATATATTTGCTTTAAGTACCCCTGAGATTTTAAAATAAATATTTCAATAATTATCACATTTGCATGTTCACAGTTTCTTTGATGTCGATTAATGATCACATGGCATGCATCTTTTTTGGCAAGTGTTTTATTTAAAACAAAGTCTATAGAAATACAAAGATGGTTCACTCCTATATTTATGAATGGGAGAAACTGTAACGCGCAATATGGAGGAATAGTCCCACCTTCTAAATGAAAACATATTTCCCATAGAAACCTGGGGCACATTCAAGCTCAAGCGCAATGTTTTGCTATGGTTTCCGGGTTGAATGACATGTTTCCTGGAAACTATGTGCAGCAGGGTTTGAGATATGTTTTCTCATCAGCAGCAACATGTATATATTAAAGAGACCGCTCGCACAATGGGTCCAAGTAAAGTCGCTTACAAATGTGTCCGCTGCAGATATTAGAAGACATGTTTGTTGTAAGAGTTTTATAGTAACAAAATAGCATATCAACATGATGTAGTTGTTTATATTTTTAGCTTCATTGCAAGGCAATCCAGAAGGGGGCGCCTGCAGTAATGCAACGCTGTTTGATAACCGCCAGCAGAAGAACAGCGAATGCCATGAGTTGCGCGCTTGAAAACAAAGCCCACTAGACAGTGACCATGTGCTGATTCTGAACGCGTCTCTCACAGACTGACAAAGGAGTATACTTTAAAGGCTTGCGCACTTAACTGTTTCGCGAAATGGAGCTTTGTGCTCGTGTATCCTACCCTCTCATTCGGCACAAATCGCAAATATGGAAATGTTATAGAATATTTCGATGCATCTGAATGCAAAACTACTGTTTATTATGTAGATGATAGGCTTTGTACGACACAGAGGCAGGCACGCTGATGTTTGGCTCACTGTATTTTATTTTGATAAAGCACCAGCTGTGCTGTCAAGTTAGCAATGCTGGAACTGGTGTGTGTGTGTCTGTGTGTCTGTGCGGCGATCACTTCAACTGTTTCCTTATACCAGCAGAATCAACTTAAAACACTCCGTCATTTATTGTCTTATTAATAATGCATCACTGTAAAAGGTCTTTTATTTGTGTACACTCACAATGAAAACAAAACATTGTGCTTTTGTAAAATAAAGAAAACAAATAGGATGTTGCTTTCTGCCATTTGAGTTTCCTTTCTGTGAACAAATTAAGCGTCACAAAAATGAACTGAAACTTAGCATATATAGGCTAAGTTATGTGTCGCACTGTTTTTTTTCCCCTTGTTTATCTGTTAACTAAATCAAATATACTTTTTATTCCTTGGATGTATATGTACTGCAGATTTTTTTTTTATATATATATATATATATATATATATATATATATATATATATATATATATATATATATACACACAGAAATAACATTATTATTTAAAGTAATATTTAGTATTTTCATATCTAGGTTGGGAAAAAATTGTAATTTGTACTACTGTCTGTTCAAAATAAATAAAAAGAATCCTAGCATAGTAGATTAGTTTTTTTTCTTGTTATACCAAAATCATATCGAACCGTGACCCCCAAACCGAGGTACGTACCGAACTGTGACATCTGTGTACCGTTAAGTTGCTGCCTTATGTTAATTTTTTTTTTTTCTGTACTCCATACACCATAATGGCAAAAAAATAAAAAAAATAAAAAATTAAAAAAAAAAAAATATATATATATATATATATATATATATATATATATATATATATATATATATATATATATATATATATATATATTATCAGTAGCTCATATTTAGGCAGTTGCACAGATTTTTAAGTGGAAGTTGGCTAGGCTTAAAGTCGTAAAAATGAGTGGAATATTTGTTACTTTCCTTGGGGGAGGTTGGGCAGAAACAATTCGGTGCCTATGGTTCTTGTAATAAATCAGGTTATATACACATTAGAATTATGAGTATACAGTTACTTTAAAACAAACAAACATGTATATCTTAGTGATTATTGAGTGGTTGTGTGTAGTTTTTCCAGCTGGATGTTTACAACAGCGATGGAACACCATTGACAGAAAGTCAGATCCATGCTCAGCTGTTGCGGATCCGCTCTCAGTCGTGGAAAACTGATAAGGAACCGATGGGGATTTTGACCAGCGAGCATCGTCACACCTGGGGTCAGGCTTACACGCGCTTGCTCCGAGGTAAACCTGACCTGCACACTCAACTACTGTTAAACACAACACCAGAAAAGATCCTTTAGCGAGAGTTATGCACAGTAGGGTTGTTAATTATATACGAGGCTAGTCTCTGGCTTCACTCCCATTGTGGATTTTGAGACCAGTTACATTTCACTCTTTACCATCTAGCTGCATAGTTCCACTGTCTGAGTTCTATGCTTGATGTAAACTTTTCATTTGTTTATTTTTATTTTTTTTCCCTCTTCAGATAAAATCAATAAAGAATCTGTGAGGCTGATAGAGAAATCGATCTTTACGTTGTGTTTGGACTCTCCAGTTATGAGGATTTCTGATGAGAAGTAAGATTGATTGATTGTGGATGATACTGACCGTTACTAGAGCTAAGCAGTGTATTTTCATGTAACTGAAAACAAATCTTTACCGGTGATGGTTTGATGTGGTGCTAAGGATGTTGGTTGTTTGGCAGGTATTCTAGTCGAATGGCAGCACAGATTTTGCACGGTGGTGGGACTTTCTCAAACAGCGGCAATCGCTGGTTTGACAAGACGCTACAGGTGAGCTGCATGGCCAAGGCCTGGCATTTAAACTAGGACTAAATAAGGACCGGCTCTCGTTAATAGTTAAGGATGGTGAATGACCCTTTTCTCAGGTAATTTATTTGCAAAGCAAACCCTGATGGCACGATTAACAAAGTAATTTGTGTATGGAGAATATAATAATCATCATTACTCAACATGTTTAAAACAACATGTTCAAGTAAAGATTGCTGTTGCAGTAATTTATGCTGTGAGTGTCATCCACAAATTGCTGAACCTAATATTTAAACTTTTTTTTTTTTTGCTTGGAACTGAATTCAGTAATGAGCAAACCATGATTAATCTCATTTAAGTACTTTAATCTGTTTCAGATTTTCTTAATTTTCATTGTTGACCTCTTTGTTTTTCCCCCCTATATCTGTTTATTTGTGTTTTATTTATTTCTTTTCCCCTCTGTTCTGTGTTCAGTTTGTTGTTGGTGAGGATGGGTCTTGGGGTCTCTTGTATGAACATGCGACAGCTGAAGGTCCACCTATAGCCACGTTGTTGGATCATGTACTGGAATACTGGTATTTACAAACCTAATAATCAAACTCATCTATGCATTTCTAATCGCCGCATTGCTTTATTAGGCAGCATCTCAGTAGCCAAATTGTTTTGTTTAATGGTGTCACTCCTACAACGTTTTTGAAGAATCCTCGTCCTCGTCTGTTGGAGGTTTGTGAGGAGAGGTGCACATGCACAGACTCTCGGCTAGTGAGATGCTGGCCTGAAAAGAAATTAGTGTGGTGACAATGTTTTTCTCTGTTAGTAAGAAACCGGACCGAATGCGAGCTCCTTTGATTCCTCTGCCCATGCCCAAGAAACTCTACTTCTACATCAATTCTGAGATCAAATGGGATCTGGAGATGGCCAAGCAGAACCTGGATATGTGAGTTTAAATGCCTGTTACTGTCTTGGGCTCTTTTGGTTGGTTTTAAGATCAGACACACCACAGCAATCTGGTTTATCTGCAAAGGCTTAGCTGTGCTAGCTGGGAGTTTAGCCAGATATTGCATTTCAGTAATCCAGTCTTGAGCTCGCAGGAGCTAAATTTACTAAAGTAATTATAGGACTATCACAATACCGTACTTAATGTCTCCTAGTAGTATTGTGGTACCACTCATATTGTTATCAAAGGGCTATTCTGTTGCATTTACAGTTTACAGCAGTGTTGCCAACTTTACTTTATATAGTTTGCGATACTTGTCAGTACGGCTCATGAGCACTAGGTCTTCCTTTCCAGTCACATTTACAATTTTTCTGCATCTTCTCTGATTTTTCTGTTTTCAGTATGTGCTAGTATATATATTTTTTGCTCCATTTGTATATATATATATATACGTTAGATGGATGTTTCTGGACATTATGGCACATCAAGTTAACACTTCATGTTTGAAAAACACACAGCACCAAAGCAGCTTGACGGTGTCAAACAGGAAAATAGTTAGTCAGTAATGCAAGAGGACAATAACATAGTTATTTTTAAGTCAATTCATTGATTCAGTGATTGTTATCATCCAGTTCAGCTCTCTTCCAATAGTGTCTGTGCAATCAGTCAAGGGTCCCCAAATAAGCAAGCCAAAAATCAAAGGAACCAAAACTCCATCAGTGACGGAATGGAGAAAAAACCTTGGGAGAAACCAGGCTCAGTCGGGGTATTAACCGGTATTTTATCTACTTAAACTGGTTTCGGAACTATAATAATACAGAGGAGCGCATGAACAGAAATGTCCTGCTTCAAACTAATTATATTTGAAACCAGACCTTTGAGAAATACTGAAAAAATATTACTATAAATTGTAGCAAGACCTCCCTCTTTACCTTTTAGACACAGTTCATGTTTGTAACAGCAATCTTGGGGGATAGACTCGTTTAAAATGATATAGTAATCTGGTTTTAGCCAGGTTTCTGTCAAACAGAGCACATCTAGGTTATGATCAGTGATCATAGGCATCTAATATTCAATAAGCCAAGCTTTATCATTTGTTTATCTGTATTATATCTGTTTTTTATTTGTTGAACATCAATTAATTGTTACTCTTACTTTGGTTTGGATGTTTTCTAGTTCGGGGAATAGACACAGTCTCTATAGTGTGATATCTAGGTGAAAGAGTCTCTATGTGCTGAACTTCTAAAGCTGATTTCCAGAAACTTTCCAAAAATCCCAGGAAGAATTCAAAAAATCCCGGAAAGTTTTCCGAAACTTACTGAAAATGTTTCAACTTTTTGCAACCCTAATGAAAATTACCTTTCCATTACCTGCATTTTTCTTTCTTGACATTTAAAACCTTGGACGGAGATGTTCTCTTTATCTCTAATTTAGTGTGAAGAAACGGTGATAGAAAATGATTGAAATGGAGTATAGAGTATATTATATAATGTAATATGAAATAATTTATGTAGTAATAGATTTTCATTGTGTAATATGAAATGTGACCCTGGACCACAAAACCAGTCATAACGGTCAATTTTTCAAAAAATGAGATTTATACATCATCTGAAAGCTGAGTAAATAATATTTCCATTGATGTATGGTTTGTTAGGATCGGACAATATTTGTCTGAGATACAACTATTTGAAAATCTGGAATCTGAGGGAGCAAAAAAATCTAAATATTGAGAAAATCTCCTTTAAAGTTGTTCAAAAGAAGTTCTTAGCAATGCATATTACTAATCAAAAATGAAGTTTTGATATATTTACAGTAGCAAATTTACAAAATATCTTTATGGAACATGATCTTTACTTTGTATGGGTCAAAATTATTGATTTTTCTTTTATGCCAGTGTATTTTTGGCTATTGCTACAAATATACCCCAGCGACTTAAGACTGCTTTTGTGGTCCAGGGTCACAAATAGAGTAATATGAAAACATATTAAATAGCATAATTTAAGTACAACACAGATGTAGCCTATGTTTGGTCTATGTTTCATGGCGCACACACATTAGGTTGCTATTAAAAATTCTACATTCGTCAGCTATGTTTGAATAATAAAAGGCAAAGCCAAGTCAAACATTATTCTGTGTGTGTAAATATTTGCAGTTTAAAGAACGTTGGCCTCAGCAGTATTTTGAGGCTTGGATGCCTTTGAGGCTATAACATGTGAAAACCCTCAAGACTGGCAGTTGTTGAGGAGGTGAGCACTGAATTCGAGCTGTTCTGGTTGGTGCAGTACCACTACAACCCATAATGGATTGAGTTTTCTTTGCAAATTTGAGAATGACGTCGTCTTTTACATTTATTAAGAAGTGGAGGAAATCAAGAACTGAATGTTGATAATAATATGCTAATTTGTATTTTTAAAACGAAATTCTTCCCTTAGTCTCATCAACGATTTGGACATCAAATGTTTTAACTTCCAGCGCTTTGGAAAAGAGTTTGTCAAACAACTTAAGCTGAGTCCGAACTCCTTCATCCAGGTGGCGATTCAGCTGGCGTACTACCGGTGAGGCTTTTAGAAGACGTTCAGGCCTCATCCAGTAACGGCAGATGATAAAAGTGAATAAATGAAGTGTGCGTTTGGCTCCTGTTCTCTGCTAGAGTCCACAGTGAAGTGTGCGCCGCCTGCGACATCGCCTCTCTGAGGATGTTCCGGGGAGGAAGAACAGACTACATCCGCTCTCCGACCAATCAGATGCTGAGCTTCATACGGGCCTTTGACGATGATGCCGTTTCTGTGAGTAGATGTCACCGTTACGTCACTCGCAGCTGTGCACGCATTGTGGTGGCAGAAAAACACTGATAACTAGTTGTGTTATTGTGCCTTTGGATGTCAGTCGGAATGCGAATCATTAATCAATACTGTCGTCAAAGACTCATACGCAGATGTTTAAACGGACGAGATATAATCTCGGAATTGCGAGGGGGGGGGGGGGGGAGTCTGAATTTTGAAATATAAACTCAAAATGATCTTTTTTTATTCTTTTATTCCATGGACTGCTACATTAAAACTGTAATTTTCTGCCACCAGATAGGCTCCAAACACCGAAATTGGTCTATTAGCATGGTGGAGAGGAGACCACGTGAGATGTAACGCTGGTCATTAAGTGTGTGTGTGTGTGTGTGTGTGTGTGTGTGTGTGTGTGTGTTTTAGAGAGAAGCTAAGGTGCAGCTGCTGAGAGGGGCTGTTGATGCGTACAGCATCCTCACAGAGCAGGTGAGTAACATGGACACTTCTGACTCCCTGCCCACATCCTAATTTATGTTGACTGCATAATGAGTGTCGTTTTTGATCAGTCGCTGACAGGGCAGGGTATAGACCGCCACTTGCTGGGTCTTAAGCTTCAAGCCATTGAGGAGGGACTGAGCGTGCCCCGAATCTTCATGGACACGGCCTATGGACTTGCCACTCACTGGAAACTCCGAACGGGACAGGTAACTTTTAGTTACATTCAAACAAAAGCTGCCTTAAAGGGGTCATGAACTGAGAAACTTTTGATATATAAGAGACTATAAAAACATCCTGTGAGTTTCAGAACTCAAAACTTTCTCGTTAGTCTAAAAACAGCTTATATTGAAGGCAGTCTGCCAAAACAACAGCTGAAAGAATGTGCCACTCCTCTGCAGAAGATGATCATCACTGCCTGTTTAGCCCCGCCCACCGACTACATCACTGCCTGTTTAGCCCCGCCCACCGACTACATCACTGCCTGTTTAGCCCCGCCCATCGACTACATCACTGCCTGTTTAGCCCCGCCCATCGACTACATCACTGCCTGTTTAGCCCCGCCCACCGACTACATCACTGCCTGTTTAGCCCCGCCCACCGACTACATCACTGCCTGTTTAGCCCCGCCCACCGACTCTACATCACTGCCTGTTTAGCCCCGCCCACCGACTCTACATCACTGCCTGTTTAGCCCCGCCCACCGACTCTACATCACTGCCTGTTTAGCCCCTGTTTAGTATTTGTGTTTTTGATCTGAATCACAGCAGCTTCCATCTGTGAAGGATGTAGGCTGTCAATCACAGCAGGGGGCGTTAACTTCCGAGTCTACAATCCTCCACACCTATTCAAACATGATGAGGGGGTTAAAAACAGAACAGAAAACAGACTATTTCTAAATTACATTTTGTGACGTAAAAATCTTGATAACATTAAGTGGACCTCAGCTCAGAGAACAGTACAAAATAAAATACAGAGGCAGTACATGACCCTTTTAATTCCTTCTCAGATCATATTTCTGCATGAATGTTAGCACCAAAATGATATAATAACAGTGCAAACATTTCATTCTTCTGGTTTGAAAACCAAAACTGAAGGAACGTCACAGAATAGAAGACGCTTGGGAGTTATTGTAGAGTTCATGTCTCTTCATATTGAGTGCATTGCAGGTCTGTTGTGTTGTGGCTTGTTACCCTCTTCTCACCATAAACTGTAAAAATGAGAAATGAAGCCAAAATATCCCAGATATGGCAGCTGTCATCTGGCGTGGATGATGTAGTTTGGAGCCAGAGTCTGCAAAGTAGTAAACTTGAAGTGGAGCCGCGGTATCAAGGTCTTATTAGAAAAATGAACACAGTGTGATGAGAACTGCCTAAAATGACAGAAACCATATTTGGGATTTATTAATTACATTTTTTTTACTATTATTAATTCATAAAATGTATATAAAATATATTGTATATCATTCGATTGGCTCTGGTCCCATTCGTTTACGCGGAGAGGTGGGGTTTTTGACCTATACTGCAGCCAGTGTTGTTTTGGCTGCACTTCTCGGCATATGTGCCCCGCATTTGCTTCCCACCCTCAGTCTTTCCAAAGCGCTCCACACCCGTTTAAATTGTTGAGTTTACACAGCAGGCCTAAACGTTGAAAAAAAGGTCATGAAGTTAAAAGCACTTGCATGTTGCTTCCTCACAGGTGCCCTCCAGCACAGACAGTGTGATGTGTTTTGGACCGCTGGTTCCAGATGGATATGCAGTCTGTTACAATCCACAGCAAGATCACGTCCACTTCTCCGTGACTGCCTTCAACTGCTGTGAGGAAACCAACGCGGAGAAGCTGGCTCTCACATTGGAAAGATCGCTGCGTGATCTCCAGGAGTTATTTCAGCCCACCGTCTAGACTTTCAGAGATGGTTTTAACACTCTAATCCAGCGTTGTGGCAGCTTCAGGAACACGGTCTTTAATATGCGGTGAACAGAATGCACTCCTGAAAGTGCCCGGCTTTGTTAAACGAGTGGTCTTCATGGAAGCTTGCATGAAGTACAGCACTTTTGAGCACCTGAGATGCAGGTGTACATGTATGATGGACCATTTGCTAATAAGAAATACAATCACTATTTTTGGTATTTTAAGAACAGCCATGAAAGCTTAAACCAGTAATCTAATATAATACCAAACTTAGGCGTTTAAAATATGAAATTATCTCATTTTGTGCATATGGGTCCCTCTACAGCATGGAGTTTCAAAAAGTCTGATTTTGTGTGACATGTTACATACCAGCAGTTCAATTTGATGAACACTTAAATGTGTGCTTTGTCAGGAAGTGGCCAAATATTTAATTCACACATATATGTTTGTGTGAAATCACTGATTGTCTTACAAAATCAGTTCTTGTTACTGTTTAAACACACGGGAGATGTCTGTTGCTCATTATGTCCTAAAAAAAATAAAAAGTTTGTTGTCTGGTAATAAATTGAGTACATTAACAAATGAGTTTTCTTTTGGAAACCTGTGCCGGAGTTCTCCAGAGGTCAGGGAGGACAAGGACTGAGTGCTGCTAGTTGCACCAAAATGGTTATATTCAGTGCATTAAACATTACATTACGTGAAGGTTTGTAGAAGGACTGCAGGGGGTTCGTGAGAAAATGAAAAGGTAATAATTGAATTAAAAATTTAAAATTAAAATCATTTTAAAATAAATCAAAATGAAACTTTTTATTTATATTTTTTAGTATTTTATTTGTTTACCTGCTTGTCATGTGACCGTTAACCAACATCAGAGAACCATGAACATGCAAATGTGATAAAAGTGTAATTTTATCTAGAAAGCTCTGCTGGCTTTCTCTTTGGGGTGTTTTGTAAAATGCAATTAAATCAAGAATCTGTGATTGGTACATTCTCTTTAACTTTTATTTAATTGACTAAACTACAAAGAAAAAATTTCCAATGTTTTCAGTGGCCACCTTAATTTCATTTTTTAAATATAAACAGATTTTGATGAGTGCAACAGGAACAAACACTCCTCACGCGTCTGTTCACAAAACTCTTGTTAATGTTTAGGATATTTGAGCAAATATTTAGCAAATACAGTTTAATCAATTCTCTCTTGATTTTGACTTTTTTTTTGCTCCTGAAAACGTCTTAGAAATCATAAAAGTGATGTTTTTTTGTTTTTTTTTTAGTTAAAAATCCAGAAAGTGTATGGCCGTTTTTTAGACTTGCATAATAACTTGCATAATGATTTGTTTCATGCATGGTTTAATTGCTTCAGAGGTGTTTTCCACACCTCAAATTCAGAAGCACGGTTTGCAAATGTATTTACATGACATTTGTGAATATAGTCAAAGCTAAACGTTATGACAGTGAGATTTTTAGAAAGGAAAATCAAAATAGAAATAAGAGGAATAATCTCCTTTTTTCCCCACAAAAATTATGCAGCAAGCCTCTTATTTGTTATAGAAGCTAGACTGATGGGCAGAAAGCTTCTTCATGTCTGGGAAGGCCACTGGAAACGGATATGACGTAACGAACGCTTGTGTTGATGTGCTAACCGGAAGCAACACAAACAGATGCATATATAGACCTAAATATGAGCGACGGCGCCGAGCGCGCGGAGAGACTCGCGTACAGGAGCGTACTCGTAGAGCACCCGTAACGTTATTGTTTTGGTTTTATTGCAACTGTTTTAGACGTTCATCTAATTAAGGCGTGGTGTTATTGTTATTGTTATGATGAAGGGTGCGTGTGTGTGGCCGCTGGCCGCTGTGTGTGTGCTGTGTGTGTGTGTCGCGTATAAACCGGTGATCATCATTCACGGGCTCTTCGACAGTCCTGCGGACTTCATCAACCTGCACCGATTCATCAACCTGGTAAATCATTCATCTGATGATATTACTGTGTGCTTCCTTCAAGAGTATCAAATCTGTGCATTTGCTCAGGGTCAATATACAGACAATAACTCCACAATAGAGACTTATATTCAGGACAAAAAGCCTCGTCCGCGCCGTCGTACAAACACTGAGGGTATTACCGTCGTTATAGAGAAAAGTGCATTACAAATCAAATGCATTATTATTATAAAAAAATTATTGGCATGTTAAACGTACAATACATGAAACTCCAAGATATGCAAAAGCATATGTGGTTTACCAATTATCAAAAATAAATAAATAAATAAATAAAAATAGCATAGGCCTATATTCAATTATTATTATTAAAAAGATTATTTACTGAAATGTAATAATATAATGTATATCATTTATTGCTGTTTTGTTGTTGTAGTTCCTCACGACTGAGGATGGAAATAACCCGTGACACGATTCAAGCCGAGCACGGTTTGTTTGTGGTCTGCTCATATGTACCTGATTTGTGTGTTTTGTGTGTGTTGCAGTCTCACCCGGGCACTAACGTGACTGTCCTGGACCTGTTTGACCGCAGCGCCAGCTTGCAGCCGCTCTGGAAGCAGGTGGAGGGCTTTACAGAAGCCATATATCCCATCATGCAGAACGCAGCCGATGGCATCCACCTCATCTGCTACTCGCAGGGTTTGTAGCCCACGCGCTAGTGTTAAGAGGAGCGCTGTACTCTGAATATACTGCTGTTGTTAGGAACAGTGTGCACCACGTCCTGCTTTACAACATCATGACCTGATACTGCACAGCAACCCATCGTGTCTAACCCCAGCACAGCAACAGATTAACACTGTTTTTTTATTTTATTTTTTTAATCCAAACTTACTACTTACAAATGATCACGCTTGCAGCCTCACAGAGCCATAAATTCAGTGAGACTGAAGAGAACCGTGGTCTGCAAACGAAAGGAGAAATGTTCTTCACAATTATAGTGTATGTGCAATTCAAATACATAAATCTTATATTTAATTTAAGATTCATGTATTTGAATTGCATATAAAATTTCCATGAATTTTGATTAAAAATATTTTTTATTGAATATTTTTTTTTTTTATTGCTGTGCAGTGATTTAAAATTTTTTTTATCTTTTATTCATTTTTTGTATCTGTTGCTGTGCTGGGGTTTAAGCGCGGCTGGAGGTGCATGCCTAAGTAATCCACTATTTTGTAGAGAGGGCCCAAAATGACAATTTTCACCTGAGATTTGGAGGTGAGGGGATAAAAACAATCATCATTATTATTGTTATAACAGCATCATGTTATTTTTACACCGATTGGTAGGCGAAATACAAATTTTAAACTCTTTTTTTTTTTTACAGTACCAGTCTTTTTTATAAACATTGCAGATTTTATGCCATCGGCCCATTTCGTGTCATGGTTTCAAGGAGGATGTGTTAAATTGGACACGTGGCCTTGATATTAGACGTACTACCAGAAGAAAAGCCACACTTTGAGCAAGCAGAGCTCTATTAATTCATGTGCATCCATGATTTAGTTTTATTCATAGTAACATGGCAGTGATGCACAAAGGAAATAGGTGATATAAAACTAGAAACTGGGATGCGTAAACATGCAAAAAGTTTGCAAAAAAGTTTCGTGTGCATGTAGAAGCCTGTTCTTTTTTCTGTATGTTAATGTCACTTAGAGAAGAAAATAAATGGCAAACAAAAACAAACAAACAAAAAAAACCCTGAGATGATAAAAAAAAAATATTTAGAGGAGAACTACAGAATGTATCTTCTTTCCATTTATTAAAACAGCTGCATGGCACATAACTGAGTGCCACAAATATACTTTTCCCAAAGTTTGTGCATGTACCTCTAGAAGTATAATCTTTATTTATGACTTATTTGGGATATAATGCAACAAAGATTGCTAAAGTCAGCAGATTTGACTAATAGACCTACCAGTCTCTGAGTAAAGATAACAATTTTGCTGTCATCTTTCTAAAGTCTTTTTTACCTTCCTGTAATCTGGCTCTGAATCTTGGGTGAAAATTGTCATTTTGACCTTCTCTACAAAATAATAAATTTACTTTCTTCATATGCTTTCATTTATATGCTTTTCGTTCTGTTTGCCTGTCTTCAGTATAAATAAATCAGATTAAATAACAATGCTAATTATACTTCTGTGTATAAATGCTACAGTTTTGCATTAAAGTCATGTGAATTTGGGTAATTGTGCTTAATTGTCAGGAAAGTAATATCACAATACAAAAATTGGTCTTAAAAGTTTTCATTTTGTTTAAGTCCTCTGATGCTCCTTGTCCACTTTTGCCTGAAAAACTTATCATGTTCCATGAAGATATTTTGTAAGTGTCCTACCGTAAATATATCAAAACTTAATTTTTGATCAGTAATATGCATTGCTGAGAACTTCATTTGAACAACTTTAAAGGTGATTTTCTCAATATTCAGATGTTTTTGCACCCTCAGATTCCAGATTTTCAAATGTTGTATCTCAGACAAATATTGTCCGATCCTAACAAACCATACATCAATGGAAAGATTATTTATTCAGCTTTCATTTAGATATTTGTATGTATTTATTTATAATTGGAATGGTGTGAAACTCGTTGACGCTTGTGCTACTTGCTATGTGAACACTGATGGGGTGAAACTGAACCGTTATGTCCTGTACGTACAGTATGTATGTATTTACACAGGCCTCTGGTGGTTACACATGGTATTACATATGGATATCATTTTTCTGTCCAGATAGTTCTTCGCACTGGATTTTAAATGCCTTTTAATCTTAAATACTGCATTGATATTCTTGAAAGGGTTTTTGTATACAAATATTTTACTTAACTCTGTTCTAGAGTTTTACATTTTTTTTGTGCATGTCTATAAAGTTAGATGTTTTTTTAGATGGCAGATAAGTTTAATAAGTTCTGCTTTTTACTTAATTTTGCTCTTACTCTTGGGTTTTTTATGTCACCGCGTCTTATGAACGTTACAGCGAGGGCTTGTCTGAATCTGTTTCAGGTGGCCTGGTGTGTCGAGGAATCCTGTCCACTCTTCCAGACCATAATGTGCACTCTTTCATATCTCTGTCTTCTCCGCAGGCGGGGCAGTATGGAGGTAACACACTCTCTACAGCGATTACTTGCTGAGAAACACGTGTACAGACTGCTGAACTGAAATGCCTCGACTCACTGAGGGTTTCTGGGTTTGCTCTTCTTTTGTAGACACAGACTATCTGAAGTACCTCTTCCCTCAGTTTGTCAAATCCAACCTGTATCATGTGTGCTATACTGCAGTGGGCCAGAAAATATCGATCTGTAACTACTGGAACGGTGAGTGCATGAATCAGAAAACAGACACACAAATCACGCTCGTACCAAACCATTAACTTGGGGCAAAATCCCACCAAAAAAAGCCTACAAATTCTTGATACAGGGACAAATTAAACTAAATTGATTGCCATTTTCAAGATTAATACTGATGAAAAGTGTCGATTACATCATTACATTTAAATCTGTTCATGTTGTATCCGATTTTGTACACACAGTTTTTTGCAGTGTTGCACATTACAACACACAACATATGATGATAAAATTAGCAAGAAAGCCTCTGATTGTTCACAACCATAAATAACAAATTGCAGATACACTGTTAAGTAAGAGATTTTTAGACGCTGAAGGTTTGTTGGTCTCGAGGGATGGTTAAAGGATTGTGCTGTTTGCTGAATGTATTTGAGAATTATTGATCTGAAATGTCTTTTATAACCTTTTGTTAATTGTATACCTTGCATAATTCATTCAGAGATCGCCATGAAAATAGCCCTGATGCTGGCATGGTGTTAAACAGGGAATAAATAAATAAAATAAATTGATCCCTGAAGTCATGCAGGTTTAGAATGACGCGAGATTGCGTAAATAATCATATAATTTGTTTCTGTGGGGCTGGAAACAGCTCGTAATACAAATGTGCTGTTTGCTGCTTTCGTAGCGCTGGTGTTTACACGCTGTATGAGATGTAAACCGTGACCAAGTTATGGAGGATGATCAGATATTTGTGTAGAAACTAGTAGCCAGACAACAAACGAGTGACCAATCCTGAGTGGCGGCTTCGCTTCACGCAAGGTTAACTACTGGGTAAAATACAATAGTTTACCTTGCTCGGATATAATTAGTTATATTTACTTACTAGTTGTTATACTTACTAGGTTTTATTAAGTTACAGCTACTCTCAAGGCACAGAAAACAATTTACTTTCTGCTTTGAGTGACACTTACTTAAAATATTCAAGTAGCTAAAAAAAAGGGACCATTGACATTAATAAACCAGTGAGAGGCAATAATATGTTGCAAATGTGCAACAAAAGAAGAAAAGAAAGACTTTTCACTTATTTCCTCCATGTCTGCAGTTATCTCTCACTAGTTGCATTCACGCGTTTCCCAAAGTCATGAATTGATTTAGATTTTCCTAAAATGTGTTTTTTGTTTTTTTGTTTGTTTTAACTCACCGTTAGCTTTCCCTTTGGTTGGGCACTTGGATCTTCATTTATGTTATTATAACTTAATGCAGCAATGCAACATAAAATCGGTGTTATTTGATTTCAAGGGAAGAAAAGTAATAAATAGGTTGCTTTTAGAAGGTGGCCTATCTTCTAATCAAATCATTAGTGTATTTTTTTTGTGTATTAATGATCTTTTACAATTTAATTGTTTTTCATATACACCTTGAGAAGCTTTTAATTGGGTTGATATAATCCTTTAATATTTGTGGTAATATGAATAGACTTCAACATTCAGCACGCGAATCACAACCATGGTAACAATTCAGTTTAATTTTTATTAATTGTAACAATAACCATTTTATTCGCACTCTTTGTTGTGCTACTACTGACACAAGACAGCAAATAAAAACTACAGTAAAACAAAACAATGGCATAATTTATTCATGTCACAGTGCACTCTGGGAGTCAGTGAGTAGATAGTCATGAGTAAAGCTGAAGTAAAGGATCAAGTACCCCTACAGTTATTTTTTTAGTTACTAGAGCTCTTGTGTAAGTATACTATACTAACGAAGCATTTGTCAGTACAACATATTCCTATTTCACTTTACTTAGTTTTTTTATTTTAAGGCAGTCGGTTTGCATGCTTTTTTTAAGTAAGCCCAACTAATTCGATAAGTTTTTAATCGTGCTGTTGAACTAAGCTCAAGTGGAAATATAACTGAACCATTTCTTACTGTTCTTCAAAAGCGAATAACTGAATAACACACTCAAACATTATATTTTTGGTAATATTTTTGTTTCAATAATGGTATTATTAAGAAACTAGTGTTTCTGTATGGTATCATGAGACATGCGGCGACGTTTCCGTGTTTTTTTGTCTTCAGACCCTCATCACAGAGACATGTACATCAACAGCAGCGACTATCTGGCCTTACTGAACAACGAGAGGGCGAATCCCAACTCTACTGGTGAGCGCACCGAACACATCGCCTGCCTGTAGCTAAACGAGTATATTTTCTGTAAGAGGATGTGATTGTGATTTCTGTGGTTTTGAGTGCCAGAGCTGACTTTCCCAGCAGAAAGTGTTTATTACTGGTGTGTGACGTAGTGTTGTCTTTGCACAGCTTGGAAACAAAACTTCCTGCGCATTAAGAAGCTGGTGCTGATTGGTGGAGCTGACGACGGAGTCATCACTCCGTGGCAGTCGAGGTTGGTTAAATCACTTTTGTCATCTTCAGCTCAGATTCACAGAAGCTTGAAATGCAGTGGTTATTTTCTGTTATTCGTTGTGAAGAGATTTTTATGGTGCCTCATTTTCTTGCCTTTCAGTCAGTTTGGTTTCTACGATGAGAATGAAACCGTCGTTGAGATGAAAAACCAGAAAGTAAGTTTCATTTCAATTATTTGTAATTCAAATAACTGTGTGCTTCTAATTTTAAAGCAACAGTTTGGACAGGACCCTTTTCTATTCTAACATGACGATGCCTCTGTGTGTAAGACAAGGTTCAAAAAGAAATGATTGATTGAGTCATTTTAGACACTTCCAAAGCTGTTGCAACACAGATGAAAATACAATTTTTAAATGCATGAATTATGTTTCCATCTTTGTTGCCACAGTTTTGGAAGTGCATTTTTCTGTTCTAAAGAAGGGGGTGTGCCAATACTTTTGGCAATATAGTGTATATTATGTAAACAAAAACTTTTATTCTGGATGCGATTTAATCATTTGACAGCACTAAAATAGATGGATAGATAGATAGATAATTATCTAGTTTTTTATTTATTTTTTTAAAGCCATCAGCATATCGGAAATATCATGAAAAGGGCCGATACCGATGGTTTATTGATTAACTGCATGGAGACAATGAGTTGCATGAGTGTTGCGTAATCCATCGTTTTTCTCTGGGCAAAATAATTAAATACTTGCCAAAATAAAATCTGGACAAAACATAGTTTGTCAGACAGCACAGTACAGCCTATTCAAATGTGAAAATTTTAGTTTTAAAACCCTGTTTTATGCAATTGACCAATATCGGTAATGGAATCGGCCAATTGTTGTTTGTTAAAATCGGTATCGAACCAAAAAAAACAAAAAACGGTGCATCTCTTTTTTTTTATATATATATAATATAAAATATTTTGACGGTTAGGTTCTTCTTGTACCTGTAGCTTAGGTGTCTCTGGCTTGTTTTGCAGGTGTTTTTGATGGACTTCTTTGGGCTGAAGACGCTGTACGCTCGAGGAGATCTGGTTCTGTGTTCGATGGCAGGTGTCACTCATGTCTTCTGGCACTCAAATGAAACCGTTTATAAAACCTGCATTGAGAAATGGCTTACATAGATACTGACAAACTCCCACAAAGACCCTCTCTTGACTTCAGATCTTTCTCTATTTTCTATTCATTGATACAGTCTTGCACATTTTGTTACAGTACACTAATGCATCGCATCAGAACATACATATCCGTTACTGTGTCCGCTGAATGCCTCTACGACAGAGACACGCATTCAGTCAAATATAGGTATAGAAAGGTGAACGCTAAATATAAGGAATAACCATCAGTGCCTGAGGGATACATTTCTCATTTTGCAGAAGGATCTTAACCACTATTTTTCAATGTATGTAGATATTGTTCTAATTCCTCTTTTGATTTATGTGGTGTGTTTGATGTTTACTGTGCTGCCGCCATAACATTTATGCCTTACATATGATGTGTTTGGACATGACTTTGTCTGAAATCCAAGTGCTACCTGTGCAATGAGAAAGGAGAAATAGGGATAGCGTGACAGGAATCGGAAAGGGAATTGCATTTGTTGTATATAACATTACCTCTCACTTCACATCCTTCAAGCCTCAGCCTAACGTTGCATGTTCGACCCTAAAGGGACTTGACTTAGCTCATTTATATGAAATACTTGTGTTAAGGTATTTTTACTGTTATTTTATGCTTATAGAAACCTGGTGTTATGCTTGAAGGTCATCTTGCTCTAACAAGGTGTTCAGTTCACATAGTGTTAACAATTATAGAACGATTCAGAAAAGGGATTCATAGAAGCACAATTTGAAAGAATGCATTTAGAAATCTATTCCCCCTCTCTGAGGTAAACGTATGCTATACAGAGGAGTACTGTACAAAACATATTTTTCCATATTTATTGTTATCGTAGCAGTGTTACGTGTTTTGTTTTATGTTTTAGCTTGTTTTAACTATTTTTAATTAAATGCTTGGCATTGGGGGTTAACGGATAGTTTACCATGAAGTGTAAGTATAGCGTCTGAAGTAGAAAATTCTTTAATACTAAAGTACACTTTTCAGCTAAATGTGGTTTTGTTCAATATTTCAACACCGTGAAACCTCTCCAGATGTAGATTTTGTAAAGGACTGGAGCTGCATACCAGTGTGCTTTACTGTTTTTACTCAAGTCAGCTTTCAGAATAAAATTTCCATTTTATGTTGTTAACGGTGTTGTCTGTTAAATGTTGCCCATGCAGGCTTTGAATAAATAGAAAAAGTTAAGAAATGTTTTAGAAGTGTGCATAAGTGCAGCTGTCTAAACCAGGGTTCCTGAAGTCTTGTCCTGGAGGGCCGATGCGCTGCAGAGTGTAGCTCTAACCCTGATCAAACTCACCCTCCTGTGATTCTCTAATGATCCTGAAGACATGATAGACATGATCAGGGCTAGAGCCGAGCTCTGCAGGAACTGTGTTGGGGGTAACGCATTACAAGTAACGCAAATTACTTGATCTTATTACTTTTTTGAAGGAACGCATTACTTTTTAATTTAAAAGGAAATATCTGAGTTACTTTTTCAAATAAGCAACTCCAGTTACTGTGTTTCTCATGTATTGAGTGACAGCTCTGGTGCTGAGAGAAATCAGGAGTAAGTGCAGAGCGTTGTGTGTGAACATGATCTTACTGTAGCTCTAGACTAAATATCAGCATGCATTTGCTCTTCTCACAGCACAAAAACACATTCAGTGTTCCTCAAAAGAATAAAAACAGTCAAATGCAAAGTCAGAATATTATACAAGCCTGCAATAATTAAATATGTTAAATAAGACAAACACAATATATGCATTTAATCCCATTTTATTAACCAATGTCTTTGCTACTGGGCTTCGATGATCCGATTCAACTGTACTAATAAACAAAAATGACACATTTGTTTCATTTTAGTTATTGCTGAATAGTGCTGATCCTTCGTCATATTCTTCATGTGATTAGTCTGAGCGGCGTCCTCTACTGTACAGACGTGAATCTACATTTCCTTCAGTCTGAGGCGCATTTATTTCACTTTTGGTGTGAAAGAGCTTTTACATTGGTACAAACTTTTTATGTTAAAAACAAACAAGCAAGCCCTGCCCAGATTTCAAAAGTAGCGTAACGCATTGCTTTCTATAAAAAGTAACTAATGTAATTAGTTACTCTTTTAGGGAGTAATGCAATATTGTAATGCATTACATTTAAAAGTAACTTTCCCCAACACAACACTGTGCAGGAACATGGATCTCGTGGGCCAGATTTGAGGATCCCTGGTCTAAACCATGTGGTGTTACATGTATCAGTAGGATGCATTTTTGGGGTAACCTGCCCTTGTCTCTGTATGTCTAGTGTGGTGTGTTAGTTTGCCTGCTTTAATCCAGAAGAACAATCCATCTGAAGGACTAAAAGCACTCGAGTGCAGTTCAGACGTGCCACTGATCTGAGTGAGTGTTCGTGTTTCTCGGAGTTCAGGGAAGAAAGCAGGTTATGCAACATACCAGGGTAAGTTTATACAAGTACAAGTGATATTGTACGGTCCAAAAATATATCTGATGAATTCCTTACAATATGATGTACATAGAGAACTATGAACTGTGGCGTGGCCTGTTAAGCCAGTCTGGCTGCTGATATAAGAAATGGATATAGAGACAGGAAATAGAAAGACAATCAGATTTTCACAGATGGATCTGCAAACAGATGTGACAGGAGCTGGTTTTCCTGAGTGGATTTCAGTAAAATCACATCAGACTGTTTCAATGTTTACACTTTCCAGTGCTTCACTGTCGACCGATATATCGGCCGATATTTGGTATTTTTAAAATTTAAGTCAAGTTTTTCTGTTTGGCCGATGCGTTCGACGCCAGACTTTTATTTTGACATTCTCCCTCTTGTTCACTGTTATCGTTCTGTCTAATACAGAAAGAAGTCTGTCTAATAATCAGATAGAACGGTTAAACAAGGGAATTAAAATGTTTACTACTTCTTCTTTTTTCGGCTTCTCCCGATAAGGGGTCACCACAGCAGATCATCCCATCATTGCTCTGTCCTCTACGTCTTCCTCTTCGCATGTCCTCCATCACCACATCCATGAACCTCCTGTTTGGTCTTCCTCTCCTCCTCCTGCCCCGTTGCTCCATCCTCAGCACTCTTCTCCCAACATACCCTGCATCCCTTCTCTGCACATGCACAAACCATCTTAGTCTTGCCTCTCTCACTTTGTCCACAAAGTCTGTCCTACCTGCGCTGTCCCTCTATTATGCTCATTTCTGATCCTGTCCATCCTCGTCACTCCCAAATAAAATCACAGCATCTTTAACTCTGCCACCTCCAGCTCCTTCTCCTGTTTTTTTTTCTTCCTGTGCCACCACCTCCAAGCCATACGACATAGCTGGTCTTACTACTGTCTTGTAAACTTTATCTTTCACTCTTGCAGATACCCTTCTATCACAAATCACTGCTGACACTCTTCTCCACTCACTCCACCCTGCCTGCGCTCTCTTCTTTACTTCTCTACCACACTCTCCATTACTTTGGACAACTGACCCCAATTATTTAAACTCATCCTCCTTCACCACATCTGTTTCTTGCACCGTTGTGCTTCTCTCTATCCCCCTTTAAGCACATGTACTCTTGTCTTGCTCCTACTGACTTTCATTCCCCTTCTCTCCAGTGCATACCTCCACCTCTCCAAACTCGCCTCCACCTGTTCCCTACACCCACTACACATCACAATATCATCTGCAAACATCATAGTCCAGGGAGGATCAGTCCATCACCATTGCAAACAAGAAAGGCCTTGAACCAGTCTGTCATTCCTACTGCACACCTCACCGCTGTCACACTGTCCTCATACATATCCTGCACCACCCTCACATACTTCTCTGCTACACCCGACTTCCTCATACAGTACCACAACTCTTCTCTCAGCACCCTGTCATAAGCTTTCTCTGAATCCACAAACATGCAATGCGACTCTTTCTGGCCTTCTCTATAGTCCTCCAACAACACTCTCAGAGCAAACATTGCATCCGTGGTGCTCTTACCTGACATGAACCCATACTGCTGCTCACGGATCATTACCTCTCCTCTCAATCTAGTTTCCACTATCCTTTCCCATAACTTCGTTGTGTGGCTGATCAACTTTATGCCCCTGTAGTTACTGCAGCACTGCACATCTCCTTTGTTCTTACAGATCGGTACCAGTACACTTCTTCTCCACTCTTCAGGTACACTGTAAAAGAAATCCGTAAAATTTACAGTAAAAACCGGCAGCTGTGGTTGCCAGAATTCTACTGTAAAATATACGCACTGTAAAAAATGACCGTGATTTTAACGGTAAAAAACTGTTAAATGGTTAACGGTAAGTTCCCGTAATATATACGGTGAAAAACTGTAATGGACATTTCAGACAATTTTACGGTGAAATACCGCTTTTGGAAGTGAAAAAGAATGTAAAATTTACAGGGAAAAAACGTAAATTGACGTTCCCAGAATTCCCTGCATTTCAAATTTTGTTTGAATTTGATGTTTTTTCTTTGAAATAACTAGGTTTCTTCTTAATTTTTTCTTATCAGTTATGTTTATTAAGGTTGTATGTTACATCTAATGTTGTTAAATTAATGTTTATTGGATATTTCAGTTTAATGAGTCTCACCGTGATGGTGTTTAGTGCTTGTGTGAATGGCACTGTGCACCTTCTGTATATGTTATTATTAAAAATCTGCTTGTGACGGGCTTTGGTTCATCATGTGACTCTCTCATCACCTTCTGCATTTGGTGGTTATCAGTTTAATACAAAGGTACAAAACAGATTTCAGTACTTCAGTAGGTTGGTATATTAACATTATATCAGTTAATGAAATTATGGTATTTAACTGTAAATTTAAGTTAAAACCGTAAAACCTAAAACGTTGCTACCGCTCTCACTTTTCAAGGTTTTATTAAACAAGCTAGTTAAAAACTTCCCTGTCATCTCCATGCCTCCACTGGTATCTCATCTGGACCGACCGCCTTCCCACTCTTCATTCTTTTCATAGCTGCCCTCCCTTCATCCTCACAAATCCCCTGGACTTCCTGGTTCACTATTTCCACATCACCCAACCTTCTCTCTCTTTCATTTTCAACATTCATCAGTCCCTCAAAATAATCCATCCACCTTCTCAACACAATCTCTTCACTTGTCAGCTCATTTCCAACTGCATCCTTTATCACCCTGACCTGTAGCACGTCCTTCCCAGCTCTATCCCTCTGTCTAGCCAGTCGGTACGGGTCTTTTTCCCCTTCCTGTGTTTAACTTCTCATACAGCTGGTCATATGCTTTTTCCTCGGCCTTCGCCACCTCTTTCTTTGCTTTGTGCTGCATCTGACTGTTTTCTTCATCTCTCTGACTACCCCAATTCTTCTTCGCTAACTTCTTCCTCCTTATGCTTTCCTGTACTTCCTCATTCCACCACCAAGCCTCTTTGTCCTCCTTCCTCTGTCCAGATGTCATACCAAGTACCTTTCTCGCTGTCTCCCTCACCAATTCTGCAGCGGTCGCCCAGTCGTTCGGTAACTCTTCACCATCACCGAGTGCCTGTCTCACCTCCTCCCTGAAATTCACACAACAGTCTTCCTCCTTTAACTTCCACCATGTTTAACCTTGGTTCAGTCCTCACTCTCTTCCTCCTCTTCATCTCTAAAGTCATCCTACAAACCACCACCCGATGCTGTCTAGCTACACAATCCCCCGCCACCACCTTTCAGTCTTTGATCTCCTTCAGGTTGCATCGGTACAGGTTGTATAGGACATGGTCTACCTGTGTGCACCTTCCTTCACTCTTATACGTCACCCTGTGCTCCTCCTTCTTAAAATATGTATTTATTACTGCCATTTCCATTCTTTTTGCAAAATCTACCACCATCTGCCCTTCCACATTCATTTACATACTCTTCCTTCAGAATTACCCCTACGCCGTTTCTCTTTCCATCCACACCATGGTAGAACAGTTTGAATCCACCTCTGATGCTCCTGGCCTTACTCCCCGTCCACTTTGTCTCATGCACATAGCATATTTTCCACATGTACCCTGCTGGCTAGCAGCACCTGTGGCAGTCGTTGTTAACCTGAGCCTCGACCGATCCGGTAAGGAAATTTGGTTTATGATCCGCATATTTAACTTTCACTGTGTGCTGTATGTAAAAATTAGTGTTACCTTGGCTTTATTCGAAAAAAAAAATATGACTCCCAATGCACACAAACATCCCAGAATACTGAGTGCCCTGTTGGTTGCACTGTTTACTTCCTTTTTAATTATATTTGTATTAAATATTTGTTTATTTGCGAAAAATACTTATACTACAGATGACAAAGTATGTTTATTTTACACATTTATTTTTTAATCCATTTTCAAATGATTTCAAATTTCTTATATTAATTAAAATAAATAATTATATCAGTTTTATACTGCTTTCCAAGCTATCGGCATCAGCTGTCAAAAAAACAATATTGTCCAACCACTACATGATAGAGTGAATTTTATTAATTATGTAATGTAATTAACTCCATAATTTAATTAATTAATTAATTTGTTTGTTTGTTTGCTATGTAGTGATTCTGTATCTGGCCAGAAACCATCAGGACCCGCTTTATGAAACCTTGCTTACTGAACAGTCAGAGATAGTCCAGGAAAAACATTGCGTTCAGATATTCTGAGAAATGAGAAAACAGACAAACTGCCAAAGGAAGCAGTCCAAAAAAAAAAAAAAAAAAAAAGTAGATATTTTAAGAGATAAGGGAGCTAACAAATAATATGCAGACTGAGAATGGGGTATAGCAGACTTAACATAATAGGAAACATTCAGCAGGACAATAAATTACATTTTCTCCCTATTATATTGTTGTTGTAGTTGTTTTTTTAATTATTATTAATATCTACAACTACAACCCTAAAAAACAGAATTATTGTTGTACAATGTGAAAGAATTACGCTATATTGATGTGCGCATGCGCAGTAGTCGGCTCCGGCGGCTCTTCCGGTGAAAGGATGACTTCAGGGACACGCGCAGGCTGGACGGTCTTTTCCGGTTCGGAGAGACGAGGAGTGCGGCAGCGGAGACATGAGTAAGACATAACGCTTGATTTTTATGGAAAATGTTGATATGATTTATCATTCCGTGCGTGATATACTTCTCTAACAGTATTTGGCGCACATTAATCGAACGGCGATATCTGTTGAGTGTTCGGGAATGCTTCTATATGTGACCACGTGCGTTAGTTTGATCCACTAAGGTCTTCAACGGTAAAACAGAAGCCTTAAGTGTCATTTTAGAGACTTGGGTAAAGTTAACGTAGTTTTATATTCGCACATTAACAACATTCGCTTATTTCCGCGTAAAATAACTTTCTAATTAGATGTTATTTTTTGCAAATTCTAATCAGCGACATCATTGTCGACCTACTACATTTTTTTCCACAATCGATCAAAATGGGCAATTATTGTTTTAATGTCATATTTACTTGGGAATGTCCAATGTAGTGTGATTAAAGTAATTGAATGCAGAAGAATGTGCGAATATAAAACCAGCTTTAACCAAATATATTAGAGGTCTTAAACTTGGGGACTGAAAAACACGAATCGTAATGTGATTATTAAACTGTAAATGTGTTTCGGAGCAGTTCGCGGTCCACGAATACGTGCATTATTATGCCAAGCGACTGATAATGATTTAATATCGAGGGATTTCGACGATCTGTGTGGTTTTATTTTGTAATCTGTTGTAGGAGTGCACGTGGAAGTAAAGCATGGACGTTTCAAAATAAGAGTCCCTGTGCGTCTCTGGCCGTGCGCTATTATTTTTGCAACACAACAAATGCTTACAAAAAAAAAGTTATTATCCGTGAATGTGTGAAGCCTTAGCCGCTACAGAAAAATAACTAATGCTATAACACAGTACAGAAAACTATTTACGCAACAAAAGTGTTTGATATCGATGTGATAAATGCCAGTTTACAATATTAAGTAACACAACGGAGTGTTTTGTACAAATGAAATAACCACTGACTCTATAAGTCATTATGTACATCAGAGGAAATAACTGAAAGCTAATGAAACTGGAAGCATTTGTGTTAGAAAATTGCCATGCGTCGTCTTAATAAATATAAGGTGAATAAGTCAGACTGTGTGTGGTTTTTCCATCTGTTGTGAGTGGGTTGTATCTGCTGACACGTTCAGGAATCATGCCATTCTGAACTACTGAAAGAAAGATGCTGTAAGAATGATTCAGCGGTTCTTGTTTTACAGCGTGGCCCCAGAGATCCTCAGATGTTGCTCCGTCAGGCGGAGGATCTCTCTCTGCTTCAGGAGATGTTTGCCAGGTGCCCGTCTCTGCTCATCTTCAGTGCTTATAATATCTCTGATCGGTTCAGAAGCGAGACTAGAGTTACATCCTGACGCTGCTCATGTCCTGATGTGCTAAAGTTCTCGCAGAGTAACTCTCTGCTTATTCGTTGGCTGCTGCTGTCTGTGTCCCAGCCAATCACCAGCTCAGAAACATGCCAAATATTGTGGCCTAGCCTTTCTCTTAACCAGGTGCCACGCTACAAGTTTGCAGTGCCAGATCATTTGCTGCTTGTTTCAGTTGATTAAAGTCTTCAGATTATTGGTTTGTACTGACTCTCATTTCTTCATTGGATCAATTAGTTGTTTCTTCTTCGGTGGTGTGGTCCTGAATGAGACGTGTGCCAGCTGCTCTCTCCGGTCTGAAGCGTGACCTGATGACCGCAGGAGACGTCACACGCTGAAGGTACTGCTGCTGTTCGTCTCTCAGATCTAAATTATTCCTGCTTTTATGAGAGTAACGTGTGAAGAGCGAGACTAGAGTTACATCCTGATGCTGCTCGTTGTCCTGATGTGCTAAAGTTCTCGCAGAGTAACTCTCTGCTTATTCGTTGGCTGCTGCTGTCTGTGTCCCAGCCAATCACCAGCTCAGAAACAGATCCGTCTTCATCAGAGCGTTGTTGGTTGTTATATACTCGCTCAGCAGTGGTTGAAGTGTGACGTGTGGTTGTCTCTCAAAGCCCCTGCAGATGCTGGTGAAAGCGGTCATTAATGGCGTATGGGTCGACAGTGCTGTCAGGGTGAGTTTGCTTCTTCTGACCGAGACCATTATCCCTGAGAGGTCTAGACTAGAGCTGTCACCATTCCTCGATTCGAGTACTTGACTTGAAAAAGTCTTTGATTTTAATGTTGCCTGTGAGTAACCAGCAAAATACCGGAAGTGATGCAATCCATGGACGAGAATCCATGAAGCACGTTATTAGACGTTTTCCAAGGCTGCGTGATATTAAACCCATTTAAAAATCATGATGAAGCATAATGCTGTTGTGAATTCACAAATGCTACGTTTCAGTTAAATGTTGCCGGTTTAACACATGCACTTTAATCATATGGTATTTTGAACAAAACTAAAATAATCACTTGCTTTTGATATTTTATTTGAACCAATTATTGCCTCATTGCTATTATATACAGGTGCATCTCAATAAATTATAATGTTGTGGAAAAGTTCATTTATTTCAGTAATTCAACTCAAATTGTGAAACTCGTGTATTAAATAAATTAAATGCACACAGACTGAAGTAGTTTAAGTCTTTGGTTCTTCTAATTGTGATGATTTAGCCTCACATTTAACAAAAACCCACCAATTCACTCTCAACAAATTAGAGTATGGTGACATGCCAATCAGCTGATCAACTCAAAACACCTGCGAAGGTTTTAAAACAATGTAAAAACAATACAAATTTTTTAAATTTAAAAGCTACCCTAAAACAATGAGTTTTAAGGCGAGATTTAAAAGTGCTTAGATTTTTAGCTTGCTTTCTCAATCGGTAAAAAATTCCCCAGTTTTGGAGCTAATGAAGAAAAAGCCCTATCGCCCATCAATCTTAAACGGGTTAAAGGAACCGTTAGAAGACCAGTTTCAGATGAGCGACGGTCACGTGTTGGAATATAAGGAATTAAAAGCTCAGACAAATATTGAGGTGCCAACCCATGTAAAGCCTTGTAAGTAAGCATCAAAATTTTAAAATCAACCCTAAAACTAACAGGAAGCCAATGCAAAGACTGCAAGACTGGCGTAATATGATCTCTCGTCCTGGTTCTAGTAAGGATTCTAGCAGCCGAGGTTTGCACTACCTGCAATCTGTTTAGGGTAGCTTTTAACGCCCCAGCCAACACGGCATTACAATAATCAATCCGAGTAAACACAAAAGTGTTAATCAACCTCTCAGCAACAGGAAAGGACAGAAATATTGCCAGGCTGCGTCCAATGCTAAGATGAAAAAAAGATGTTTTAACAGTGCTTTGAACATGAGGTTCAGAAGTTAAATTGGAGTCGGAAAAAAGCACCAAAAGCTGGTTAAATGACCATGATGTTGGAGTGCTTGACTGGCCAGCAAACTCCCCAGACCTGAACCCCGGAGAGACTCTATGAGGTATCGTCAAGAGGAAGATGAGAAACAAGAGACCAAGAAATGCAGATGAGCTGAAGGCCACTGTCAAAGAAACCTGGGCTTCCAGACCACCTCAGCAGTGCCACAAACTGATCACCTCCACGCCACGCCGAACTGAGGCAGTAATTAAAGCAAAAGGAGCCCCTACCAAGTATTGAGTACATATACAGTAAACGAACATACTTTCCAGAAGGCCAACAATTCACTAAAAATGTATATTTTATTTTTTTTCTCAACAAATTGGAATACTTAAAAACCCACCAATCCACTATTGGTCTTATCGTTAAATGGTTCTTTTAATGGTGATTTTGGCTCACAAAGACTTAAACTACTTCAGTCTGTGTGCACTGAATTTATTTAATACACGAGTTTCATAATTTGAGTTGAATTATTGAAATACAGGTGCATCTCAAATTAGAATGTCGTGGAAAAGCAAATTTATGTATTTTAAGTAATTTGAAAGGTTATTGTTCACTTGAGTCTATTTTTATTACCACAAAAAAATTAATATCAGAATAATCGACTGATTACCAGAATAATCGTTCTAACAGCCCAGTCTAGACTATAATGTAGTAAGAAAATGAATTGCTCGTCTGTGACTGATTGTGATTTGAATGTTTTTGATCATATCTACTCGATCAAGAAAAGCGAGACTAGAGTTACATCCTGATGCTGATCGTTGTCCTGATGTGCTAAAGATCTCGCAGAGTAACTCTCTGCTTATTCGTTGGCTGCTGCTGTCTGTGTCCCAGCCAATCACCAGCTCAGAAACATGCCAAATATTGTGGCCTAGCCTTTCTCTTAACCAGGTGCCACGCTACAAGTTTGCAGTGCCAGATCATTTGCTGCTTGTTTCAGTTGATTAAAGTCTTCAGATTATTGGTTTGTACTGACTCTCATTTCTTCATCGGATCAATTAGTTGTTTCTTCTTCGGTGGTGTGGTCCTGAATGAGACGTGTGCCAGCTGCTCTCTCCGGTCTGAAGCGTGACCTGATGACCGCAGGAGACGTCACACGCTGAAGGTACTGCTGCTGTTCGTCTCTCAGATCTAAATTATTCCTGCTTTTATGAGAGTAACGTGTGAAGAGCGAGACTAGAGTTACATCCTGATGCTGCTCATGTCCTGATGTGCTAAAGATCTCGCAGAGTAACTCTCTGCTTATTCGTTGGCTGCTGCTGTCTGTGTCCCAGCCAATCACCAGCTCAGAAACAGATCCGTCTTCATCAGAGCGTTGTTGGTTGTTATATACTCGCTCAGCAGTGGTTGAAGTGTGACGTGTGGTTGTCTCTCAAAGCCCCTGCAGATGCTGGTGAAAGCGGTCATTAATGGCGTATGGGTCGACAGTGCTGTCAGGGTGAGTTTGCTTCTTCTGACCGAGACCATTATCCCTGAGTGGTCTAGACTAGAGCTGTCACCATTCCTCGATTCGAGTACTTGACTTGAAAAAGTCTTTGATTTTAATGTTGCCTGTGAGTAACCAGCAAAATACCGGAAGTGATGCAATCCATGGACGAGAATCCATGAAGCACGTTATTAGACGTTTTCCAAGGCTGCGTGATATTAAACCCATTTAAAAATCATGATGAAGCATAATGCTGTTGTGAATTCACAAATGCTACGTTTCAGTTAAATGTTGCCGGTTTAACACATGCACTTTAATCATATGGTATTTTGAACAAAACTAAAATAATCACTTGCTTTTGATATTTTATTTGAACCAATTATTGCCTCATTGCTATTATATACAGGTGCATCTCAATAAATTATAATGTTGTGGAAAAGTTAATTTATTTCAGTAATTCAACTCAAATTGTGAAACTCGTGTATTAAATAAATTAAATGCACACAGACTGAAGTAGTTTAAGTCTTTGGTTCTTCTAATTGTGATGATTTAGCCTCACATTTAACAAAAACCCACCAATTCACTCTCAACAAATTAGAGTATGGTGACATGCCAATCAGCTGATCAACTCAAAACACCTGCGAAGGTTTTAAAACAATGTAAAAACAATACAAATTTTTTAAATTTAAAAGCTACCCTAAAACAATGAGTTTTAAGGCGAGATTTAAAAGTGCTTAGATTTTTAGCTTGCTTTCTCAATCGGTAAAAAATTCCCCAGTTTTGGAGCTAATGAAGAAAAAGCCCTATCGCCCATCAATCTTAAACGGGTTAAAGGAACCGTTAGAAGACCAGTTTCAGATGAGCGACGGTCACGTGTTGGAATATAAGGAATTAAAAGCTCAGACAAATATTGAGGTGCCAACCCATGTAAAGCCTTGTAAGTAAGCATCAAAATTTTAAAATCAACCCTAAAACTAACAGGAAACCACTGCAAAGACTGCAAGACTGGCGTAATATGATCTCTCGTCCTGGTTCTAGTAAGGATTCTAGCAGCCGAGGTTTGCACTACCTGCAATCTGTTTAGGGTAGCTTTTAACGCCCCAGCCAACACGGCATTACAATAATCAATCCGAGTAAACACAAAAGTGTTAATCAACCTCTCAGCAGCAGGAAAGGACAGCATTGGACGTAGTCTGGCAATATTTCTAAGATGAAAAAAAGATGTTTTAACAGTGCTTTGAACATGAGGTTCAGAAGTTAAATTGGAGTCGGAAAAAAGCACCAAAAGCTGGTTAAATGACCATGATGTTGGAGTGCTTGACTGGCCAGCAAACTCCCCAGACCTGAACCCCGGAGAGACTCTATGTCAAGAGGAAGATGAGAAACAAGAGACCAAAAAATGCAGATGAGCTGAAGGCCACTGTCAAAGAAACCTGGGCTTCCAGACCACCTCAGCAGTGCCACAGACTGATCACCTCCATGCCACGCCGAACTGAGGCAGTAATTAAAGCAAAAGGAGCCCCTACCAAGTATTGAGTACATATACAGTAAATGAACATACATTTTTAGTGAATTGTTGGTCTTCTGGAAAGTATGTTTTGTTTTTTTTTTCTCAACAAATTGGAATACTTAAAAACCCACCAATCCACTATTGGTCTTAACGTTAAATGGATCTTTTAATGGTGATTTTGGCTCACAAAGACTTAAATAAATTCAGTGCACACAGACTGAAGTAGTTTAATACACGAGTTTCATAATTTGAATTGAATTACTGAAAGAAATGAATTTTTCCACGACATTCTGATTTATTGAGATGCACCTGTATGGATTTTAAGTTTATTTCACTTGGGTCTATTTTTATTAACGCAAAAAAATAAAAATAATATCAGAATAATCGACTGATTACCAGAATAATCGTTCTAACAGCCCTAGTCTAGACTATAACGTTATAATGTAGTAAGAAAATGAATTGCTCGTCTGCGACTGATTGTGACTTGAATACTTGATCGAGTAGATATGATCAAAAACAAAGCGAGACTAGAGTTACATCCTGATGCTGATCGTTGTCCTGATGTGCTAAAGATCTCGCAGAGTAACTCTCTGCTTATTCGTTGGCTGCTGCTGTCTGTGTCCCAGCCAATCACCAGCTCAGAAACATGCGTCATCATCTGATGCTGTATAGTCTCAAAGACAAACACAAGCTGATGTCTAACAGCTGTTCTTTGTTGTCTTAGGGATCATCACACCACCGCTGAAGATGAGCTGGAGAGTGTGAAGCCCAACTGTTAAACATCTGTTGCTTTATAAACTTATGAATAAATTATATTTCATTACAGAAATACGTGTGTGTGTGTATTGTGTGCAGTTGTGGTCTGTTAAGAAGCTGTACTCACTTTTGTAATATACTGACGTCAACAGCACAACAGGCCAATCATTGTGTGAAAGGGATATTTTTGTGTATGTAATATACAATTATTCAATGTAAAAAGAGTTATTACATCCATTTTAGCAGTGTTTAAAGAACGTCATAAATGTAAGTGCTGTCATAGCATTGGATGTTTACAGGGTAGTTTTGTTTTTAGTTTGTTCCAAAAGTTTTGTGAAATTTCAGTCGCATTTATAAAATGTGAGGAAATGTGGTATAGAAAGAGCCCATTTATTTATCTGGTGTTTTCTTAAAAATGTATTTTATGTGTCGATTTCAAAATGTCTAGAAAAAACCCCCACTAAATATTTAATAGCAATGATTTGTTGACAGGCTGTCAAAAGCATTAGTTTTATTTCCTCACAAAAGCATTTTTAGCAAACTGAAGCTTTTCCTTCAACGTCTGTTAAAAAAAAGATGGCCTCATTGTCAGTGTGCCACTGCATGACTTTTTTTTTTGTTGTTTTTAAACCTTGGAGATCTTGTTTTATTAGAAAATATACTAATGTATACACAGTGTCTAAGTTAACATAACATCCACTCATTAATCAGTAACTGAAGTTATATTCATATCAGAATTATCCATGCATTTTCCAAAATGCTTATCCTTTGTAGCAGGGGTCTCTAAACTAGATCCTGGAGGGCTGCGGAGTTTAGCTCCGTCTTGCCTCACACCTGCCTGGAGTTTGAAGTATACCTGGTAAGGCCTTGATTAGCTGCTTCAGGTGTGTTTGATTAGGGTTGGCCCTCCAGGACCGTGTCTGCTGACCCCTGCTTTGTAGCGTCACAGGTGAGGAAGCACCCGGACAGACAGATGGCCCGTCCATCACACTCACACCTGTGGACAGTTTATAGTTTCCAATTCACTTATGCATGTGTTTTTTGAGAAGCTTGCTGCGAGACAACTCCATGTCAGAATGATAATTCTGATCATACTGAAAATTCATGAAAAATGCAAGGCTTTTTTAAAATTATAATGTCCAGACAGGTGCTGTAGACCTTTGTCTCCTGGAAGAAATTAATTAAATTTGTCACGGACCCAGACCCTTCTTGCATATGTTATACAAGACAAGTTATACAAGAAGATTGAAATTATAACTTTTATTGGTTTAATACATATCAAAAATATCTTACAACTGAGCCTTTTTGGGGATGAAGGCATTCGTGTGTCCTTTTCCTTTGCTGTAAATAACTGCTAAACCGCTCATGATATAAACCACTGGGAGAGCAAACAATGATTTTTCAATAGTGTCAATACAATTGAGGGGGAAAAAACCTACTAAAAAAAAAGTAGTTTTTGCATTAATGGAACACCTGAAAAGCACATTACACTGACATCACAACATATAGTAACGATGCTGCTACCTTGAAAAAGCTATTTGTGGCCTCGTATGTCACAGCCACAACATACTTCACATTCCCACAAGTTAACGTATGCTGTGGCCTCTACATGCTACGCTGTTCTGACAGGTTCTGTGGGTTCTGGTTAGGGTTAGATAAGCACAGTAAACATCAACCAAACCCATCCCTTGCCGGACACCTCAATAAACAAGAGCCTGGTTCTGTGCTTGACGTTAACTCCGCCACAGTACAGCTATCTATATAATCTGATTTGTCCCCTAACATGCACATCTTAATTGGGCAGAAAAGCAATTAAATTATTGTACTTGACTAATAGCAGAATATACCGACCGAAGCCATGAAACTACACGTCTTGTGAGGTCCACGGTCCTGATCGAGCGCACATGAACAAGCTGATCTCGGTGTGCAGGACTGATGAAAGGCCAGTGTGTTTGGTCAAGGATTAAAAACCTCTGAACTGGAACAGGAGTAAATAACAACAATGTATTCTTGGGGTGAGCATCACTTTAACCTCTCATCTCACTGTGAGCGAACAGTTCATCTGTCGTTTATTTCAAGGCCATTTATTATAATACTCTCATAATGTGTGTCCATTCTACAAATCTAAACAAACCTGCATATAAGTGAGCTAAGAAACGAAAGCATTAGAGAAACACGGATAGTGGCAGCCCCTAAAACCTCAGGCTGAAGTGAACGCATACGAAAAGGTAAGATGTAAAGAAAGTAAATGTGATTATGCGGTGATTGTGCTCGAGTGTCTCAATAGTTTGGTTTCTTGTTGATAAGCAGGCAAAGGGAGGACAGCGCCGCCCCGAGTTTGGAGGCTTCGCTGCAGGCGGTGGGCAGCAGGGTGTAGTCCGTCAGACGCTGGAAAGCCTGAAACAGAGAAGAAGAAAATATAACAAACACAGCTCCGGCCAAACTATCACACAGTCAGCTGTGAGGAACGCAGCTTTCTTTGACGTCTAGAAACGCAACTGTCAGCTGAAGCCAATGTGACAATGAACAAGATTTGCATTTACTCAGATATGTGTTAGCGTCTAGCAACTAGTTTGACAGGAAAGAAAAGTCAGTAGACATCCCATTAACTATAAGTAGCTTTTCAACTACACTTCAGTTAACTCGCACTCGAGTATCAGCAGGCCGTTAGGTTAGGGTTAGGCTTGGCAGAATACTTCAGTCAGTCGCATGTCCATCATAATAAAGTGTTAGCAGACGGTCTACTACAGTGCATGCATAATAATTAGGAAAGTTGATAATCTTATATTTTTCCAAGCACATTGATTTGACCAATTCCAGGCTGGAAGTGAAAAACACTTTATATTCAGGTGTGAGCAATTAAGCAGGTATTCTTTTACAGATAACATGAGCCAAAAAGAGAGAAACCTCAGATGGAAAAGTAAGAAATTATTAAATGCACAAGAGAAATATTCAAAACTAATGCAATACTAGAATTTGCAAAGTTAAGGCATGACCATTGGACTTGCATAATAATATCAACTTATCAACATGCATAATAATTATGCACGCACTTTAATGACTGCTAGTTGACGTGGAGTTGCAAAGTTACTGACAGTAAGCAGAATGTCTAAAGTGGAGAAGAGCATTTATTTCAAATGAAATCTTCTCTAACATTATAAATGCCTTTAGTGTCACTTTTGATCATTTTAAATTGTCCTTGTTAGAAGTTTTTGTAAAAAACATTCGGTTTCCACTAAAAATATGAAGAAGCACAACTCAATATTGTGTGAAGTTACACTAAAATCAAAATACTTAGAAGAATGGTTTTGCATTGATGACGAAAGCCCAAAACAGGCTTGTGTTGCTGGTTATTGTGTTTACTGCACATGCTCTGTTACTCACAGGAACACTGTTGGGACACTCCTCGGCTGTGGGGTGCAGGAGGAAGTCCACTTTAGCAGGACCTCTGATGTAAATGCAGTTGGCAGCGACATCCTCGGGTACAGACAAGATCTCATAGTGATGGTCAGTCAGCTGCTCCATCACCTGAAACGAAAGGCACTCTTAGATAACGTCACCATCTCCTCGGAAAGGCTGTACGTTACGAAGCGATTATGTCCCGTATTTGACTAGCGCACACACTCACTCGGAGTGTTTTCTTGGCCCCGTCGCTGCTGCTGATGATGATGGTATCGGGGCCGGCCATGGAGCAGATGTTCTTCAGACGAGAGCCTCCACACACGGGCACAGTGGACACCGCGAAGTCCTGAGCACACACAGCACCAGACCACTGTTATCTGCCTTGCGCTGGTAATCTGCTGTTATTAGCAGTGCTCCATAAGGCAAACCCTGAGTATTAAAGGTTAGCATCCCAGGCAATGGACATGAATGACACCTTCAGTGCTGCAGCTTGCTGAGGAGAGGGATGTTGTTACCTTGCGATTACCTACCTGCACTAAAAAGGAGAGCCAAGCCATATCCACAGAGCAGAAGACCACAGGCTCCAGGCTGCTCTCTACACACTTCAGACAGCAACCACTCACAAGCACTGCAATGCCGTTTCTTACTATAACGCTGTTATACTCTGTCAGTAATCCACTTTACACATTCTACTAACTGTAAGTAACTTTGCAACTACATGTCAACTAACTCTCGTTAGAGAACGAGTAGATGGTTAGGGTAGAGCAGTAGAGTAAGCTGACATGTAGCTGCAAAGGGGAGACCATCCAAATAAAGTGTTCGCAGACCGTCTCCTAATGACCGCGAGCGGACAGTCTTGCAGCTAGAAGAACGTCTAAAGTGAACTACTGAAATACAGAGAAGCACCTTGTGATCATCTGACAAAACAGCAAGAATTCAATTCAAAACATTTAAGAAACGAAACTCATTAAAAAATAATAATTGATGAGATAAGTGTCTGCTAAATGATTAAATATAAAATAATTGTTCTAATGTGCACAACAAGTCTCGCATACACACAGAGGTTAAACTGGGATTGTTATGTTTGGGGCTCTGACTAGGGCCGTATGAAATGCGTTTTAATTTTTTACATTCTAATTTTTCGGTGTTTTAATGGTTAAATTAAGTTTAATTAACCAAAAATTAATTAATTAATTGTTTAATTAATTGAAATCATGAAACTTAGTTAACAGCACTTTATTAAAAGTTTAACAAAAAATCTAATTTTTGGGGGCCTTTTTTAAATCCTTTTTTTTTTAAATTAAATTCAGTTTTACTGGATTATATTTTAATGGTTTAATTAAATTTTAATATCCAAAACTTTTTTTTTTTTTTTTTTACAATAATAGCACCATTAATCAATAATCTGCACCATTCATTCACACAGACACGCAGAACATGCAGGATTCATATTTAAATAGTATTTTGTGGTTCAATATTCACAAACACTAAGTGTATCGATTTATTGATTCAAAATCGGAATCCGAATTCAACAGTAAATTCCATTTTTATGACCCGATTCTGAGATTCTGTCAGTGTTTTCCGCATCATGGGCCCTAACTGAATTCGGCCCCGGCCCAAATTAACCCCTGCATGTACAGCATTCTAATCAGCCAACACTAACCCTGCGTCACAATGTTCATACTATACATCCTAAATAGTATGTGAGATTACAATAAGTGTGTCCCAAAGCATAGTATGTTGAAAAGAGTATGCCAAAAGTCTACTATTTCAGGTCGATTTTTAAAGTGTGGATCTGTGCACACTCTAATGGCTAAAATTGCCCACAATCCATTGCGCTTGGGCGAAGGATTCAGTCTAGAACTACAAACAGGAATAAAATGCGTTAGAAAAACTACAAACGTGGCGGATGAGCGCGATCGACCGTTAGGTAGAGAGGTTTACAAAAAGTGGTTTGAGTTATTAATAAATCAACATTTAACCTGGTAAAAAATATTTATTACCCGTGTTATATTTCATCTGCAACAGCCATGTGAACTTTTATAAACATCCAATTGGTTGTTAACTTTTAAATGCATCATTATTCAGAAAATACGAGTAGAGTTCTCGCCATGAAAGAGAACAGACCGGCAGATCAACGAGCTACTTTTTTTCTCTCCAATACGGTATGAAATGAAATGTGGAGAATGTTAATGTGACGGGATGATTGACAGGCCAGTTTACAGTAACAGGTGCGACGGAGCGGTCCGTTAAACATGCAGTTGTGTGACATGATAGTATGTCCCAAAGCTTGCCTACTCTTCTACTACACACTCAAAAGTGTGTACTTTTTCTTCACCAAAAGAGTACATACTTTAAGGGCGTAGTATAGGTAGGCACATTGGGACGCAGCATAAGAGACCCAACTCAAGCGAATCACAACGCTCACCTTGAAGGTGTCGGCCAAAACCTCCGCCCCACGGTGATTGGTGTGTTTCGAAATGCCCACAAAGAACTCTTTTCCAGTGAAGAGGACGTCGCTTCCCTCCAGAGTGGCTCCAGCAGAGCCGCCCTCCTCGTCGCCCATCTCCAGCACCGTCAGCTTCAGCTCGCTCAGGACGCGCCTCACGGCCTCCGCCTGGAGAAAACACAGCGCTGAGCCCCAGTCACGCCCGAGTGTCCCGCAGCCCCGCGAGCGGCCCTTACCTCAGCGCGCCTCTGCTGTTTGAGGGGTCGCGTGACGAGCGCCGTGTCGCCCTGGATCACAGCCACGTCTTCGATCCGCCAGCTCTCGGGCAGCTCCGAGGCGGCTGGGATCTCTATCAGCTGCAGCCCCACCTTCTGCCTCAGCGCACCTGTCAGCACCCCCATCTGACGCTGAGCCTTGGCCAGGTCCGTCTGAAGCCCTTCTCCACCCTCCGCCAACTTCCCAAAGGATTCTGGGATACCTCGGACCACAGCATGAGTGAAGCAGCCGTACGGATATATGTTGGCCATGACGGCGTGTATATGAATGGTGTGTGTTTATGACAAGCCTGAATGTTTGTGTGTGTGTGTGTGTGTGTGTGTGAGGGACTCTGATTCACAAACTGAGCAAGTTTGAAGTCAGTGAAGGACAGTCTTGGAGTGGAAGGGATTTGAAGCCAACAGCAACTGGATCAGCAAATCATTCTCGACGTCCCTGAATCCACAGACAGACACCTCCAGGAGTGTGTTCGTCCCTTTAATACTGCCTGAGACAGAGGAAATAAATTGAGAGAAATTTTAAAAAAGCATATTTTGAAGAGCTATAGACCAAAACAATTAACGTGTGAATCTTTGGGTCTAGGATCTGAGATGAATCGACCTGATGCCGTTTGAGAGCTAAATTAAAAACCCTTCAGCGATCAAACTGAATAAATACTGTCTTTGCACCTGGACTTTAAAGTGGACTCAAAGATATTTTTCAGTTGTCGGTGTCATTCATTCCACATTAGTTTTATCAAGTAAGCAGCTTTAAACCATTCAAGTGCATAACTGCACTGAACAAATCATTTAAAGTTTTTTTTTTCTACCTTGCATCTGTTATAAAATGTTTACAGCTCTGTCTGTGGATTAACTGTTTTCAAATGAACTTGGGGTAAATGTTATGCATACCATTTTAGCATATGTGTGTGTGACACAAATTATATCACGTGTGTGTGTGTGTGTGTGTGTGTCTCCACAAAAACATGCAGCAAATCTACTTTGTTTCTAGCTTGTAACCAGAGCAGTAGCTACTCTTTAACAACTGTATCCACACTGTCAGGAAAAACAAAACTGATAAAACTGCCGAATCTGGAAGTGTAGTCTACTACAATCAAACTACACCACCACCGGTAGCGTCCAAACACAGACGAGAACACCCCACGAACAACACATCTGCTTGTCTGGGTAACATCTAACATACTTCTGCCGATATCGGTCTTCACCACCGGTGCAAACATTAACAAAACCCGAAGTCACTGCACTTTTCCCGAGACTCGCAGAAACGAAATGTTTGTGTAAAGTCGCCGCTGATACACAAAAGCGGTTCAACAGTTGTCCAAAGTGTCTCGGCTGCCAAAGTTGACGCCCTGTTGAAACACGACGAACTCGAGAAACAAAACCCTACCTTACGACTCGATGAAGCGCGTTAATTCGGTTTGTTTCCGTGAACGCGCTGAGCTGTTTTGACCGCGGCGCACTAACACCACACCGTTATTCTCCTCTTTCCCTTCCCCCTCAGTCCATCATCCTGTCCAGTCCCTTTCCTGTCCTCCTGCCTGACCAGAAGCGGTCCTGGGGACCCACTCTCATAACCAGGGGACGCAGTCTTCCTACATTGTTTTGTAACATTAGCCTACCTCAGAGCCGAAGTGAGACGGCGCTTCTTGAAATTTGCCAAACCCTGATCCGGATTAAATACATTCCTGACCATCTTTCAGGATCTTCCACTTACTTACCAGTCCTGTCGTTTACAGTGCCACACCCCCATCGCTCGCTGAGGCTGGACTGGAAACTTAATTAAACAGTTCTTAAAGCTGGGGGAGCACGGAGGCACATTCACGCTAAATAACCAGCGTTCAGGGAGCTCTGGGCTATGACACAGTTAACCAGCCCTAGTCTGCAGCTGTTCTCTAATCCACTCTTTTAATATGTAGGTCAGGTTTAGCTGTGTCCTCTGTCTAGTCAAAATGCAGATTATTTGTGAAATGTATCTGCTATAGATGTTGTTTTGTTATTATGGGGTGGTGGGTTGACCTCAGACCCTCAGGAGGATTTGGGGGAATGCTTTCCTACAATGAAATCTTTTTTTTCTTTTTAGTTAAATGCATCTTTTGGGTGTATTTAACAAGCAAAGTTAAGAGGCTATACCACTTTCACAGACAAAACTGAACATATTGTATGTCTTTATACACTGATCACTGACACGGAAGATTGCTCACTAAAAACCCAATGTTGTAGGTCAACTTTAATTTTGATGTTTACTTACTTTTAAATTTTTGTTTTTTCATTAAAACCATCACTTTGTTCATTCAGAAGGAGGGATTTATCGCATGAACCAATCATGCCTAATCATATTCAATCACCCTCACATGACTTTCCCCCATTCGTTCTCTATTACCCCACCAAACCCAGCCGGGAAATAAGTACAAAAAACACATCACATTTCTCCTGCCTTTGTACTGTGTTTTTTGTACTTATTGTTCTGTTATTTTACCCTCTGCTGTCGCTTTAGCAGGCATTTTTAATGTCTTATTTTGTAATATTTGCATTGTTTTATTTTTGTGCTATGGATTATTTTGTGGTCCAGTTGTTTGAGGAGGTATTTAATAAAAGTAGCTACTTAATAAAAAGTAGGCTATTGAAGGAAACAAGTACTTTGGTTCTGATATCAAGCGAGGTGATGATGGTGAAGTCAATAAAGCACTTATCAGATGAACAGATGGAGTAAAAAGAGTCTAACAATGCCCTTGGCGAAAAACTGCATTTATTAATGTTTATTTCATTAAAATGAAGTAACATTACATTACATCAGCCAGTGTTACAAAGTTACACTACATTTTTGTCATTAGAAGAGTAAAATCTAACTCTAAAAAGTAGGCCTACATGGTTTCAATGTAAATGTAACAGAATATAGCATTAATAACCTCATGATTCATGGTTTTTGTGTTTTTGCCAAAACAACATCACAAAACTATTTTAGAGATCAAAAACAAGTTTGGTTCATTATGAATTATACGAGTCGCCACAGTCTAAAAAATTAATGGGAAACTGTAAATACACAAAACGTTTTCTCACTCATTGTGCATTATGATGCTTTATTTGTGCTTCATCAGTCCTCATACATGGAACGGGTGGTTTTCAAGAATTGGTAAAAGTTTATAGACCACGTGAAATTCATATATGGGTTCAGCGGCTTTTAGTTCCTGTGTACAGGGTGTACATAAGCTGATAAGAAAGCTTTTAGCAAATAACACATTTCAAATTTCCAGTCTGGAGGTGATGATACACACCAGCATTTCTCCGTGTATCATCACCTTTACTCTCCCTGAAAATCTGAGTAAAATTGCTCTCATGTTCTCTCATGCACTTGCGGGTGTGTCCAAATTTGTACAATAAAATATACAATAAAAAGCTCTCATACATGAATATCACTCCCTGTAATATTAGCTGCCACTGACAAGCAGCAACCAATAAAAAAGTGCTTCATGGCTGTGAAGTAAACCACATCCTATAGTCTAATTAATCCTTAGCCCTTCGCTGTCTCACCCTGTTTCAGAAGAAAATGCAGTTAGCAGTGGTTTTCAAACTCAGAGCCTGCACTGCACGTTTTTAACCCTGATCAGATCTTGAGTGTCTGAGAAGGGAAACATCCACAATGTGCAGCGCTGGGAAGATTTGAAAAACCCTGCAGTAAATAAAACTGCACCCAGTGAGGCAATTTCACAGGACCTTCAATGAAAGGAGTCAGTCATTGAAAAAGATGTATTATACATAACAATTTAGCACTGGTGCTGATACGGTCCGATAGCAACAGGACATTTTACTGTTTGCACATTTCAGACAGGCTGATTCTTTTCTGCTGGTTACATCATTGTGCCAGAAGGTGGCATCTAGTGACTTAAGGTCCGTTACGTAACACCAAGGACGATAATGATAACGATATAATGATAACGATATAATGATAACGATAACGATAACTATAACGTTAACGATATAGTTTTAAAAATCGTTCTAAATTTAAAAGAACAGCCGAGTCCACACCACAACTGTAATGAGAATGGCACAGAGGAACAATATCATTGGATTCACTTTCAAAACAATTTTTCCCAGCTGATGAATGATAAAAAAACATTGACAGCTAATCAGAATCCATCCTGCTTTAACGAGCTTGAGGCGAACTTGTGAATCACTTTCAATAAAACATTTGCATTCGGTTTGTAAACCATTTTCTGTGCATGCTGTTGTGGTGCGAAGCTTTGTTTCTCCCAACACTAACTTCTTGTTTATTGGATTGCTAAAGCAATAAAAACAATATACGAGCAAGTCATGCTGTGGGTCTGAATCTGCTTGTTCAGTTGTGAGGTATCGAGTATCTCAACAGCTCTACTTTCCGCTGATCGTTTAAAAACGTTATTTTACCACAGTTTTCTGGACACCAGCACTTTAATGATTCTTTAAAAATGAATCGCTGCACAGAGATAAAGGTTAGGATCATGATTGTCAGTAGTAGTACAGCAGTGAGAGTATAGTAGCATTTCTTCCTGTTTGTTTTTAGGATCTGAAGGAGGCCACTGATACACAGACAGCTCAGAATGACACAGCCAGGGGAATAGAGCAACAGATCGAGACAAAGAGAGAGACAGAGACTAGCTGAGGATAGACAGGATTAAAGAAAAGACCATCTGTCCGTCCCTCGTTTCTCAAGCAAAACCAGCACACAGCCTCACGTAAGCCACACAGTCACGTCCTCTTTGGCTGCACCTGCATGTGCTTGATTCTGTTGGGAGTGAGCAGTGTCAGTCCAGCAGAGTCGGAGATATCTTCATGCTGTGTCTGAGATTTGCAATGGTGTTTGTTTGTGTGTGCCTCTGGTATAATCACTAGTAAACCGTTTATCGTGACTGTGTGTCACGCTTGTGTCACAAGGTTGCTGTCATTTGATTTCCCTGCTGCGCTGCATGCCTGTAATTTGGAACAAACAGGCTGTGCATTTGTTCGCTGTTGTGCTCACAAACACACATATACACTGCTTTTTAAGCTGCAGTAGTGGCGGCACCTCATTATAACAATTATGAAAATGTCTTAAAAAACAGATGTCAGATGTTCTGTGTTTTCTAACGGCCAATTCACACTGCGCCGACGTCTGCTGGGCTTTGTCTGATCAGCGTTTGTTTTCATTGATTGATCGTGTTGAATCTGCATTTGTGGGGACTTGTTGGACCTGTGTCTGTCGGTGCAGTGTGAAGTGGCCTTTAATTGACTCCAGCTCAGTTCTCAAGTGATCGTCACTAAATCAAATTAAACCACCAGGGTGGAGTCCAAGCTGGTCAAAGCCCACCACAATCCCATTGTGATTTCAGATCTAGACAACAGCAAACCAAAAGCTGTGGGAGTTTCACAGTGGCGTCCGTTTAGATTCTGACTCCATCGTACTCAATATTACATGCCTGGAATTGGGAAAGAGAAACTGCTCAATTTGACTTGGAAGAATAGGAAAGGTTGACTCTCCCGGCTTTCTGGTGATCCGAGGGAGACACACATCATGATGAAATCTAAAGGATCCCTCCTCATCCTCATCGGCTGTCTGCCTTTAGCAGGTAGGATGCATCTAAACATGGAGATTATTATTCATTCAACCTAAGAAACTCGTGATACTTATCATTTTTATGTCGCCTCTCTGAAGACGATGTGCTTGGTTGGTGTAGTGATGAATGTAGGCTTTTAGCTGGAGCTGTTTTCTAATGATAAAAAAACATCACTTTGAGTTTTTGCCATTCAAGGCCTAATGAATGAGAGTATAGACTAAGATTCGGATATATTCCTAACTTCATCAGTATCTTCTTAATTCACATGTCTGGAATGAATGATGCACAACTATATCCTATAAGAGTTCAATACCTTGATTGCATGTGGCTATTCAGATCTAGTGTCCTCTAGAAGAATTAGGACTTTTTTAAACTGCACGTGACCCCCGGTCTCCTCTACTTTGGCTCTCAACTCTGTGTCAGGAGAAACCTTCGATTTTAGCTAAAAGAGGTGTAGACAGAAAAGCATGGGTGAGGAAGGGTGAACGGGATCAGGACTCAAACCCTGCTCGCCATGTGTTAATGGGGCACACAGACCACTGCACCACTGCTCTGACACCAGGGACCAGTTACATAAATTGAGGGCCAGATTTTCCAACAGCTTGTGCAGTGCAAACCCTCTTTTGGCATAAACCCCCCCCCCCCCCCCCCCCCCCCAAAAAAAACAAAAAAAAACACTGTCAGGATCTACTAAAGATGTGCAGTCAAAAATTAGTGATGCAAAGGCCTGTACACATCTGTGCGGGTGATCTTATTGCATATGCATTTGTAGAAGTGTCCCATTCAGACACCCTTTCGGAAAAATATTAACAAGAATCAGGCAACATGATTTACCATAGTTTGCGGTAGTATTTGCTCCGTTATTCACCACCCAAAAGCCTGTGTTAACCCATTTTGCACCTGACAAGGCTGTGATTGTTGATGCCAGAAGGAGGCACCGCAGACGAGAGCGTGATAGAAGGGAGAGAATGCATTTATCTGGAATGCCAGAGGAAGACATTATCTGAACGTATACTTAGTCAAATTTGCACTGCTCTTGGTTTTGCATTGGAAATGACATCTGTGTTCTCAGTAAATAACCCGCAGAACGTTTCACTCCCGTCAGAGCTCTTGTGAGACTGCGCTCTCACGCTAATTTGCCTTTTTGTTTTCAGTAAATCCAGTCCTTAGTCTCTATGTTACGACTGTGTCTTAAGAAGTAGCTGACCAATCTGAATAATAAGACACACTACCCCTTGGTGAACTCACCAAGGGGTAGTGTGTCTTATTATTCAGATCGGACCAGATTAAGTTTTTAGGTAACCAACTTAAATTATGACCAGTTTTAAAGGGGTCATGAACTGAGAAAACAAAATTCCCTTGATCTTTTGACATGTAAGAGGCCATTGTAACCTTTAATGAGAACGTTTTGAGTTCTGAAACTTAGTCTAAAAACAGCTTTTATTGAAGCCAATTTGCCAAAATGACAGCTCGTGCTACTCTGTGATGTAATAGTGTGGCTAAGCACCACCTCCAAATAAGAAGATCAACGCCTGCCTCTACATCGCTTTAGCCCCGCCCACTAATTCTACATTGCTGCCTGTTTAGCCCCGCCCACCGAGAGAGGCGAATGCGCAGATCTACGCAGAAAGTAAACTATAAAGATGCTCCGAAGATGAACAAGACGCTGTGTAGTGCCAAGCCATGGAAACCTTCTGATCCCAATATTAGGAAGGAGTGAATGAACTTAATTTTTAATGAAGATCCAGACCATGTCATTTGTTCACTTCATTTTACAGTGCATTCGTTTACAAACAAGGCACAATTCGAAGATTGAAACTGATAGATGATGCTGTTTGATTATATGGGATCCGACAGTTATGTCGCATTGAGTAACAGTTTCATTACGTGATCACTATTGCTTTGTCTGTTAAACAGATTGCTCGATATCAGTATTTATGTGTTTTTGATCTAAATCACATCAGCGTCCATCTGTGAGGAATGTAGGCTGTCAATCATAACTATTAGCCAATCACAGCAGGGGGTGTTCACTTCCGAGTCTACAATCCTCCTCCACAGCTATTCAAACAGAGCCTTCTGATGAGGGGCAAAAACAGCACAGAAAATAGACTATTACTTCTAAATTATGATGATTTTTTTTTTTTTTATGTAAAAACTTATAACATTATAAGTGGACCCCAGAGAACAGTACAAAATAAAATCAGAGGCAGTTCGTGATCCCATTAGAGGACTAACATGTAAGACTGGTCTAAGTATTTCATGTATCAGAAGCTGATTCTGCGACATTCACTGACGGCCCTCCCTCTCTTGCAGTGCTGTCCTTGAGATGCTACACATGCATGTTTCCAGCCATCTCTCCTCTGGACTGTCTGAAGTTCCCCCAGGAATGTTCCGCGGGCCAGCGATGTCTTGCCAGCACAGCTGTAGGAGTTAAAGGTCAACTGAACCGAACACTGCGCAGACAGTCACTGCACCATTGTACTGACTGATTGACAAATGGAGCAGAAGAATGAATCAGCTGAATATTAATCAGCACCGTCTGTGGGAATGTGTGATCCTGATTTGATTTATTTTCCCACACCATCATGCACACACAAGATACTTACATCTCATGTGTGTGTGTGTGTGTGTGTGTGTGTGTGTGTGTGTGTGTGTGATGGAAGGTGTGGGAAAGTAGTAGTGAAGCTTTGTTCTGAGTATGAATTACAGTACCGATGTTTTTAAGGCGAGTTCTGCACTCGTGAGTAACAGGGTGTACCCTAATAAGCCGTCTGGACCTGATTTTGCAGAATAAAATAACACTGCGTAACATGTTTAGCTTTGCAAGCAGGGTGTTTACTATCAACAAAGACGGCTACATATTGTCACTTTATTGTCATTCTAGCCATATGAACTAGATTATCTGAAAAACATGTAAAATGATAAGCGGCAGGTGATTTATTTCTCATCAGGAAAGCCTGTGGCTGTCGATGGCACAATAATAGTCCAGCACGAGGCATGTTATAGCTTGTTCCAATAATGATACAGCAGTTATTTTTCCCAAGTGCGGATGACTATAATGTGAATATGTCTTGTTTACTTGATAATAACTGCCACAAATGAAACACCTGAAAGTCTTTTTTAAGGTTCAATGTCACAAAGCTCACAAGCAGCATATTGTCACAGCCTGGAAACTTTGTTTTCCAATGGACCGACAAAAGCCCTGTAATCCTGGAACTTCTGGGCGTCGGATCTGTTTACACACGCTTTTCTCACCAAAATTCACAGAGGCTTACATGATGCTCAGGGGACGAAGAAGAATAGTTTTAAAAAATACTTTCTGTATATCATTAAACAGGCAAGTAACATTGAAAAGATTAATTTATGAATGTTAATTTCAGTATCAAAACAAACGAACAATATCTGAAATTAGCTCATAAGTATTGTAATAAACAGTATTTCAGAATTTATCTGCATTTATGAAGAAAATAATACTGTAAGTCCATTTCTGGAGGTGGAAAGAATTTCGTTCCGGTCTGGCTATAACATCACAACACAATCTTATACTGTCTGAACAGGCACAGAAGGTTTGTGAAGTCAGACGGTAATTTACAACTCAGCCGTCACCCAAGAAGCATTTGTAAATTCACACCACGTGTAGTTCTGCTGGAACTGTGTCACATACATGTGCCATTGAGCTTCATGTTTGCTGAAATATTTTTGCATGACCTCTTGCAGTTTTTTTTGGTAACTTCATATTTTGTTGGTGCAAAACCACATAATCAGCAATGATAAATACAGCTGGAAAAAAAAAACAATAGAACCATCACAGAAAATTCTAATGTTTCCACTACAAATACCATTACAAACTATCAACTTTTAACCATTAAAACATGGTTTTCTGTAGTGTGTTGTGGGACATATTCCATCAGGATTTATTGGTTTTAACAAGCCACTAGTAGAAGGTGGCCAGTTACCAGTAGAGACCCACAGGGTCCATTACAGTTCCCATTATAACCAGTAAAACCATTACACATTTTGTGATGGTGTCTATTGTTTTTATTTCAGGTGCAAATTTATTTCAAAAGCACACTGTGATCTCAGCCCCTTGATTGGGACGCCCTGCGTCAGCACTGAGATGTGATGTTTGTGTGTGTCCAGGGTCAGTGTCTATTGTCCTGTACGAGCGGAGCTGTGCCCCCCCATCACAGTGTGACCTGAGCGGAGAGAAACACGCGGCAGGAATACACTTCAACTACACCAACGAGTGCTGTGACACGGATCTCTGCAACACTGCTGCTCCCATCAGCTCCCCCCCCTGGACAGGAGCAGTGCTGAGCCTCTGCGGGACGGCCCTCCTGCTCGGGCTGGGGTGAGGAGCTCTCACTCTCACGAGGTGCTGCTTCACCATCAGCAAAGTCTGAGATTCAGAAACACAGCATACCAACACTGTCTGTTTAAAACCAATGCATCCGCTCAAATTTGACATGCACACAATACTGAAACTGTAAGTCCATCTACACACTTTCTTGCATACGCCATGCTTGAACGGAAGTGCCTGCAACCACACACACACACACACACACACACACATACACACACACACACACACACACACACACACACACAGAGTGAGTTAAGGCTCATGAGAATGAGTCATGTATGCTCAAAATACTGAAACTCTTCTTCTAAATATAAGCGGTTAAACCCACACAACTGCTAAATCTAACAGCTAATTTGCTTTATTTTTGCTGTAAATACTAATGACAGTAACTGTTTTTGTCATTTTTATTAATTATAGAAACATAATTCCATATTCTTCACATGAACTGGCTGTTTCCGAGGCTGTTCCATTCCTGTCGAGCACAACACAATATTTTCTGTCCTTTTTTACTCATTTTCAAGTTTTTTTTAAATAAATCTTTTTTACTCTTTGAATTAATTTAATTAAACAATATTAAACCTGAAATATCTAAACATGAAGGATCAAGAAAAAATACTCAGCACTTCATTTTTTTTTTAAATTTTAAATTTATTATAAACTGTATTGCTGAATAACAATTTTAGAAATGCAGGAAGAAAATGACTTTGTTGTAACATCCCTCTAATCAATAAAATCCTCACTAATCAATATTTGCACCGATGTTGTGTTGTCCATTTGAGTGCAGAGTAATATTTTGAAATGACCATTGAGTGGTTAAGAGGAAGTGAAAACAGAAGTGCACGGGGAGAGGGCTGGGGATAAAGCATGATAATATATATAAAAATATCTTGGTAAGGTCATCTTAGAAACAGGCTGAATCAACAGCAGTCGTTACTGTCACTGGTTTCCTCTTTTTCAGAAGGCAACAAATGTGCATGTATTTCATAACTCTCCCCAGACAATAAATAAGAGTGTTTTCAATGTAGACGTCGACAGTCATAATTAGAGATGGAAGAATATTCTAGTGACTCCAATTTGCACTTGCATCATATCATATAGCTACAAGATGAGACTGTCGACTGGGGCAGTAACTGATCGAAAAGATTTTCAGAGAATAACTTATTTTAGTTTTTACTTCTCACATAATGTATGAAACTTTATATGGAGTACTTTTATGACACCTCCATAATTTTGTAACATATCAGTCAATGGAATGTAAAGAGCAGCTTGAAAACCAGTTTATGAAATGTACGCGACCAAAGCAGCCGTGAGCGAAAAGCTGTCATTACAGCGAGAGGCAGGGACAGTAATGGAAGGAATGAGGCAACAACATCCTGTCTGTAACTGCTAGCAATGCACTCGTCCATAAACCGGTGAAAAATACTGAAAAACAACCACTGTTGCTGCCTGTAAAATATTTGATGATATTTTGTAACATATGAGTACATAAACAGAAATGACCTTGCAGTTCAGCTGCTTTAAAGAAATATGAACTATAATGCTGCCTTCACATGCTATTGGAAATTCGATAATTCCCTCTTCTTAAGTCGTGACTATTGTGTTCAGGTGCTTTGTTGTCGGAAAGAATTGAGGATGCCATTGTTTATAATCACATTCACAACAAAGGCATAATGTAGACAAGTTAAGGTTGCTTACGGACTAAAATGGAAATAGTTTTCAACCATACATCCCACTGTATAGTTTTACCGCACTATCTATTCTACTCTGGAATACTGGTGAAACACATGCTGTTTTCACTGTGTATAAAACATTCAACATGCTACAAAGGATTCTTCATATTAAAATAGCCTACTACTTTAATGACAAGAGAAGGCAATGAAATATAATAATAAAGCAAACACAGCAGAAATCCTTGAGGCCCGTCCATCTCGGGAATTTGGGTATTAAAATGATTTACAAACTACAAAGTTCATCAAAGCACACTTTTTTCTAGAAAACTCGTATTTGCGTTAATTGCGAGAGCATGTGAAGGCAGCATAAGACCATGTTTAGTTGAAAAGTGAGACCTCAGTCAGTGCAAACATACTCAGAACATACAGGAACCAACTGAAACACTAGGACAATCTGGAAAGAGAATTGGTAATAGCGCACATGAGTGTGTGACTGTGTGTGTGTTTCCTTCTTCTTTCTATTTGAGCGCCTTCACGACGGAGGAGTAGGCCACGTGTATCTCCTCATCGCTGGGACAGGTGGAGGAGAACTCCTCTCGGGCGTACGCCGCATCCAGGTATCGCCACAGAGACGTCAGCGAGCGAGGGATGGAGAAACCTCGAAACTTCTGACACACCACCTGAGAGCCAGAAAAAAGAGGCTGAGCATTGCATTCCTCAGCTCTTTTGCTTAAGCATTGGTCTGCCGGCTGTCTGTCTCACTTTGACGATGTGGAGCTTGGGCAGCAGGTTGCAGTCGGCCAGAGTGAGCTCCTGACCGTCCAGGAAGGGGCGGGAGGAGGAAGTGACATCGTCAGCGCTGTTCTCGTCGATCTCGTCCGGCAGAGGAGAGCTCAGGTAGTCATCCAGCTTCTTCAGGGCCTTCAGCAAACCCTTCTCCAGATCTGCACAAGCAAACAGTTCGTACAGCTTCGTTTAAACAAGAACCCACAAAATGACCTGACAGGCACGATTTCCTTTTCCTGTGATGATGTATTTCCTGTTCGAGTAGGGGCTTGTCCTATTTATAAAAGCCTATAAAACCATCATTTTTTTTTATGGCAGTGGCCTGTTCACACCAACATGAATCTGATATTCACATGAGATTTGTCTGTTCAGACCAATGAGAAAAAAAAACCAGCAGATGTGCTGAATGAAAATACAGTTCACTCTGATATTAGGTGGCAGTATGGAAAAGCAGTATAATATCTGCTTTTTTTTTCTTTTAGAACCCTGCCCAAAACACAATAGAAAATGTAATGGTTTTAATGTGAATGGAAACTATAATGGCGTCTGCTGGTATGTGATGGATTCTATTGGTGGGATGTTAAATCCTGTTGGAAAAATGCCCAAAACACACTACAAAAAGGAATTTTGTAATGGTTTTACTGGAAAAAGATAATGGTTTATAATGGTATTTTAATGGAAACCATTGGAATTTCTGTGATGGTTCCTACTGAGCTTCTATTTTTTGTTTGTTTTTAGCAGGGAGTTTTAAAACATCCATTATTTATTTATCTTTTTTATTAATACATTTTTTATTTTATTTTATGATGTTGATCAAACTACACCAAATACGCACAGACCTGGGAAAACTGGATTTTCACGTTGGTCTGAATCAAAATGCAAATTCATTCTTTGCCGCTTTTGAAGCGGTAAAAATAGCTGTTTCCCCGGTAACGCTGTACACAAAGCAGCACTGCTCACAAACACTGCTTCATCAGGCGTTACAGGCGAGATGAGACCAATCAGACCAATCACCGCAGATTAGCGTCACGCAGAGGAGGGGTTTGGAAAAATGAATCGTTGAGAGAATCGTTTGGGAGTCGTTGAGCAATAAGGTAAAAATAAATGGTAAATTATAAGACAATAAAACGTGTTTTTTGACCTTGCATGCATGTCAACCTGTTGTTGGGGACTCCCAAAACCAAAATATGAATCTTTCATAACCCATAATAGGGGCACTTTAACATTAGTAAAAATACTCTTTATCTCTGTAAAAAATCCAGTTGCATTGACAGCATGCACATGGTCTGAACACATGCATTATCTGCAGTTCATTCAAATTAAAATATTTATTGCACTAATTTGGTCTTAGTGTGCACATGCCTTAAACAGGTGAAATGCAAAAAGCAATTTGTCCACATGAAACACAAAAAATGGGATGTGATGCAACACAATCAATCACAAAACTCAATCACTAATCACATAGTTTCTCTCTGTTGTCTCACACTCAAGGCCAGTCATAATATAATATACTGTTTGTTCCATTGACCTCCATTCATACTCATGTGAAGTATGTTGTGAACTGAGCTGTGAATTCACATCACTTGAAGATAAGTGACCAATACAATATCAACATGTCGCGTTGTCACCTCTTAGCTGAATGAAATAAACACAAATTTTAAATCTGCAGGATTGCATCGTTGCAGTAAAACTGAGTAGATTGAATATTTGTATTATATTTTGAATTATGTATTTGAAAAGGAGATATCATATTAGTCCGGCCACTTAACAATCTTTTTAACAAATCTAAAAGAATGAAAAGAGTAAGCAGCACTCATGCACTCACTATCGTTCATCTGCGGGTTTGAATTCTTAATGTAGGCGGAGAACTTTGAGAACACATCCAGACCTGCGGTGTTAGACTCAGGATTACGAGCTGCCAGCCGTGGATATCTGTGGTGGATAGAGGGTGCATTTTCACAGTTGTGAAATGTAGGAATGGAATACAAGCACAGACAATGGGAAATAAAGCATGTGTTAATGAAGAGAGTTACTTAGGAGGGCAGAGGGTTTCCTCCAGGAACTCTTCTATCTTGTTGGTGTCCGTCTTCACCTCTGTACCGTACAGCAGGAACGGAGGCTGAGCCCCAGGAGCCAGATCTTTAAGAATGTCTGGCTTCCTGCTCACAAAACAGAGAAAGAGGAATAGCACACCGCTTGTTTTACAGATGCTACTTTTGCAAAATGCTACATGCATACTGTGCTCTGAAAGCACACTGCTGGAGATCCCACAATGCAATGCGCTTAACTTGACCTTCCATTTTCCAGCGTGAATGGAAATGTCTTTTTTTGATTGGACCACCAGTTTTAGTTGTAGCATAAGTTGTAGTGGTCTGAAACAGTAACATTCTAGGTTTCACTTACTTGAGTTCTAACTGCATTATATTTATGAACGCACAGAAACACCCACCTCTTCATGTCCACGGTGGTCACATTAAAGGTCACGCCTTTCAGCCACAGGACCATGAAGAGCCGCTGAGAGAACGGGCAGTTCCCAATGCTCTGACCATCGCTTCCGGCCTACACACACACACACACACACACACACACACAGAGGATCACTGCAGCTTTCTGAAAGACTGCGCAGCCCCAAATCTTGCTTACACACAAGTTAAAAGTACTTGAGTTTTGTTTTTGTGAACAGTAAACAGTCACAGCAAGGAACTGTGAATGTGAGTTTGCAGTCTGAATAATTAGTGCCGCCGAGCATTAAGAGCGATCTGTACATTCTGACATGCATTCAACAAAAACAGTATAAAGACAACACACTTCATGCTTTTGAAAGATTCTGATGCCTTGCAAAACACACCTTGCAAAATGTTAATAATTTTAACAAAATAAGAGGGATTGTTCACCCTGTTAAAAGGTTTTCTTCACAGTGTTTGTCATTATCTGGATGATCCATGACTGTTTATGTTTTGTGAGAGTTGTTTGTGAGTTTCAGTTCAACGGCCCGCTGTTCTTCAGGAAAATCCTCCAGCTTCTGCAGCATCTTCAGTTTATTCAAACCCTTTCCAGCTGTGGCTGTGGCATTTTGAGATCCGTCTATACACACTGAGGACAACCGAGGGACTCGAACGCAACTGTCACAAAGTGTGCAAACATTCACGCTTAAACAGGCAACCTTATGCATTAAGAGTAGGGGGTGTAAACTTTAAAATATTGTATTTTTAGGCACTATAGAGGAGATCAAACAGACAACCTCCACATTTTATTATAAGCACTACATAAAAAACTGCTCTTGTCAAGCCACTTCACTGGGACTTTAAGAGTTAACTGCACGATGAGCTTGTAGACTGACAACATTGAAAATATAGCTATTGCATATTAGGATATAAAAATGAAAGAATCAAGGAATAAACCAACTGTAAATGAATCCATTTAAATGACTATTTTCTATTTTAATTACTTTTTATTTTACAATCAATCAATAACTCATTCTATAGCACTTTATAATAACAAAGCATAAATTATTATTAATGCAATGAAATGTTCAAAATCTAATAATTAGTTTTTCACATTTAATAGATTATTTAGTCAAACACTAGTTGCATTATAAACACGTGGTAGCAACTTATATGTGGAACAATGTTTACTTAAATTTAATAATTATCTCTTAACAAAAAAAGATGAGCACATTAGGCTATACTGGGAAGAAAAAGAGTTTCATACAAATTGCACACATTTTGTGGTTTTGACATGCTTCATCATTTTAATTTGTTATGGCCCCAAAACAGATTTGACGTTTTATGCACCAGATTAAAACAAACAAGTAATGTGTAGTTGATTTTTCTCCTCAAGCTACCAGTCAGATCTTCCTGCAGTAAACCTAACGCGAGCTCTTCACAAACTCTTTCATTCACCAGCTTCCCGTGGCGGCCCACACGAGACGAGACGAGACGAGACGGGAGATTCATCTTTCAGTTTGTGGATTTATTTGTTGCTGTTTGAAACTGTTAAAAGTTTTATTAATATTATTTTAGTTATTTTACTTTAAATTATTGGTGTTAAAAGGGGACTTTTTATCTTTTGCTTTAAGTTGCGGCGTTGTGCTACTCTCTGACTCTTTATACTGCACTCTTTTTTTTTTTTAGCAACTTTTTATTTATTTTCATACACAACATCATAACATAACATCCATTCAAAACAAACAAAACAAAACAGAACAACAGACATATAATCAATACTTTAAAAGTCCAGTCAAAAAGGAGAGAGAGAGGGAGGGAAAAAAGAAGAAAGAAAAACAAGTCATTCCTTTATATAATCGAGTATGTATATAAAAACCCCTGCCAAGCATCAATAGTAGAAGGTTGGTCACATTAATTCGTGCTGTTGTACATTCACAAGTCACTATTTTCAGGAGGCTGTGGATCCAGTATGTTTGTGCACACATGTGCGGTGTAAACCAGTTCTGTATTACTGTCTTCTTTGCAGTCGTAGAACCAGCAAACAACACTCTCTTTTGTATAAAGCTTATACAGAGACCAGAATCATCATTAAGACACAAACCTGGGTTAGCAAAGCGATCGATTTGTAGTAAAGAGGATAAAACCAGGTTTACATGTGTCCATAGATTAATGACGATAGGACACTCCCAAAACATATGAAGAAAAGTACCTGATGATGCAGTATTGCATATATGGCAGTTGAGATTTGGTTGTAGTTTCATTTTGAATCTTTTGTAAGGAGTTATGTACGCTCTATGAACAGTGTTGGGCTAGTTATGTAAAGAATGTAATATATTACTAATTACTAGTTACTCCTTTTCAAAAGTAATATTGTTACTTTACCTATTACCTTCTGGCAACAGTAATTAGCTACACTACTAGTTACTGCAAAAAGTAATATTATTACAGTAACTAAGTTACTAGTAACTAGTTACAGCCCAAAACTGTCTATGAATGACTCTGAAGTGAATGAGACGATGAGCCAAGTTTGTAGATGACCACACCCTCTCCCAGTCCACAGATCAGTTAAGGTCAGATAACTCCCGATTCCAAGTATACTGAATAGAAAGAGGTTTTGTAATGCAATCAATAATTATATTATATATTAAGGAAACAGATGGCCGACCAGAAGATGGGATGAGAGGAGATGGGAGACGCCCGAGGATCTCCATCTGCTTTGAGAGCAGAACGTCGCATACTGTACTCTTTATGTGTATATTGTTGTTCTGGGTGAAAACGGTTTTCATATGATGAGACATTTCTGTCCTGATAGGAGTGGTCTCTTCCAGAATGACAGTGCCCCCATTCATAGGGTATGAGGGGTCACCGAATGCTTTAAGTATAACAATGACCTTTGCAGTGACCAGATCTCAACTCAGTTGAATGGCTTTATGGGAGATTTTGGACTGAGGTGTGCGACGGCGCTCATCAAACACCAAGCGCAGGAATATCTGGTGGAGGAGCGTTACTGAGGCTGTGCTGGCAGCACGTGGCGGCCCAACATCTCACTTTCCTGTTTATCGCTCTAAAGCTGCTTTCAGTCAATCTGTACTGTATAAATAAAGGTGACTTCACTCTAATACTATTACTACTAATAACATTTATATTTATTTTGTAGTATGCATGTATTATACATAGATTTGTTCTTTTATATTGTTAGGGTGACGATTGCACCATCAGTTCAGGGATGCAAAATAGACTTCTGGCTAATTCTGACACATTGTACTTTTAAGTATTATTGATGTGCATTGACCCTGTCAAATAAACCTGCAATAATAAAATAAATAATGAAATGAAAATACTAATAGTCATAATAAATGCATGAATATTTAAATCTGGTGAATTTTTCTTTTTTTCTTTTTTAATAGGTAGTTTAAAACTACATTCGATTAAAAGAAAACTGCCTTTTTCTATTTATAGATTTTTTCACAAAATGCTAACATTTTTGGTGATATCATAAGGTAATGTCATAATTTAAAAAACGTTACTAATATTTTATTACATAAGCAATGCACCGTTTATTACATTATGTGAAGTTATGGTGTTGGTCGTGAGCCGTGGCCTGCGGGGAAACTGACCTTCACGAAGAGCTCCACCTCGGGTCTCTCCTCACTCATGCTGGACTCCGGCTCTTCAACACCGAGCTGCAGCTCAATAAACGACTGGCTTCTGTTCCTGTCGCCTGGTCTCCGAGCTCACTTCCGCTGCTGTGCCTTCAGCAGTTTCAAATTATGTGCAACTTTCCCCCTTCGAGCTATGAGTTTGGCAGCTGGAGGGGACTTTGGAGAAAGTCCGAACAGACGCTGTGTCTGATTTCCGTGTAAATTATAAACTGTATAAACGTGTACTGTTCGCGTTTAGTATCGAAATCAATAACGCCTACAGCAAGATCAGCCTTACTTCCTCTCTCTCTCTCTCTCTCTCTCTCTCTCTCTCTCTCTCTCTCTCTCTCTCTCTCTCTCATTTCCTGATTTGAACTTCCTCTAACTTGTAACCATGTAACTGTTAACTGTTGGAGGTGATACACTATACGCGCTCAAGTTCTTTTGTTCCGTCTGCGCTATTTTTAACTGCTATGTCAAACAAATTAGTCAGCTGATTAATATGCATAAAGACACTTGTGATAGCACTGCATATTTTAATTACTAAGTAGTAGTTTATGTCTTTAGTATTGGGTACAATAATAACACTTTTGTTTAGGTATTTTTTTTTTATACAGGTTACATATATATAATATAAATATTTCTTAAGTGTTTCTGACTTAAAGGGAAAGTATCATTTTTTACAGCCAACGTCATCCTGACACCTAGTGGTAGAAAACTGAAACATGAACATTTTGAATTAGTTCATTGTCTAAATGAGAAACCCTAACCATAACTAGGCAGTACTGGAATACTGAACCTACTAGGAACTAAACTAAACTAAACTAAAAAAAAAATAATAATAAAAAACCCCCTTAAAATCAAATATCAAATAATAATAATATTAATAATTAATTCATTGGGAATCACTTTTTTCTGGAATATAAAAATTACTAGTACAATTTTTCAAAAATGCCAAAACAACAAACAAAAGAGCATTCTGTTTTTTTTTTTTTTTTTTTTTTTAAGAAATAACTTGCCGACCAAAATAAATAAATAAATAAATAAAATAAAGAAGAGAAAATACATACAATTCCCTAACTCGCTCTCTGATTAAACACAGGAGAAAATATGGTTCTAAAAAAGGCATCCCTACAAATGTTCCCACATAAATGATTATTTATGTTAAATGATTATTTATGTGGGAACATTTGTAGGGATGCCTGAAATAGTGAGAAAATGAAAAGGTTAACAAAGCAGAATGTCTGCTGTACACTAGAGGCTGACATTTGTTCGGGAATCCCGCGGGACGGGAAACAAAACGCCACGAATCACGTGATTGGGACGGGACAGGAAAAAAAGTGATCGGGAGTGGGCGGGACCGGGAATAGTAATGATACCCAACTTTATACACAAATATACCTTTTATATAAATAAACTATAAACTGTATATTTTAATTCTGAACTCAGTTCTAGTTGGCCTGTCTCGCTCTCCTCCTGTTTGCTGTGGTGTGGCTGCGTGAATGACGCTGGGCTGGTCTATGTGGTAATACACACTATCATTCATCATCGACCTCAAATATGGCTTTTCATCTGAAAGTTGTATGTAGTAGCAACTTTACATGGCCGCTCAATATGATGTTAACCTAGAGAAACGTGCGCTGTTGAAGAGTTTGTGCTGAATAGCGCTCGCTTGCTCTTAAAATCTCCGTAATTTTTGGTCATACAGATAAAAGTAGCCTAATACATCTTTCAAATCTGTGAAGATTCGTTTATTTGTGTACACTAGAATAACAACGAAACCTTGCGCTTTAGGTCTCTGAGCGAGAAACTTCGAAACTCCGTCTTTGAAGAATATATCTATAGAGAGTGAAATGTCTACTTTCAAATGAAAAACAAAAACAAAATTCAAATAGAAAACGTGTGTGTTAGCATGGATGATTTACATAAAATTTAATGTGTGCAATGTAGCTTACACTGTGCATAAAAAAATATAAAACAAAAAACAACATTTTGGGTTTTTATTCAACTAAGGTGGGCACGCTGTGATCTGTACTATATTTTTACTGTAACTGACAGATTTCGGCCAAAAAAAAAAAAAAAAAAACGGGAGTGGGAGGGAATGGGAGTAATTCTTCCGCGAGTGGAACGGGACGGGATTTTCCCCCAGTTTCTTCATGGGATTGGGATGGGACGGGATTTTTTTTGTGGGAGTGGGACGGGAGAGGTTTGGAAATGCACTCCCTCTGCTGTACACACACATTTAGCTGAAACACTCTGACTGATCTAAAAAACACAGAAACAGCGGCGCTGGGAGCAGAAGATGGCAGTGTCTCTCAGTCTCTCTCCCTGGACTGGAGCTCTCTGGGTTGCTCTGTACTCATGAGCCTGGCGACAGACAGCAGGAGGAGCAGGAACAACACAGACAAACAGGCCACACATCGCTCAAATGAAATAAAACATCTCTATGGGCATAAATAACACCGTGCTTCATCAAATCTGCCTCCATTGATTTATTTACTGAGAAAACAGCACAATACAGAGTGAGCCCTTGAACTGGCACTACAATAAAATACACAGTTTCACCAATATGGGTGAAACGAATATCGAATATATGGGTTGTTGACGTGACGTGGCATTTTCACTGCACAAGATAAAAAATGAATATAATTAATATTGTTGTTATTTAAAATGCAGTAAATGGTTAAACATTTGTTTGTCCTACATGGAGTTATTCGATTTTTTTTTTAAACTTTTGAGCCAAATCTCAAAATTGTCCTATGGTGTGACTGTCTCAAGCATAGTTCAGTAAATTACAACTTTTATAAATGAAAAAGATAAGCATAAAAAGTTAAGAAATACCTCCGGCATAATTGTACAAGTGTCTATTTTAGTAAATGACAATAATTTTTTTCATCCATAGTGTAGGAACTTGATACATTTTGCCTCTGAAAACCATGTCCTCTGGTGTGACACCATATCCTGATTTTAAATCACCCAATTCCAGAGAAAACTGTAATTAGTTGAATTCATGGTTGTGTTACTGAAGCCCCCCGTGAAGCCCATGACACGAGCACATGGTCAAATTTTGTCTCAGAATTGTTCAAATATTTAACTTTTTTGGAACCACTACAAAAGTGTTACGTTTTGTTGTCATTTGGTGTGACACCCCTAAATTATATATTTTTTTTAATCAAAAACTGCATGTTAAACTACATAATCATGGAAAATTATGCAACTGTATCTTGCTAACCACTAATGACAGGTTAGCTTGGAATAACAAGGTCATTAATTGACAGAAAAAGGCAGAAAATGTCCTCCGGTGTGACGCCTGTAAGGTCACACCACAGGACAAGGTCTCTTTAAAAACCATTTTATATAATTAAATAAGATGTGTTTAATCCTTTTTATTCTTTTTTGATCATTTTCAGTGATCTTAAATGCAATAATTACATTAATTAAACAATTTTCTGATGTTTTTACAGAAAACTTGTACTTTTATATTACAAGTTTTGTAATATAAAAACCTATACTCATGAAAATATGATACTGTGTTTCCGAAACAGAAAATTGAGGGAGAGAAATTAGTGGAAGAGAGAGGAGAACGATGCAGAAAGTAAATACAATAAAATGATGCCTTAAAAAGAGTAGCCATATAGTTTTAAAAAATGCATTCGCATCTTAATGAATCTAGTTTGAATACCAATCATATTTAGCTGTGCCACACATACAGCGGGGGAGCTAGAAGAGTTTCAGTAACATACTGAGTTTTGTTGATAAAAATTATTTTTTGTTTTGTTTAAAATACATGTTGATATTGTATGTATCAAAATGATACTTTCTTTCTTCTTTGACATGTTCAAAATTAAATAGAAATAATTTAATAAGTACCATTTCTGTCCTATGGTGTGACAAACATAGAACCACAGATTTGTTTTTATCTCAAAATATCTTAAAAAAAAATCCAACAATTCATGGGGAAAAAATGATGTTAATTATAATTTCATAAAAATAAAAAAAAAGCACTATATGAAAATAAGTGTGTAACAATTAAGATAAATCTCTCTCTTGCTATTAACGGGCAATACAGACCCTGTTAACCAGTGTTCACAGAAAAACAACAAAATAATAAACTCTATAGGCTTCCTGAATATTTAATCTTCATATATCACAATATATCAAAAGCTTTAGAAGGTTTAGAAGGTTAAAGCAATAATTCGTTAAAATCTCTAGCTCTGTGTCCGTGGTGCTAGACGTGGTGCTTTTTTCTATATCTAGATAGATAGATAGATAGATAGATAGATAGATAGATAGATAGATAGATAGATAGATAGATATTACAGAAACAACGTCTGGGCCACCAACAAACCAAGCCTTTTAAGACCTGTTTTGTTGTTGTCTTTTTTGTAACTGCTATCTTATTCTGTTTCTGTATCTTATTCTGACTTCAGTGCTGTAGAGCTGTACTTTGGTCTTGTCTGCTAGCTCTTCCTCCATGATTTCAGTCAGTTGTGTCACAGCGCACGTCTGTCTCCGAGGAGCGGCTGAAGATTGTAATTATCATTCTGAACTGAATACCATTTACAAAAACAACGACAATCCCACTGTGCTCTTCTTGTGAAGGACTTTTTGTTGTTGCCTCTGACACCCTTGCCTCTGGCTTGCTCCTTGGGGGCTTAAAGACAATTGATTGAACTATCCAGTCAACTTACTGACACTATATCATCTTCTGTAGAGTTACTTTAGTTGCGAAACTATTTTTTTCTGTTCAAAGCAAGGCTGTATAGAGCGTATATACTGTACATTGCTTTGTCCGATTTCAGAATAGCATTCTACTCTTACTATCTCTGTATTTGAAGTGTGTTTTATTTCTGTGAAGACACAACACGAGTTAGTAAATGAAAGGTGTGGTGTTTTAAGAGTGAGGTTAGAGCACTCAGACAGGGTAAAGTCATTAGTAGGAGTGGAAACTGTGAGGCAACACAGACGCGCCTTCTCCGTCCCTGCCGATGTCTTTCTGTGGTTACCAAACACACGGCTCCAACAAACTGAGTTACAGCATTCTCTCTCTCATACACTTTTCCACCGACACAGCCATATGCAGCTCACTGACAGAGAGCTTCTGTTTTGGAAACCCTGAGTCTGCACCTGCACCATAATACTGTTAGGAAGAGCTGAGATACTTGGACTACAATTATGGATGACCTCGGTCTTGATGAGATGAATCCATGTCATGGTTAACATAACAGATAAAAAATAAGTAACAACATAAAATGTTGTCAAGCTGTTTTTTTTTTTTTTTCATTCAGAGCATCACATCAGAGGAATTCAATACCAAAATCAATTAGAGAATTTATATCGTTTAACTCTTTTAAGTATTATTTTAAGAAACAGCTTCTTCGTAATCAACAATGTGAACATTAATGTTGCTTTATCTTTATTGATAAGCTGATTTTTTATTTTTAACTGTCATTTTGTATAATCTGTTGTTTAATTGTATTTTACAGAGTTGTTTATAATTTTTGTTTGTATTTCATTGTTACTGTTCTTCTATTTTGTTTCTTTTCTTTTTTCTTCTGTTACAGTTAATACTAGTGCGGTCAAACGATGAATCGCAGTTAACCGCATCCAAAATAAAAGTTTTTGTTTACATAATATGTGTGTGTGTGCTGTGTATATTTATTATAAATACAAATAAATACAAACACATGCATGTATTTATTTCAGAAAAAATATGTTGAGTTTATATATTAAATATTAAATATAACATATATAAATATGTAAATGTATATACATTTAAATATTTTCAAAATATATACTGAATTGTGTGTATTTATATATACATAATAAATAAACCCAGTACACATACACATATTATGTAAACAATTTTTTTTATTTTGGATTAATCACGATTAATCGTATGCACTAGTTAATACTAACAAAAACATAACTGAAATAACAGGATTTTTTTTCAGGTCATATTTATTAATCTAGTCTAATATTACAATATGCTAGAATATATATATATATATAAAGTCAAGGGATAGCACATCCAAAAATGACAACTCTTGTCATCATTTACTAAAAGATAAAAAAATCCAAAGCAAGTACAGTACCTAACCCAGAGTCACTGCTGTGAAACTCATTCAGTTCCATCTCAAATATAACATCACCTTATTCCACAGTGTGCATCCAAATGTCTGTTGTATTAAAAAAAAAAAAACCTCAGCAAAAGTTTTGAAATTTTAAATATGTTTTACATTGCAAGTAAATGTTTATAAAAAATAAAAACTTTATCACTGTATATTTGCAATGAGGCAGATAAACACAGTGGAGTAAACAATTATGTTATGTTTACTTTACAATTATGTAAAGTTATGGGATCTATACATTCTAGAGATTTTATCTTCACTGATTCCGGTTCAAGGAGTTACTGTGAACACAGCATAGCACAGACAAGCAGTGTTACATCTACAGCATGGAGCTGCTCCAGACGGAGGCCAGCAGAGCGGCGCTGAGAGCCCCAGCCATGGACAGCTGCGCTGCACTCGCTCCGTTGCACAGATTTACGGCGCAGCAGGTTTTGGTCACGGTGTATCCCGCTCCCAGGATGCTTCCAGCGGTGTTGTTGCAATCAGATGTGCAACCACTGGAGGACATACTCAGAAAACCGGTCACATTGAACTCTGCGAAGAATCATTAGAGAGGAGCGGAAGGAAAATGTCAGAATTTATTATTCTACTAATGAAAATAATAGTGTTTTCCAGAAGATAGTGTTTTAAATAATACATTTTTTTTTGAAAGTTAGTCAACTAAATTTGTTTCTTTAAATGTAGCTAAATTAAATAGATTACAACCACCTACCTTAAAAAAAATAAAATAGTAAATTCAATTAATAATTTGTTTTTTTTCAGTGTGTGATAAAATAAATACACTGGAATGTGGAATAAAATATGGAATGATGCCCCCATTAAAATGTCTACTATACTGATGGGCATGTTGTTGAAGCTGCCTTATGAAGGCATCTGAAGTGGCCTTTAACTATATGAAAGTGTAATAAATTGGCTCAATCATGTTTTGTTTGATCTACAGCAGGTTTGTGTGAGGGTTAGGCGTAGGCTTGGGTTGGGTGAAGCTTTAGCAAATATCCTCATCTCAGTATGAAACCATTGTAAATATCACTAAATGAAGTTTGTGTGTGTGTGTGTGTGTGTGTGTTGACTGACCTGCTTTGGCGGTGTAGCAGTTGGTCTCAGAGGCAGCGCAGGACACTTGGGAACTCAGTAAACATTTTCCTAGAATGCCCACTTTACAGGAATTACACGTCAGGGCTTCACCTGCAGAAACACAGAAACACAGAACAGGAAATAAAACATCTGGACATATCCCTCCTCAAAATGGTTTGGGTAATCCTGATTGAGTAATTCAGTAAATGCATGTAGAAATCATACAGACATTTTAAAGGAAGTATAAAGAAATGTAGCAGATTTCAATATCTTCAAACAGAACAGCACAGCATGATCCTGAGTCTGGTAATCAAACGTGTCAAGCTGGTCCAATGTCAATAACCTAAACGTATTTCCTACCCTCTATCACAAGCATTTTTCTGATGCTTTTACTGTAATTTTACTGTAATTTGGTAACAGTTTAGATTAGGGAACACAAATGTTTCCCTCAGTTAATTACTGGTTATTGATAATGCATAATGTAGTTGTTGTAGTAGTTATGTTTAAGTATGGGGTAGGGTTAAGCCATCTAAAATATGACATGCAGAGTAAGACATTAATAAGTACTAATAAACAGCTAATATGCTAGTAATGTGCCTGCTTATAAACAAGTACTTAAGTGAATAGTGTTCCCTAATCTAAAGTGTTACCAAAAAGCTCTGTTTAAAGAATGGTGTGTTTTAAGCCAAAAACATTAAGGTAAAAATCTTCCTTAATAACCTTGACATTGTTTCTTTCATTTGATGTAACAGATCCTCTTTTTTGCTCTTACAAATACACTTAAAACCCACTGAAAAAATCATTGCCATCATTACAACAAAGTCCTCAAAGAAATGCCAGCCATGTATATTGTACTATATTCAGATGAAAATTCAGCTTAGCCATCACAGGAATAAAGGACATTTCGAAATATATTAAAATATAAAAGTTATTTTAAATAATAGTAATTTTTAGTGCATTTTAATCAAGTAAATGCAGCCTTAGCGAGCAGATTTAAAGAAGCTGAATTATTCCATTAATTAAGGCGAGGGGACGATAACGACCGATTTCTCTGCAGACTTACTGAGAGTGAAGAATCCAATCGCTGCAATGACTACAAGCACAATTCTGATCATCATGATGACGACGTGTCCACCACAACTGAATCTGACAGCGGAGAAGCTCTTCGGAGGACAGCAGCACACTAGATGGCCGGTCTGAATCTGTCCAGATATATGGCCGTGATAGAGAGGGTGGGGTTTTTGACAGAGGGGAGACAATGAATACGTGCAGGTGGAAAAAAGCATTTGAATGTCAAGAATGAACAGAGCAATCTGGTTTGGGGAGTTAAGAGATACCTAATTATTGTGTGTATACACACACACACACACACACACACACACACACACACACACACACACACACACACACACACACACACACACACACACGTTGGCATTTGTGGACTCTCCATGGACGTAATGGTTTTTATTCTGTACAAACTGTGGTTACACTTTATTTTGATAGTCCACATTCTACTAACTGTAAGTAACTGTAACTACGTCAACTACATGTCTACTAACTCTCAGTAGGGTAGGTTTAGGGTTAGTAGAGTAAGTTGACATACTTGCAAAGTTTCTCATAGTCAGTGTGTTGTATGTTGAGGACCCATCAAAATAAAGTGTTAGAAGATAGTGTTAGAATGTCTAAAGTGGACTATCGAAATAAAGTGTTACCCAAACTGTATGTGCTATTGTCCTACACCAACCCTACACCTAAACATACCCCTTACAGGAAACTTTCTGCTATTTCAGATTTTCAATACACTCCATTCTGTGTGATTTATAAGCGTTTTGAAAAGTGGGGACATGGAGTCATGTCCTGAAAAGTCACCTTCTCCTCGTAATACCTGTCTTACCCTCATCATTATACACATCTGTGTCCTGATTTGTCACCAAAAACGTGCACATGCACATGCACATGCACACACACACGCACGCACGCACGCACGCACGCACGCACACACACACACACACACACACACACACACACACACACACACACACACACACACACACACACACACACACACACACACACACACACACACATGCGTGCTGTAGACATACAGTGACTGTGAGTTTGTACACTGTGTTCCTAGATCAAGATCTTTTGTTTTCTCTCAGTATAATCATAGATTGAAAATGATAGATTGATAACACGTTGGTAGAGTTGTTGAAGCCTCAACGCTCAATCTAAAAAAAAAAACAAAAAAAAACAAACATATTTTGGATAAATTTTCCCAGCACCCTCTAAAAAAAGAAAGAAAGAAAAAAATCAAGCATGAAGGATCAATGAACTATGTTCATTTGAAGCCTTTTCCAGCAAATATTGACATCTATATATTTGAATGAAATAGTTGTATGTTGTCTTCAGATATACTGAGGTGGTGGGGGGTTATTATTTCACTGGAACAGATTGATATTTGTATGAAGAACATGTACAATGCCAGACCCTCCGTCTCAGGTTCTGACATGGACAACAGGAGTTTTACTGCAGTTCAGGATCTTTTTATCAGAACTCAAACTATTTTCTTTACACAAACTAATCCGCCCTTCTTAGCTCACGTTAGAAGAGTTAAATGCATTTACTGTTAGAGGATTTTTGATTAGATTTTTCTTGTAGGGGAGAATGAGGTAAGTTTAGCAAGAGAATAAATGAGCTGCTCCCTGTATCTAAGAAACCATAAACAAAAGTAATCATGTGATTGCATATTAGAAAGCATACGTCACAAAAGTCAATCCATCTTCAACTCACATGGAGAGTGCTTTAAGCAAACCAAAAAATGTTGTCATTCATCACATGATTCAAGTTATCAGTCTTGCATCTTAAATAAAATTAATTATAAAATAAGATGTAATTTAAAAAAAAGAAAAAGGTTTGGACATTATCACATGTGAATTTCTGTCAGTGTAAGCGACAAAACATCGTAGCTTAAGTGGATCTGAGCCACTGTATAAAACACTAAATTGTGCCTCATGTGTATCACGATGAGTCAGTGGCTGGCAATATTCTGATGTAATAAATACCTGCTGACTGCTGACTAATGCTGCCTTGCGCAAGTATTACGTCATATTCGTCAGTTCATGAATATATTCAAACAGAACGCAGTGCAGGACTTGCAGGACTCGTCTGGTCGCTGTGAAACTCAAGAACAACACACAGACATCAGTAACAAACCACAGGAGATAAACACTTTCATTCCAATTTTATTGCTCTTATATTTGCAATTTATACACACATTATGATGGCAACTAAAACAGGTCCTTTGTTACAGCAGGCCACAGCGTTCAGTGGACGCTACCGACGGCAGACCTCCGAAAAACATTCATTCTAGCCCTTTACATACATTTATTTCAATGAAGAATGTCATCTTTACCAAACAAATTAACACAATATAAAACACCATGTTGACAGCTTTACAATTTTTTACAAATATGGCTTTTATAAACCTTATGTTTGAAAATGAAGAATGTCCTGTGTAAATGAATAGGCATGTGAAATACAATGGACAAAACCCCCAACATTTAAACTAAATGATTTCATAAGCATCATTCATGCACTTGTGATTTGACAGCCAAACCCTCTGCTCTTATTAGGAGACCATGTATTATAAGTGAAATGCAGACATCAGGAGAAATAAAATAATAAAAATACACAGCAAACTGCTATAAAAAGGGTTTATTTAGGGTATTATTATTATCATCATTATTATTATTAAGGGTATCATTCAAACGTCCCTAAAGAAAGGTAAAACAATCGGTTTGATTGCATGTTGACATTGTGTGTGTGTGTGTGTGTGTGTGTAATTGTATGTAAACAACTTAGCGGTGTATTGCTGGTTTTAATGAATGTTAGTTGGGTGAAGTGCTTATCTACAGCCAGAATGGATTTCATTGCTGACATTAAATGAGTTCCTGCTATATGTTTCTATTTAAAAAAAAAAAGTTAAATTGATGGTATGTTGAACTTGTTGAACTACTTGGCAATCTACTGAAAACTTTTCATATTCCAGTGTGTGACCTATTTTGAGTAATCATTCTGTAAATTGTTTTGCAACAAATTAATTTGGCTTGTTTAGCATGCATGATTTGCTCAGTGATGCTGTATATTGTGTGTGTGTGTTTGAGCTGAAACAATCCTCCTCAAATGAGGAATTTGACCATGAACACGGAGCTGACGGTAGCGAAGGCCATGCTGACGGCAGACACATGGAAGTGTCCCGGAGCTGAGTTACACAGGTCAGAAGAGCAGCACGTCTTCGTCATCGTGTATACGTTGGTTGTGTTGGTCGGGAAATTCACCTCTTCAGTTTGGTTGCATTTGGTCACTTCAAGACATCCTTTTTTCTTAATATCCATGAATTTAGCTGAAATAGAGATGCAAGTAAAACAGATTAAGCTTTAAAATCCTATAAAAAGGTGCTAACAAGAGCTTTTGAAGAGCATAAACTCACCAGCTTTCCCTATTCCGCTGAAGCAGTGCTCATTAGCACCACACATCTTTTTGGTTGTGAAGCAAAGATCCCAGAAACCCACTTTACACTCATAACACTGCAGCGCCTGACCTGAGAGAGAAAAGATTCATGGAAAATATAAACTGTCAATAACGTGGTAACCATCATGAAATTTATTCAAATCTTACAAAAAAGGCACAGAAGTTTCTGCAGTATAAAAAGCAATATTGATTGGCCTCTTTCGCATGCTTCTCACACGGATCTAACGAGGAACATAAGTAACATTTTCAGCATTTCTCAACAGTCCTCTCAGTGTGTGCTCTAGATCCTGGTGCGTGTGTGAGTCACGTGAAGCACCTGAAATACTCACGTAACAGGAAGGAACAGTAACTATAAGTAACTTTGTAACTACATGTCAACTAATTCTCATTCATTTGCAGCTACATGTCTACTAACTCTCAGTAGGGTAGGTTTAGGGTCAGTAGAGTAAGTTTACATACTTGCAAAGTTTCTGATAGTCAGTATGTTGTATGTTGTGAACCCATTAAAATAAAGTGTTAGAAGATATTAAGCAGACAGTCTACTAATACTCTAATGACTGCTAGTTGACATGTAGTTGCAAAGTTACTAACTGTTAGTAGAATGTCTAAAGTGCTACTGAAAAACCACTATAAAAACTTGCTGTACTGGTCTGGTTTCTTTGGGACAATCCACATCTGTGCTAAATGATGCCATCACAGCAGTGGAGGGATGAAGAATTGCACATGTATACATTTAATCATGTAGTCTACAATATTAGTTCAGCCCAAAATACAAAAAGGCTGTTTCTAAATGTTTCCTTTTGTAACCCATCGGTACACATGAAACGCAACCATAGGCGTAATGGTTTTTATACTGTACAAACTTTAATTTCTATCCTCCTACACCTAAACGTATCCCTCACAGAAAACATTCTGCTATTTTAAATAAGTTTAGTATGTTTATTAAGCCAAGAGTCCTCATACACATATTTGTGTTCTCACACACACACACACACACACACACACACACACACACACACACACACACACACACACACACACACACACACACACACACACACACACACACACACACACATGCAGAAACTGAATATAGCTGACAGTCTTACAAAGGAAAAGATAAATCTCAAGACTGGTTTCGGTCACACCCTGGGTGGAAGTTAAAGCCTTTTAAGGATCAAGGATTACGTGAGTGACCCGTCATTTCCACCACACCCACCAACCCACCCATGTTTATCTAGATCTCTAGTTTTAAGTTTTTTAAATAACAATTCCAGACTAACCACTAAATAGACAAACACATTATTTACCTATATTTAGTAATCATTTTTATCTTTGAGGGCATTTTTTTGGTAATCTTTTTAATTCTGGAAACAATTTTTGACCTAACTTACAGCTACACTAACCCCCTGTCTACACACACATACACATTCAAGTTTACACAATGAAAACATACACATATCATACGGCAAACACTCCATACTGTATACTGAAGAATCCCAGTCCCAGTTCACTAACAGGGTTCTGAAACATGGAGCCGTTAAAGCAAGCCATTCAAGTGGGTTAAAGGTAGCACAGGCCAAACAAGGTGAAGAGGTTAACTGTCTGAGCCATTAAACTCTCTCTCAGCCACCACTTTGTTACACAATGAGTTACTTCTAACTGAGATAATTAAACACATAATTTCTCATTCACCATAAACCACAACATGCATGATGATTCAGGTGTGCTTCAGGTTTATTCTTAGTTTTGTAAGATCTGGGCAAGCAGTAACCTGACTTTGTGATAGTTGTTTTCTGTGAAATGCCTTTCTTAAATCCCTGCTGAACCTGTTTTCCACCGGATCATTTGATCTTCTTTAGGGCAGGCTGTAGGGTGGGTGGAGGTTTCAGAGATGTTGACACACAAAGATGCTTGATACTGTTCAGAACAAATAGTCCTTTGGTTACCAACCTAGCGACTGCTGAGACTCTTCGAGATTCCAAGTTTCAATACGGAAAATTAAAGCCATGGAAAATGTGTTGGCAAACGGTTTTCCACAGTGACTCACAGTTTTGTGTTAAATGTTTGGTTTGTTTGTAACAGTTCACAGATACGGTTAGAAAACACAGAGAGCTTCTGGAAAATTCTCACTGGAAATTCTGAAGATTTCTGTTTACTAAAACACTAATTACATTTCGCAAAAACAATATACATTACTAGCTGAAACCGTTCGTATTCAGTACGGATTATCTTGCATAACAATTCCACAGATCGGTGGACGAGTAAACTGTTGTACGTTCAGGGACAACTGCTATCTATCTATCTATCTATCTATCTATCTATCTATCTATCTATCTATCTATCTATCTATCTATCTATCTATCTATCTATCTATCTATCTATCTATCTATCTATCTATCTATCTATCTATCTATATGAAGAGTTCATTTGCAAAAACAGATAACTCCGTTTTTAACAATGAAAAAAAAAACATAAAACAAAGTTTTTTCATTGTTCGTTCCAATTAATGGCAATCAAACTGAAGTTGGGTTATTTTGATTAGGTTAAAAATATGTGTGTGTGTGTGTGTGTGTGTGTGTGACCCTGGACCACATAACCATAGTTGACCATAGTGGTCAATTTTTTTTAAACTATTTGAAGCTTTCCATTGATGTATGGTTTGTTAGGATCGGACAATATTTGGCCGATATACAACTATTTTAAGATCTGCAATCAAAGGGTGCAAAAAAAAATCTAAATATTGAGAAAATCTCCTTTAAAGTTGTCCAAATGAAGTTCTTAGCAATGCATATTACTAATCAAAAATGAAGTTTTGATATATATACAGTAGGAAATTTACTAAATACCTTAATGGAACATGATCTATACTTAATATCCTAATGATTTTTGAAAATAACAGTATGTGCCTTAAAGAGAAAGACGCATGACTTTTGTGATAATGTATATACTGAGATATGTGAAAGTGTTGCAGATAAGATCAGAATGCAGAGTGATTGAAGCGTGTCGCCGCAGGCTGGGGCCTGAAGGTGCTGCTTGCATTTCAGAAGCTGAACGTTGTAAGAAACATCAGACAATACATTTATTAGCATTTTTACACAACAATGCGGGGAAGGAGAGTGGTTCATTAAATATATGTCAAATATGAACAAATACTATACAGTTAATTTGTTCATTATATAATTACATCTTTATGAGAGAATATAGCATATATTGACAGGAACTCTATTTAACAAATAGTTTGACACATGTTCTACTCTTTTAAGACTGGATTGGGAAAGCAACCCAAACAGAGTTTCGTGGTGATTTTATGTAATTGTTAAGACCAGGTGTTCTCAGTCCTGTTCCAGGAGATCGATCTACCTGCAGAGTTCAGCTCCAGCCCGAATCTGTTTGTAATGATCAAGTGCTGAAGATCTTTATTAGCTGGTTAAGTTGTGTTCGAACAGGGTTAGAGATGAACTTTGCAAAAGACAGATCTCCAGGAACAGGACTGGCCAGCCCTGGTTTAGACTATATTATAATTAAAAGGTCCTTTTCCATAATGACTGAGCTGTGAACTGCAGGACTGAACAAACAGTGCAGCATCAATTTGTCAAATTATAGTTACAGAGACAATGCAAACAGTATACAAACTCTTTTTATGCTTCTTTGTTCTAGTGCATGCTTAAATAGCTTGGAGTGTAGATAATCGGTTTTTTTTTTTTTTGGATTGTCTTTTTTATCTGATAACTGAGCCAACAGCGCCCCCTGTTATAAACACTCGCTATATGGTTAGAAGGAATGCTATTTTGAACACATTTTCCCATGAGGATGCCCTACAAATAATCCCTCAGTTTGACTGAATGAGCTGTAAATTTTCCATCATGTTCCATTTTTATCTGCGAGAAAAATAATGCATCGCTTGGTATTTTAAGGTGTCATTTAGCTTCATAAGAATATCTGGGGGAAAATAATAGTTCTCCTCTTTAAATCCTCACTTAAGTTTTGTTCCCAGATTTGTCTTTGCACAGGCACTTAATGTAAATGTAACTTTCTTCTGCTTTTCACTTCTAATCTATCATACCAGTATGACACATATCTGACTTTCCTAAAGTTGGTAGGGATAAGTCCATCCTTAACCAAATCTCTCCGAATGATTAGCACTGAAAAAGCCTCAGTGTTTGTTCTAATGGAGTGTAAATGATGAAGTGTACTTAGTCCTAATGTATGGAAATGTTATGTGCTGTTGGGTGCGTGATAACCTGCAGTTAGGCAGATTCCTAGTTGAGACCTTCCATGTTTTTTTTTTTTTGTTTTTTTTTCCATTTCACATTTCAGCCAAGAAAAGGAACAAGAACCAGCAACAAAGTGATATTACATCACATTATCTAATATGATCCAAGATTTTAAAACTACACGCTATTAAAAAAAAAAAAAAAAAACAGTTTCTATTTTCTCTCTATAAAACACAAATGAACTTCCACTGTATTCTCTTCAATCTATTCATGCTACAAAATAACAGCAGAGACGGGGCAGATCTTCAGAGTTGTGGTCTAAATTGACTGGTTCATCAGCGGGCAAGTTCTGCCAAGTTCTTTTGTGAATTGGGTGGGTCTCTCTGTCTCAAGTTAACCTGTGTCTCTCTCGAAAACAAGCACACGTCCACAAGTGAGCAAGAGCATGAATAAACCAGCTTCCCCGAAACAATGTTCCATTAACAAGTTACATTACTGCTGCATATTAAGAAGAAAAAGAAGTTCTCAAAATCCAGAACATTCCTTTTCAGAAGCTTGATGTAGACCCAAATCACTAGAAGCAATACTTTAATACTCATTTGAGAATGACTCATAAACCACAAGCTTCTAAATTTAATTATGTTCGTGACTCACAGATCCCATGTCCCACAATGACTGGAATCATGTGGAATGAAATAGCTCATTCATCACACAAATAAACCAACCAGAAATAAAGAACAAATAATCTGCAATTACAAATAATCTACAATTCTAGTTGCTATTCGAAGTTACATTCACAGTGTGAATTTATTAGATATCGTTTAGTAGTCTTTGACACGAAGGAAAATAATACAAAACTGTATCTTACCCACTGCGAAACAAAGCGCAAATGCAAAGATTCCGAGAACGATTTTGTTCATGTTTCGTGTTGTATGTGAGCCGAGCTGAAGCAGAGGACCGTTAGACTCTCGCCAGACTGCTGTGATCCGCTACATTTATAGATCCACACCCAAAGCGCCGCCCGCTACGCGTCCAAACAAGGAAGCGATGGAGCGCAGCCTGCGGCTACCTGAGTCTCCAGGGCGCGGTGCGCATTACATACCCCAGAACACCGCTGCTGTCTCCAAACACTCTCCCACACATCCCAGTTTTATTGTGGGAATGTCGAAATGAGCAAAGAATGTAATTAAATATTAATGTTCGACCGTGAACTGTTCCTCTATAGGGGCAGGTGGGTTAGTGCCCCACCAAAATATTCATCCACTTGAAAACAGACAACTAACAGACGACCTTGCAAATGGGCCATTCTTCATTTGCGGTGGCAAGGGGGTTCCTAAACTTTCCAAAAGTTTAAATAAAACGTTAAACGGTCCTACCATTAAATTATAAAATGTTTGCATTTATGTATTGTGAGGGTGAAAACAAACTCTTAAAATGTACTTTTTTTGGTTTTAAAATATGTATTTAATTACGTTTTCATGCTTAACCAAATCTGCATGTTCTCAGCATACATCACAGAGGGGATGTGATTTCATTTATTTATTTACTTTTATTTATTTATTTGTATTTCACAGTTAGCTTAGTTACAACTTAAAGATTTTATTTAAGATTTTCTCAGAGAGATATTTTCCTTCACTCATGATGCGGAGAAGACGGGGAAATTGGTTTTATCATGGAAAACACCGAAAGTAAGTGTTTAACTTCATTTACATTTTGTATTTTATAAAATAATATTACTTTATGACGATATGTTTATGCTGTGTTAGCCTAAACGAGCCTAAACGTTTCTCACAGATGCATTTGAATGGCTGTGCATTTTTACTAAACTTTTACTATGATCTACTCAATTTTTTTGGTGAAACATTTTTACACAAAAAAATATTGAGTAGATTTTAAAGTTGTGAAATCATTGAAATATACTTTAAGAATCAAGTAAATTTAACTAAAAAAAAATAAGTAGATTCAAATAATTAGATTAATTAATCTCATAAATAAAATTGAGTAAATATAATTAAAATCCTTAAGCAATGCAAAAGTAATTCTAAATCAAAACACACTAAAAAAATAAGTAGATTCAAATAATTGCATAAAATGAGTAAATATAATTAAAACCCTTAAGCAATGGAATAGTAATTCAATAGTAAATCCGAAACACAAAAAATTGAGTAGATTTAATTTATATGTTGTATATACAATGTCCTATATTTACTTTTTTACTTATATATTTTTAACTGTATTTACCATTTACTCTGTTAGTACTTTACAATAAATATAACAAAGTGATAAACAAAACACATTATTTTAATTAAACATTTATTTGTCAGATTTGACCATAACTCCAATTCAGCCATACTTTGCAAATGACAACATGTTAAATAAATTGAAATGTTATCCACTGAACTGAGGATGTGCAGACTTACAAAGTACAATTAAAACCTAACATTAAAAGGTAACAACACCCAACCAAAATGCATTTTTACAAATATACAACACATGGACGATGGACAATAATCTATGTAATCAGGTAATTTTTTAGTCTCTGAACCTTTGTTTAAAGTTTCAGTGGATCCAGCTCCAGGAAAAGACCTCCAACGTGTATTTAAAGGGTTAGTTCACCCAAAAATGAAAATTAGCCCATGATTTACTCACCCTCAAGGTATCCTAGCCCTGACTTTCTTCTTTTAGACGAATACAATTGGAGTTATATTAAAAATTGTCCTGGCTCTTCCAAGCTCTATAATGGCATAACTCAGCAATGAACAGAACTCCCAGTATTTTGAGCAGTGAGTGGATTCTGATTAACACTACATTCAAGGAATCAACATATGTCTGTTTATTTATATTTTTCTGCCCTTTTTATTTCATATATATATTAAAAATAAAAAAATAAAATAAAGAGTAATAAAGTGTACAATAAAGTACAATCAAAACCTTATATTACAGTCACATTGCACTTGAATAAATTTAAAGGTGTAATCTGGCTATTGTCCTGCAGGTGACCTCATTACTCTTTACTCATTAGTCTTCTTAAAGTCAGCAAGAAACGGAAGTAGCGATTGTCATTTTTTCTCTACTGTGACATCTAGCTGAGTGAAACGGCATCTGAAATGAGAGGGCGGGACTTGATTTTGTCCTTCGAGAATTGATTGGATCATTGGAAGTTGGGGCGTTGCTAACAAAATGGAGGCAGATCTGAATGCCAGTTTGCAGTTAGTTGTGGAGGGATTTCTCTCCACTGGATTCCCCGCTGACACCCTAGCATGAATTTTTTTTTATTTAGTGAGGATGACGGCGACGAGGACGATCAACAGCACAAAACATGTCCAACAGCACGTGCGAGAGAGACCGATAGAGAGAGAGACAGCCTGAATGACTGAACGCGTCCTCCATCAGGTTAAGTCATATTCATTAAAACAAATTGTTTGCGATTTCCTATGAGTAATGCTGTGGTAATATCCTAATAGCCTTTCAATTTTTAAGGCTAGTGTACTACCCTATTGCTCACGTCAGCACTATTCAATGCATTTATTTCTATAAAGTGAAGCATCAGCTTCAGCGTCGTTTATCCCAACGTTTACCCCTTACGTCACTAGCTCCGCCCTTGTGCCATCACTCGTGACCGGAAGAGAAGATGAGTCGTTTTGAGGGGGAGGGGAGGTTAACATTTTTGATTAAAGATTACAAAGGCACATAAATTAAAAAAAAAAAAAATAATGAAGTGCACGGATAAATTATTTATAATAAACACTACAGTATTCCATTAAAAAATATGAATTTTCAATTTTGATTTCATGCCGACTTTAAGATGCACTTAGTGCTTTACGATTACAGAGCACTTGTAAATCTACGATGATTTTCAAGTGCTACTTGAGTTACGATGCGTTTGAGAAACAGACCGTAATATTAAGATCAGTCGTACGATCGTTTTTAAGAACTTCTTAGGCTTACAATGCTTTTGGGAAACGCAGCCCTGGACAATTTTTAATATAACTCTGATTGGATTCGTCTGAAAGAAGAAAGTCATATACACCTAGGATGCCTTGAGGAGGAGTAAATCATGGGCTAATTTTCATTTTTGGGTAATCTAACCCTTTAAAATTCTTGGGGTATCGCAGGTCCAAGGCATATGTCAATCCCACAAGATAGCAGCAGCCTCTGCTAAGATCACCGAGTTTGTTGAAGACAGCTAATTCCTCTTGAACACAAATAGGTGGATCAGCAACATCCTGAAGACACAAATATAAAGAATAACAGGTTAGAGCTAATATTCAGCCTGCATTTTACAAGACAAGGACACAGATAATATGGTTCATATCACCTGGAGAAGCAGACCATCTTCAAGGTGCTACAAATCATGACTAACCCCTTCAGACCTGATTTTTTTCTGCTGAGCATTGGTTTAGACACAGAAATATGTAATGTCCATTCCAATGGACGGCGGGTCTGAAGGGGCTAAAAAGTTAAATCTCAAACATCAAGTTTAAGTAGATGCAAAATACAAAAAAAAAAAATTGATTGAAATTAAGCAGTAATTTCTGCTCTTAAAACTGACAGATTTTATTGCAACCTTCTCAACTATTTTCATTGAAATGTACCAAAAACATTAAGGACATGTGAAAAATATAATTTGTTAGTTAAATGCTTAATATTTTTATTAAAACATACTTAAGTAGAACAAGTAAATTTGAGATAAAATAAACTGTGGGATTTTTACTCATTAATTTTGGTAAACCCAACTCATATAATCTCTTAAATGATATTCAGAGATTTTATTAAGTTAATATAAGTTTTTATTTTTGTGATATTTACAAAGCCTCTGAATTATTTTTTACAGTGTGATTTTGTGCCTTCACAAGTCTTGGAATATGGCACATGAGTCACATGAACTACTTTAGACACTTTATTATCTTTTTTTTTAAAGCATGAACATGTTTTATGTTCAGTAAATGTGAATCGTATAGGTTTGGAATTACAGTTTTAAGTTAACTGTTCCTTTAATATTGTTACAGATGGTTCATGCTGGTTTAACAGAAAAATCGAAAGGAGATGATGTGCTTGAAGAGTATGAAGCCACCAAGACATTAAGTGGGATGAGAAGAGCTTACACATACCAGAGACATGGCTAAGCCACAATTGCATATTTTAAGATTATTGATTGTCATGCTTAATTTTTTTGATTATTAAACAATAATTATAAAGAGTCTGATCTCCTTCTAAAAATGTTTCATAAAAATTGCATCAACTTTAAGTTTTTGGTATGCTTGCATTGCTATTTATTTATGTGCTGTCCCATTTATGTGCATTCATTTTGGTAGGAGGAGTCCAATCATAAGTGAACAGTAAATGTTTACTTGTACTCATGCCTTTCCACAGATGCCTTGTATGACAGTTTCTTCTGTTGATTACTCAGAATATCTATTTTTGTGTTCAGAAGACAGAAGGTCTTACAGGTGTGGAACCACATGAGTATAAATAAATGATGACAGAATTTTCAGTTGTGGGTTAACTATTCTTATATTGTAAGTGATACTTGTCCCTGACATTTCACCTGATAAATGGATGTGAAATAATCCTTTTTGTTTTGTTTTTTTGTTTTTTTTTCTCCTATTTTACAGGAGCCCTTTAGTGATGCTGCAGGTGGGAGATGGGTATCTTGCTTGGCTGAAAACTGCAGAGAAACACATCTCGTCTTGCTGAAAACTACTCTTTACATTGAGGTCCAAACACCATTAGCAGAGACTTTGTTCAATGAACATTAACATGCATTCTGCCTGGATGCTGATGAATGGGATGCTGTTGTTTAAGATGATAAATGTAACCATTATAAACCTCATGACATTAAGTGTACATATGGACCAAATAAGAATATGTATTTTGTGCCTTTGCATTGATTTGCTTTGACATTATGATGTTTTAATTGTTGTAAGAACATGTTCTTTACATGCATTGAAAACATTGAATGTGAAAACATTTTTCTCAGGGAAAAAGATTTACAATGTTTCAATTAAAAATTAATAATTGTAAAAGTGTATTGTTTTGTGGGTTTATTTTTTTTAATATTTTTACCTGAACATTGGTGCAGTGTTCACCAGTTGAGGGAGTTAAATTCACTCTTTAAAATTTGCAATTGTAGGCATGTTTTAATCTGCATTACCATTTTAAAATAAGTATTTACAATATTTACATTAAATCAACATTAAATAAATACACTGGGTGTGTAGGATTAATCACCATAAAGTGTTAAATGTGTATACTTGTGAGTAATAATTTCTTAACACCCTTAGTGATTAAAATTAAACACTAACACAGTGTTGGTATAATAAACACTTTCGTCAGTGTTGTTTTAACACTAGCAAAGATAGACCTGTATGTTCACCCGGAAAGTGATCATTTTAACACCCATGGTGACAAATCTCCCAACATATTTTTGCTGTGTGGACACAATAACATATGTGTTAATAATATAATAATGTATTGACTGACAGCTCTCATGTTGCCATGTTGAGAGAAATTGGGAGTGAGGCACTGTGTGCGCTGTGTGAACATGATCTTACCGTAGTTCAAGACTAAATGTCAACATGCATTTAATCTCACTCAAACTCAGAATTCCTCACAATCAATAAAAACAGTCAAATGCAAACTCAGAATATTATACCAACCTGCAATAATACAATATGTTAAATAAGACAAATCATTTATGCATTTAATCACATTTTATTAACCAATTCAAAAGTAACATAGTCAACTCAAAAGTAACATAACACATTACTTTCCCTAAAAAGTAACTAAGTAACTTAATATGCAATATGTAATGCATTACTTTTTAAAGTAACTTCCCCAACACTTGTGTTGTTAACAGTGTTGTTAAGAAAAGGAGGAATTCTGTTGGGACTACTTTATGTGTAAAAGCCATTTGATGGTTAATCTGAGGGGTGCATGCAAGTCTATTCTTTCTTATCCATTTTCATTAATTTTGCTACATTTCTGATAATTTCACATGTAGCACTTTATTACTGTGGTGTTTCAGTAGCTGTCAGCTCCATTTTTTTGAAAATCGTGACATTCTACTAGAATCTCTTTTGAAGCTATGTAGTCATCTTATGACTTTGATTAAGTCACTCGTAGGGAGGCTTCATGTTTTCTGATCACAGATATCTCTTCTTCTTGGACCCCAATTTTTGTAAATGCATGGATGTTTTATATTTTACATCTTTAATCCCAGTGTCTTGGGCCACAGGTGAGGGAGACACTAGGATAAATGACGTAAAATATAAAACATCCATGCATTTACAAACTCTGTCTGGTCAAACTCCAGCATCCCTGCAACCCTATACTTCAATACACAACAACTAGACTGTTACGTCCTCTGTCGTGTGTGTCATGTGTTCCCGCCTCTTGTGTCCATATTTGGTCTTGTTCCTGTCCTCGTTAAGTGTGATTATTAGTTAAGTCTTGTCCAGCTGTGTTTTGTCCAATTATCAGTAATTGTCATGTGTATTTAGTTCCTGCCCGTTTAGTTAGATTTCGTCTGGTCTACTCGTTATTCCCCGGTGTTTCTGTCTGTCTCAGCCTTGTCTTGCCCTGTCCTGATGTCATTATTAAAGACTATTATTTTGAAGTTACTCCTCGTCTGCGTGTTCCTCGTTCCTTCCTGCTGTGTGCACCGTAACACTAGACAAGGCAAACATGAGGGCTTAAACACACATGACAAAAGGGAACATATGACTATATGATAAGCAAATAGAACATGCCATTTGAACAGGGGAAGCACACGAGGGTGGTGGATCAGAGGCGGACCAGGGGAGGACCAGAAGGCCAGATCCATGAAGCAGAGGAGAACATGGAGAAGTCAAGTCAAGTCACTATTGTTTGTATAGTACTTTTAACAATGCAAATTGTGTCAAAGCAGCTTTACATCAGATTGATATAAAGCTGGGTGGCTTTATAGCAGCTTTACAGCATTTACACGGGAAAATAGTGTGTCAAAATAGTGTCATACTCCTCTGGCCAGACAAAATCAGCAGTTTAAATCTAGGCTAAAGCAGAGTCAGATTGTGCAAAGGAAGCAGGAGGACCACGGCGGAGCTCACGATTCCCCTGGCAAAGCCATAACATAGCAACGGCCGGGCCATGGTTGGTCGTGTATTCTGTATTCTGCTGATATGGAAGCAAATTAAGAAGACAACAGCCCCTTTCTCACAGTATTACCAGTAAATTGCTGTAAAATTCCTGGAACGACTTTAAAAATGTGCTGTTCACACAGGTTATAACGTTCTGTCTTTTTACCCGTAAAGCACCATTCACACATCGGTTTCAAAATACAGGTAAATTCTGTGACATCATTAACCAGAAATTACCTCTAAGTGCCTCCAAGTGTTGTGTTTGTATATGCGGTCGGTGTTTTTGTTTTTGTTGATGTTTTTATCAACAAAAGTTTCATGTTATTTTTGTGTCAAACGTTCACATTCATTGTCTTATAATAGGCATTTCACGAGTTCACACTTACATATAATAAACAGAGTAAAGGTTATGCATATTTGGCGTGCTGTCCGAGGAGAGAGCTCCGAGCTCGGAATTTTGGCACGAACCCTCTCATGTGTGCTCCTCCTGAACTTTGTTCATAAAACATCATTTATTTTTTACCTTACTTGCTGAACGACACCCAAACGATTCACTCAATGATTAATTTTTCCAAACCCCTCCTTTGCGTGACACTAATCTGCGGTGATTGGTCTGATTGCTCTTATTTTCATCTCATCATGCCTGTAATGTCTGATAAAGCAGTGTTTGTAAGCACAGTGCTGCTTTGTGTACAGCGTTACCAGGGAAACCACTATTTTTAACGCTCATAAAGCGTTTTAAAAATGACTCGTTTCAATGATTCAGAGTCGACTCTTTCTTTTGAGAGACAATAACTGGTCCCACTTTATAATTAAGTGGCCTTAACTACTATGTACTTACATTTAAATTAATTATTTGGTACAATGCACTTATTGTGTACATACATGTTTTTACATTGTACTTATATTTTTAAAAATACCTATATGTAGTTACATCTGTAATTAATTTCTGCAATTACATTTATAATTACACTGTTGACCAATCACTTACACCTTAACCCACCCTTAAACCTACCCATACCACCAAACCTGTCCCTAACTTTACCCATATCCCACCTCAAAGAAGCAAAAGTGTTTTGCAATACAATATGAACACAATAAAAACATTGTACTTATTTTTTGATGCAAGTAGTTAATGCCACCTAATATAAAGTGGGACCCAATAACTTTATACACGGTGCACTTTCAGATTTAAAACTTGAAAGGTAATTTTCAAAAATCCATAATAGGGACACTTTAATTTGGAATTTCAATAGCTCTGGATTGGCCCGGAGCAGATGCTTTATGTCAGCGGTACATGCTCATACTGGTAATCTTCATTCTGTGTTCACACACAGCATCATTCTGGCAAATTTCTGGTAATGTTACAACTTCTCATACCTATAAATTGTTGGAACGAATCTACCGGTATTTTTGAAAAGGTCCTTTTCACACATGATCTCTTAACAGTAATTTACCAGTAAAATCTGTATGTGTGAAACGGGGTAATGTAGAAGACCCCGGTGCAGTTCATTACTTCAGTTTAGTAAGCTGATTATCCAAAAACTTGAAACATGAGATAAAAATGAAACAAAGACCTAAACATGAACTAAGAAGGTGACTTGACTGATAACAATAACCTGACATGTGAAACATCGAAACAGCATTACATACTTCAATCCATGAAAATTAGATACCATAACACATTACTATGACAACTAAAGAGAGCATAACACATGAACAGGGGAAGATCACATGAGGGCATGGGAAACACATGACACACAAGAAACAAGGCTGTGACTAAACCTCAAAACAGAAGACTTGAAATATAAGCAAAACCAAAATCTTAAACAGTCATGACAGATTAGCTGTGTTTAAGTAGGGTTGAAGCTAGGCTCTGATGGGAGGTAGCAGTGGGACTGAACACCCTCACAGTAGTGGTTTTAAAAATCAGACTATGATTGCATCCAGTCAGTAATTTAGAACACATTGTTTTCATGTGTCACACGTCTCCTAGCAACGAGCCACATGTTTCTCTGTGAGTCTGTTGTGTTTAGAATGACTAATGTTGATCCTCACCTGCATGTCTTTATTTTGTTGAACACAAAAGCAGACCAACCATTCAGTCTCTCTCATTTATTTATTTAATAGAAAAATATATGGGATGATGTGAAGTAAATGCTGATTGAGGCTGTCAGTCTTTAAACATGCTATATTACACCAGTTTTTGTGTTCCACAGAAGCAGTCGCGTAGCTATGGGTGGGCCTGGGTGGGCCCGGGCCCACCCACTTTCATCTTTGGCCCACCCAATGAGAAGTTTGTAATGGATGTAATTTATTAAACGATACTCTTATTTCACTGTAACTTTATTTATTAACAATATTAAACACTTGTTTTCATGGTCAATTACAGGTCATTTCTTAGTTTTCCCTCTTCCTATAGGTGCATATCATCATATGCTTGTCAAAATGATGATTCGTTCGTTTCTGTTAGTCCCACCCACAATGTTATGGTTATGACCCATGTTTACGACGTAAGGATATAATAGTAAAACGAGCACGTTTGTGAAGTTAAATTTGAAAATAGCCTAGTGAAGCAAACATAAATCAGATCAATTCTTTAAGAAGTAAAAGTCTTAGCAGAGTCTCTCTGACCTTTTTAAGTGTATTTTATCTATTGGGTCACCAAAATCTATTTTTAAAATCTTTTTGCATTAACTGAAATATCACCTTTAATAAGGTTTAAAAACATGACATACATTTTATCTACAGTATATAATAGAAATTATCTTGTTTTTTCAGTTGACACCACCTATTTTGTCATGTCCCTCATGGCCTTTTATGAAAGTGTACTTGGGATATGTATAATAAAATTTGAAAAAAAGTCCATAAATTTTGCTATTCTCATAAATATCTATCTGTGCTTTTTTGCTGGTAATGTTTTTTTTTTTCTAAGTAAATTCATGATTATTCATTAAAATCTTTTTTAGTTCCGTACCTCAGTAACCCCTCAACCCCGGTACACAAATAATTCTCCCCCCATAAAAATAATGAACTGACACTTATGAGACGTTATTAACAGGAAATTACATCATATAACTCTTCTGAACAACATTGTGAGCAGACATAGGCAAATTACCACCTTCTTTTATAACTATAACTTATTCATATTGTGATATTGTGATTGTCAAGCTTAACGACTCAACCCCGCTACATCAAATAACGATAGAAAACTATTACTTGTGAAAATTATGTTTGTTATTTTAACAATATACATAATTTCTTAATATCATGCATACCATGTGCTTTCCTGTTATTCACTACATTTAGGGCAGGGGCCATTTTGAGTGAAAAATTACAACCCCGTCACACTCAACCACGTTACTTATTTGATCATAACGGGGTTGTGAGATTGTGATGGGGTTGTGTTTTTAACACTTTGGTTCTGAATTTATCCAGTAATTTAAATTAATTATTATATTTGATCAAGAATCTTATACCACATGCATATGTTGAATGTAGTAATGTCCATGTTAAAACTGTGTGTGTGTGTGTGTGTGTGTGAACGTGTGTTCTGCCAAGATTTTCACATCTCAGTGTTAATTAAATTCTACAAACTATTTAATAATGACAACGTGAACGAAGTTTGTTTGAAATCTTTACAAATTTATATATAAAAAATAATCACATGTACATGACATTCAAGCACCTCTGGCAGCAATTACGGCCTCAAGTCTTTTTGAGTATGATGCTACAAGCTTGGCACATCTATTTTTGGGCAGTTTCTCCCATTCTCCTTTGAAAGACCTCTCAAGCTCCATCAGGTTGGATGGAGAGCGCTGGTGTGTCGGTTTTCAGGTCTCTCCAGAGTTGTTCAGTCGGGTTCAAGTCTGGGCTCTGGCTGGGCCACTCAAGGTCATTCACAGAGTTGTCCCATAGCCACTCCTTTGTTATCTTGGCTGTGTGCTTAGGGTTGTTGTCCTGTTGGAAGGTGAACCTTCTGCCAATGTCTGAGATTCTGAATCATTATCATTAATGCTACACTGTTAGACATTTCTATAATTTCCACAGTTATTTACTGTATATCACCCAGTATAATACTGCAGATTCCCTTTACAGTAAATAACTGTAATACCCTTTGCATCATGGGAATTTTCTGACGTCAGATCCCACATACAGAGACTTACTGTATTTTTTAAAATTGCTGTATACTACTGTATTTGCTGTAGCGGTCTTTTTGGGACCATTCTATTGAGGTCGTTTTATTTTCCTAATTTCTTACATTTGGATCGACACAATTTGCCCTGCACCGTGTCTACAATGCTGCGACAGCTTGGGACTGACTACACTGGACATGTTACATCGCTTGTAATGATTGGAAAAATCTGTTTGTACTTCGTGTCAGAAACAGCGCAAGCGCTTGGAGTACATCCGTAAGTCAGAAATATACCAGGGCATCAGTTTACTGTCCACATTCACTGTAGATAATATATATGATGGGTTCTATATTGTTGTCTGTTGTCGAGTTGCGCCGTGCTACGTCCGAGGAAGACACAGAAGCAGCGGGGCAGCGCCGCAGGTTTTGCCCAGGGATGAACCCGCGAGAGTGGAGAGCTCCGGAGAACATCTACCCTGTGTGTCGATGCACCTTACGATAGAATAAGACCGGCAAGCAAGGTAAAAATATATGTATGTTTGTCTGTGTGTTTGTGTCAGATTTAGGCACACCAGTTTAACCCATAGTAACATTTACTCGTCAACATGGTGGTTACAGAACTTTACCATGGTAAACTGCGCTGTCGTTTCAAACAACTTTTGTCATCTTATTGAATTAAGTTACCGAATTAAAATTGTTTTTAACGAGCAACGCTTATCTTATATTAAGATTAGGTTAACTAATGTGAAATTTAGTTTAGGTGTTAATGTTGGCCAGTAGCCTATTGAGAAAATAAAATCATATGTTAGCTAGGTTAAACTAGTTTTATGGATAGCTGCCTTTCAAGTTTTAGATTTAGTTTGTTATAGTTTTTAATGGAATTTAAGATTTACTGCATTTTTTGTATTTGTGTTTTAAAGGCAACTGCAATGAAGCATTAAGAAAGACACGAGCAGGCCAGCCACCCTGAGACTGATAATTAATGGTAAGAGAACAGCTATGGTTTTGAGAGATTTGTGTATTCTATATGAGGTTTTTATTTTAAAAGTGTGCTATTTCTACTTCTTGTTTTTTTCAGAAAAGACATTTCTGTCACTAACAAAGTGGACGGTGAGCAAAGATGGTGGCCAGGTTTTGGAGCAGCACCTGGGTTTTATAGCTATTTATTCTTTGGCTGCTTGTCTTTTTTCCTCATTATGTTTCTGTTGCCTAAAGATTCTTTGTGAGGATGAATCCAGAGAACAAACGAACGGAGCAGTGGGCAGCCTTACTCCAGCGCCCGGGGAGCAATTAGGTGTTCGGTGCCTTGCTCAAGTCATGGTATCAAAGGTGGAGAGAGTGCTGTTCATTCACAATCCCCACCTTCAATTCCTGCCGGTGCGGGAATCGAACCAGCAACCTTCAGGTTACAAGCCCAACTCCCTAACCATTAGGCCACGACTACCCCTACCTTTGTTTTATTAGTTAATTTTCATAAGGGCAGCTTTACGAATAAAAAGGACACATACAAAGATCTTATTCACATACCTCAGTTTGATGTGAAAAAACCATAGGCACAGCTGGTGATTTCAGTCATACGTGATCCCCTCCTGGGAATGTAATATCATCAGGGGAAAAATTATCGCTGCAGACCCTCCACAATTTTAGCAAGTTTATGGATGTGTTGATATCCAGCCGAAGAGCAAGCAACCATAACTTCAAGCGAGCAGGCTCAGAAGTTGAGAATATGTGAAAAGTCAACACTCCCGGATGAGTTTGCGCGAGCAAACGTAGTCTTTTAGGTTTAAGTCAGTTTGAACAATCAGGATAAGCACAAGTAATTGATTTTGATTAGCCATCATACACACAATCTCTGTGCACTGTGTAAATAATGAGTGACGTATACGCGCGACAGACCACTTCCGGCGCTTGCGTAAACTACGTCAGAGCACATACAGACGTCACGCACCAGATGCCGTGCACGCGCTCAGGGCAGTTGGACATAGTGGTGTATTAGAGGTAAAAAATGATAAAATACTGTTCAGTTTCTTGCACAAACTGATCGTTTTGTGTCTTAGGATGTATCGTCACAAGCTGCAGAGTTTAATTTGGATTTGTCTGTGCATGTTTTTTTTTTTACTCTCAAAGATTGTGTGCCCATTGACTTGCATAATAGGACTGACAGACTGCAACGGTTTGAGTTAAAAATCATCATTTGTGTTCTACTGAAAAAAGTCACCTACATCTTGGATGCCCTGGGGCAAGCAGATAAACATCACATTTTCATTTTTGGGTGAACTATCCCTTTAAGGGTAACAGAGACTACAAGCTTCTGTGAACCTTCAATGCTGCAGAAATTTTTCTGTACCCTTCCCCAGATCTGTGCCTCAATACAATCCTGTCTCGGAGGTCTACAGACAATTCCTCGGACTTCATGGCTTGGTTTGTGCTCTGACATGCACTGTTACCTATGTTTGCCTTTCCAAATCATGTCCAATTAACTCAATTTACCACAGGTGTACTTCAGTCAAGTTGAAGAAACATGTCAAGGATGATCAGTGGAATCAGAATGCACCTGAGCTCAATGTTGTGTGTCATGGTAAAGGGAATACTTGGAATACTTATGTACATGTGATTTTCTTCGTTTTTTAATTTTTAATAAATTAGCAAAGATTTCAAATAAACTTCTTTCACATTGTCATTATGGGGTATTGTTTTTAGAATTTTGTGGAAAATAATGAATTTAATCCATTTTGGAATAAGGCTGTAACATAACAAAATGTAGAAAAAGTGAAGCGCTGTGAATACTTTCTGAATGCACTGTATGTTGATGGAAAACCAGAGCCTGTGTACTTCAGCACCATCTCTATGTGGAGATCTTGAAAGAGGTGTGGGCCAGATGTTGAATGCCACACAAGTTATATGTTTTATTTTGATGACTTATTCAGTCAGTTTATAGTGTTCTAATTTATGCTATGTTATTTGTTATACTATGGTTGAGGAGATCCCCCCTTTCATGTAAAGCACTTTGAGTACCCAGAAAAGCGCTATATAAATGTAACAAATTATTATTATTATTATTACTATGTTATTGTTGTTTTTCCTGCAGTCGGGTTAATAAAACTCAGTTCAGTTGTAATTTATATCAACATTTATATAAAAAAAAGAGTTTATAGAATATCTTACAGTGAATTTGAGTAAAAAACAACTATTTATATGCTAAGTTGTATTTTTCTCCTCAACGCCGTTACCATCTTCAGCCCGTTACCTTAGTCTCAACCCCGTCACACCTACATTTTTTTTAAATTATTTTTTTAAGTTTACACAAAAAAAAAATAATTTAATGTTTGTTGAACTCAGTCTGAAATGTTCAGAGCAATCATAAGAATACTGTTTTTTTTTTTTCAAATTCTGAAGTTAACCCACTTCTTTGATCAAAAATGATGAGGTTGCTGTCATAAAAAGTTCCATTTCAGGCTTTAGTATAGCAAAAGTGTGAGATTTTATGTAACTTTTATATTTGCAAATACTGAATTAGTGTGAGGGACATCTGATTAATAGGAAAATGTTGATTTCATTACAAATTACAAATACATTTTATGATCATATTCAGAGAGCTTCCATAGTGTCCATAAGACTTGAATTAATGAAGATTAAATAGTGCCCATATCTTAAAATAATGACCAATAATAATAGGCATTTGATGCCTGAGGTGGGAAAATATGTTTTTCAGGAAGTTAAATATGTCATTAATGCTGTGGGGTGTTCAGAAAAGTAATGTTTTTTGGTAAAAAATCTAAAAATGTGTAAGTCCAAATTGTACCGGTTTTGTGGAAGACAGCAATAAATTCGGACCGTCTACAAATGAAACCCGACAGACCACCTGAGGGTGCTGGATTTATCGATCGGAAACTTCTGAACCAAGCGTGTTCGAAACATATTATCATATTCGAATCATATTAGCATAGGTACAGTGTTTGATCCGCTAAACAGATGCGTCCTTTGTGGAAGGAAACACATAAACATTGTGCTAGATCCTGGTCGCCACAGCAAACTGCATAATTTGCAGCTGCACACATTTCTAACATTATAAAATAAGCAAAGCAATTTTCACTCTTTTTATTCAACATGACTTTGATGAGAAAAAAAAGATATAGGATTGTTGAGCGTTTCAGTGACGAAGATCAATTTATGTTGATTGTATATCAGTTTGCTACCTAAATTTCAGTAACTCATTTATCTCATGAAAACAAGCTGCGAACTGCAGTCTTTAGCATCTCCCTGCAGCGTGTGTAAAGCGTAATCGGTAATTTAGTTCTCAAGGAAAATCATGGAAATAACTTTCTTATGCATCTTGCTTAGAAGCTGTCTGAGCTGTCATTGTATGAAAGGCACCCAAGCCCTTACTAATTCTATGGCGTCATTATTGATTGTTTTCACCTGACATCACACCCTTATAGGAAAGCCCACCTGGAGGGCAAAACAAAGCTTTGATCCACTGACTGTCAGTTATTTTTACGCTGTTTGCATTAAGTAGTAATGTAGTAAAATTCAGATATTAAAAGGCGAAATTCAGTAAACACCTTATTGATGATGTATATTTTGTACAAGCAAGCAGATGAAGCCAGAATATAAACGCAATGTGCAAAGTTTCACGTTAAATGGTTTCCCATAGAAAACCATTAGAAGGAAAACACTGAACCATTAAGCGGATTGCGCTCATATTCCGGCCTCATCTGCTTGCCTATGTAAACTATGCATTATTAATATTACTGTTTTAAATATATTAAGGCACTCTACGTGTGTTTTACAATGTTTTGTCATACTGTTTAATGATTTAAATATTGCTACAGGTGCTTAATATGGATTGCAAATGACCAAAAATATTTGCGGCTGTGAAACAGATGGAAAATTGACAGGCTTGTCCTACAGTTCTATGGAGGTTTTGCCCTCCAGGTCTTCGAGCTGGTCATGTGACTGAAAGCTATGAATAGAACTATTCCAAAAAGTTTGTACAGGTTTCTATGTAGATGTACTGGAGAGAGAGAGAGAGAGAGAGAGAGAGAGAGAGAGAGAATGCTAGAGAGATGTTCTCCAAGAAGAACATTACAGCCTGACAATAATTAGCCAAAAACCATGAGGATGGGTCCTAATGAGAATGAGAATGAGCTTTATAAAAGACCAAAAAAAAAAAAAAAAACATTTTTAGTGAATTGTTGGCCTTCTGGAAAGTATGTACGTTTACTGTATATGTACTCAATACTTGGTAGGGGCTCCTTTTGCTTTAATTACTGCCTCAATTCGGCGTGGCATGGAGGTGATCAGTTTGTGACACTGCTGAGGTGTTATGGAAGTCAAGTCAAGTCAAGTCACGTTTTCTCTCTGGGGTTCAGGTCTGGTGAGTTTGCTGGCCAGTCAAGCACAGTAACACCATGGTCATTTAACCAGCTTTTGGTGCTTTTGGCAGTGTGGGCAGGTGCCAAATCCTGCTGGAAAATGAAATCAGCATCTCCATAAAGCTTGTCAACAGAAGGAAGCATGAAGTGCTCCAAAATTTCTTGGTAAACAGGTGCAGAGACTTTGGTTTTCAAAAAACACAATGGACCAACACCAGCAGATGACATTCACCCCAAATCATCACAGACTGTGGAAACTTAACACTGGACTTCAAGCAACTTGGGCTATGAGCTTCTCCACCCTTCCTCCAGACTCTAGGACCGTGGTTTCCAAATGAAATACAAAACTTGCTCTCATCTGAAAAGAGGACTTTGGACCACTGGGCAACAGTCCAGTTCTTCTTCTCCTTAGCCCAGGTAAGATGCTTCTGACGTTGTCTGTGATTCAGGAGTGACTTAACAAGAGGAATACGACAACTGTAGCCAAATCCCTCTACACATCTGTGTGTGGTGGCTCTTGATGCCTTGACCCCAGCCTCAGTCCATTCCTTGTGAAGTTCACCCAAATTCTTGAATCGATTTTGCTTGACAGTCCTCATAAGGCTGCGGTTCTCTTGGTTGGTTGTGCATCTTTTTCTTCCACACTTTTTCCTTCCACTCAACTTTCTGTTAACATGCTTGGATACAGCACTCTGTGAACAGCAGCTTCTTTGGCAATGAATGTTTGTGGCTTACCCTCCTTGTGAAGGGTGTCAATGATTGTCTTCTGGATCAGTAGTCTTTCCCATGATTGTGTAGTCTAGTGAACCAAATTGAGAGACCATTTTGAAGGCTCAGGAAACTTTTGCAGTTGTTTTGAGTTGATCAGCTGATTGGCATGTCACCATATTCTAATTTGTTGATAGTGAATTGGTGGGTTTTTGTTAAATGTGAGCAAAAATCATCACAATTAAAAGAACCGAAGACTCAAACTACTTCAGTCTGTGTGCACTGAATTTATTTAATACACGAGTTTCACAATTTGAGTTGAATTACTGAAATAAACTAACTTTTCCATGACTTTCTAATTTATTGAGATGCACCACCTGTAAGTATATGTGTTAAATAAATAGGTAAATGTATGATAGTGTTGTGTGTTCCACGTTTATTGACAAGCGTTCATGAGATGGATTGCCTGAGGGAAGAAACTGTTCCTGTGCTGGCCGTTCTGGTGCTCAGAGCTCTGTAGCGTCGACACGACAGCAACAGTTCAAAGAGAGAGTGTGCTGGATGTGAGGGGTCCAGAGTGATTTTGCCTGCCCTTCTGCTCACTCTGGATGAGTACAGTTCTTGGAGACTGGGGAGGGTTGTACCAATGATTCGCTCAGCAGTCCGGACTACCCTCTGTAGTCTTCTGAGGTCAGATTTGGTAGCTGAGCTGAACCAGACAGTTATTGACGTGCAGGGGCAGCGGCGGACTGGCCATCTGGAGCACCGGGAGTTTTCCCGGTGGGCTGCTGTACAATGTGGGCCGGCCGTTGCGTAAATATATATAAAAAATAATTGTAGTAAATGTACGTAGGCTACAGGCCCATACGAACGGCCTGCGTGGCCCACTTGTTTAAAAAATTAGAATTTATATAGCATGCTCTGGCTCAGTGCAGCGGCTCAAAAGCGCTCGTAAATGTCAAAATGTTTGAAATTGCCAATCAAATTGAAGAAGGCGGGATTTACTGTTCATAGACGCTGAGCTACGCGTGACTTGTATGCATGCGAGGTAAGATGCTAAACATGACGAGACAATTCAGCAATATTTGTCAACCGTTTATGATTAAAAAATAAAATAAAATAATGTTAAACGAAAGACATTAATTTTCAGGAATGCAAACTACTACTGGCCTTTTCAAATTTCTCAGATTTTAATGCCATTTACGTTATTCGTCACAATTCATCCTACATAATACAGCAGTTTTCAGCAGACACGAGATGAGAGTTAATGTATCTCTCCATAGGCTTTCTTCCGTGATTTCACGTGTCTAAGAAAATGTTTAAAAATCTATCAAAATCATTCTCAGTCTTACTCTAGAACATTGTAAATCTGAAGACTTTTGCTTTCGAGTGCTGTGGAAAGTGATTTATATTATAGGCCTAATAAAAATATAATTTGCTTATTAATTCACACATGCATTATTTTAGGTGGTTAAAAGTATGAAATAATTAAGGCTTTTTATTTATTCATTTATTTGAAAGAAGATTTAATTTATTTGATCAAAAATACAGTAAAAACAATAATATTATGAAATATTACACTTAACCCATTTAATCCCACATTTTTTCCCAGACATGAAAATATCCAAATGATGTGTCATTAGTAACCCTTTGAAATAATCAATAATTATTTTTCGAAATTTTTTTGGAAAAGTGTGTGAAAAATTGTGTTTTATGTTCGGTCACAATAGTGACCAGTGGGTTATGGTGAGTACTGAAATCACATATTTCTGCAGTCATAAAAATTGTTATATATATCTTAGCTCAGCTATTTTAAACTGTTTGATCACATTCTAGGGTTACTATTGGGTTCCGGTGGGATTAAATGGGTTAATAATGGTTTTTATTACTGGTATAATGGTTCTCAGTTAAAGATCAGCACTTATTTGAAATATAAGTACTTCGTGACAAATGTAAATATCTTTACTGTCACTTAAATCAATTTAATGCAAGCTTGTTGAAGAAAAATATATATTTATATTTTTTAATCTTACCCAAGACTGAATAGTATCACATTTTCCACAAAACATATGAAGCAGCACAACAGTTTTTAACATTGATAATAATCAGAAATGTTTCTTGAGCAGCAAATCAGAATATTAGAATGATTTTTGAAGGATCATGTGACACTGAAGACTAGAGTAATGATGCTGGAAATTCAGTTGTGATCACAGCAATACATTATTTTAATATTCACATAAAAGCTATTTTAAATTGTAACATATTTCACAGTACTGTTTACTGTATTTACTCTATTCCTTAAAATGATAGATGTCAAGCTCCTGTAGAAGGACAAATACTGTATATGATGTCCAATAGAAAGGCCCATAAAAACAGTCTGCATTCTGGACTATTCTAGTCTTAGATGATACCAGAGCGTTGTGTCATATGGACTGATAATATGATAATACTTTAGTGATATTAAACTGTCCTAAATTCTTAAAAATTATTTACCATTTGCCATATACAGCAAGACAAATTATAATGTAAAGAAGTATGCCAGTCATTTATTGTGTGGTGCAGTGTGTTGTGGACCAGGTTTGGTGGGCCGCTCTATGCCAAAAAGTCCAGGGCCACTTTATTTGCTAAATCTGACTGTTACGTCTTACAGTATATTTCTGTTTTTTCCTTGAATTAACGGTAATCTATCGGCAGCTCTGGTTGCCAGCATGTTACTATTTTTCTACAGTGTGTTGCCATAAATTAATTACAGTTTATTACTGTTAAATTAAACTTCCTGCTGTTTTTTTCTTCATCTTACATTTTTAACTATTTAAACCCCACAAAAAATCCTCTTATAATGTCCACACTACAGAGTAACACTGAATCAGTGCTGAAGTTAATAAGATAATTATGTGATTAATTAAGTGATAATTGTGTATTAGTGATCAAGTTGTTCGTCCATTGTTTTCGAAGAGGACTTTGACATCTAACAGTCTTGAAAAGACTAGTCTGACACCCCACACCCGCTCCGACCGTCTCACAGCACAGCCATCCACACCCTCCCCCTCCCTCCCCCCCCTACTGTTTCTCAGCCTGTACTCAAGATCTGCGAAGATGATGTATGCAAAGTCTTCAGAAAGCAGAAGATAAGGAAAGCCAAAGGCCCAGACGGTGTCTCTCCAGCCTGCCTCAAAGCCTGTACTGTCCAGCTATCATCCATCTTCACATTGATCTTCAACAGATCTCTAGAGCTGTGTGAAGTCCCCTCCTGCTTCAAATGTTCCACCATCATCCCTGCACCCAAGAAACCAAAAATCACAGGACTTAATGACTACAGACCTGTTGCTTTAACATCTGTGGTCATGAAGTCATTTGAGAGACTGGTGTTGGCCCACCTGAAGGACATTACTGGACCCTTGCTGGACCCTCTACAGTTTGCTTACCGAGCAAACAGATCTGTGGATGATGCAGTTAATATGGGACTGCACTACATCCTGCAACATCTGGACAAACCAGGGACTTATGCAAGGATCTTGTTTGTGGACTTCAGCTCCGCTTTCAACACCATCATCCCGGACACCCTTCAGAACAAACTGACACAGCTCTCTGTACCCACCTCCATCTGTCAGTGGATTACCAGCTTCCTGACAGACAGGCAGCAGCTTGTGAGGCTGGGAAAACTCACATCCAACACCTGTACCATCAGCACTGGAGCTCCTCAGGGCTGCGTTCTCTCTCCACTGCTATTCTCCCTCTACACAAATGACTGCACCTCTAAAGACCCCTCTGTCAAACTCCTGAAGTTTGCAGATGACACTACAGTCATCGGCCTCATCCAGGACGGCGACGAGTCTGCTTACAGACAGGAGGTTGAGCAGCTGGCTGTCTGGTGCAGTCACAACAACCTGGAGCTGAACACGCTCAAAACTGTGGAGATGATAGTGGACTTCAGGAGAAACCCCCCTCCTCTCCCCCCACTCACCATCATGAACAGCACTGTGGCTGCAGTGGAGTCATTCAGGCTCCTGGGCACAACCATCTCTCAGGACCTGAAGTGGGACAATCACATTGATTCCATTGTGAAAAAGGCCCAGCAGAGGTTGTACTTCCTTCGTCAGCTGAAAAAATATCATTGGTGTGCACCTGCCCAGCCTTCAGGACTTGTAGAACTCCAGAGTGAAGAAACGGGCAGGTAACATCATCAAAGACCCCTCTCACCCCGGACACAACCTGTTTGCACTTCTCCCTTCAGCCAGATGCTACAGATCTCTGTGCACTAGAACATCTAGGCATAAAAACAGTTTTTTTCCCCCATGCCATCTCCAGCTTAAATAGCTAACACATGGATCATTACCTGTGTTCTGTAATTCATTCTGTAATTCATTCTCCATCTTTAATTATTGCCTCTTTCTCAAGTATCATGTAAATACATATACATATACATATCTGTTTATTTATACAGCTGTATATAAAGTAAATAATGCACAAATCTGTAAATAAATCTACTGTTCCAGATTCATACACATTATTATTATTATTATTATTATTATTATTATTATTATTATTATTATTATTATTATTATTATTATCTATTGTTAAGTCTTACTATTTAAATATTTTTTTCTGATCTCATGTCAGATGTGTATGTATGTATGTATGTACCAGGAGCACCTTAAAAAAACCACAACAAATTCCTCGTGTGTTTGCGCACACCTGGCGAATAAAGCTAATTCTGATTCTGATTGTGGGCTGTCCATGGTGCCCCTGTAAAAAAAAAAAAAACAACAGAAAAAAAAACACTTTCAACTTTAAAATAATTTGTTACCCCACTGACTTCAAATTTTTAGTTTAGTCAACTTGAAATGTTAAGTTACTCAACGTTAATTTAAGGGACAACTGGATTATTTTAGTTGACTAAATAAAAAAAAAAAATAAGTCAGTGGGTAACAAATTATTTTAAGTTAAAACAACTTCTTTTTTTAATCTGCAAAGATGTTTTAGCAATATTAATAATTTTTAACAACCTTCTTTCATTTAAAAATATGTTTATTTTCAGTTTCCTAGATAATATGGATAGTATTTGTCTCTTAGTATTTACCTCTTAAAAGTAACTGCAAACATTTATGCTAACTAACAAATATATTAAACAAGCTGCAATGAGATGCAAATATATAGTACCTCAGCACATGATTCTCAAATATGGTAAGGATAAGGTAATTTTAAATCAGTAAAACAAAACAAATTTTAAATCAGTAAAAATATATGAGTGCTCTGAACTTATTTCAGTTGAGTTCATTAAAATAAGATATACATTGCAGTTAAGTAATTAAGTGATTAATTAAGTGCTGATTGAGCATTAGTGATGAACACCTGCTGTTAACAAACAGCATCACTGACAGTAAGAGAAACACAAGAACTACAACTGACTTTAGACACATGCTTAGATGAAATCAACTGAAATAAAATACATTAAATCTCAAGATCTGATTACACAACCCCACAAACAGCATCACCAGCTCCACTTATTAATAACCAGACTGACTTTATTTCTGTCAGACATCTACAGAAGATCTTATTGAGAATTAACTAAGGTTTAGATGCTGATTTATTGTTTTATTCGAAGTAACCATGTTAGAGATCAGTGTCTGCTTTAGTTGGGCTCTTGACCCTTGACTTCTGTGTTAGTTGTTTTTTTTTATTTTTTTTCTGGTTGTTGTCACTATGTGTTTTTCAAACATGTTTGTTACAGCTCAAAATCCCACGCACGTCCTGATATTGCCAAGTGCGACGTGTTCCTGGGTCAACATATTTTGTTGACCCTGGAACAACATTTTAATCCAAAAATATAATCTTAACCATATTCCTATACCTAAACCTAACCTTACCCATAAGTAATCCCTAAAAACAGAGGAACTGATAGATGAATTACACTGATGTACAGGCACCAAACACTGATTGTAATCCTAAACTTCACAAAAATTATAAACTGGTTCTTGAAATCTGATTGGTTAATCACAATGTTGTTCCAGGGTCAACAAAGATGTTGACCCAGGAACATGTTGCACTTGGCAATATCAGGTTGTGCAAATCCCACACTGTAAAACCCAACAGTTAGGGTAACTCAAACCGTTCGATTAAACCGATTGCCTTAAAAACCCAAGTTAGGTTACGTTAGGTTCACGTTATATAGCAGCAGGCTACTTTCTCGAAAATTACAAATATTACCGAGAATGCACTGTTTTAATGGAAAAGAGCATGTTGCTGTCAAGTTGTTAAGACTGCACCAGACAGCCAGCTCCTTAACCTTTTGTCTGTAGGCAGACTCATCACCGTCCTGAATGAGGCTGATGACTGTGGTGTCATCTGCAAACTTCAGGAACTTGACAAAGGGGTCTTTAGATGTGCAGTCGTTCGTGTAGAGAGAGAAGAGCAGTGAGGAAAGGACAGAACCTTGGGGGGTGTCAGTGCTGATGGTGCGGGTGCTGGATGAGAATTTTCCAAGCTGCTGCCTGTCTGTCAGGAAGCATTAGATACATTGACAGACAGAGGTTGGGACGGAGAGCTGAATTAATTTGGGCTGGAGGAGTGATGGGATGATGGTGTTAAAAGCGGAGCTGAAGTCTACAAACAGGATCCTCACATAAGTCCCTGGTCTGTCTAGATGTTGCAGGATGTAGTGCAGTCCCAATTTGACTGCATCATTTACAGACCTGTTTGCTCTGTAGGCAAACTGCAGGGGGTCCAGTAAGGGTCCAGTGATGTCCTTCAGATAAGCCAAAACCAGTCTTTCAAATGATTTCATGGTCACAGACGTTAGAGCCACAGGTCTGTAGTCATTAAGTCCAGTTATTTTGGGTTTCTTTGGAACAGGGATAATGGAGCATTTGAAGCATGAAGGGACTTTGCCCAGCTCCAGTGATTTGTTGAAGATCTGTGTGAAGATGTGGGCCAGCTGGTCAGCACAGATTTTCAGACAGGCTGGTGTCACACACTCTAAAAAATGCTGGGTTAAATATAATCCAACGCTGGGTTAAAAAGGGACGAACCCAGTGGTTGGGTTGTTTTGACACAGCAGTTGGCAGAGGTGGAAAGTCCGGGGCTCAGAAAGTAAAAGTCCAGTCATATGTTTATTCCAACTCAACAGCTGATTTCACTAGAGGATAAACAAGTCATTCCTTTCAAGTCACAAGCAAGTCTCAAGTCAAATCCCAAGTCCTCAAAGAGTTAATGAGATAATTAAGTGACTGAAGAAAGCAACATCACTGAAGAAAAGAGAAACACAAGAACATATGACTTGAGCCACACCCTTGGATGGAATTGATTGAAAAAACAACAAACAACATGATACCACCTTAAATGTGGTCAGTGTTTTCTTTAGTTGGTCTCTTTAGACTTTTAGTAACTCAAAATAATTTGCTTCTGTGCAATTGCAAAATTGTTTCATTGTAAATATTTGTGAATTGCTGAATCAAACCTTGAAGTAGCAGATTAACTTTTGCTTTCGGCTTCTGAAAAGTGGTCTCTCTTTGGTTTGTTGATGGGCATCATTGAACTGAAAAAAAAAACACCACCATAACGCTTCAATAGTGGAAAAAAGAGAACTGTACAGGTTCTTAGACCAGGCCAACTCACGATGACTAACATCTGCTTACTGCATTGCACTGATCTCTCTGCTTTACAACACCACATTCACTGCTACAGAGAAATATCTAAGACAGGAAGTCAAGGGTCAAGAGGCCAACTAAAGCAAACACTGATCTCCATGATGGTGGCATCATTTTAACCAATACAACATCAAAAGCTGTAATTCTCAATAACAGCAGGTGTTCATCCCTAATGCACAATCATCATTTAATTAGGCACTTAATTATCTCATTAACTTTAACTCTTTGAGGACTTGTGATTTGACTTGAGACTTGCTTGTGACTTGAAAGGAATGACTTGGTTCCTCCTCTAGTGAAATCAGCTGCTGAGTTGGAATAAACATATGGCAGGACTTTTACTTTCAGATTACCAGACTTTCCACCTCAGCTAACTGCTGTGTCAAAACAACCCAACCACTGGGTTCGTCCCTTTTTAACCCAACATTTTTTTAGACTGCACTGTCTGGGCCTGGTGCCTTCCTTCTCTTGTTCTTTCTGACGCACATCATCTTCACTGATCTGCAGGCTGGGCAGGCTTGGCAGGCTGGGCTGGGCTGGGCTGGGCTGGGCTGGGCGGGGCTGGGCGGGGCTGGGCTGGGCTGGGCTGGGCGGGGCGGGGCGGGGCGGGGCGGGGCGGGGCGGGGCGGCGTGCGGTGGGGTGAATGGTGTTTTTTAAAACCTGCAATAAAACTTGTTCAGATCGTCTGCCAGTTGTTGATTCTCCACAGTGCTGGGGGATGGTGTCTTGTAATTGGTGATGTCATAATAATAGAAATATTATTCTAGTATATACATTATACTAGAAACATTTGGTTGATGTTATTGCTGGTCAAGCCTCACATCAGATATTTCACATACTTTTTACAGCAAAAAAAAAAAAATCTCTCTTAGATCATTTGTTTAAAAGCAAACAAGTTTGTTTTCTTTGTTTAATTTAGTCCATGTTTAAGGATTGTCTAAAAATGTAACATTAGTCAGAATTATGCAGAAATAGCAGCAATTTTTATGGGTTCAAACTTTCTAGTGCAACCGTATACTTTGCTAACTAAGAAGTAACACATTGCTGATTATTTTTTATTTTATTTTTTTTAGTCAACAACAGGTTTTTGGTTAATTTATTACAAGGTTGCCCAATCCTGTTCCTGGAGATCCACCTACCTGTAGAGTTCAGATCCAACCCTGATCTAACACACCTCTCTGTATTTATCAAGTGCTCCTGGAGATCTTAATGAGCTACATAGTTAGTTCAAATAACATGACCCCAACAAAAAAACATGCTTGTAAGAATTTATTTATTTATTTATTTTTTGGATATCCAACTCTGCACGTAATCATCAAGTAACCCTGAGCACCTTGATTAGCTGCTTCAGGTGTGTTTGTCTGGGGTTGGAGTTGAAATTTGCAGGTCGGTAGATCTCCAGGAGCGGGGTTGGAGACCCCTGAGTTAGAATAACTTAATAATTTAAGATAATATGTGTACTAATTTGTGAAGCATTCATTCACCTGCATTGGCTGCCTGTGCGATTTAGAGTGGAGTTTAAAATCTTTGTTTTTGTTTGAAGTCTTTAAACAATTTAGCTCCCTCATATTTATCTGAACTGCTTTCCTTACATAACCCTTCTCAAGCTCTTGGATCTGGTAGTCTGAGTAGATTGCTCACTGTTCCTAGAGTTAAACTAAAGAAAAGGGGGGGACGTGCCTTCGCTGTTGTAGGCCCCAAACTATGGAATAGCATACCAGTTCATATTAGATCTGCTCCCACTTTACAGGCTTTTAAATCTCTACTCAATACGCATTACTTCTTTTGCTTTCAATGTTCCTTGATGTTTCATGTCCGGTTTTGACTTGATAGCAATTCCCGGTTCTATTTCTTATATTTTGTTATATATATTATAATTTTTTTTAAATATTGATGTAATTTGGTTTTTAGCTGTGACTTTATTGTTTATTTATTTATTTACTTTGTTTTATTTACTACTTATTTTATTTGATGCTATAAATCACATTGGTCAGATGCTGCTGTTGTAAATGGTGCTATATAAATCAACTTGAACTTGAACTTGATAATATGTGTAATAATATGTAACAAACTCACAAAAATAAAATAAATAAAAAAATAAAAAAATAATGGATTTATGGCTAATGGATTTCTGGAACTAATTATTCTTATCTATTTTAGGGAAATTCAACAGCTAGCATAGTACAAGCTAAATTAATCTTATTTAACATATCAATGTAGTAAATACAAATAAGTATTATGTATGATATTACATGTCACTGGCATTAGGGAAGCCATTGCTCATAGAGTCAATGTAGTGTTTACCTTCATGCGGTGTACTCTTCATCACAATGATAATCACAAAAACATCAACATAACAAAAACTTTACACAATAACTACACACAAAAAATACACACTAACAGGTCTTCCCCTTCACTAAAAAAACACACATAAAATAGCTTAATACTTATTTTCAACAGTTATTCACCTCATCCAGTCCTATGCAAAACATGCAGGGAACTAGAAATCTACTGCCCAATTTCCAATTTTAACAAGAGAATCGAATTAATATACAGCTTAATTTTTTAAGAAGATGAATTAATGCAGAAACTGACAGAGCAATACCAGTGAATCACTTAAATTTAGAATTTATCAAAATTGGCCAGGTTAGAATTTTTATTTTTTGAGGCACTTTGTGCCAAGTAGGTTACTAAACACACACATTGCACTTCAGAGTTTACTTTTAGAAAATCTGCTCTACACACATTTTTGGGTTTTGTCTTTACAGCATTGCCTGCACTATTATTTGAATGACCTGCCATTCAAATAAGTTCTGGTGTATTGTTGTGATGTCATGGATTTCCTGCCCCTGAACTTTACATGTCATTCAGTCAAGTCAAGTCAAGTCAAGTCACCTTTATTTAATAGCGCTTTTAACAATACAGATTGTGTCAAAGCACTTAACAGTATCAAATTGAAAGATAGAGTGTCAGTAATGTATAATGGTAAGATTAAACACTCAATTTTCAGTTAAAGGCATTTCATTATTGAATTCAGAGATGTCATTGTCTAGCTCAGTTTAGTTTAAATAGTATCTGTGCAACCAAATCGGCGATAATCGCTAGAAATTAAGTGAAATTCAGATGCTCTTTTCCCATCTAATGGACCAGTTCTGGACCACAAAAGGGATTTCACACTTGAATTAACTAACCCTAGGTCATCCTAAACTCAGAGTAAAAGAAATCTAGGGTTATCTTGCTGCACATTTCAAACTGCTCATAACAATACATCCTGGGTAATCGTAAGCTAAACCCTGGGTTAACATTTGCTTATAACTTGATTGAATATTTGAGGTATCAGTGTCATAAATTGGACAACCACAGCATGTGATGCGTGTACATAAAGGCTATAGCGTTTTGCATCCCCATTGCCAACTGTACTATGAAGTTTTCCAGAGTGGACTTTTAAGACTATAAAGGTAAGAATGAAATAGTCTTTTCTTCAGTCAAATTCACTTTTTTCTCCCACCATTTCCCCTCAAAAACTGAAAAAAAATTTTTTTTCCATAAATGTCCAAACCACTTGAATGTGAGGCACACAATTGGTTGTCAGGTGTTAATCATCTAATCGTACAAGTGCCACTGTAAAAGCATAACCCTGGGTAAAAAAGCAGTGCTAACCCCACTTCTGTCTAATAAGATGCAAATCTTACATGAACATGAAAATGCTGTCTCCACAAAACAACAAAATAGTTGTTAAATAACAGCCATCAGTAATGTCATTTACAGTAGTATTTCCCAAACACCCACCTCGAAAGAAACCAGCAACAACTGAAATCCCAGTTGGATTGTTTATCAGTACAGCACAGCTTAGTGTGGCTTCATATAAGTTCAGTCACTTGAACCGAATACGGCCTGCCAATCTTCTTCATCCGGCCCGAGGAAGAGTACGCAGGTCGTACATATGCCTTGAATTGATTTTGCACTAATTAGTTTGTCCACAAGGTGGCAACACTGGCCTGGGCCAGCTGAAAAAGAAAAGGAAGAGACGCAAATAACTACAATCTACCGGAGACCACAACATCAATAGACAGCAGCGCTGACAAGAGCTTGTGTGAGAGAGTAATGAGATATCCACCACAACTCTAGTTTAAACAGTTTTAAAGACAGTGTTATTTGTCATAACTTCTGTTGAGCGCAGACACTGGACGAAGATTATTATCAAAGGAAGTAGCCTATAGATAGAAAATCTGCTCGGATGTATCTGCATCATAATTTAAAGAGACAGCACTGCTTTTAAAGTGAAACCTGCTGCAGGTTGTGACTGATGTAACGTTAAATCAAAGATTTAAAAAAGAGCAATCGCTCTACTGCTCTGCTTGCTGATTAACTTTTGTAGCTTGAATAAAGATGAATCAATATAGCTTATGCATACAATTTATAGTTTAAAATTAAGCCTTTTAAATGTTGAAAATAATGGCTAAAATTGAGGGAAAATTGATGTAATAGAGACCTCAATAACATTATTTATATCAATGATACTGGTCTTCATTAATAATAGGCTAGTAAAAAGATACTAAACACATTTAAAATAGGCCATCTTTATGTTGTTTCTATATTAATTTGGAGGATGATTATTTATTTATTTATTTATATATTTATTTTTAATTGACTGACAGACATCACTAATGTTAACCTTTTATAGATGTTACCGTTTGTAATATTATTTCATTTCACTGCTGAATATGCATTTCAATTTAAGAAAGAGATTGGGACGGCCCCTACCCCCTTGGCCCCCTTCAAATTTTCAATGTGATAATTTGGCCCTCAAATGACGCTAATTGAATAGCCCTGCTCTAAACAAACAGTACAAACCTGAAAACAAACATCAATTATCTTCCACAAAAAACGTCTGTATTTCCATACAGCGAGCAGTGTGACTTGCACTAATGGATCCTGCTTTACATGTGTTCGTGGTATAGTCAAATCTCTCTCCCTCTCTGTGTACACAGATTTTGTCTGTGTTTGTTTTATCAAACCGCCATGAGCAGGGGCGTGGGAAGCTGTTTTAGGGTGGGGGTGCTGTACGCATGCGGGGTGGGGGGGAGGTTGCGATAGAGGCTATTTACACTAAGTGAAAATAGTAGGGGTGTCCCCAACTAAGGATTTTCATAGTCGAATCGGAATTTTCGAATCATGCCGATAGTCGACTGATAGTCGAATCATATATTTGGGGGCGGAGCAAAATACATTACCAAGAGGCAAGTCAGACATTCGACAGTCATAAATACACAGGGAAAATGTGTAACAGACGCCTCGCAGATACAAACGGGGTAAATAATGTTTTATGTTTTGATTAAAAGATAGTTAACATTAAACGTCAGCGAAACCCTTAAGAATTCACAAAATTTTTTTACAATAGTGCTCTCATTATAACGTTATATAATGTTCTGCATTTCTGTTTTGAGCTGCGCGCGCTGAAGATGACCAGTAGAATGAAGCAGATGATAGCAGGTTTTTAATCAATGGGATTTCACTTATTTATCTCACATAGAACACGCTTCGTTATTTATATAACATAACATTAATATTACGACTTGTAGGCTATCTGCACAAAATGCCCCGAATGCACATGAACGCGTCTGCTCGGCTCTGAATGAACTCTTGTGGACGCGTTCTTCACGCAATAACATGCAGAAACACAACTAAACACTAAAAAAAGTCACAGCGTTTCATTATAACAGTGTTCTCATTATAATGCTATGTACAGTATATGACAGTGCCAGTCATAGTTATTAATATCCTGCATTGTTGTCCTGCTCGCACCGTGCGCTGAAGAGATAATCACCATACTACACAGCGCTTTACTGTAGCGTAACTCAACCAAAGGCATCTTATATGAGATAAATAATATACTTATATACCCTACCTGATCGAGAAAAAAAAAAGACTTCCACTCTGCCTGTGTCAGTTTGAGTCTTGTTAAAGATTTAAATCCCTGCCCCAAGAATGCTCCTCTGTCGGTGACGGATTAGAAAGCGAAACTTTAATCTATAGGGGAAGTTGGATTTATTAACTCACATTAATATTAATTTAAAGCTTCTTTCTTTTAAGATTCTTATTTACAGCATTATCATAATAGGCTGTATATTAACTTATTTGGAGAAAACCGGTGTGAAATCAGACACTGAGCACCCCCATATAGCCAGAAAGGTATGATCATAACACCCCGCGAATATTCGACTGTGAGATTGGGAGTCGAATCAGGCTCCTCGAATCGAAGCATCGAATCGTCGACGATTCGGGGACACCCCTATAAAATAGCAGTATTGTTTTAGTGATATGCTATTTACACTTTTATGCTATTACCTTATTTTCAACTTTTTGATTATTTCCTTCATTTTTTATTAAAAAAATAAATGCTTTTCTGTTGTGATTTAAAATTTAAAAAGGGAGAAAAAAAGTTTGCCAAAAGGCAGATTCGAACCCCGGTCAATCGTGTTAAGCGGAGTGTGATACACGAATTTCCATCTGCGCCATTGAAGCTAATGACTGATGATCATCTTTTGCAAATTTGACTATCCCAATCATAGGTTTGTGGGTGGAGTTAGTGTAAATAGCCTCTGCCAACAACCAGGCTATTTGCACTTAAATAGACACTCTGTTTTTTTTTTTTTTTTTTTTTTACATTCCCAACAGTTAAACAGTTGCCCACAGAAAGAAAACAGGGTGTGCTGCAGCACCCTCAGCACTCCCACTTCCCACGCCTCGGGCAATGAGTTATGTGACACTATACTGTCAATATGGCCCAACTGCTTGAATAAAGAACCATTTTAGCAGCAGGCCTCTGGCTGTGCAGCAATGTTAACTATTGTTTTGATTCCTCTGGCCAGAAGAGAACTGGTTCCCCAAATGAGCCTGGTTTCTCCCTGTTTTTTTTTTTTCTCCATTTCTGTCACCGATGGAGTTTTGGTTTCCTTGCCATTGCCACCTTTTGGCTTGCTTAGTTGTGGACACTTAATTTCTGGCAATATTGTTGACTTTGAATATTGTTGTACCATAATTAGTCAATAAATTATCTTCAAATATAAGTGTCACAGCCATCAGCTGGCCTGCCTATGACAGCCACTAGCGGGCACTCTTCCGGTTTAGTGTTTATTGGTTCTGGACTTCAATTCCCATCACCCTTTGCTTTGATTAATGTCCCATTACCCTCTGCTGTTTGTGATTTACCTATTAGCTCACCCTGATATATACCATGCTCACTTAATATTGGGTTGCTGGAGAATTACTTTCTGTTACTTTATGTTTTTTGTTTCTCAGTGTTGAACTACACTTTTGCCCTTGTTTTGTGCCTGTTGCCCTGTTTTTGGATCATTGTTTGGGACTACAATGAACTGCACTTGGGTCTTTTATGTTTTCCCAAGTCATTCCGTGACAGAATACTCCAGCCATTTCAAGATCCAGCAGTTTTATCATTTGGACTATAGATATCTGGATTTGTCCTCCTGCCACTATGAAGGAGCAGATGGCTCGACTTCTGGCTTTGATGCCTCTGCGCCAGCAAGTGGTGGAAGTAGGAGGCTTCACCCAGTTTTTCTGGACTTTGATGGTGGGGCTTGACTATAATGATGCGGTGCTCAAGGATTTTTTAAATCTGTGCCTGGATGACCCTCTGCCCCAGTGTGAGATGGAGGGACTTAGGATCCTGGACTTTGGAATTTCATCAGATTCCTCCATCATTATAGTCGGGGGCAACACCAGGTTAACCAGAACTCTTCTGCAGGGATTTTTCAGTCCCGACCTTCTGACTCCCACTGAGAAGCGAAGATTGAGAAGGAGGAGGGGATATGTTGCCTGGAGGACCCGACTCCTGTGGTCCCAAGTCTGGTGGTCCTGGCGGACCGGACTCCTGTGGTCCCAAGTCTGGTGGCCCCAGAGGTCTCTAAGCAGCCCGCTCTCCTTGTCTCACCCATGATCCTGGCCCTGCCGGCTCCAACCAAGCTCCTTGCCCTGCTGGCTCCAACTATGTTACTTGCTTTGCCGGCTTCCTGCTTTGGTGGGCCAGGAGTCTGCCTCAGGGACCACTTCAGAGCTTGCTCCAGTCCAAGAGCCCTTAGAGTCCAGTCAAGAGTCCACTTCAGTCTGTGAGTTCATTCCAGAGCTCGTTCCAGTTTATGAGTCCACTCCAAAGCCCACTCAAGTCTATGAGTTCACTCCAGAGCCCACTCAAGTCTATGAGTTCACTCCAGAGACCACTCAGGTCTACGAGTCCGCTCCAGAGACCACTCAGGTCTACGAGTCCGCTCCAGAGACCACTCAAGTTTATGAGTTCACTCCAGAGCCCACTCAAGTTTTCCAGTCCTGGAATCCTTTCCTGAGCCAATTCCAGTTCCTCCTAAGGTGGCGGCTTCTGCTGAAGAACCTCCCAAGGTGGCGGTGCTCGCTTCAGTTCCTCTGGGCATTGACATCCACTCCTGAACTCTCAGGAACAACCTGGCCTCCTGCTCTGCCGGCCCCACTCTGGCCTCCTGATCTACCTCTGTCTCTAGGCCTTCTTCCACTACACAGGCCTGACCCACCATCCCTCCCCCTGGTCCGCCTTCATTCTGCCTCCCTCCTGGATTTCTGTCTTTTTTTGGAGCATCTGGAATCTGCTGACATTGAATTGAAAAACTTTATTGTCCACATGTGTTGTTTACATGATGCAGAAGCAAGCACATTCGTTGTGATACTCTGTCCACAATTGCAGTGTGATTGCAGGAGACTGGATGAGAAGGAGAAGGAGAAGAGTTGTTGAATAGCGTATCGCGACGCATGCACTTCTGTATTGTGTAAACAAAGCATGCGCATGGTGCCGCTGCTTATGTAACACGCACAAGCGCATGCGTCGTTTTACATGGTCAAAGCAAGCTCATGCATCGTGATACTCTGTCCACATTGGCGGTGCATTGCAGAAGACTGGATGAGGAGGAGTAGAGTTGTAGAATAAAGTCATTATTTTTGTTTTCTTTGTTCACAAATATATTGTCATAGCTTAGTAAAATTACGGTTGAACCTCTGATGTCACATGGACTATTACCGATATCCTTACTACATTTCTGGAACTGGGAACATTACAGTTGTGTTGCTGTCTATGAGGGGTCAGAGAGCTCTCGGATTGCATCAAAAATATCTTAATTCCTGTTCTGAAGATGAATGAAGTTCTTATGGGTTTGGAACGACATGAAGGTGAGTAATTAATGACAGAATATTCATTTTTAGGTGAACTAACCCATTTATATCACCATAAACAAAAACTAAGCTATAATATGATAGTAACAGTTTTACCTAAGATAAAACTAAAAATCTTTTGTTAGTCAATGTGTAGTTTACCTATCATCATCAATTATTTTAAAAATATGCATAATATTTTACATCGTAACAATCAATCAATCATTCAATAATCAATAAATAAACAAACAAAAAAATAATAAAACCTACAATAATTTCTGCATCCAGAAAAAAAAAAATAGAAATCATAATTTTGTATTTTAACAATATAAAATGAAGCTTAAATAAATGACAGATGTTTCAGTTTTTCAGTGCACAACTGGGGGTATTCCAGAAAGCAAGATTAACTTACCGTCACATATACCTTGAACTCTCGGTTGAGAATCGCTTCTTTAAATAGTCATATAAATTGGTGCTGAAACTTTGCATGTTGTGTTCATATTCTGGGTTTATCTGCTTGCTTGTACATACACTCAAAAAAGGTCAGTGGTCACAATCAATGTATTTTAGCCACATTTAAATAAACTAATTTAAATTTAATTAATCTTTTTTTTTCAGTGTATATGTTTCATTTATAAGATGTATAATTAATTCATTTTTTCTGATATCCTTCTTTAATGCATTATGCTTTCTCTTTCCTTAACCTGTCCCTGTCTAGCTTCTACATACTATCAAAACAATGCCTGAAACTTTGAATTACGAGCATTTCCTGTGTTTATTTTCTTCTTCAAGATGAATCGCTTTTTGTTTTCTTCAATTGTGTCACCTTGGTGAAAGGCATCTACTAAATGAATAAAAGTAAATGTTAAAAGCATTTTCTTTATAATGTTTTTTCCATGGAAAAACACACATAATAATGCACAATTTAGCATGCTGCATTCATATTCAGGGTGCATCTGCTAATCTGTATATAGTATTCATCATCACTAAGATGTATACTGAGTTTGGTCTTTTAATGTTACGGTCTTAGTACATTAAATGATGAGCATCGGAGGAAAGTAAAACAGCATATTACATGTCGCTCTAGGTGTGGCTCAGTCAATCCTTCAATTTGTTAAGTAAAAGAACACCACTCCCCAAAAGCAGCATCATTCACATCTGTAGTACAACTGCTGCAGGACAAGTTACACCCTAAAATTTTATATTTATTGGAATTATGTGAACAAACCACTAAATGTATGACTAATAAGGTTTAATTGATGCTAGCCTGAACACAATCCTAGTGACACTGGATCTAATATTGTTTTTAATTTTTTTTTCTTTTCTAAATATTGAGTGTCCTATAGTCTCAGAAAAAAAGGTTTTTGAGGGAATCCAAGTGCAGCATATTGATAACAAAAGAATTAAGAACCTTGACTGAAGTGCAAAAAAGACTAAAGCTGGAAAGAATAATGCTATCTGAAGTCCTGCATAGTTTCGGTCATTTTGTAGTGGTGCCTGAATTCTGTGTGAACAGCTACGTTAGTTTACCTTTTTCATGAATCATTATGTGAATTAAAAGGATCCGACTAGTTGAGTTAGCTGTGTTTTATTAGGGAGACATACAAAACGTAGGGGTACTCCAAGACCAGGTTTGGGAACCACTGGCATGGATGAATTTTTCAATTAAATTGAATTATATGGATGCAGTATTTCAGTCATGATTTTTAGCCATTTACAGACCTTAAAGGGCTAGTTCACCCAAAACTGAAAATTCTGTCATTAATTATTCACTCTCTTGTCGTTCCAAATAAAAACCTTTGTTTATCTTTTACTAATTAAGATTTTTTTTTTTTTTGATGAAATCCTCTCTGACCCTGCATAGACAGCAAGACAACGTCTCGGTTACGTATGTAACCCTCGTTTCACTGAAGGAGGGAACGGAGACGTCATGTCGGATGGTGACCGACGAACTGGGATCCTTACCAAAGCACCACGGATGCTGCCCCTTCTAGTGTCCTGTGGGAGTCTCCCGTACCCCCTCTTTCCTGGCGTAGGCCTGGGCTTACCACAAGAACGCCAGCTTGCATTGTCACCCATTTGAGGTGAGAACACAGGAGGATACTGGCTTCACACGAAGGCTATAGAATCTAGCAAACGTGTTAGGGGTCGCCCAGCTTTGTACTTCACTTGCGTTTCAGTATCCACGTAAAACATCATCCTTCACATGCGCAAAGATAAATGTTTGTTTCGGCGCTGCACGCTGATTTTACAGTGGAACTTTTTTGGTCCAAATTGTGCAGTGCAACTTTTATGTTTGGGTGACTGCATTTTAGTTTGATTAATGGCTGAAATGTCAAGTTAGTAACGATGAAATGTTATGTGTGTGCGCATGAGGCACCTGTGTGATCACCCATCAGTTAAATTTTTAAAAATAACGATATAAACTAAAGAAAACAAATAAAATGCATTAAGAGTGTCACAAAAACGAAAGTGGCCTATACTTGTCGCACTGTTTTTTTTTCTTCTTCTTTTGTTAATCTGTTAATTAAGAGAAATATATTTCGTGTAGCCCTATTTATTTTATTCCATTTATAATTTCTGTTTTTCTCCATTCACAGAAGCGCTGCAGGTGCGTGATGCGACGATGTGTGATTCCTCATGGTCTGTTTGTTTATGCTGCTATTTGCGCATATAAAGCTAAGCCCTGAAAGGAAAAAAAAAAAAAACAACAACTTTGTTTGTCGGTTTAGGAAAATAATCTAAATGAACAAAATGCTGTCATTATACAAATCTCCGAAACTCTCTATGCTGCAAGCAAGTTCAGGCTAACTCACAAACTTGCGTACACGAGCTCAGACCTGACGTGAGATTTGATCGTAGCCACCACTCACGTCCATATTGATAAATTCCAAGTTTTGCATAGAAACGACCGTACTCCCAATTTTCGGTCGTACGTTCGTACGTTCGTTTCATAAATGAGGCCCAGTGTGTCTGAACCCCGAATGTTATCAGGAAGGCTATTCCAGAATTTGGGAGCCAAATGTGAAAAAAACTCTACCTCCTTTAGTGGACTTTGCTATCCTAGGTACTACCAAATGTCCAGAGTTTTGCGACCTTAGGAAGCGGGTTGGATTGTAGCGTGGTAGAAGACTAGTTAGGTACGCAGAAATAAACCATTTAGGGCCTTATAGACAAGTAATAATATTTTGTAACTGATACGTAACTTAATGGGGAGCCAGTGCAGAGACAATAAAATTGTGGTAATATGATCATATTTTCTTGACCTAGTAAGGCCGCTGCATTTTGGGCTACCTGTAGCTTGTTGATTGAAGATGCAGGACAACCTGCTAGCAGTGCATTACAATAGTCCAGTCTGCATGAATTAGCTTTTCTGCATCGGAAACAGGTAACATGTTTCGTAGCTTGGCAATGTTTCTAAGATGGCAGAATGCTGTTTTTGTAACACTGGAAATATGATTCCCCTTCAGGAACTCCAGCTGCGTCAGAGAACGCTATGGGAACACCTCCAGCGTGACTGCACTCTAAACCACGTGTGTAATCTGTCCACTGGACGTCAGAGACCAGGAAGCTTAAAAGCACGTGCTGTGGAACCAGCATTAGCTTTTTGTCATTCAGCAACCACTACTCTGTGTGTGTGTGTGTGTGTGTGTGTGTGTGTGTGTGTCGCTTTTTGTTGTGAGTCTTATTTAGTGTTGTCTGTCCACATCACAATAAACTCCATTATGTCTAAAAGTGCATCTAAAACTAGCACTTTAAGGGCGAGACCAGATCACACAACTGACTGTGTGTTCTAAAATAAAAGCACAGTTTGTATATGGTCTGCTTGGGAGCGAGTCGGCTCTCGAGGGAGTCTCGCATAACTGTCCCAGCGGAGCTCTGGCGAGCGACCTGACGACACTCCATCCGGAGCTCTGGCAAGCGGAGGCATTCTGGGGAATTAAATGATGTATTTCATCTGACTGTGAGAAGTTATATATATATATATATATATATATATATATATATATATATATATATATATATATATATATATATGGTGTACAGGAGTCTCTTGGGATAATTTCTCGAGTGAGAGCATGATGTTTACATATCTTCCTCTGAGGAGGTTGAGGTGGTCAGCAGGGGCTGCTGGGTGGGAGCAGCCCCAACCGTGTTCCAGCTCCTCATTAGGGAGCGTCACCTCTTGTACTCCCCAGAATTTTGGCATCAGAGTGGTGCTCCCAGGCCGAAGGCTTCTAGCAGAAGGCGGATCTGCAGACAGTCATTCTAGCTGAATATTCTTCGGCTTAAATGTCTTGCTGCCTATGGCCCAGGACTTATGAGGGCAGGCCCATCTGGGGAAGAGTGGTGTACACCGCATTACACAGTGCCCCTCTCTCCTCAGTGCCCTCAGGAGATCGGTCTGCCAACCCCTGCCAGTGTTCCAGGGCGCAGCGGTCTCCAGAGAGTGCTTCTCTCAGTTACTTCTGCCCAGAAACGTAGAGGAGCTGAGAGGCTCGCAACCCCTCTGGGGCTCTCTAGAGCATCTGGTTCGGCAGTCTCCTGCCATTCCTCCACTTCAGGGCACCAGAGACCAGTTCGGGAGACTGGTACGCGTTGCAGACCATTGGCAGCGTTGAGCTCCCCTGGGATAGTTATGTGAGGAGTAGGCTCTAGGTGAGTCTCCTTACAAGATGTCTAGCGTATGGGGTGTAGTAGGCTTCCTCGTTTCCTCGTGCTCCGGCGAGCAGAGGTCTCTAAAACTCTGAGCGAGAGGAGGCCTGACGACGCTCGCCGGAGCACGAGGAAACTGTATGCCCTGAATTGGAGACTCTTCTCTTCATGGTGTGGAGATCGCTGGCTCGACCCAGTCAACTGCCCAATTGGTACAGTTCTGGAGTTCTCGCGGGCCTGTTCCTCCACAGGGTTAACGCACTTTGAAGGTCTACGTGGTGGCTTTACCGGCCTACCGCACCCCTCTCGGTGGCCAGTCAGTGGGTAGACACCCCCTAGTTACACATTTACTCCACAGTGGAGCTCCACTGGGCCAGTTGTGTGAATGGTAGGTGAGCCTCCTCACAGGATGCCCATTGTATGGAGCGTAGTAGGCCTCCTCTCATTCTAGAGAGTTGTCATGCTGAGGTCTCCACTCTAAGAGCTCTGCTGTCTTGGCGAATGTCGTCAGGCCTCCTCTCGCTACAGAGAGTTAGAAGCCTCTGCTCGCCGGAGTGCGAGGAAACTGTACGCCCTGAAGTGGAAGTGTCACTTCATGGTGCGGAGATCACCAGCTTGACCCAGCACAACTGTCCGATTGGTACAGTTCTGGAGTTCGGGTTTACCTACTCCACCCTGAAGGTCTACGTGGCAGCTTCATCGGCCTACCGTGCCCCTGTCGGTGGCCAGTCAATGGGTAGACACCCCCTAGTTACATGTTTCCTCTAGAGGCTGAGGCCTCTAGCCAGAGGGCTTATGTTCTGTGGTGGATCAGGATGCTATTCCATAGCCTCGAGTCCTCTTCTTGGGAATCAAGACTAACTTCTCAGAAGTTGGCCTTCAATGCAGGCCCCGCCCACTTTAGCCACTCGTGGCCCTTTTTCTCTTGCCCTAGCTGTGCTCCATCCACACTAGGCAGGGATTTGTAAGTCTGGAGGCGTGGGCATCTTGTTCCCATAGCGTTCTCAGATGCAGCTCGAGTTCCTGAAGGGGAACGTTCCAGGTTACGTATGTAACCATGGTCCCCCGAAGGAAACGAGACACTGCGTCATGAGGCCATACTTCCGGCATCCCTGTGAGCGCTTGCTTCATTACTAGAAGCTGATGCCGGTTCCACGCACGTGCTTTTAAGCTTCCAGGTCTCTGACGTCACCCGCCCGTGACATCTCACCCATCCAGTGGACAGATTACACACGTGGTTCAGAGCGTGGTCACGCTGGAGGCGTTCCCATAACGTTCTCCGACGCAGCATCTCGTTCCCTTCAAAAGTAGTTTACTACATCTAAGCTATATTTTTTTATATTGAACCAACATCATACCAAGTCAATGCTCAATAAAACTGTCAATCAAGCAGATAGACAGGCATAATAGTTCAGGTTAATTGTTTATTCAACAACTGTTACAAACCAATTTGTCAACAAAAATCAGTATCATGTACAGGGCTGGATTTACCTCATATTGTGACATAGGCAAAATACAATTTTGCTGTCGGCCGGACGTTTTGTGGCTTTATTGTATACAGATAAATTTATACAAAGGGTAACACTTAACAATAAGGTTCATTAGTTAACATGAACTAAGAATGAACAATACTTCTGCAGCATTTATTAATCTTAATTTTCATAATGTATTATTGAAATCAAAAGTTGTGTTTGTTGACATTAGTTTAATGCACTGTGAACTAACGTGAACTACCTATGAAGGACTGTATTTTCATAAAGATGGAATACATACTGTAATAAATGTATTGCTCATTGTTTGCTCATGTTAGTTAATACATTAAAGAAATCTCATTGTATAGTGTTACCATATAAATGTATAGGCCTACAGATAGGCTATGTTTATTTGCATCGTTGCATGTGTCATTATATTATTAACATTTCACCAAAATCAAGTTCAAGTACGAAATTTTTGACCAGCGAATATTTTTCCCCATCATTACCGCCACATCAGAGGCAGTATGTGCATCGCATTTATGTTTTCATGAACTTACAGGTCGTACAGTTTTCTGTCACTATGTGGGCACTTTTTTCTGTTATTTGCCCAAAATATCATATTATAAAAGATTCAACGCTTCACACAAGCTGTTTGACTGTGACTCGACAACAAATGACTAAGGACACTCTCTGCTCCTTAAAAACCAAACAAAACCAAAAAAACATTAGCCTTTATAAATATAGTGTTTCTTTTTTTCTTGACTGTTTTTTTTATTGTAGAACAAAGCCAGCATACATGGCTTACAATAACTATATACAAGCCAGGGTTTGCAAAAGCGACAATAACAACTACAAAAAACAGCACTCTAGGGGTGACAAGCCACATTTCTACACATGTGAAATAGCATTTATTTATCGTTCACTATATTTTAGACTATCTAGTTATCATATAAGAACGTTTCTCAATAAATTTTTACCATGCCTTAATTGTTCTAGGTTTAGCTCTGTTAATTCTTGCTGTTGAACACTCTAACAGCGCAATATTTTGTAGTTCTATAAGCCACATTTTGTCAGCCGGGAATGTGGGTTCATACCAAATTTTAAAAATAACCCGCCATTAGTGCGGTGTGAAGCTGTCATGAATCCGGTCTATGAACTTCCATTCACTCACCACCAGAGGTCTCTCACTCAACACAGTGACTCATGCACTACACTAACTGCTGCACGTCACCCCCGGACTACAGTTCCCATCATCCATTGCACTGATGACACACACACACACACAGCTGATTCCCTTTTGCACACCTTACTTAAGCCATGGACTTTCTCTCCCTTACTGCTGAGTATTGTTTAGCGTTTATCACAGTCATTGCTGATAGCTACATTACAGAGCCTTTCCTAGTGTCTTAGTCTTAGTCTTAGTCTTAGTCTTAGTCTTAGTCTTACCTGTTTACCCGTGTTTGGATTATTGCTCTTGTGTTTTTGGATTACACCTTCGTCTTGCCTTTTGGACTCTGTTTGCCCCTGTTTGGATTATTGCTTGTGTACTCGGATTACCCCTATTGCCTAGCCCTTTGGACATTGTTTGCCGATCGTCAACCCACGCATGCTCTCGGAATACTCTTGTGTCTTGTCCTCAATTGATCTGTTTACTGATGTTTGACCCTGCCTATGTTTGACACCGTTTCTAATAAAGCTTGCACATGGATCCGTATGCCTCACGTCCCGTCGGCTTCATAACAGAAGCATTCTACGCTGGTAAAAGTTCAAATTAAGATCAACATTCAGCAAACAAATATTGGAATGTTTAGGAATAAACCTATTGCAAAGTTCTGAGACCATAAGAAACACCTTGTCCCAAAATTTACTGATAAGTAGACAGTCAAAGAACATGTGCATATAGGTCCCCACCGTATTTGAATTACACAATAAATTACACATAAAGGAGTAGGCAAGCGCTTCATTCTGTGTAACACTCACTTGTGAATCAGTTTAAAGTGTATAAGTTGATGGGCAGGATTCTTGGACATTGCAGGAATACTTTCCCATATCCAGACCCATTTTATAGGGGGGCAGTTCCTTTTCCCATATTGTAGTGATGGGAAGTACACCGGAGCCATGATGATGCAGTTTGTTATAAATAAATGAGACTGCTCCACGTGTCTGAGAGAAATTCACACAGTCCATCAGTGGATGCATGTCCAGGTTACAGTTCCACGGCACTCCATATGCACGCATTGCACTTCTCAACCTTAAATGCAGAAAGTAGGAATGTCCATAGATTCTTTCATTCTTTCAAATCCTGAAAGGACCTTAGGCCCTGATTATTAAAAATATCACCCAGAACAAATACACCTTGATCACACCACGGCTTAAAGACAAAGGGCTTTTTCCCAGATTGCATATTATGATTATTCCAAATTGGGGACTCTTTTGTAAATTTTTCAGTGTTGGGGCTAAACTCTGCAGTAGGGGTGTGCAGCGGAGCCATTATTTGTATCTGTATCTGTATCTGTGACAATCTCAAAATTATTGTATCTGTATCTGTTTTGGATAGATCTGGAAGTGGGCGTGGCTTAAACAGGAAGTTCGTCAAATTACATGAAAATACCATTTTAAGTGCAAATCTGTTTGATTCGCAGTTTTCATTTAACAAGTATGCCTTGTATAACTAAAGAAAGTATTCTTTTTTTTATTAAAATTATAACTTTGTAAATATCTTCTATTTAAAACTTAATCAAATAAGAAAAATAACTTTATTCTTCTTGTTTTCCAGTGAAACTTTGTGTACAAATTTGACAAGAGCTAAGCATCCACAATTTTAAATAAGAGCACTCATAGAAAAAAAGAAGCTGGAAAAAAAAATAGAAATGGAAAGTGTTCAGTAGCCTACTCACAGCAGAATGACAATAAAGCTTGCTTGAACTTTAAGTAACTTAGATCATGTGTTGTGGGAGTCTGTGATCATTTACGATTTTTTTATCAACAGTGCAACAAATCATTTGGACCCTCCAAAAGTCTTGATCAAACATCGCTTTTCTTCGTCTTAATTACATGTAATGCCATTCACGAAAAGGGCTAATGTAATGCGTTTTTACAGTTGGATTTCGAAAAGGTTTGAAGTTAGGACCGTTTTTAGGATATTTGTCGAGTTGATATAACTCCAGACAAAGCTCTGATTTCTGAGAGACGCGCATAGACCCCAACGCGGCTATTGATTTGCGCTCATTTCATTCATAGCTACAGTTTACACTCATTCACTTTACACATCCAGGCCCATAGCCAGCTATGAGGTCCAGACCTCTGTAAATGTTTCATGTTCAAATATAAAATTTGAAAACATGTGAAAAACTATTTAAAATCATGTCGCTGAATAAATTCATGTGGCTGACTTGCAGCAGCTGCGAAACGCTGGAGTGAAGTGCAGCCTCCACTCCGCTCCACCTTGTTGCCAGATCTAGTTATTATGAGTGTCGCTGGACTTGTTTTAATACTTAATGTAGCAGCGTTAATAAAGTAATTAGGGCATTAATAAAGTGGCAAGATAACGGTTGAGGTTAGAGATTATGTATCCTATTTGCAAAATACAAGATTTAAACTTATTTTGGTGCATTTTTCAGGAGGTTGATTGTGTTTGTTTTTTTGTAGCAATATCTGGCAACACTGGAACTGACAGGCAGCAATCAATAAAGGAGCGCGCGGATAGTTTATTGCTGAGGAGACCACATTTGTTAGACAAACACAATGATCACCATGATATATCTGTACGAAACTGTGTCAAACGCTATCATAGCAGCACTAGCCATTATTATTGCAAAAATCCTAACAACCGCAGACCTCACTAATGTAGTGCTGTTCCAACAAACATGTGATTGTGTCTGCCGAATATTTTTTCTGTTATTCGGGTAAATCCTTTATTCGTTTTGAAGCCATTATCCGTGCCTTTCCGAATAAGTTATTCGGCTTCGGGAACATCCCTACTCTGCAGGACACCAGCACTCTAGAACAGACATGGCCTATCCCTGCTCTAGACAGAGGAAATGGACCAGAGGTGACTCCGTTGGTGACAATTTTAGCTTCAGGAAATTTGTAGATCAACTGAATCAAGTATATGAATTCTACACCACAACCAAATTTTTTAAGCACTCTGAGTATGACTATTTCACATGGTTGAATATATTTTCGGCGTCAAGGGAAACAGCTACTTCCATGTATCTGATTAACATTATAATAATGTCTGTATAATATTAACAAAAATCACCTTTGGCTATCTGACAACCTATTAACTACAAAGCCTGTTTGATCTGGCTTCACCAATACAATAGTAAACATTCCATCCTCTTAACAAACATTTTAGTTATTATTTTATAGTCTGTGTTAATAAGTTAGATTGGCATGTAGGAGGCACACTCTACCGTTCTTATAAATAACCGAATTTATTGCCTTTGAAAAATAATCTGGGAAGCATTTATCCTCTCTGGCTTGGTCCAGAACATCCATTTCACGAGTTTGTGTGCCCATATAATCTTAGCATTAATGGTAAACAGATTTGGCTTGATGTCCGCAATGGAGGGCTCAGAGAGACTATTCTACTCGAGCTCTGATAACCCCCCTATAGACAGAAGAATAAAGGAAATAAATATGCATAAAGGAGGAGATGGGAAAGAGGAGGGATGCCAAAAGAGATATGCATAAACTGTATTGATTCATTCAGCACACATTTAGAAAATGGTTTATCCAAGATCTTTTTTCTTCATATAAGAATGGTAGATTGACAGAGGAGACAATAGCTTCCATTTGGTTCAGATCTTGAGATGGGTAAAATTATTTATAAAATTCTCTACAAGCATTGTTTATCTCTGTAGGGTTATGGGAAATGGTATATAGGAGAAATGCATCTATATACATTATCATTTGCATGTGTTGGTCTGTCTTAAGCTGCCATGGACCTTATACCTTATATATTTGTGTTTGTGTTTCGCTTTTGGGTCCTCTGCTTTCAAAACTTGACATCAGTACTGACCAATGCTTCTTAGCAACTGAAGAAAAACTGAGAGATTGGCATAATCCCTAAATGTGAATGTGAACTTAAGGTTAATTTAAGACAGAAAAAGTAAACAAAACGTCCTGGCATCAACAACCAAGTTCTACAACCATTAGTTCTCATTTTAGCTAAGTACAAGCACACCATTTATTCCATCTGGTCATCTTCTGTCAGGTAAATGAAGACAGTGAGGAAATATAGGCCATCATTTGAACAACTGAATGGGACAATGCAACTGTTCGCCACTCCCATGCACAGGGCATGTCAGCCCATCCCAGGATGCTATCATCTTACAGTTTTCTATAGTGTTCCCCAACCTTTTTCCTGGAGGCACACCAACAGTACACATTTTGGATGTCTCCCTTATCTGACCCATCCCTTTCAAGTCATGGAATCTCTACTAACTAGCTAATGAGTTGAATCATTGTATTTGTTTTATGAGTGACCACATCTGTTTCAGAAGAATAACTTGATTTGAAATATGTATTAAGTGGTCTGGTAGTTTTGGTGCCTTTTGGATGTGAAATTCACTGCTGTTCCAAGTTGAAATTGGTAAGGAGATGTGAAAAGTTATTTTAAATTTATAAAAATTATAAAAGTGTCATCATACCACAAACTTTCCTAATGTGTGCTACTGGAGGTCCGTCTATGTGTGAAGACAATACAGAGTGATTTGAATGAAATATATTAAAATGAAACCTCAAAGGATATTCCAAGCTCAGGGAATAGGGAGCGGTGAACACTGTGTCGGGACTCTGTAGAGTACTGCGAGGATTCTGGTCATCCCTGTCTCCCACTCTTCTTTCCCCACCAACCTGAGGATCCAAAATTAGTTTCAAAGCCATTCCCTTTTATAAAAAGATTGTAAGGAGACTAAACACAGAACACTTGTGTAACGTTTAATTTATAATTAGCTGTTGTTGTTGTTGTTGTTGTTGTTATTATTATTTCAAATTATTATTGTTTTTCTGTATATTTTAATAGAATCACTGCAGAAATGCATAGAATCTGACATAATACTATTTTGAATGTGTTTTAACAGCTTTCAAAGCAGTGTTAATATATGATATATTGCATTTTACAGGTAAAATCACCGTTTCTGAATGACAAAAAGAGGATAATTAATTGGATGTGGTCATTGAAACCATTTTGAAACAACAACAAAACAATGATTCACAGTTTGGTACAAATATGATTCTTTTTCACTGACTGTGTGCGAGTTTTGACTTCAGTTTTAACCAATGCTTCACGAGTTTGTGTGCCCATATAATCTTAGTATTAGTGTTAAACAGATTTGGCTTGATGTCTGCAATGGAGGGCTCAGAGAAACTATTCTACTCGAGCTCCAATAGCCCCCCTATAGATAGAAATATAAATAAATATGCATAAAAGGAGGAGATGGGGAGGTGGAGGAATGCTGGAAGAACTAACAACAGAAGTGGTAAGAGGCTGTCTTTTATACTTGGATATTAATTGGAAGATTAGATGGGCATACTCCTCACGAAATTAAGGCCCCGATATACTTCAAACGAAATCGAAGAATGAACTGATATGACGTAATTTCGAACAAAATCAGGCAGAAACGAAGTTTGTTTTGAGTTTGTTTTGGCAGTTTGAAACAGCTCACCAAAGCGAACTTTCTGGGAGAGTTTTGGCTCCTAAACACCTTTGAGCTACCATTGGTCTGTGGCGATTGCGATATTGGTGGGTGTGCTCTGGAACTCCACCTTCTTTGATGTGCGATTTTTTAAAAATGTATTTATTTATTTTTTTCCCGGTTCATTTTTCATTGCACGGAGGTCAGGCAGGAGAACACAATCTCCAAGTCACTAACATAAATACACTGTGTTGAATAGCTGAGCTGCCACAAATATATCGACACCTGTACGATCGCTTGCGGAGAGACTTTAACACTAGAACCGCCAGAGGTCGCTGTATACCTAAAAGCGCCAGCGGGTAAATTTTACCCACACACATGGCAACTGTTTTTATATGGCTAAAGAACATATTATTCACTGTATTATGCCACTATCTTCACAAAGAAGTGTCTAGAGTCATGAAATGATTATGTCTAGTCATCAACTATATTTTTACCCTGTTGTTTAATGTTTAAGACTTTTTAATGCAGCCTACACAAAACACACACTATTTATACACTTACTTATCTAAGACACATTTAGTCTCAGAGGTACAGAGTACAAATATCATACTTTTTACTCAACTACATTTATATCAAGGTCCCCAAGTCGCAAGTCGTTATATGTAGCAGTTTTTCCTGTGCACGCATGTTCAGATTCACTTAACCTTTTTTTTTTTTTTTTTTCTGGGAATCAGGATCTAAACTGAGAATTGATAAGAATTTAAATCAATAAGAAGAATCAGAATCGGAATGGATAAAATTAAAATAATGCCCAACCCTAGCCACATGTTGTGAAGTTCACTGATTTCCAAGCATTTTATGAACACAGAGCAGTTGATGGCAAAATTCAAAAACACGGTTCTTTGGTGCAACCTGTACAGCCTTAGCCATACTGAGAGAGTATGTTCCAGTTTTCTGAAAAGACTAAAGATTTGTTTTCTTTTCAATGTTTACTTTGTTTGCCTAAAATGAACCATATCATAGACTTCGGTATCAAAAAGAACTTTGTAACTTTTAAACAAGTATTAAAATGAGTTCAATGTACTTGTAGAAGTGTTAAATAAAATAAATAAATAAATAAAGATGATTATTTTCATTCAGTTGTTCCATTTAAATAGGTTTTGTAACATAAAAGCTCTTAATTCCAAAGATAATACAAGCTGATCAGTGTATTCAGTCAATTGCATTTGTGGTATAAGTTATTGTAAATATACAACAATACGACAATAAAACAATACATTTACTTTTTACTTTTGATACTTAAGTACTTTTAAAAACATGCACTTCCGTAATTTTACTTAAGTAAAAATCTGTCTTTACAACTTTCACTTGTAGTGGAGTAGTATTTGACCAGCAGTATCTGTACTTCCACTCAAGTAATGAAGTTGTGTACTTTGTCCACCTCTGCTTAGACTACATTTCAATTTGCACATAATATACCTGTACATACAACTGTCTATTGTTATATACCTGTACATACAATTGTCAATTTGTATATTTTTATTCCTTATTTACTTTTTCTATTTTTTAATTATTCTTTTTATTATCTGTGTTTTTTGTTCTGTTGCTGTCATTCTGTTGAACTGTGGAAGCTTCTGTCACTAAAACAAATTCCTCGTATGTGTAAACATACCTGGCAATAAAAGCTCATTCTGATTCTGATTCTGATTCTAAAGTTTTCAGACTATGAGCCATTCACACTTAAAGGACTGATTATGGAAATGGAATGATTCTTTTGTATTGCAAACATGATACTTGACTCTGAACTGCTGCTAATCATTATTCTTTTGTCTATAATATTCTGACCATTGGTATCCGTTGCACACGTAGATACACCATCATTGCATCGTTGTTGTGTTTGGGGCAGACGCGTGTCACGACACGTTTACATTCATCTACACCCCGCCTCCAGCAGCGCAGGGGTGTTGGAATGTTAGAAATAGTGATGGAAACTTTGATTCTTTCAAGAGATTCATTCATTTTCACTTTATTCAGCAAAATGATTTGTTTCAAATTCGTTCACTGATTCGTTCAGTGACCATTTCTTCATATTACATAAATACACCAGCAGGTAGTGAAAAAAACTGTCTTATGTGTTATGTATAAGTCAACGAATGTATACTTGCTAAAAACTGATTTGACTTTAAATGTGTGCCTAATCTACTCATTAAATTAATGAAATAAGTCTAAATAGGTGGTTCAGATGACCAAAGCACAAGCATTATTTTAATTGTTTGGCCAGACTTACACATTCATAAATTTGGGATTATATGTAAGGTGTTGTGGAGTTATGTTATTGGCTCGAGGTTTAGTCATTCTTTGACAGGATGAAACAGTCCATAGAGCTAAAAGCACCACGCTGCTGTGAAGGGAGGGATTTCAGTGAACTAGAAATATGAGTCAATGGATTACATGAATGAGAATGATTCATTCACCTAAAAGATTTGTTCAAAAAGAACGATTCGTTCACGAACGTAACATCACTAGTTCAAAAACAGTATACAGTTGCTCAGTCTTTTCGAACTTCTTTTTGCCCCCAATCGAAGAACGAAAACGAACTTTGTTTGAAGTATACTGGGGCCTTTACGTTAATAACTTCACATGTAAGCAGTTATGCACGCACGCACGCACGCACGCACGCGCGCGCGCGCACACACACACACACACACACACACACACACACACACACACACACACACACACACACACACACACACACACACACACAGACACAGACAGAGACAGACAGAGATACAGACAGACAGACACACACACACACACACACACACAGACAGCCTAACTCATCCCTGTGTGTTTCTCAGAGAAAACAGGCAACATATTACTGTGGTAAATATATCAAAGTATGTACTGACTAAGTTGGCTTTTGGCTCAGAGAATAAGGCATGTTTGAACAGACATTTTTACATTACTGCAGGTTTCTGGCATGTTCAAACATGTGTACACACACAAGAGAACGCATGCAAGCACACATGTACTTAGCTATATAAATAGGGACATTCCATGGAATTTTTATATATAGTTATAAATACTACAACCTAGGTGTAATCCACACCTTAACAGAAAACTTTCTGCATTTTTGTACAGTTAAAAAAAAAAATTGTCAGATTTAGCTAACATTTGGGTTTGAATTAATCTACAAAATATTGTTTTTCAGATTCATTCTTTTCACATATATTTTAATGAACATCTGCAGGGTTTGGTCAACAAACTGGTTATCCTATGCTTTGCCAGAGAAGACGGTTCATCCTCTGTTTAGTCAAGGAAGGTTAGCAACAGTTACAGTGTTTTGGCAAATTGTTTATCCTCTGCTTTATAGGCAAGGTTGAATACATTATGATGTGTATTAAAGGTGCACTAAGCAATATTTGAAAAACGCTTTTGACCACAGTGTTCGACAGAGTCCCAAAACACACTTGTAGCCGATCAGCAGTAAGGGGGTGTGTCTTGTACTGAAAGAGAGAAGAGTGTGCTCAATTTGAGTGTACAGTATGGATATTAGCAGATCGAATATAGGTAGAGAGATGACAGAAAAAAGAGGAAAAAATCAGAAAAACTGGTGAAATCAAATATCAACATCGTTTGGCTAAAATTGCTTAGTGCACCTTTAACTAGATTATCCTCTGCCTTGTCAGAGACATTATTGGTGTGTCCTCTGCTTTGCCAGGGAAGCTTAGTAACAGTTGGCAACTCTGTGTTAACAAGTTTTATCCTCTGCTTGCCAGGGAGGTGTTCTCTTGTGACATAAAAAAACATTTAAAAATGTTGAGAAGGAATGCTAGGCTGATTCTGACAACTGAGAAAGGTGAACCAATATTTTATTCACAATAGAACATAGAGAACATAACAAATGCTTAAACTGAGACATTTTACACTTTTATCCACTAAATGAGCTCATTTCAAATTTGTTGCCTGCTACAGGTCTCAAAAAAAGTTGGCACGGGGGCAACAAAGGGCTGAAAAAGCAAGAATAAGCTGGGAGAGCATCTAGCAACTAATTAAGTTAATTGACATCAGGTCTGTAACTGTCACAGATCGGCCAGGCTCATTTATCACCCAATCACAGCGCACAACATCACCAGAGTTCTAATTGCACACACCTGCACCTCATGAGCACCCTCATCAAGCTGGCTACATAAGCACACACCACTCCAGTGTCCCGCCTCGTTCATGCGAAATGGACTCTCTATGCTACTCTAGTGATTTACCTGTATCCCTACCTCCATAGTATACTTACCTCCTGTGTCCTCCAGCGTGTTCTCCTCTGGTCCACTCCAACTTCTGTTGCCTCCAGCGTCTTCAAGTGTGTGTCTCCATCGTCCATTATTGTGAGGTATGTGCTCCATCCGTCTTATCCATGAGTTCCTGTGGAATCATATATTACCTTCATTATAATCCTCATCATTCCATTGAACTGCATATTTGAACTGAATACTCACCTTTACCAGCTTCTTGTTGACTCTGCTGTTTTAAATAAAAGTTACCTGTTGAATTCTAATCCTCTGTTTGAGTCTGCTTCCATAACAGAAGACCGGACCATAAACCGAAAGATTGAACAACATGAGCAATTCCAATCCATTCCAGGAACTCGTGGATTCTCCTCGGCGAGTTCTCATCACCAACCACTACCAGTTCTTCAGCGACAGTGGTATCCAGTCCCATGGCCAAACCAGTGCCCTTCTCTGGTGTGGCGGAGCAGTGCAACGGTTTTCTACTACAATGCTCATTGGCTCTGGAAATGCAACCTCATCTCTACACAACAGACAGGGCTAAAATAGCCTTCATTATTTCCCTGCTGACGGGACGAGCACTGCAATGGGCCGAAACCATCTGGGCTCAATCCGGTACTGTAACCCAATCTCTAAACAATTTCATTGAACATTTTCGAGAAGTCTTTGGCAGACCTGCAGGTGATTCATCAATTGGTGAGCATCTATATCATCTCTGTTGAGGTTCAATGTCAATGAATGATTATGCTCTTAAGTTCAGGACCCTCGCAGCGGCAAGTGGCTGGAATGAGCACTCGCTCCTCACTACCTATCGGCAAGGCTTAGAATCAAGAGTGCGGTTGCAGTTCTCCACATACAATGTTTCATACGAATTGGAATGTTTCATTCAAATATCCATCAGGTGTGCCAACCGTATGCAATCTTGTTTCAAGGAACAACAGTCTTCACCGTGTAATTCACTCCTTCATCACTCAGAGACTATCAGCACTCCAGAACCAGGCCACGAGCCCATGCAAATGGATACTACCTGCCTTTTCTCGGTAACACTTTATTTCGATAGTCCACTTTAGACATTCTACTAACAGTAAGTAACTTTGCAACTACATGTCAACTAGCAGTCATTAGAGTGTTCGTAGACTCTCTGCTTAATAACTTCTAACACATTATTTTGATGGGTCCACATCATACAACATACTGACTGTGAGAAACTTTGCAAGTATATGTCAACTTATTCTACTAACCCTGAACCTACCCTACTGAGAGTTAGAAGACATGTAGGTGCAAATTAATGAGAATTAGTTGACATGTAGTTGACATGTAGTTACAAAGTTACTTACAGTTAGTAGAATGTCTAAAGTGGACTATCAAAATAAAGTGTAACCCTTTTCTCTACTGAGCAGCAGAGGCAGCTGACCCAGGGCTTATGTCTGTACTGTGGTTCTGGTGGGTATGTAATCTCCACATGCCCAATTCATCTTCCTCTACTCATGGTGAGTGTTATTAATCTGGCGATTGTTAATATGCAGCCCCTCACCGTTATTGTAATACTTACTGCCTCCGATATCTCTATTCCAATATATACCCTCCTCGACACTGGGTCAGCCGGGAATTTCATCTCCGGGAGCCTCTGCCGCCAGCTCAACTTCCTGACGACTGCAAACAAAACCATCTACCAAGTGGTTTTCCCATTACCGACTGGTAATGGGAAAACCACTCAACCGGAAACACGTAAGATGTAGAGTGGATCTCCTCCATTTGCAAATTGGAAAGTTGCATGAGGAAACACTCCATCTCCTGGTTCTGGAGGGATCCACCGCTGATTTGATTCTTGGGTGCCCATGGTTTGTGCTCATCCGGATACGAGAGGGGGACGAGTGGAAGACAGCCTTCGTGACCCCTACTGGCCATTATGAATATCTGGTGATGCCGTATGGTCTAGTCAACGCCACCTCCGTATTCCAGGACTTCATGCATGAGGTTCACCGGGAGTATCTCCATCGATTTGTCCTCGAACTACATTGATGATATTCTCATCTACTCCTGGAGCTTGGCCGAACATCACCACCATGTTGCGGAGGTCCTGAAACACCTGAGAGAGTACCATCTGTTCCTCAAAGCCAAAAAATTCTCCTTCCATCAATCCTCTGTGCAGTTCTTTGGATATAACATAGACAGCGGTGGCATCCAGATGGACAAGGGGACGGTGGAAGCCATTAAGAACTGGTCTATTCCTACCACCATCAAGGAAATTCAGCGATTCCTGGGATTCTCAAACTTCTACAAGCGATTCATCTGTAACTACAGTACCATCACCAGTCCACTTACCAACCTATTAAGAAACAAGCCCAAGTCTCTGTCTTGGACACCTGCTGCCACTGAAGCATTCAAAACACTCAAGGAAGCCTTCACCAGCACACTGCTCCTCATTCATCCAGACCCAAGTAAACCTTTCATTGTGGAGGTGGACGCTTCTACCTCAGGGGAGACTCCAGCCAAACCCCATCCATGCCCTTTCTTCTCCCACAAACTCAGCCCGGCAGAGAAGAATAAGGAACATCGACAATAAGGAACTCCTTACCATCAGAATGGAAGAGTGGATGCATTGGTTTGAGGGTGCTCAACATCCATTCGTCGTTCTCACTGATCACAAGAACCTGCAGTATCTGTGAGATGCCAAGAGACTCAATCCTTGCCAGGCTCGGTGGGCGCTCCTTTTTTTTTTTTTTTTTTTTTTTTTTTTTTTTTTCTCACTCGATCCAACTTTATCACCTCCTATCATCCAGGCCCCAAGAACGTGAAGGCTGATGGTCTCTCGACTCTATGCTCCAGAAGAGATCAGTGAGGGACCAGAAACCACCCGGTTTGCAATACGTCACTAGAGCACAACGCACTCCCCTGATCCACGCTTCTGGTGGCCCAATATGGCCAGAGATGTGAGAAGGTTCATCCAAGGCTGCTCGGAATGTGCCATTTCCAAAAGCCCACGCCACTTACCATCAGGCAAACTCCTTCCGCTGCCCATTCCCAACCATCCTTGGTCACACCTAGGAGTATATTTCATCACGGACCTGCCTGCCTCTGATGGTAACACATGTGTTCTATTAGTCACTGATCAGTTTTCCAAATCCTGTCATCTTCTCCCCCTCAAGGGTCTGCCTACAGCCATGGAGACTGCTGAAATTATGTTCAATAACATCTTCAGATACTATGGAATTCCTGAAGACATTGTCTCAGGCCGGGGACCATAGTTTATCTCGATAGTATGGAAAGCCTTTTTCTCTCTCCTAGGTGTGACCGTAAACTTCTCATCTGGATACCATCCCCAGTCTAACGGGCAGACGGAAAGGAAGATCCAGGAGATTGGATGCTTCCTACGAACCTTCTGCCATGCCCACCATAACTCTTGGAACCAGTTCCTAGGCTGGGCCGAGTAAGCACAGAACTCTCTTCACCAGCCTTTCACTGGACCCTTCCAGTGCATACTCCGTTACCAGCCACCTCTATTTCCCTGGTCTGGGGAACCATCCGATGTTCCATCCGTCGACTATGGTTCCGAGAGAGCAAGAGGGTCTGGGACGCTGCTCACCATCAATGCCAGTGGGCAGTGCGCAGACACAAGATGACACCAGACCTTCGAAGATCTAATGCAGCTACCTACCAACCTGGACAGAAGGTCTGGTTGTCCACATGGGACATCAGGATGCACCTGCCCTGCAAGAAGTTAATTCCCAGATATGTTGGCCCCTTCAGCATCACCAAACTAATCAACCCTGTCACATACCAGCTACAATTCCCTCCTCAGTACAGAATTCATTCATCTTTCCATGTGTCTCTAAGATGTCCCTTTAATAGTGTAGATTGAGTAGAGGCAGAGTCTCTCAGAAGTAAAGATGGCCAGAGGCTCTCCAATCTGTGAAAGAGTGCGTAAAAAAGATTGTGGAATACTTTGTAATTTGACGTTGAGGAACATTGTTTTTAAAGGCTTTGCAAATCTCATCATCTACAGTGCATAACATCATCAAAAGATTCAGAGAAACTGAAGAAATCTCTGTGCGAAGACCTTTGTTGGATGGCCGTGGTCTTTGGGCCTTCAGACGACACTGCATCACTCATCGGCATGATTCTGTCATTGACATTATTAAATGGGCCCAGGAATACTTGCAGAAACCACTGTCGGTAAACACAATCCGCCGTGCCGTCTGCAGATGCCAACTAAAGCCCTATCATGCAAAAAGGAAGCCATATGTGAACATGGTCCAGAAGCATAATTTTGTTAAATTATCCTTTTCTTTAATGAAATTTAATATAGTTCATAGAATCCAGAGTTTACTATACATTACATTTACATTTAGTCATTTAATAGATGCTTTTATCCAAAGCAAATTACAAATGAGGACAATGGAAGCGATCAAAATCAACAAAAGAGCAATCATATGCAAGTACTATAACAAGTCTCAGTTAACGCAGTACACGTAGAAAGGTTTTTTTTTTTGTAATTATATAATAAAAATAAAATAAAATAAAAAACAGACAGAATAGAGCAAGCTAGTGTTGGAGGCCTTTTTGCTTTTGTTAATTGTATAATAAATAAAAAGGAAACAAATAGATAGAATATAAAAAGATTAGAGAAGCTAGTTTTTTGTTTGTTTCTTTTTTAAGAATAATTAGAATAGAGAGTTCTAGAGTTAGTTAGTTAGTTTAACTAGTATTAGTAAGATGGGGGAAACACCAAGCCGACTTCAAAGATCTAGCGGCTACGAAAGCCGACGGTGTTGTTGCCTCACGTCGGACCAGAAAGCTGTGCTTGAACACACTGCACAGACTACAGCTAGTGGCAAACTAACACTTGCCTTCTGCGCATGCGTGAGAGGAATTAACTGTCTATTTAAGCAGCTATCAATAGTATATATTTGTCACTCAAAAGGAGAAACCAAAACAAAGATATACAAGATAAACGCAGATATACAAAACGTAAACAAAGCAGCGCTTGCTTACCATTTTGAATATCAGTAACGTTGATAACTTTATTCATTTTAAGTGGCTCATGTTGTTATGAAAACATTTGCGTATTAAAATGATTGGGAAAGATCACGTAACATTTAAACAGCCTTCTGTCTGTACCGCCTTCATTTATGTGCTCGTTTTCATCACTTTTGCTGTAATTCTCGGGCACTGACTCATTCGCTAAACTGAACATCCAATCAGAGTTCTCCCGCTCGCCGACAGTCCCGATGGCCCCGACGCTGATTCAACATGTTGAATCGGGCAAACTGTGAGTGGATTACATCACAGACCTGCCCTCTAATGGTAACACATGCATCCTTGTGGTCATTGATCAGTTTTCCATCGCAATGGAAATGGCATGAATGAATGAACTCATATTCAACCATGTCTTCAGATACTTCAGTATCCCTGAATACATTGTATCAGACCTGGGTCCTTAGTATATTTCCAAGGCTTTCTTCACCCTCCTAGGTGTGACTGTGGGCCTGATGTCTGGTTACCATCCCAACTGAATGGGCAGATGGAGAAAAAAATCCAAGAGACTGGTCACTTTCTACAAACCTTCTGCCACAGTCAGCAGAGCTCTTGGAACTGGTTACTAGGCTGGGCTGAGTACGCCCCCAAAATTCCCTTCATCAGCATGCCACTGGACTCATTCCCTTCCAGTGCATGCTCGGTTTCCAGCCTCCTCGGTTCCCATGGTCTGGGGAACCACATACATATATTTCCACATACCCTGGCCCAGCAGAGAAACCAATGATCCTACACTCTCAAGAAAATCTGGACACCTGGTGTATGTGGTCATCTAAAATATTTGGTCAACTGGCCCCTTGAGATGATATCCTGGATCCAACTCTCCTCTCTAGTCTTCCATGACTCTCACCTTGATCATCCTGCACCCTGAGGTAGAGGTTGACTGCAAGGGTGTAGAGGTAAGTGAAATAAACTGTAACAGTTTAGAGCCTGTGTTTTTCAAAAAATCCAAATTAAATTCAAAGTGGCCAACTTCCTATTGGGCGAAGCTAATTACTGTAGCTTGTAATGACTGTTAAAAGTTGTTTGGCTTGATTAGATATATTTGTATCAAGTGTGGTGAATGTAGGTGAAACTAACCCCAGAAATTTAGTCAGACAGGGAGTGGAAGTCTGCTCTGTAGCCACACACATTTCTCAGCTTTTGCTGAGGCCTAACGGCCAACAACGCAATACTCAATATGTTTTTTACAAGAAAATTGGATCACAGAACACCAGTCTTGATATCTCCTCATTGGTTTCCTGTAAACTATAGAACTCAATACAAGGTGTTAAAGTTTGTGTACAAAGTATTGCACAATCACACCCCTGAGTATATGAAAGACATGCTGTCTCTTTATCAATCTCAATGTCACCTGCGCTCTTTTCTGAGCTTGCTCTTAACTGTTCCACAATCTCATTTAAGGTGTTGTGAAGATTGCACCTTTTCAGTTGCAGCCCCCAGACTTTGGAATGCCTTGCCTCTATTCATAAAGTCTTCGTCAACTATGGACATTATTAGGAACTTAAGGAAATTATTTCATCAGGCTTTTACCGTTTGAGCGGGTCTGTTTAATATAAGTGATTTTGTTGTACAATTTATATTGGTGTAATACTGTGTTGATTTTGTATGTTTGTAATATTAATTTTTAATGTTTTTAATTATCCATTTGCAGCACTTTAGTCCATTCTTATGGTTTTGAAAGTGCTTTATAAATAAAAGTTGAGTTGAGATGTGTGCTGAACTACAGGAACAGAATCATTTTAACAACATTTTGATAGCTTAATTTCCCCTTTAACAAACCATGTGATCTCTGAATGCCCATGTGTGATTCTAATGAGGTGAAATACATTTAGAAATAGTGGACATGCTCAAACATACCACATTCTCTGTTTTACTGATCCATGTGCAGGTGTCAGATAAAGGCATAATCCTTTCCTAAAGTCTGTGTGTGCTGCTAAAGGGTGGGACAAATCATGTTGCATAAACAAAGATCACACAAGCATCTTTCGATTATCTAAACCATCATGACTCACAGAGTCTACAATATTTGGTCATATAAACAGTCAGAAATACAATTTGAAGATTACTTTAGAACAATGTACATTTAGTGTTCTTTGGAAAGAGTGTATTTTGGTGAATGTGTGTGTAAAGGGAAAAGTTTTGAAGTGTAGGAGTAATATGAAAAAGGACAGAATGAGGAGACAGCATTCTTAGGCTGCATTAAATGATCTCTTTGTTTGGCACACAAAAAAAAAGTCCACTGTCTAAACAATGATTGTCCCTAATGCACATTGTTTTCAGACAAAATCACATTCTGTGCCCTGTGTTATTTGGGTCACTCACACTCAGAAAGGCAAAGAGACACACGTGATGTATTCATACAAATATACTTATATAACCACTGACTTGCATTTAAAATTTAAAAGGAATGAAAATTTAGGAAAATTTGCTGGAGTAGTTCAGATGAGAAGGTGACACAGAGAAGGGTCATTCCTGGGATTTGGTAATATTTATCTGTGTGTGTGTAAGTGTGTGTAAAAAGCATATGATTAATTTTCTTAAATACCCCAGGCATATATCAACCCCCCAACAAATCATATTTTCCTACCTCAGACATCAAATACCTTTTATTTTTATTTATAACACAGCACAATAACACAGTTTCACAGTGTCCTTCCTTCTGTGTCAAAATGTCTGCATGCCCAATGCAGTATTTCTACCTCTAAGTCTAAGTTTAAACAGGTATTCTCACCTAAAAACTACATACGCAACAGTAGTTTCTGTAAAATACTGGTCAATACACACACACATTATGCAGATTTCCATCCATTATACAGGATTTCCGGGAGACGTGTGTGTCGTGTTCTTTAATGTTCCGCCTGGAAACAAAGATGCAGTGATGCCAAACACCTTCATGGAAGAAGAAAGCCATTGTGTTTAGAACTGTGACAACGAGAGCTTTTCAGAATCAACTAAATACTGGATTTTCAAACGCGTGTGAAATATGTTCATGGCATAGTGTCTTTAAAATACATCCAAGAGTTCTACACACTGGTCTGTTATTGTGGGGACATTTCAACACCCTTAAACATGACATGGCAGAAAACAAAACATGACTGGTTGCTATACCTGTCTGTCATATTGGCATATTGTCTTTGGCAGTCCCTGGCCATTCCAAGTGATCAAGGTTCTCCGACCTTCTTCTACCATCAGTCTGGGGGTATAGCTATATATACATTCAGTAGTACATTCAGAAGGTATTTGAACATTTTTTTTTTTTTTTTAGTTTTTTTTCGAGTGTACAAGGATCTGAAAAAATAAAATAAAATAAAAATAATAATAAAAAATTATATATATATATATATATATATATTTAGCATAATTACCATAATGTTGCAACATAACAAAATGCAAAAAATGGGATCTGAATATTTCCTGAACACACTTGATTTATATGGAATGCCCATCCTGCCATATTTAGAAATAAATAAATAAATAAATGTACAAAGAAAAGTAAAAAAGCATTTTTTTCCATATTTATTTATTTATTTATACATTTATTTATTTCCACTTTTATTTATTTTCACATTTATGTATTTATTTACGTATTTATTTCTTTATTTCCACATTTATATATTTCCACATTTATTTATTTATACATTTATTTATTTTCACATTTATTTATTTATACATTTCTTTGTCCGTAGGGTAATGAGGAGGGTACGTCAGGAAAAGCAATCGAACCATCATTCATCCCACACTATCAACAGGCGCGTCATGTAGGAAACACTTCTTGTACTTCATTTGGGCACCACAAGGTGTCACTGTGGCCTCAAGCTTATCCCTCGACTACTCTGGCTCGATTGCTTTTCCTGACGTAAAACACACCCTCCTCATTACCCTACAGAAAAAGAAATGTATAAATACATAAATGTGGAAATAAATAAATGTATAAATAAATAAATGAATAAATAAATAAATGTGGAAATATATAAATGTGGAAATAAAGAAATAAAGAAATAAATATGTAAATAAATACATAAATGCAAAAATAAATAAATGTATAAATAAATAAATGAATAAATAAATAAATGTGGAAATATATAAATGTGGAAATAAAGAAATAAAGAAATAAATATGTAAATAAATACATAAATGCGAAAATAAATAAAAGTGGAAATAAATAAATGTATAAATAAATAAATGAATAAATAAATAAATGTGGAAAAAACTGAAAAAATACATAAATAAGGAAATAAAATTATAAATAATCATTTATTTATTTTTTTTACTTTTTTGTACATTTATTTATATATTTATTTATTTATTTATTTTTGCTTTTTTACATTTCTTTGTACATTTATTTATTTATTTATTTATTTATTTATTTATTTATTTATTTATTTATTTATATCTAAATATGGCAGGATTGGCATTCCATAGATTTACAGTTTATATCTTTATATGTAACACATCGACCATTACGGTAATATCTGTGGTTTATATCCTAAGATCTATTTTCATTATATTTTAAATAATTGTCTGGTCATATTTGTTTATTTTAATGTTTATGTTAATGACATTTGATTTAATGAATTATAGATTTTTTATCAATTCACAAAACCCCTGCAGTTCCCTCACAAACCACCAAGGGTTCGCAAATTAGCTCTAGCCCACATGGTGTGACTGCAGTCAAATACAAATACAAAAGAGAGAAATAAAACGAGAGGGAGAGGTAGGGAAAGACATTCCTGAGTCACACTATGGGCAGGACTATGTTTGCTTTATTTCATCTGCCTCTTGTAATCTTGCTGAAAGGTAGAGATGTATGCAAAGGGTGTATGTCTTTTGACATTTAGGTATCATAGGAAACTAAGAGACACTTCTAAACAAACAGACGTATATATATTATATGTACACACACATATATATATATATATATATACATATATATATATATATATTCTTATTCAAATTATCAAAACCCTTAAATATGTGCTACTATAAATTTATGTTTCTTTTCTTTGTAAAATATTGTTTTGTATTTAGCTTGGCTGTAAATTATTGAAAAAAAAAAAAATCTTCTGATGATTAATTTTCATCTCAGTTGGCACAGATAACTTGGAAACCTGGCTTAAACACTGCTCAGTTTTCATATGGTCCTAATCCCATGTAAACGTCCTAAGTAAACATAAAAAAAAACAAAGACAGCACAACTACAACTGACTTACAGCCACACAGCCTTATATGAAATCAGCTGCTAATTACATTAATGATATCTCACCAGAGCATGCTTAAACATCTCCAAAAACATCATCTCAATGATTATTTATTATGTACCATTTTGTCTTTATTTCTTTCATATGGCCTGATTGAAGTCACCATTACGGTGCCCCTGACTTGACTTGACTGGCTGAATTAATTCTACTTCAGCAACTGTTGAAAGTGCATGCTATCACTATTGTCTACAATATTTTATGCTCCTTACTGCAATGACATACATTTTACTTTGTACATTTTTGAAATCAGTGACTAACAGCTGGATGTTGACATGAGTTCTTAAATTAGCAGTGAATTCTTTAAAAAACATTAATTTTCATTAGCAAAAGCACTTCTCATAAACCCCTAACAATCTGTTAATGATTATGCTGTTATTTAGGATTTTACTTTGTTTTCATATCTTTGAATGTTTTAGTTTTGCAATGTACACAAGCTCTTTTAAACTGATTTCAATTTAACTGGTTTCAATTTGTACTTTTTTATTAAAAAAAAACAAAAAAAAAAAACAGATAACATTGATTAATAATATAATCATTACTAAAACAATTAAAATGTTCAGTTCTACTGTTTGACAGAACCCCAGAAACCCCACCCCATAAAAAGAACATATGCTACAGACAAACCAGCAGCAAAGAAACAAACAAAAAAAACCTGAGAGAGGAAGGAGTTTCGTCAGGGGCGGCGCCAGAGAATTTTGAACGCAGGTGCTGAGGGGGTGCTAGATCAATGACAGGGGGAGCTGGGCAATTAATAGTAAATATGACCAAAACATGTTGTTATTACTATTGTTTATATGAATAATAAAATCGCTATATAGGCGCATTTCAAATGTTTATGAGGAGTGGGAGTATTATCACGTAGCCTACCGTATGACATGGGCGTGTTCGCGCAATAATTTTATTTATTTATTTATTTTCCTGATGACTGAGTTTAAAAATACTCATGTCATTTTTGGATGTGCTTTCTGTCATCTCGTGCAGTTTCCGTGAATGGAGCGCTCACAACAATGAACCAGTTCACAGACATAAATTTGCAGAAATCTTGAAAACCTATTAAAAAAAAAAAAAAAACGCACGCACACACAGACAAACAAACAAAAATCTTCTCTGATTATGTAATATAGGTGCATTAAGCTTGCTGCAACGGTGTTGGCGGTGATACCAGTGTTAAGCACCGTCCCTCACCGTCATTTTGATTTTTTTTTTTTAATAGTAATGAAAATACTTTAGTTCATACGACGGCGTTTTAGTACGACGGCGTTTTAGTGCCTCGTAAAAAAAAAAAAAATCTAAGATTACGAGATTAAAGTCGTAATATTTAGAGAATAAAGTCGAAACTATGAGAATAAAGTCGAAATGTTACGAGAATAAAGTCGAAACACTACGAGAATAAAGTCGAAATATTACGAGAATAAAGTCGTAATATTACGAGAATAAAGTCGTAATATTACGAGAATAAAGTCGAAATGTTTTGAGAATAAAGATTATAATTATAATATTTTGATATAGTGTCACGGTTCATGGGTCTGTGTGTGTCATCTTGCGTCTCTGTCTTGTGTGTGTGTGTGTGTGTGTGTGTGTGTGTGTGTCGTCACCTAATTACCGCAGCTGGTGCTTATCAGTTCGCATCAGCTGCAGCTCGTTGCGCTGCCTATATCTGGCCAGTGCTTTCTGTTTGTTTTGTCGGTTCGTTAACTATGTCTTGTTTTTGCCAGCTCTCCGTGTTCCTGCCGTCACTGGATTAATCTGTTTTCTGCTTGGAGTTATTCGGCACGGAGTTTGGATACTCGTCACTCAGCTTGAGATTTCTTGTCTGTTCTTTGCTGGTTAATAAAGTACTTTTGCACTCGCACTTGGATCCTGGACTCTTTGCCGTGACAGAACGAACCGACCATTATGGATCCAGCGAGTTCAGCGGAATTGAGGGATATTTTGACTAGCAGCAACACCTGCATGGAGCACCAGGAGGAACAGATGATTGCCACGGGGCGTGCGGTCCAGGCTCTGGTTACTCAGGTGTCTGAGTTAACCACTCAGTTTTAGCGGTTTAAGGTGGAAACCGCTTCAGCTCAGCAACCACCTCCACCCAACCCACCTGTTGCCGTGGATCAATCCGTTCGCCCCACTGAACCTCGCCTACCGCCTCCAGCCTTTTACTCGGGGGAACCCCAATTATGTCGCTCTTTTCTGGTCAAATGCTCCCTCTATATTTCCCTCCAAACTTCAGCGTTTCCCACCGAGGAGTGTAAGGTGGCTTTTGTCATCACTTTGCTCTCGGGGCGGGCGGCTAGTTGGGGAACCACCGTGTGGGAGCAGAGACTTCCTTGCTGCTGTTCGTTCCGATCGTTTTCCGAGGAACTTAAGAAGGTGTTCTCTGCCAGAAGCAGCGCGACTTCTCGCTGAACTACGTCAAGGAGAACGCTCCGTTACCGATTACTCTATTGAATTTCGCACGTTGGCTGCGGAGTGCGGTTGGAATACAGAAGCTCAATGGGACATGTTCTTGTATGGTCTGTCTGATGCCATTAAGGATGAAGTCTACGCTTTGGATTTACCTACCGGCGTGGATGGGCTCATTGACCTGGCCATTCGCGTGGATACTAGGTTGCGCCGACGGGGCCAGCAGACATTCCGGGGACTGCCGATCTCTCCACAAGGTCACCCTTTCCCAGTTCCTGACGAGTCTGTGTTTTCTCCTCCAGATCCAGAACCCATGCAGATGGGCAGGTCTCGGCTCTCACAGCTGGAGAAGCAGAGACGCAGGGAGAGAGGGACTGCCGGTCACATTGCTCTGCACTGTCCAGTAAAAGCCAGTGCCCGCCAGTAGGTAAGAGGTTACTGACGGGTGGGATTACTCCTAACAAATCCTCTCTTTCAGCTACTCATCTTCCGGTAAAGTTGAAGATGCAGTCATTTACTTATGATTGTGAGGCTTTAGTGGACTCGGGAGCGGAGGGTAATTTTTTAGACATTGGTCTCGCTCACAGACTCAAGATACCAGTGGTGGAGCTGTCTCAGCCCATCTCTGTGGTAGAGCTGAATGGTCAGTCATTACCCGCCGTCACACACTCCACTGCCTCTTTAAGACTTATCACCTCTGGACAACACTCAGAGAAGATTGAATTTCTCCTGACCGATACTCCCGCTGTTCCTGTAGTTCTGGGACACCCCTGGCTCGTACTCCATAACCCCCGGATAAATTGGGGCAAGGATGCTGTTTTGGCTTGGAGTGAATATTGTCATGCTTCCTGTTTGTTGTCTGCTTGTCCTTCTGTGTCTTGTTCTGTGTTTCAGGATAATCACGCTGACCTGTCTAACGTGCCATGTGAGTACCTTGACCTGAAGGGAGTGTTCAGTAAGTCTCAGGCTGCTTCTCTACCTCCGCATCGTCCCTATGACTGTGCTATAGATTTATTACCAGGTACATCTCCGCCTAAGGGCAAGTTATATTCGCTTTCCACTCCGGAGAGGGAGGCTATGGAGAAATATATTTCTGATTCTCTAGCAGCCAAGATCATGCGCCCCTCTTCTTCTCCAGCTGGTGCGGGATTTTTTTTTGTGAAAAAGAAGGACAGCTCTCTTCGTCCCTGTATTGACTATCGGGGGTTGAATGACATCACGGTGAAGAACACTTATCCTTTACCGTTGATGTCATCGGCCTTCGAGCGTCTGCAGGGAGCGTCACTTTTCACGAAATTGGATCTCCGCAACGCTTATCATTTGGTTCGCATAAGAGAGGGCGATGAATGGAAAACTGCCTTTAATACCCCCAGGGGGCACTTTGAATATCGTGTTCTTCCCTTCGGTCTTTCTAACGCCCCCGCGGTTTTTCAGGCACTCGTCAACGATGTGCTGAGAGATATGGTAGATCAGTTCGTTTATGTTTACCTGGATGACATACTGATATTTTCCCATTCTCTCCAGGAACATGTTCAGCATGTCAGGCGAGTGCTTCAGAGGCTGTTAGAGAATGGGCTTTTTGTCAAGGCGGAGAAATGCGTTTTTCATGCACAGTCTGTTCCTTTTTTGGGATACGTCGTCTCGGCCGAGGGGGTGCGCATGGATTCCGTTAAGGTTCAAGCTGTGGTGAATTGGCCAACCCCAGATTCCCGCAAGGCCCTGCAGAGGTTTTTGGGCTTTGCCAATTTTTACCGGCGTTTTATTCGCAACTTCAGCCAGCTAGCCGCCCCTCTGACTGCCTTAACTTCCACCAAGACTTCCACCAAGGTGGTCCTGTGCAGCTGAAGCTGCGTTCTCCAAACTCAGAAGCTGCTTCGTTTCAGCTCCCATCCTAGTTGCCCCTGACCCGTCCCGGCAGTTTGTGGTGGAGGTTGACGCGTCGGAGGTGGGGGTTGGTGCGGTCCTATCCCAGCGTTCCCTCTCGGACGGCAAGGTGCATCCCTGCGCGTATTTTTCTCACCGTTTGTCCCCCGCCGAGTGTAATTATGACATTGGTAACAGAGAGTTGCTGGCAGTCAAGCTTGCCTTGGAAGAGTGGCGTCACTGGTTGGAGGGTTCGGGGGTTCCTTTTGTCGTTTGGACTGACCACAAGAATCTTGAATACATCAAGTCCGCTAAAAGGTTAAATTCTAGGCAGGCTCGGTGGGCTCTTTTTTTCGGTCGTTTTGATTTTTCTATTTCTTACCGTCCTGGGTCTAAGAATATCAAACCGGACGCGTTATCCCGCATTTTTGACCATTCGGAGCGCCCGTTTTTGTCCGAACCCATTGTGCCGCAGAAAATTTTTTATTTCTGCAGTCACATGGGAAATCGAGTCGAAGGTCCTCACGGCCTCTCAAGGGGTAACGCCCCCGCCCGGATGCCCTCCGAGTCGTTTGTTTATGCCAGAGTGTTTAAGGTCCGAAGTTATCCGATGGGGTCATTGTTCCAGGGTAGCCTGTCATCCTGGGATTAATCGTACCATGTTTCTTGTTAAACAATGGTTCTGGTGGCCAGGGCCGTACGCAGGATTTTATAAATACCGAGGTCCCAAAATTAAGATTGGTAGGGGGTGGGGGGGGGCATGCAATTACAAATGCATAAATAATGTTTTGATATATTAAAAATAAAACGTTAAATACTGATATTGGTAATGAATTAAACATTTAAAAAATAATCGAAATGTGAAATTAAAACTGCCAATAGGTGGCAGCACATCACTGTTAATAAGTGAGTCATTGCGACTGAACCAAATCATTTAAATGGCTGATTCATTCAGGAGCGAAACACTGTCATGTTGCTCAGAGACGCAAAACAGTGCTGTGGCTGGAATTATTTTTGTTGGAGAAATAGAGCAAAAACAGGAAATATAGTCTAAAACGTAAGTCTCTTAATTAACTTTTTGTTTATTGAGCTGTTGTAAAAATTTAATATCACATTTGTAATCATGGTAATTTTTGGAGAAAAATGGCACTCTTTATGTGAAATTGATTAACTACCATAAAGTGGTATAAATATATAAATTTTCTGCCCCCATGTCTTGAATTTGTGATCATTCTAAATGCATTTTAATAGACTGAATCATGCAGTGAAAGAACGCACTCTAAATGCACTCTCACTACGTTAGGCTAGACTTCACTTAATGTATGCATGCGCTCTGGCGGGGTGTTTTGAATGGTTTTTGCAAAATACTCGATCATGTCAAATCGCACATCGTTATTATAGCAGACTATATATCGCACACCCCTACCGCTGAGGCATCTCAGATGAGAAGGTCTGTTATCTTGGCTTTTTATCCTTGCAGCACAAAAGCAGAATTAATATAAGGTAATTATTTTACAACTTCTGTTATTGGAAAAATACCGAGGTCTGGACCTCGGGGACCTCAATGGTGGGTACGGCCCTGCTGGTGGCCAGATATGGCTCGCGACGTTCGCCCTTTTGTTTTGGCTTGCTCGGTCTGTGCTGTTTCTAAGTCTTCCAATCGACCACCTGCTGGACTTCTTCAGCCGTTGTTAGTTCCTTCGAGATCCTGGTCCCACATCTCGCTAGATTTTGTTTCGGGTCTCCCACCCTCACAGGGAAACACGGTGGTTTTGACCATGGTGGACCGGTTCTCGAAGGCAACTCATTTCATCTCTCTGCCTAAATTACCCTCTGCCAGAGAAACAGCGGTTGCTGTCAATGATCACGTCTTTCGCATACATAGCCTCCCGATGGATGTGGTCTCTGACAGGGGTCCTCAGTTTGTTTCCAAATTTTGGAGAGAGTTTTGTAAATTATTGGGGGCGACTGTTAGTCTTTCTTCTGGGTTCCATCCCCAGAGTAACGGTCAGACGGAGAGGGCCAACCAAGATTTAGAACGAATGTTGCGATGTTTGGCTTCTCAGAACCCCTCCTCTTGGAACCAGCAACTCTCATGGGTTGAGTACGCACATAACTCGTTACCAGTCTCAGCTACGGGCCTATCTCCATTTGAGTGTAGTTTAGGGTACCAGCCACCACTTTTTCCGAGTATGGAGTCCGAAGTCGCGGTTCCCTCTGCCCACGCCTTTGTCCAGAGATGCCGCCGCACCTGGAGCAGGGCCAGACAGACCCTCCTCCAGGTGGGGATGCGCACCAAGGTCCAGGCCGATCGCCACCGGTCAAAACCTCCCGTCTACGTCGTGGGTCAAAAGGTGTGGCTTTCATCTAAAAATATTCCTCTCCGATCCGTCAGTAATAAGCTCGCTCCCAAATTTATTTGGCCCATTTACTATCACCAAGATTATTAGTCCGGTGGTAGTCCGCCTCAAACTTCCTCCAGCGTACAGGAGAATTCATCCAGTCTTTCATGTATCCAAATTAAAGCCCGTTTTTCATTAAAGCCCGCCGCGTCTCGTAGATGGGGAACCAGCTTATTCGGTAAAACGTATTCTGGACTCGAGGCGGAGGGGAAAAGGATTTCAGTACTTGGTGGACTGGGAAGGTTACGGTCCTGAGGAGAGAAGTTGGGTGCCTGCCAGGGACATACTGGATCACTCTCTCATCGATGAATTCAATCGCCAGGTAGGTTCTCCTGGGAGCGCCAGGAGGCGCTCCTAGGGGAAGGGGTACTGTCACGGTTCATGGGTCTGTGTGTGTCATCTTGCGTCTCTGTCTGGTGTGTGTGTGTGTGTCGTCACCTAATTACCGCAGCTGGTGCTTATCAGTTCGCATCAGCTGCAGCTCGTTGCCTATATCTGGCCAGTGCTTTCTGTGTGTTTTGTTGGTTCGTTAACTATGTCTTGTTTTTGCCAGCTCTCCGTGTTCCTGCCGTCACTGGATTAATCTGTTTTCTGCTTGGAGTTATTCGGCACAGAGTTTGGATACTCGTCACTCAGCTTGAGATTTCTTGTCTGTTCTTTGCTGGTTAATAAAGTACTTTTGCACTCGCACTTGGATCCTGGACTCTTTGCCGTGACAGATAGGCTATTCTAGCCTTTTGCGCATGCAAATGGCCCGGATTTGGAGCACCGGGAGATATTCCAAATCTCAGTTTTCAAAATCTGTCAGTTTTATATCGAAATAAAAACAATATGTAGGCTATATTGCAATAATGTGTTTGTTAAGCGGCATGTGAGTCAATCGTCTTTCTGATTACATAACGAACGACGAGACATTTTCATTATAAATTAGAGCTGAGCTGTGTGTAAAAGCAACAAAGCACAAAATTGTCGTGATTACTGGTTGGCTGGCGCGCTACAAATAATGAATGGAAGACATTAAATATTATGTCCTCATATACAGTATACCATGAATAAAACAGTTTGTGAATAGTCACTTAAAGAAAAGGCAACAATATAACGTATGTTAACAAATTTGAGTCCACTTCAACCTTTAGAACGTTTTATTGCTGTTTAATTAAATAGGCTATGTGAGGAATGAAAGTTCGAAGCAGGTGGTGGAAATTTCACAATAATTTAATGAATTTATTCACATAAATACAGCGATCCGTCACGCCGCATAAAAGATCTTGAAAATCACATTATTGTAAGACACATAATTTGTGTTTCGTTATAAAACTGATTTTGAAAGCTGAGACTTTGTTTTATATTAAAAACACTAAAAACACAAAGCATGGGTGACTGGCACTACAAATAATGAATGCAATGGAAGGCATGAAATATTATTTCCAAGCATACTGTCCCTGCGAGTATGACACATGGTATGATTTCTGCTAATAATTCCACACATATTTGTAGTGTATTAAAAAGGGTTAAATAAGAGAGCTACAGCGCTCCTCAAAGGAATGTCGATTGAGTTTCTGAGCTGATGTTAAAATAAACTGTTGTTCCTGTTCAGTCTGTAAAGAAATATCATATTCTTGATATTAAGCTGTTTCCGCGAGTCCTTAAAATTGACATCCCAGAAAGATGATGCGGCCACTCGGACGCAACAATATTCAGATCAATTCTGGTGGCCTGGCAACTTCTCCCGGTGCTCTCAATATGGGTCATTTGCATGCGCAATATAGGCTATACTCTCAAAATATTATAACTTTAATTTCTACGATTTAAATTATTGAAACATTTCGACTTTATTCTCGTAACATTTCGACTTTATTCTCGAAGTATTTCGACTTTATTCTCGAAACATTTCGACTTTATTCTCATAGTTTCGACTTTATTCTCGAAATATTACAACTTTAATCTCGTAATCTTATATATATATATATTTTTTTTTTAACGAGGCACTAAAACGCCGTCGTAGTTTATAATACATTTGTATTCCCAACATGCTTATCTGAAGTGCATTAAAAATATACTGAATTGCATTTTAATATATTTCTAAAAAGTATACTAGAAATACTTTGGTAATAAATATATGCTTAATTACACTTTTAAGGAATATGCTAAACACAAGCACACTATTACTATATTTCTAAAAAGTGTAGTAGAAATACTATGTTAATAAATATATTCTTAGTTACATTTTTAAGGAATATACTAAACACAAGCATATTTTTAGTGACGTTTTAGTGTATTTACAAAAAATACAATTATGTTACTCTTACTTAAAATATATTTTATGTGTACTTTGTGTAAGAACATAACAAAATGATTACACTTTTAGTAGGTTTTTAATGTACTTTATATTTGTTACGTCCTCTGTCGTGTGTGTCATGAGTTCCCGCCTCTTGTGTCCTTATTTGGTCTTGTTCCTGTCCTTGTTAAGTGTGATTATTAGTTAAGTCTTGTCCAGCTGTGTTTAGTTATTATCAGTGATTGTCATGTGTATTTAGTTCCTGCCTGTTTAGTTAGCTTTGGTCTGGTCTACTCGTTATTCCCCGGTGTTCCTGTCTGTGTTAACCTTGCCTTGTCTTGCCCTGCCCTGATGTCATTATTAAAGACTATTATTTGGAAGTTTATCCTCGTGTCCGTGTTCCTCGTTCCTCCCTGCTGTGTGCACCGTAACAATATTGCAGTAGGCCTACACATGATTATATTTTAAATATTTATGTATTTATAATTTTAATATCTGGAAAAGTACAATATTTTGAAAAACATTTTTTACATTTACAATGTACAAACCTGTAAAAATATTATTAACCATTGCAGTATTTACAATATGTTGTTTAATATGGGTTATGCTACTTTGGTTGATTAGGCTGTTGTTCATTACATGATACATTAATTGTAATAAGCTAGGTGTAACTTGTTCAAGCTTGACGCCTTTATTTTCTAATATACATTTCTGATATTCCCACAAGGATTTCAACATCATATCTGAAATGAGAAAAAAAAAAACACGTTTATTTGTGTTTAAATTCAAACAACACAGACTAAACCTGATTGGTTCCATTGAATGGCTCTGATTGGTTTGTATGATAATGAGCTCGCAGCAGAGAGCTTTGTAAATCAAATATAATGCGCGTACAAATGTCCCTTGAATGTGAATATAAGTCTAAATTTAAACAGTATTATATTATATAGAGCGATCGTGTCTCTTTAGGGCACTTGGAGGAAACCACGCAATTCATATGGATTACTTTGGCAATGTTTTTTTGCGATTAACTTTTTGAAAAGTGAATTAATTAATTTGATTAATCTTTTCATCGGAGGGACATACATCTCTCAGATTTCATTAAAATATCTCCGCTTTTCTTTCGAAGATGAACGAAAGTCTTAGATGGTTTGGAGCATCTTAAGGGTGAGTGATGGCAGAATTCAAATTGTTTTGGGGGAATTATGAAATTAACTAGATAGTGAAGTTTGGATACAAACTTTAAGTTGGCTTGAAAAAGCCTAGCCAGAAAGTTTGTAAAAGTTTTTAAAGCTTGAAGTTTGAAGGTTTTGTTTGAAGTAGTTTGAAATACGTAATATAGTTTTAAAGATTAAAGTTTGAATGTTTTAAAGGCAATACAGTCTATCAGAAGAACAGATCACTGGGGTAGCTGTGGTAGTTGTTAGGGTGTTGCTATGCAGTTGCTAGGGTACCCGGGGTGGTTGCTAAGGAGTTGCTGTGCGGTTGCTAGGGTACTTGGGGTGGTTGTTAAGGTGTTGCTATGCGGTTGCTAAGGTACCCGGGGTGGTTGCTAGGGTGTTGCTATATGGTTGCTAGGGAACCCGGGGTTGTTGCTAAAGTGTTGCTATGCGGTTGCTAGGGTACTTGGGGTGGTTGCTATGTGGTTTCTAAGGTACCCGGGGTGGTTGCTAGGGTGTTGCTATGCGGTTGCTAAGGTACCTGGGGTGGTTGCTAGGGTGTTGCTATGCGGTTGCTATGGCACTCAGGGTGGTTTGCTAGGTGGTTGCTATGGTATTCGGGGTGGTTGTTAAGGTGTTACTAGCTTGTTATTAGCCTTATTAGCAAGTTACAGCAGGTATCTAGCATGATGCTAGCATGTTTCTAGCATGATTATCAAGTTACTAGCATGATGTTAGCATGTTTCAAGCATGATTCACATGTTGCTAGCATGATTCTAGCATGTTTAGCATGTTACTAGCATGATTAGCAAGTTACTAGCATGTTAGCATGATTAGCGAGTTACTAGCATGATGTTAGCATGTTTCAAGCATGATTAGCATGTTACTAGCATGTTGCTAGCATGATTAGATAGATTAGAAATAGTATTAGATAGAGTGGAAGCTTATATGACTCTGAATGGGTTAGAATAGTACATAGCATGATTTAGATAGAGTGGAAGCTTATATGAGTTTGAATGGGTTAGAAATAGTACATAGAAGGGAAGCTTGATTGAGTCTAATGGGCTTCAGTGTGTTTACATTTGAATGTTTGTCAGTTGGAGCTTGCAAGGTCTTGGCTCATTTGAACATTTGCCACAGCCATATCACCCTGCAGCCCAAGACTGGTTGCCCACTGAAGCTAAGCAGGGTTGAGCCTGGTCAGTACCTGGATGGGAGACCTCCTGTGAAAACTAGGTTGCTGTTGGAAGAGGTGTTAGTGAGGCCAGCAGGGGGTGCTCACCCTGCGGTCTGTGTGGGTCCTAATGCCCCAGTATAGTGATGTGGACACTATACTGTAAAAAAGCACCGTCTTTCGGATGAGACGTTAAACTGAGGTCCTGACTCTCTGTGGTCACTAAAAATCCCATGGCACTTCTCGTAAAAGTGTAGGGGTGTAACCCCGGTGTCATGGCCAGATTCCCTCCACTGGCCCTTGTCAATCGTGGCCTCCTAATAATCCCCATCCACTTGATTGGCTCTATCTCTCTCTCCTCTCCACCTGTAGCTGGTGTGTGGTGAGCGCACTGGCGCCGTTGTCCTGTGGCTGCCGTCGCACCATCCAAGTGGATGCTGCACACTGGTGGTGGTTGAGGAGAGACACCCCCACATGATTGTAAAGCACTTTGGGTGTACGGCAATACAATAAAGCGCTATATAAATGCTTCATTCATTCATTCTGTCTATTTTTCACAGTTTTAATCCTCATTTTTAGGAAAACCGTAAGTCAGGTCAGTCTGAAGAGATATAGCAACCCAGTCAGACCTCTGAAGGTCTGGGCCGAGTTTGGTGGTTCTAGCTTGAAAGCTCTAGGAGGAGATACAATTTAAATTTTGGCTCAGAAGAATAATAATAATAAGTTTATATAGTAGATCAGTAAAAAAATATAGAAAATATGTAAGGGATAATCAACGGCTAGCTGTGCATTAAACTATTTGAATGCACGACATGGAGGCGAAGAACCACCCAACGTGCAGCGGAGTGCATTCAAATCGTTTAATGCACAGCTAGCCGTTGATTATCCCGTTTATGCCATGGTCATTTGCCAGCATTCACATATTAAAGATGTTAATAATATTTGTGCTGCAATATTTGACCGGAACGATAAAAATGACGGTTATTTTCGTCTGTATTACTATTCAACTATAATTGTATGTTGCTATGGTTACCAATGTTTATAGAAAGCGCATTAATATAGAACGTGATTAAACTGACCTGGAACTACCTGTGCGGTTGAACAAATTTAATCAACACCTGCCAGCCAATCAGAATCCAGTATTCAAACAGACCAAGGCATAAAGCAGTATGTTCTTATTTTTACCAGCTTCTGCGAGCATGTATGGCGTCTGGCTTCAGAACCTCACTGTGACTTCAGGTAAGATTTGTATTTAATTAACGTTATTTGTCTGTACCAGTCATGTTTTTGACACATGCATTGGCAGAAAAAAATAAAATAAAATTAGTTAACATTCTTTTATTTGCAACATGAAGTATATTTATTTCTGATTTCCTGAACAATTTGGCTTCATTGTAATGAGGTTAATGATCTTTGAAAAACCATGATTATGAACATACAATTACTTTGTCTTGAGCTGATCAGCAAACTATGGTAGTGTTGGTTGATTGGTGTCTATATTTGTTCAAGCTTGACAACCTTATGACTTTATTTTGTAATATATATATTTCTCATTACAGATAAGAACAAAGATTAAATTGTAAGAAGGGTTGCTTATAAAAGCATACAGTACATCTGAAACTGCTGAAACTGGTAAGTTTTTTGACTATATTTCTGACCAGGTACATTGTTCTATCATTCTTAAATAGAAAACAAATCATCAATCATCAATGATCATTTGCGTGTGAGAAATGTGCGTGTGAGAAATATTAACATTTGTTGTTTTTCAGATCAGCTGCTATAGAAGACAAACTGAAATCTGAGTGCAGAGACAAGCAAAGGAATAGTAAGTATATTTTAATGTCGTATCACCTCTGTTATAGAGATTTTTGAATCAGGCCTAATAGAGGGGGATTCGATCAATCTTGGAAGAAAAACGTTAGCAATGTGTCCATTCCAGGTAGCTAATTTGTGCTTATTTTCAGTCATTCATGTAAAAATCTGTTATCTAATTTTTTTTTCTGTTTTGTTTTTTTTCTAAAGCTGCAAGACACTACTGGCTAGGCTGTGCCCAGGTCTCCGGAACCTGCGACGACGCTCAGCTCCATTGGCTCTTAGTCTGCGGCTTCGGATCCACCAGCTCTGTCTCCATCGGTCGGCCCCCAGATGCCGGCAGCCACACCATCTACATCTTGGCTCCTCCCTCCCTCGACTCCGCCGTGTATTGTCAGCACTGGAATGCTCTGGGTCTGTGCCATGTGCCAAACACCATCTAAGCTGCCAGGGCATCATCGTCATCCTCTCATCACCATCCCTACACCATCTCCTTGTCCACCTCCAAAACCCCTCTATCCCTCCCTGTTCTGTTGCTTGAACTTTATCATCTTCAGTCTTTGCACATACATCTATTCACTTTACATGTTTTCTTTTTCTACAGAAAATAGCATTGTAATTTTTATTTATTCATTGATGTAAAATTCTTTACTTTTCAGTAATACAGGTATAACTGAAATGTTCTACAAATGGATAAGATGGCTCTTCCATAGCATTTCAGTCTTTTTTTCATTTATGTTTTTTGTATAATGTTTTAAAATGTACTTGAGTATGTTTGTAGTAATAATTTTTAATACATTTAATAGTATGTTTTTTTTTTCCACCAAAGTATATATGCTGCTGTACTTTTTTTTAATGTACTTCATGAATATTTGTAATGCACACAATATATAATACATTAAAGTTTTCTAAATATCAAAGTGTACGTGTGTATATATTGAAAAATATAATACTAATAAATATAATATAATATACTAGTAGTGTAATGCTAATGCATTTCTAATAAGCTGAAATACAATTGAAATGTACTTGAAGCACATTAAAACAATGCTTCAAATATACCTTACCTGTAGTTCATGAAGTATTAAAAGTACATTTTAAATGTATTTTTAAAAATACACTTAAATTGCACTAAATATACTTAAAGTGGTTCCAATTTAACACAATTTCAATATATTAAATATATTACAAATAGATTAAAATTTAACTTATATCTTGAAATACACTTAATATAAGTTGTTTCAAAATAATACATTTTATATGCAATTAGTACAGTATAATATAAATATATTAAGTGTGTCTGAAAAAGCACAATTTAAATATATTTCTTTTTCACCTGGGCATATTAGCCATATTATTCTGTCAACACTGCACTGGCTCCCTATCAAACATCGGATAGATTTTAAAATCTTATTAATTACTTATAAAGCCCTGAATGGCTTAGCTCCTCAGTACTTGAGCGAGCTCTTATCACATTATAGTCTGTCACGTCCGCTGCTGTTACGTTGACCTAGTTTCCTTAATTCCCTGATTAGTTAATTAGCTCACCTGTTTCCCCTTGATTACTTTGAGTATTTAAAGCCTGTGTTCTCCCCTGATTCTTTGTCTGCAATTATTTTATCTGTGTGTTTGTTACCCCTCGTTCCTGGATTGTTTCTGTTTCTTGTATGGATTATTATTAAAAAGACTCTGTTTGGACATTACTCCTTCGTCGTGCGCCTCCTTAGTTAAGCACACCATAACAGAATTGCAGACCGTAAAAGTGAATTATTTTTAAGCAGCGTTTTTCTTTCTGTTTATTTTTTTTTGTTTCCTCTCCCGGAATGGCCTTGTCAGCCGTCCAACTCCTGTGCCTGGAGCAGATGGACTGTTCGCTGGAGGACCATACAAGGGACTTTCTCAATCTGGCATGCCTTACCCACTTCTCGGATCACTCGCTCTGTGTTTTCTACATCTCCAGCTTGAGTGTGCGGTGTAAGGCATGCCTGCCAGCGAACTGTCCCAAAGAGGATTTCGCCGCTTGTGTGGAGTGGGTGCTGGAGAATAATGGACTGTTTTTCTCCGTCTGGCCCTCAGAGGAGGATATCTCCAGCCCCACTCCCGAACCAGAGACCAGTCAGCCGTCACCCCGCTACATGAAGCTACTGCCTGAGCCCACGACAGACAGAGAGCCTGAGTCCGCTGCGACTGAGCCTCAAATATCGTCTGACCAAGTGTGTGAGCCAGCAACATCGTCCGTCCTCGAGGGAGTTTTGGTGGTGTACGAGGACTTGGAGGGAAGCCCTGCCCACACTCTCAAGACTTGAGGGTGAGCTGCATCTGGTTTCTAGGAACTATCAAGAGGAACTCATGGACATCTTCCAGGTGGACCTTATGGACTGGTTTGGAGAAGTACTAAGCTGTGCTCCTGAATCTCCTGCGTCTCCACTGGTTCCGTTCAGCCCTGAATCTCCTGTGTTTCCGCTGGTTCCGTCCAGCTCAAGTCCTCCTGTGTTCCCTCCCAGCCTCCCTCTCCCGCCTCCTCTCAAACCAGCTAGTTCCTTGCCTCACTCTCCGCTGATGCCTGTTAGTCCTTCAGCTCACCCTCAGTCAGCGCCTGCCATGCACTCCGTTCTGCCGCCTCGGGACTTCCAGTCTCCAGCTCCGCCCAGACATGCAGATCCCCTGTCTCCACTTCCAGCCTCCGGACCTTGGACTACACTTCGGTCCTCCGACCCATCGGCTCCGCCTCAGCTCCTAGCTCCCTCGTCTCCACCGTTGCCCGTCATCCCACTGGCTCCACTGGCCTCCCTCGTCCCTCCGGCTCCGCCTTGGTCAGTTGTCGACCATCCGCTGCCTCGGGACTCCACTCCTCTGGCTTTGCCTCATCACTCATCCCTCCGGCTCCACCTTCATCCTCAGTCGCACCGGCTCCACCGCGGTCTTCCGGATCCCTGCCTCCGCATCAGTCGCCTGAGCCTTCAGCTCTGCCTTGGTCCTCCGGATCCTCAGTTTCGCCCCAGCTCTCCGTCTGTTCCGTTCCACCTGGGTCTCCACCTCCAGCAGCTCAGTCTCTATCAGTCGGTCCCCTGGTGTCGTCGGTCCCTTCTCCACCATGGCTCTTCCCGCCGTCAACTCTGCCATGGGCCACCATCCTGGCTGGCCTCTGGATTGCCACCTGGCTCCTCCTGCTCCGGGCTCCTCCCTGGCTTCTTCCTCCATCGACTCCACCCTGGCCCTATGAACTTTGTCCCTTCCCCATTGCCTGCCCTTCTCCAGCTCCTCGACCACCTCCAGAACCTCAACCCTCCCTCCTCCTCTGTTGGTCTGCCTTCGTCGGCATGGGGACGCGCCGTTCCGGGAGGGGGCGATATGTTACGTTGACCTAGTTTCCTTAGTTCCCTGATTAGTTAATTAGCTCACCTATTTCTGTTTCCCCTTGATTACTTTGAGTATTTAAAGCCTGTGTTCTCCTCTGATTCTTTTGTCTGCAATTATTTTATCTGTGTGTTTGCTACCCCTCGTTCCTGGATTGTTTCTGTTTCTTGTATGGATTATTATTAAAAAGACTCTGTTTGGACATTACTCCTTCACCATGCACCTCCTTAGTTAAGCACACCGTAAAAGCTGCATTCTCAAAATTCTGGCCATTTGATAATACCTAGAATATCAAAATTGACTGCGGGCGGCAGATCGTTTTCCTATTTAGCTCCCAAACTCTGGAAAAAATCTACCTAACACTGTTTGGGAAGCAGACACACTCTGTCAGTTTATATCTAGATTAAAGATCCATCTCTTTAACCTGTATTACACACTAATACACTTCTATTATTCAAATCTGTTAAAGGATTGTTAGGCTGCATTAATTAGATCAACCAGAACTGGGAACACTCCCATGACAAGACCGGTCATGCACAGACCATATAGCAACATTGCACATTGTTGTGGAACAATCCATTGAGTGGAACTCATCGCTGTATGTCAGTTTTGTAGATTATGAAAAGGCGTTTGACAGCATGGACAGAGAGACACTGTATAAGTTATTCTGACATTATGGAGTCCCACAGAACATTTTAAACTTGATCAGAAACTCCTATGAAGGGATGTTGTGCAAAGTGGTGCATGATGGGCAGCGGAAAGAAAGCTTCCAGGTCAAGACAGGAGTGAGCAAAGGTTGTTTTCTCTCTCCGTTTTTGTTCCTCTTGGCTATTGACTGGATCATGAAGATTACTACCAGTGGGAAGAAAAATGGGATACAGTGGACATTGTGGAGTCAGTTGGATGACCTCATTTTTGCAGATGACATTGCGCTCCTGTCCCACAGCCACCAACAGATGCAGGACAAGTCTTCACACCTTCTCAAAATTTCATCTCAGGTGGGGCTCTACATGCACAGAGGCATGACAAAGATCTTAAATGTCAATACTATCAGCGGAGAATCAGTGAGGCTGGATGACGAAGCCCTAGAGGAGGTGGAGTCTCACATACCTCGGCAGTGTGGTGGATAAACATGCGGATGTGAAGACCAGAATCAGCAGGGCCTGAGCTGGGCCACAAGACAGTCTCTGACATGGAACTCACAAGGAGAAAGAAAAAGGAGGATGGCCACTGAACACCTGGCGCTGAGACCTGGATGCAGAAGTCAAGCTGACAGGAATGGGATGGGGCCAGCTGGTAATGGTAGCACAGAATAGACAATGATGTAGGGCAGTCGTCAATGGCGATTCTTGACTGCAGCAGAATCAAAACTGTTTATTCATTTATTTGTCAGATTAAAACATATGTATGGTGAAAATTACCACTGAATTGTACACTACCTGAAATGTACTGTACACTACCTACAAAACACAGACATGGAAAATGAATTAAAAATGAATTATTGTTAATTTAATTTATTAAATTAAATCTCTCCCCCTCACCTGCATCATTGTGGGGCAAAACCCACCTTGTCTTCCAAGCTGTGTAGGGTTACATCAAGATTGTTTGACAAGGTGTATGTGGCTCAGGTCAGGTTGACAGAACTCGACTGGGCCACAGATCTTGCCCTCCTTTCCACCAAGCAAATGGCTCGCACCGTTGGCCATTCAAGAGTTGTCACAGAGATGCGACTGGCTGATAGCTAATGAGAGGTGGACTTGTTCGCCTCCAAGATGCAATAGTACAGGCATGGCTGAGGCTTTCTCTGCACTCCTTTCCCCCAATAGATCTACTCCCAGAAGTTCTAGTTAGGGTTTACCAAGACAAAGTTCATATATTACTTGTGGCTCTGATCTGGCCAGCCAGAGTCTCGTTCTCACATCTGGTGTCTCTCCTAGATGATGCTCCTTGGGAGAATCACGTTCAGAAAGACCTTCCCATAGGAAAAAAAAAAAAAAAAAAAAAAAAAAAAATATATATATATATATATATATATATATATATATATATATATATATATATATATATATATATTGCTCAGTGGTTGCTTTTCCTAAGCTCAGAAGACTTAGATGAGATTCTCATATATCTCTCATTTTAGTATCAACGGGATTTCAGATGTTTCTCCTAAAATTCCTAAAAGTAGACACAAATGAGACATGAGAAATATTTTTTGGAAAAAAAGAGTCAAAACTGAGAATGTGGTGGAAGAAACATAGGATATCTCTTTATTGTCTTTCTGCAATCTCTATCAAGACTCCAATATAGGGAATATTTTATTGCTCATTGGTTGCTCTCTCTAAGCTCATAAGACTTAGTTGTGATTCTCATGTATTTCTCATTTTAGTCTCAACAGTGTCTCAGATGTTTCTCCAAAAAATCCTTAGGAGAATAAAAGTAGACACAACTGAGCCTTGAGAAAATTCTGAAAGAAAGAAATCCAAAATGACAAAAGTAGAGAAATGTGTGAGAAACATGGGAGATCTCTTGATTGTCTTGCTGTTGTCTCTTGCAAGGCTTCATTATAAAAATATTTTACTGCTCAGAGGTTGCTTTTTTATTATTGCAATGGGTTTTTACACCATGAATGGTCAGGACAGTAGAACATTGAGATATCAGCTTTGTCTTAAGATTTATTCAGTTTTATTTTAGGAGAAATGTTAAACTCTCACTAATATTGTAAATACTACAGCTATTTCAATAGCATTAAAAAAAGAGAAGAATATCAAGGGTTACTAGTTTGAATGTTTAAATTTATCTTCAATGTCCAGTATTCCAAACACACTAGAAATGACTTAAAAGTGCAAGATGTTTAGTATAAGAGCAATACCTTTTTTAAACAAATGTAACACTGGAATACTAGTTTTTTTGTTTTTGTTTTTTGCTTTGTTTAATAGCATTAAAATATTGTCTTGTACAGACCATTTTTGCATGTATGTAAATATAGGTTATGGTTTAGTCATTGTCTAATAAAAAACTGTCTACAAAAAACAACTTCTATATACATGTACTTGTCTTTTATTGAAATGGTGTGGATAAATGACATTGAAGCTAACCAGAGGGAAGAAAAATAAAATAAAAAAAATAAATCTCTATAACATTTGAAATATTTCTCCAAGACATAAATGAGGTTACTTTAAGATTGAATGGAAACTTTTGCTTGAGTGTCCTGCTTCTCAAACTTGTCTCCTGAGACAAAAACACTCTCACAATGGTCTCCTTTAAAGCTTCAGAAGTGATCTCAACAACTTTACACACTGTGCTCATATTTTTCTCTTCAGCTAGAGATGCTGGATTTCTCACGTGTCTCCTCAAATGTTTAGAAGATATCTCAACAAAATCACACATTGTGCTCAGATTTTTCGCTTTAGCTAGAGACTCTGGATATCTCACATTTGTCTCCTGAGAAGTTTATAAAAGATCTCAACAACATCACACGTTGTGCTCAGAATTTTCTCCTACACTAAAGACTCGGGAGCTCTCACATTTGTCTCCTCTAAATTTCAGAAGTGATCTCAATAACTTTACAAAGTGTGCACCAAGTCAAATGCCTCAATATGAGCTCAAACATTTCTACCACATGATACCACATTAATAATCAAATGGGTCAATTAATAAGCCATTTATGTGCCTTTCAGCAAAGAAAGCTCCAGGGTTACATTTTCTGTAAATAATGTCCCATAAAAAGTAACATTATCCTTATTTCTGCATAATTTCTCTCTCAATACAGCCTTTAACTCTGAATTTATTATTTCCCCCCTTTTATTTAGTGACTTTCAAGTACTTGACTTGGTGCACACTTTGCAAAGTAATTGAAATCTCTTCTAAATCTTTACAGGAGACAAATATGAGACCCACAGATTATTTAGCTAAGGAGAAATATCTGAGCACAGTGTGTGATGCTGTTGAGATCTCTTCCAAAACTTTAAAGGAGACCATCGTGAGATTGTTAGAGTTTTTGTCTCAGGAGTTTGAGAAGCAGATGACTCGAGCAAAAATCTCCATTTGATCTGAAAATAACCTGATTTCTGTCCAGGATAAATATTTGAGATGTTAAAGAGATCTCACTTTTGATTTTTCTTTCCTATGGGTTTTGTCTCAAGTGCGTTGTTCGATCTTTCACCCCTGGCCAGAAATGTGAAACTTTGGGTCTGCCCCCTGAGGGACACCAGCTAATAGATTCCAGCCTCAACTGAGGTTGTTGAGACAGTTCTGAGTTGGAGATCTACCACCATGTGGAAGCTGTATGCACTAAAATGGCAGCTCTTTGTGTTGTGGTGTGAACAACACCACTTGAACCCAGTCCACTGCCCGGTGGATACAGTGCTGGAGTTCCTTCAGGAGTGCATTTCAGTCCCTGCCCCAGTCAAAGGTAAACTTATATTACTCAGACTGATTGGTATTATAGATTGATTATGATTTTGACTTATTATGTACACCCATAGAGTGATATGACTTATTTTAATTCATTCTTTATATTTAAAGTACATTTCTTTATCTTCGTAAGTGTGAAGTGTACTTATTTTTCTTTCTTTTGAAACCTCTTGAAGTGGTTATGTTCATTAAAATTAATTAATTGTTCAGTCTTTAGATATGATTGTTGTATTCTTTTTTTTGTATATTTGAAAAACTGACAACTTTTTTACATAATGATGATTGAGTGATGACAGTACAAAACTAGAATCAAAACAGTCTGTTTATTCATTTATTTGTCATACATTAAAACATATGTTTGGTGAAAATTACCACTGAATTAATATACACTACTTACAAAACACAGACATGGAGAAATGGAAAATCAAAATGAATAAAAAAATATTATTTAATTAATTAATTCATATATTTATTCATTCATTTTCTCTAAAATAAGGCACTGTTATTTGGCAAAAAAGGCACTTCAAATATTAACTCACATGAATTAATCCATGTAGCCCATCAACAAACATTTCAATATAATAACCCCATTTATATGTTTCCTTCACGACAGTACCATGATGCATGCATGTGCTTTCCTCTGCTTGCAAACATGGCGCAGCACATGCAGGTTCTACGTCAGAACGCTGGGTCCTGCATCAGTAGCATCACACACACGTGTCGTGGTACTCTTGTGAACGCTCGTCGACTGACACAGAAGAGAAGAAGTAGTTGAATAAAGTCTTTATTTTTGTTTTCATTGCATACAAAAAGTATTTCCGTAGCTTCACAAAATTAAGGTTGAACCATTGATGTCACTTGGACTATTTTAGCGATGTCCTTACTGCCTGGTAGTTGCGTTGCTGTCTATGGAGGGTCAGAAAGCTCTTGGATTTGAGTTCCAAAGATAAAAGAAGGTCTTACATGACGGTGAGTACTTAATGACAGAATTTAAATTTGAGGGTGAACTCTCCTTTTTATTTCTGTGCAATTTTTTGGCATTGTGGCTGATTTAGGCTGATTAACACAAACAAACACACACACACACACACACACACACACACACACACACACACACACACACACACACACACACACACACACACACACACAAACATATAAAATACATAACATCATGTTTGACTGTAATAATGTGGAGTTAATATCACAAAGAGTTATTTTATATTTATTTTTATAATGTCTATATACAAAACTACAGTAAATAAAAAAGTGAACAGATGTATACCTATATGGAAATGCAAAAGAGCCAATGAGTGGTCCTCAATTCATGTTATTTTAATTTTAAAAGTATATGTTTTTGCAGTAGATGGAAGCAATCTTCCACTAAACCACGGCATATTATTCAAGTTATCACAATGAATAAAACTGAGAAATGCAAATTGAATTTTACATAAAATGTTGCTTTAAAAAAAAGAAAAAATGATGTATATATAAATTATTACAAATAGAGTCAGATACATTTAAAAAAAAAAAAAAACATCAATAAAGTGAGTTCTATTATGTTTCTAAAAAAAAAAAAAGAATGATTAAAAAGAGGTATTAAATACATCAGGAATGATGTGCAAAAAAAAAGAGCTTTGAATATTAACTTTATAATATTAACTTATTAAGTCCTTTTTGAAGTACCAAACATTTAATAATTTTTAGCCACCAAACATTTTTTATCTTCATTCTAAAAGTAAATTAAAAAAAATAAAATAAAATGAAATAAAATCTCTAAAGCTTTCAATCCGTACATGAATGGCAATAAGTGCTCAAATAGCCTCTGCCTTGTGGTAGTTCTGTTCTGTTAAGGCTTTGTGGAAAATTCCATGTGTGAGCTCAGCCTCCTCTGTAGAGCGTGATCTTGTGTTTGTCTGCTAAGAGCAGTGTGATGTTGTACTCATAGTCTCCATCGTGGACGCCTGTGTATCTGAATGCTCCTCCCAGCATGTTGTCCTCCCAGTAATGGTGCCAGTTTCCATCCTGGTCAGCACCAAATCCAAACACTTTCACCTACATCCAATAGTGCAGACAGGCTTTAAGACTGAAAGCAGTTACTTTAGATCATCATCATTTATTGATTATTTTATTAGCAGCAGTAATTTCAGCAGCAGTGACAATAGTAGTAGTAGAAAGAATGCATTTATTTTAACATTAAACCTTTTTTTTTTTGTACCATTTAAATTTGGTGCTTGGTTGTAAGATCTATCAGTTTGGATTTTGATAAATAATCAACATAGCTGTACACCACATAATCTGTTTCTATTATAATCTGTTCTAAAGCAGTTTTTCTTTAAAATCATACCAAATGACAGAAAGATCCATGTTTATTAGATCATATAAAATGACAAATGTAATGATCCGACAAACATATACTGTACTTCTCAACACACGGTTGCAGCAGAGGGCTTGTTCCACAAGGGGGAGATATTCTCATGTGGAAACTAAATTTTAGAATGGGAGTGAAACACACTCCTCAAAGCACAGAAAAGTATTAAACTGAATAACAGTGAAGAAAAACAATACAACTAAAATGAACATACCTCATCACAAATGTGAACTGCAAACATCAGAGAAAGGAATCCTGTGGATGGATATCTTCCATGACCCTCTAGCCACGAGTCATATACATACTTTAAAAAGCCTGGGTTGTAGATTAACACCTGTGAAAAGATCATGAATCAAAATAGGAATAAAGAAGAAAAGTAAGAACGGATCAAAACTAGAGTCAAAAAGCCCCCCTCTTTTATTTTTAATAATGGCACACAATCCACTAACCTTGTCCTTATTGGCTTTGATCCGTGACTTGACTGGTACATATGTTCTAAAAGCCAGAGACAGTTATATTGATTAAGAAACAATGCTTCACTGTACTAATTAAATTATCCAGCAGATTCTAACCTCCCCTGTATAGCTATCTTTTCCCTCTAGAATGTACATGTGGGTCAAAAGATGATACAGGAAAAATAAATAAATAAATAAAAATACAGTTGGATGAATATCTTAGATTAGATGAATGCTGTTTGTTTAGTCAATGAAAAAATATTTTTAAATGACAATTAAGATTGTTAAAGTAGTGTATATGGTTTACAAATGGTGCTCAAATAGTATAGGCCTATTTAAATGCATTATGAGGTGAACATGGTTTATGTGGACACCTTAGACACAAACGTTTTGAGCAAATTCAGTTGTTTTCATTCTCAGGAAGGTGTGTTAGATTTTAGCAGTGTTCATCTGTGAGCAAAGCAACTCTATGAAACAATAAAGTCACTCCCCCGTAGGCCTATACAAAATCACCTGGTTTATGCTTGTAAATATTTAGTATATTTATTTTATATGAATTATATATTATTTATGTTATAATGCATTAACACATGACATACACTGACACTTAACATTAAGGGCCAGATTTACTAAACTGGGTAAATTAGTGTTAGAACGCAATTCCATAAAAGTACCAATGGGAGCTAGGAGAAAGTTCTGCGGGTGATTTACTGTCAATGTGCACATTAAAGAACACAGACGCAGCCAGATGCTCTACCAAGAGCAGCGAAAATTACCGCCTGCTTTAAGACATGCTTTTTTGGGCGTTAAATAATGGTGCAAATACCAGTAATTTGATGAGCACAAAGGTTAGTATATCGCGGCGCTGTGTGATTCCTTTTAATACACTCCTCCCATAAATGTTGCGTCTGAAAGGGAAACTCCTACAAATGCATATTCAGTATAGGCAAGGCACAAAAATAACTTTCAATGCCTTTTCAGCACTATTTCTTCACTGTGTAGGTGTGTCTCAAATCGCATACTTATGCACTATTCTCTGACGTTTTGTAGTATAAATAGTGCGAGTAGTGCGTTCACACTGAAAATTCCAAAAAGAAAAATTGCACTTTAAATATGATGTACTTAAATAACCGAAAAAATGAAGTGTGGATTGTTGGACACTTCATGCACTCAACTGTCGCAGCTTTAATTACGTCATGAAGGGGGCGGGGCTATCAGACTCATAGCAGCATTTTGTACCACCTGTAAGCAGATCCAACTGACTCTCAAACTGACTCTCTCCAGTTCCCAACACACACAGTCACCAAACTCTGACAAAAAATGTTGAAAGCATTGTGTTCAGGATAGGGTTATGACCCATCTGTGACTTCACCTGTGATGTCACCTATTACCAATTCACCTGCTTATTTTGGAATGTTTCAAAACAGTTTAATTTGGATATTCTATCATTTCACTTTTATTTTGCTTTCGTCCCAACTTTTTTGCAGAGGGTTGCAGTTATCAATATCAAAATGTGTTTATATCTACAAAATACAATGAAGTTTATCAGTGACAACACAGGAATTCTTTCCTTTTTAGTTTTGTCAGTTACATAAAGGTAAAATGGAATTAACAAATCACAGACTCTTGTTTTTTATTCCATTTTACATAACACTCCCTGCACATTAATATTTCTTATTATTATCATTATTATTATTATTAAGGCTTCAAAAACCAAAACAAGAATACTTATCTAAATTAGCAATATAACAATGACAATATTGTCTAACTTGGTAACATACCAAACACAGTTCCTGTTGGGCTGCAGTCTAGGAGAATTTGGCTTCAACCTTTATTAAACACACTTGATCTGAATCAGGGTTCAAATGAAACTATGCAAAGCTGTTGCTCTCAAGGAGCTGAGTTTGGTGCTCTTGTACTAAATGATACATTTATCATGTAATTCCAAATATCAGATAATTCACTAACTTTGAGATGTCTCCTGTAGTCAGAGCGCTCATGATCCACTCTAGATCCAGAGTTTTAAAGGGAATGAGTATAAGACTTGTGGAGTTGTCTAAATCGATGGCACTCTCGGGATACATCAGGTGATGAGTAGTCTTAAAGCCAACATCCTTTTCAAAACCTTGTGTTGGAGCCTGGTTCATTCTGTTAATACAGAAATTGTACACACTTTAAGATCATGTTATAAAGTATTACACAGTTATGTGCATGTCTGTTACAGTAGGAAGGTGTGGCATATTTATAATCATATATTTCAGCAACATTGCAAGGTAGATTATTGCCGAATTCTGTTGATTATTGCCAAAATTTCTACATAAAAGCTTGCTAAATTTTTCCTGCTCTGACCCACAAATTAAAGTGTGGTATAGTATTAATTATAAAACAAATTAATTGAAATGCAGCATCTTTTTTTTTTTCTTTTTCTTTTTTTTTTTCATAGGATGTTACAACCCAATAACTGTAGCAGGTATAATGAACAATCACATACAGTAACAATACCGTAAAATGTCCATAAGTGCACAAAACATTTCTTTTTCATACAGAATTCTGGGCTCTCAAAGGACATTTGTGATTCTAAGAAAATTTTGAGAAGCACAAATGTAAGAAGTAGATCCAAATGTAAGAAGTAGATCCAAACACACGTTCTCCACAGATAGCCAGAATTTTCCATTTACTGTTTAGAGACATTATAAATTTGTAAGCATGAATGATTAAAAGCTGGAAATTTCCCACCAAACGGGACCTGAAAGCTCAGAATATAACTATATATAATTATATAATATGGCAGTGCATGAAACACATGATACAAAACAATGATCTGTTTGCTCAGTTTATTCGCTAGTATTGTCTTTTGTTAATATTCATTAATCATTTAAATACATTATCTCATCTAAAATTCTGATTTTGAATTTATTTCCACCTCAACCTAAATCTGTATTTCTCTTTGACATTTGGAAAATAAAAAATAAAAAAATCTTTACCGTATGACAAAATCACTGGAGTCGATGTAGGACCCATAACGGGACTCCCGAAGATTCCCAGAATTGCCGACTACAGAGCATGTTCGGCAGCGATCTGGATTCGCATCAACATAGCGTTCCTCAGCAGGGATCAACTGGAACAATCTGTCCAACACTATGGTTAGATTGGATGGGCTCTTCTCAGCCTGTAGCCACTACACTCAATATACACAGAAATCACAATATGGAAATTAATAACAAAATCATTAATATTACATTGCTAAAAAAATAATAAAAATCTAGGAATAACTAAATACTGTATGTACTATTGATATAACAGGGAGAGATACTATAACAGGATCACTTGGAATAAAAATTGATTTAGATGCCTGCTATGTTTTCCAAATGTTGTGCAGTTTTTAGATGTGGAAGAACATTGTCTCTGCATACTTCTGAAGGATTTTAACATTCGGGAAATGGCTGTGTCAGTGCAGCATAATTATTTATGTCACAACTGGACATACGCTTTGCAAACAAAATTTCAGTGAAAGATATTACTATAATACTGTAAGAAGTGATTGACTAAGTTAATTTTAAAGCCCAAACTGTGATAAATGGTTGTTTTGATATGCAGTCAGCCATTCTGTCCCAAAATAATTAATTTCAATGTATGCATTAGCAAAATTAAGCCATCAGCTGAATGGCCATCTTCACATTGTTCCTTTCATTAGCACGGAATACGTGTTTAAAATATATACAAAAAGTAATAAAAAGCCCCTTTCACACAGTAATACCAGTAAATTGCCTTAATTTATGCCGTAAAAAATGTGCTGCTCACACATGCAACGAAGTTCCGTCTTTTTTCCGATAAAGCACCATTCACACATCGGTTTCAAATTATGCGTAAATTCTGTGACTTCATTACATGGAAATTACCTCTAAACAGCTGCGCTTTCTGGTGTTGTGTTGATGTTTTCATTTTTGTGTCAAATGTTCACATTCACGCAGCTTCTTTTGGCACATTAGACGACTTCAAACCAAACTACACAGCACGGAGTAAATGCGTCATCTGCATCAGAATGTTATTATTCAACGACTCTGGATTGGCCCGGAGCAGACATCTTACGCCAGAGCTTTCTTAACTTGTACATGCTAATACTGCTCATTTTTATTCTGCATTCACACAGAGCATCATTCCAGAAATTTACTGGTAATGTTACAACTTCTCATACCTATACATTTCTGGAACAAATTTACATTTTTTTTGAAAAGGGCCTGTTCACACATGATCTCTTTACAGCAATTTACTGGTAATTTTCCAGTGAAGCCTGTACGTGTGAAAGGTTTCTGCATTTCATTAATGCTAATGCTAATCCAATCTGTAGAACCTGATGAACGTATACAAGAAGACCAGCCTGCCACACCACATACTTGCTGAAAGGGGTCACCTATTGCCAGAGGATGCAATTCCCCTACACTGTAAAAAAATAAATAAATAAACTTAAAAAAACAGTGAAATGCTTGGCAGCACAGGGTGCCAAACGTTTACCATTAATTACTTTTTTTTTTTTTTTATGGTCAATGACTGGCAGAAGCAGCTGCCAAACAAAAAACTGTAAAATTAAGGTACACTATTCTATTTTTTCTTAAACGTCTTTATTTTTATTTTTTTTTTAACTGTTACTTTGCAGGTTTTGTCTGTATTATCATTGTGAAACTTTTTTTTTTTTTGCAGTTAGCACACATGCAAAAACTAATAACGATCACTGCATCAACAACTCCACAGTTATTACCTTTAAATAAAGCGACATGCAATATAACATCAACATTTTTTGGTCTTTTCCTGGACTGAAGCACAGACTCTACTCTTCAGCACAATGGTGATCCACAAACCACAGACAACAGAAACCCTTTAAATCCCCCCCAAAAAACATTGAACAAGTCAAGTCAAGTCACTTTTATTTATATAGCGCTTTTAACAATACAGATTGTGTCAAAGCACTTAACAGTATCAAATTGGAGGACAGAGTGTCAGTAATATATAATGATAAGATTAAACACTCAATTTTCAGTTAAAGGCATTTCATTATTGAATTCAGAGATGTCATTGTCTAACTCAGTTTAGTTTAAATAGTATCTGTGCAATCAAATCGACGATAATCGCTAGAAATTAATTAAGTGTCCCCAACTGAGCAAGCCAGAGGCGACAGCGGCAAGGAACCAAAACTCCCTCTGTGACAGAATGGAGAAAAGAAAACCTTGGGAGAAACCAGGCTCAGTCGGGGGTCAATTCTCCTCTGACCAGACGAAACCAGCAGTTCAATTCCAACCATCAAAATGCGCTCTGGCTACCCTACCAACGACGCTGTAGAAAGATTCGTTGATGCTCTGATGATCGAACACTTGGTCTTGTATTTAAAGGAGCCGAAAAGGAAACAAGGATGGGGTATAAATTAACCTATAAATTAACCAAGTAGGGTTAACCAAGTATGATTAACCTCATGAAATATTTTAATTGTGAAAGTAAGAAATTGATCAATGGAAAGAACTTTATAGTTCAACAATTATAATTACATGTTTAAATAATAAATACATAATAAATAACTAAATAAATCAATAAATGCCACTTGGTCAAATCGATGTTGTTTTGAGCAAATTAATTGCATTCCCACTGAAAATCAAGCTTTCTAGAGTGAAAATGCTTGGGAACTAATGTGGTCAGAACCAAAGTTTCTAGGACTGCGTTCTCTGCGCTCCTCTCAAGTGGAGGACTTCTACATTCCGATCGGTTGCCGCCCAACCATGTCATAGCTCATTACCATAAAGTTGACCTGACTTCAACTCTCCTCGACGCCTACACCATCTAAGACATGCCACGCCGCTCCGCTCTCGCCGGCTCACATTGAAAATGAATGATTTCCGGCCACTTTGATGCTCTCGCCGGTGGTGGTTTGAACGCACGGTTAGTGTTTCATGTTCTGTTGCTGCCAGTTATGTGACGTTTAATTAATTAATTAGTTCATTTTACGGTGAAGGTGTTTGATTGTAATGATTTAGAAAATGCCTGTAAATTAACAGTGTTGTCAGCTTGCTTAATGTTTTTGATCCAAAATACATAAAGTTGTATTTGCTAAAGCAGCAATATTGTGAAATATTTTGACTATTCAAAAGCTTGGAGTCAGTATATATAGAAATTAAAACTTTTATTTAGCACACAAGTGATAATAAAGACATTTATCATGTCACAAACGATGCTCTTCTTCTAAACTTTCTATTCATCAAAAAAAAAAGTCTTCTCAGCTCTATTCAACATAATAATAATAATAATAATAATACAAAATGTCTTTTGAGCAGCAAATCAGAATATTAGAATGATTTCTGAAGGATCATGTCATCTTTAAAAGTCAGCTTTGATTGTTCCTAATAAACTGTTGTGATAGCTAAATATATTCTTAATAAACTACAAACAAAAAAATATATAAATATAGTCTTCAGATTCTTTCTTGTAACTCTTCCCTCTCAGCCACACACCTGAATAAATGACTCATTATGGAGCTCATTATGCGGGCCTTTGTCTTCTCAGGTGTGATACACAGCATTATCCAGGATAGTTCACGCCCTCTCGCATAGACCCTTTCTACTCAAAAAGTGACTTAGAAAATTTAAATCAATATATTGTTTTCTGTGAGCGAGTAAACAAGACCTTTTTGAAGCAAAAGCTGTAGACTACAAGATCCAGTTCTCAAAAGTCTTGTGAACAAATGCTCTGTGTGTGTTTTATGACCTTATTTCAGTGACTTCAAAATTGTAATTTTTCACTAACCACGCATAAACGTTTCTTTCTCAAAAACACAAACATGTACATAAATGCTGATAATATATTATTTTAGCCCAGTTTGTGCTGATTACAGTGTTATTAGACTTTAGCCATTTATATGTTTATAAGCAACTGAAAAAAAGCACAAATGTCAGGGCATGTCAAAACTTCTCCATGCCCCCAAAACACCCTCATACACCAGAGGGTTAACAGTGTCAAAAGCAGCAGACAGATCCAGCAAGATGAGTACTGAGGATTTGGAAGCCTCTCTTGCCAGTCTCTGGGCTTCAGTAACGAGAGCAGTGCAGTCTCAGTTGAGTGGCCGCTTTTGAAGCCAGATTGGTTGCTGTCCAGGACGTTCTTCTGTGCAAGAAACATAGAGAGTTGGTTGAACACAACTCGCTCAAGTGTCTTTGCAATGAACGGAAAAAGGGATAGTGGTCTGTAGTTTTCTAAAAGTGCTGGATTTAGAGAGGATTTCTTAAGCAGTGGGGTTACCCGAGCCTGCTTGAATGCTGCGGGAAATGTACCAGAGTGAAGAGAGGTGTTGATAATGTGAGTGAGTGCAGATATAACTGAAGAAGAAATGGCCTGAAGGAGGTGAGTGGGGATATGATCAAGCAGGCAGGTAGTAGGATATTGGAAAGGATAAGCTTAGAAATGTCTGCCTCCGAAAGTGGAGAGAAGGAGGTGAGAGAATGAATATTTGTGGTTATGAAGTTTTTGTCAGTTTGTGGTGTGGAGAATTGGTTGCTGATAGTTCTTGTTTTATTTATGAAGAATATTGCAAAGTCATCAGCAGTATAAGCTGATGGTAGAGGAGGACAAAGAAGAGGAGAAAAGGTTTTGAAAAGCGTTGTTTTGAAATGTTGTTTTAGCAGTTTAGACACTTGCAGAGAAGGAGGAGAGGAGTGACCGATATACGATAAGGTCAGTAGAGTTTTTTGATTTGCGCCACTTTCTCTCTGCAGCCCTGAGTCTAGAGCGATGTTCCCGGAGAATATCAGACAGCCAGGGGGCAGGGGAGGTATTGCGTGTTGGTCTCGATGAAAGGGGACAAAAGTTGTCTAAGCAAGATGTTAGAGTGGAGCAAACCATAGAGGATAGGCGAGTGGGAGAGCGAGCGAGCGTAGGTTACGCCGAAAGGTGACCTGAGGAGGAGTGTGTGTTGTGTCCGGAGTCAATGTGAGGTTAGAAGTGATGAGGAAGTCTGAAGTGTGCAACGGTGTAACTAAAGTGTTGTCAGTTGAGCAGTAGTGTGTGTATATAAGGTGCAATTGGTTACCTGATTTGTGAGTAGCTGTAGTAGACACATGCTTGAGGTCAAATGAGGCAAGCAGAGTGTTGAAGTCAGCAGCCTGTGGTTTATCTAGGTGGATGTTGAAGTCCCCAAGTAGTAGCAAAGGAGTACCATCCCCAGGGAAGTTTGAGAGTAACACATCCAACTCATCTAAGAAGTTACCCAGTTGACCTGGGTAATAATAACTACAAAATCGATTGTAACAGGATGGGTAGTAGTAATTGCGTGTGATTCAAATGAACTGTTGCTGGTAAGAGATGGTAGACTATCAAATTTCCATTCTTTTGAAATAAGTAGACCCGCCCCTCCACCCCTCCCAATCGGGCGTGGGGTGTGGGAATAAGTGAAATTAGTGTAGAGGGCTGCAGGAGTGGCAGTGTCCTCAGGTTTGATAAAAGTCTCAGTTAGGGCCATGAAGTTGAGACTTGAATGAGCAGCAATAGATGAAAGAAAGTCTGCTTTGTTTACAGCAGACTGGCAGTTCCAGAGACACATTGGAACAGAGAGTAAAGTAGTACAGGACATAGGGACAGTACGCATATTATTAGGATTGTGCTGCCTCTAACGTACAAACATTCTTTGAGTATGCGTTTACCACGGTAAACACAGTAAACAAACAATGTGTCCTAGCAATGACAACCGCGCTAAAATCTAATGAGAAAAGATACAAAAGACTTAGAGACTGATGTCCTCTTCTGCTGCTCAACTGCTTCAATAAAATCAGAAAAAGACAACTGTAAAGCGACACAAGTATACGGAAAACAAAGGAATTGTTTCCTATTTTTTCCCCGATGTTTGTTATTATTTAAAACTTTATTTACATTTTTATAAACCTTTTTTTTTTTTTTTTTTTACCACTTAGGCATGTTGACAATAATGTCAATAACATTGTCTGACCAGATATGTTTATAGTGGACTTTCAAAATTTGCTTTGCTTAACAAAGCATGAAAATATCCAGTTATACAGTTGTTGTTGTTGTTGTTGTTGTTGTTTTTTCCATATGATTTAGTGGAGTTAGTTTTGCATAAAACACAATGTAATTTTCAGCAATCGAGATCTGGCAGCAACAGTGCATTTTTCTGCTTGGGCGAGCACTTTGTGGACAGCTTACCTCGTGCATGAAATCAGCCGCATACCAGCAAACCACTGAGAACGCGTATCAAACCTGATGAGTCATAGCTATAGAGCGGAGGCGCCAAAGCTATGGAGAATCCACTTACCCAGAAGCTTCCGTCACTGACATAGATTTACAGAAAATTACCGTTGTTTTCAAATAAATAATTTTACATACTTATTCCCAATAATTTATTAAGCTTTAAGTCTCAAATGAAAAGGGATCAACTTACAATCATGTTTATATTAATTAGCCCATGAACTCATTCTCTCAGACAGCCTGGATATGCGGCGCATTCGAAGCTTATATGGACGGAACGCCACTGGTAGGTTCCAAAGTTTGGGCTAGGAGTGAATTATCAACCACGGCGCCTGAGATAGGAGATCCCTCCTGATGGGAATTGCCCACAACGGGGAGAAATTCAAGGAGGAATATCAGGTCTAAGAAAAAAAGGTTACACTTTATTTCGATAGTCCACTTTAGACATTCTAAAAACTATAAGTAACTTTGTAACTACGTGTCAACTACATGTCAAATAATTCTCATTAATTTGCAGCTACATGTCTACTAACTCTCAGTAGGGTAGGTTTAGGGTTAGTAGAGTAAGTTGACATACACTTGCAAAGTTTCTGATAGTCAGTATGTTGTATGTTGTGGACCCATCAAAAAGTGTTAGAAGTTATTAAGCAGATAGTCTACTAATACTCTAATGACTGCTAGTTGACATGTAGTTGCAAAGTTACTTACTGTTAGTAGAATGTCTAAAGTGGACTATCGAAATAAAGTGTTACCGAAAAAAAAACTAAGGTCAGCCAACGAGGCGCTATCAATAAGAGGCAAGACCCTTATTGACATGGCAACAGAGCAACTGTCTGGGCCATGTATGGGCCATCGTTAGCATCTTGCAATGACAACCACTGTGGATTGCAGCCACCGTGAGACCTAGAACCTTCTGAAAGTAATGGAAAGTAATTATCTGGCCTAGCCTAATATTCTTCGGGGTGTTTAGAATGGATTCATGATGCGCAGGACACAGTTGGCATTGAATCTCAACCCCAGAGACTTGAGATGAGTAAACTAAAAGCATCAGTAGTGGTGGAAAATCACTTTCTTATGCGAGTCATTCAGTCATTCATTCAGCTGATTTGTTCAAACGGCTGATTCATTAAGAAAGGAAGCAAGGACTGCCTTTATGAATGGCTCACTGAATCATAGACTCATTAAAAGAAAATTCATTCAGTAATGAAACACCGCTGTGTGTTGATCAGAGACATGCAACAGTTCTCCTAGGGCTTTATTTTTGTTGGCAAAATTACACAAAAACAGACTGTATTGGCAATGTTTCTAAAATGTAACACAATATTAATTATTATCTATTAAACTGTTGTATACAATTAATATCACATTTGCAATCATGCAGATATTTGGGAAAAAATCAGCTCTCTTGCCCGTGTCATGTGATATTGCTATATTACTCTATATCATATGATACAAATATAATACAAACTCATCTAGGGTCATTTTTGTCCTCATATCTCTAGATTTAGGGGCATATAACTGCATTCTAGTAGCCAGGCTTCATCATGCAATCAGTCGTCCAGCATCATGTTCGACAACAACGCAAGATGACGTAATAAATATTTTCCCCAAATGTTTTCCTCATAATTATATCTTCATTTTTTTTATGTAACCTATTTTTTTCTACCAGCCAATGATGATTCTGAAAGAAAACATGCAGTGTTAGTTATAGTAACATATGCAACATTCACATGCACTTTCACTGCCTAAATTACAATTTAAAATCAGTCAGAGCTATGGAAATGCATCTTAATATTTACAAATCTCCATATTATGCATAGGCTATTTTCTGTCCCCTACATCTAGTTTTGATGTCCATCAGGGGGTATCAGGGAATTTTTGTGTGCCTGGTTTTGAACTAAATTTAGTCTAGACTCTTTTGGCTCCTTTTCCCCATGGACATGGTTAATCCACCAATGGGCACTAAAAAGAGGAGAGACATGCTCCAAACATATGTATACCAGGATTATCTGATGATACATCACTGAAATAATCTGTGTTTATTCGTTTTAGATGGATTAAAATTTTTAGAACAAACTTTACAGAAATAATTACGGTTTTTAATACACATTGTTGCAACCATTATGTGCTTTCATGCCAATCTTGAATGAATGACTGTGCATGTTATTTTAAAGGAAAAAAGGTTTCTCTTTGTAGTCTTTTAATAAAAAAAACATCCTCTCTAAATATATATTTTTTGTTCACTGATTCCATGTTTCCTACTTTCAACTTCTCCCCTTGTAAAGACCTAGTTCTGTTCTGCTATGTCGTGCTATGTGACTAACCTGCCACCATCTGTATGTGTCGTCTGAGAGTATGCTGCTTTTCCTGGACATCAGTGGGTGGAAGGATTGGTTAAACCGTTCCATAAACCAGCTATCATCTTCATCATCAAGGTGAGTGATACAGCGTCGACAGGAACATGCATTTCCTGACAGGCCCAGCATGGACCTCAAAAAGTATAGCGAGGGTTCTCTGAGTGTGTAACTGAACACAAACATTGAGAAGGTCATGGCACACAAAAGTCCTGTTAATGTGCGTATTTTCCTCTGGGTGAACAGAGACATTTTGAGTTTGAGTTTGTCGATCACCCCAAAAGAAACCAAAGAAGAGGGAGGGATTTATTACGCATTCTTTGTTCTCCCACAAAAATCAATGAGAAAAATTCAAATATGCAATTATGTGATTCTTCACTCTCCAGCAGGAATCCACATTGTGAAGAAGAACATGTGAACCTTACAATGGCTTACAATGAAACAAATCCCTGAAAAAATCCTTGTTAAGATAAAACCCAAAAAACATACAGTCCTCAATCATAAAAATGTTCTCCGGAAAAATTCCATAAGATTCTGCAATATTTTCTGGAGGATCTTTCTGGACAAATCAAACATCTAAGGACAGTGATCGGGATCCAGGTCAATCCAGGACAGTGTGATCAGGATTCTAGTCTTCTCTCTCATGATATTAATCTTGTCTGTGTGATCATCTACCTAGAAAAGCAAACACAAGATAACTTAAGCCTAAATATCACCATACATTTAGACTTTATTCCTAATAGCTAAAATACTTTTCCTAAAATTAAGCTTATTTATTTAATATTCAACATTGTGTAACAAAACCAAAAACTCTGGTTAAAAATGTTATCATTGATCTAATTAAAGGGGTCATATGATGCGATTTCTATTTTTCCTTTTCTTTGGTGTGGTATGTAGCTGTTTGTGCATGTATAAGATCTGCAGAATTACAAATCTCAAAGTCTCCCACAAGAGGATTTATTCGATCTAAAAGAGAAGGCTGATCCAGACCAGGCTAAAACACGCCCCCACATTTCTATGTCACGATGTGGAAATATTTGCATAATGCCGTCCAAATATGCATGCAAAGAAAGAAGGCGTGGTTTCAGTAACAGCAGTAGTGTTGATGCAGCCATGTCAGGGAGACGCTGTGTTTCTATGCGAATGCAAAAGCACTTTATTTGGCCTTCTGAAAGTAGATGCAGTTAGGAATCATTAAGATTACTTACAACAGAACAGCACAACCCAAATATCTCCTCAACCACCACCAGTGTGCAGCATCCACTTGGATGATGCGACGGCAGCCACAGGACAACGGCGCCAGTGCGCTCTCCACACACCAGCTACAGGTGGAGAGGAGAGTGAATCATAGAGCCAATCAAGTGGATGGGGATTGTTAATGATTAATAAGGGCCAGTGGAGGGAATCTGGCCAGGACACCGGGGTTACACCCCTACTCTTTACGATGAGTGTCATGGGATTTTTAATGACCACAGAGAGTCAGGACCTCGGTTTAACATCTCATTCCGAAAGACGGTGCTTTTTGCCAGTATAGAGTCCCCGTCACTATAGGTGCTAGTCATAAAATTAGAATATCATCAAAAAGTTGATTTATTTCACTAATTCCATTCAAAAATTGAAACTTGTATATTATATGCATTCATTACACACAGACTGATATATTTCAAATGTTTATTTCTTTTAATTTTGATGATTAGAGCTTACAGCTCATGAAAGTCAAAAATCAGTATCTCAAAATATTAGAATATTACTTAAGACCAATACAAAGAAAGGATATTTCAAATATTGGCCAACTGAAAAGTATGAAAATGAAAAGTATGAGCATGTACAGCACTCAATACTTAGTTGGGGCTCCTTTTGCCTGAATTACTGCAGCAATTCGGCGTGGCATGGAGTCGATCAGTCTGTGGCACTGCTCAGGTGTTATGAGAGCCCAGGTTGCTCTGATAGTGGCCTTCAGCTCATCTGCATTGTTGGATCTGGTGTCTCTCATCTTCCTCTTGACAATACCCCATAGATTCTCTATGGGGTTCAGGTCAGGTGAGTTTGCTGGCCAATCAAGCACAGTAACACTATGGTCATTGAACCAGCTTTTGGTACCTTTGGCAGTGTGGGCAGGTGCCAAGTCCTGCTGGAAAATGAAATCTGCATCTCCATAAAGCTTTTCAACAGAAGGAAGCATGAAGTGCTCTAAAATCTCCTGGTAGATGGCTGCATTGACTGTGGACATCAGAAAACACAGTGGACCAACACCAGCAGATGACATGGCAGCCCAAATCATCACTGACTGTGGAAACTTCACACTGGACTTCAAGCAACATGGATTCTGTGCCTCTTCACTCTTCCTTCAGACTCTGGGACCTTGATTTCCAAATGAAATGTAAGATTTACTTTCATCTGAAAAGAGGACTTTGGACCACTGAGCAACAGTCCAGTTCTTTCTCTCCACAACCCAGGTAAGATGCTTCTGACATTGTCTCTGGTTCAGAAGTGGCTTTGTAGCCCTTTTCCCGAAGACGTCTGAGCGTGGTGACTCTTGATGCACTGACTCCAGCTTCAGTTCTCTCCTTGTGAAGCTCTCACAAGTGTTTCAATCAGCTTTGCTTGACAGTATTCTCAAGCTTGCAGTCATCCCTGTTGCTTGTGCCCCTTTTCCTACCCAAATTCTTCCTTCCAGTCAACTTTGCATTTAATATGCTTTGATACAGCACTCTGTAAACAGCCACACCTTTCAGTAATGACCCTCTGTGACTTACCCTCTTTGTGGAGGGTGTCAATGTTCGTCTTCTGGATCATTGCCAAGTCAGCAGTTTCCCCCATTATTGTTGTTTCAAAGAACAAGAGATACCCAGAATTTATACTGTAGGGATGGTCATTTATTCAAACTCAAATGTAAATATTCTAATATTTTGAGATACTGATTTTTGACTTTCATGAGCTGTAAGCTCTAATCATCAAAATTAAAAGAAATACACATTTGAAATATATCAGTCTGTGTGTAATGAATGCATATAATATACAAGTTTCAATTTTTGAATGGAATTAGTGAAATAAATCAACTTTTTGATGATATTCTAATTATATGACCAGCACCTGTATGCCGGGGCATTAAGACCCACACAGACCACAGGGTGAGCACCCCTTGCTGGCCTCACTAACACCTCTTCCAACAGCAACCTAGTTTTCCCAGGAGGTCTCCCATCCAAGTACTGACAAGGCTCAACCCTGCTTAGCTTCAATGGGCAACCAGTTTTGGGCTGCAGGGTGATATGGCTGTGGCGTACAAGGCTGGCTGTGCACAAAGGCTGTTTCTAAAAAAAATGGGTCAATTCTTACTTTGCTATGACAATCTGGTGCTTCTGAATCAGTGACTGTAAGTATGTTTTGTTAATAGTTTAAGTATTTGCTATTGACTGTTCAAATTCAGAGTTGTGCGCCGTGTAGAGTATTGCATCGTGTGTGAGAGAGAGAGACAGGGTCACACATCACAGTGGAGTCAGCTTTCTTAATCGCGGCTTGTGTACTGTAAATACATACCAGCATCATCACTGTGTCTGTCACGCGACTCTGTTCCCCTCTCGGGCTTGAACTTTTGGTAAAACTAAGGACATTATTAACTGGCTTGAAAGCTAAAGCTCGCGATTATGGAAAGGGGCGTTACATTTCTGACATGTGCTTGTGGTGTTCGGCCAATCACAATGCACTGGGTCAGCTGGTCAATCAGAGCAGACTGTGCTTGTCGGAAGGAGGGGCTTTGTAGAAAACGACGCGTTTGAGAGAGGCGGGGCATAGAGGAACTACAATAATGTACAGTATTTGAAAAATTATGTTTTTTTTTTTTTACATTAAAGGGGTGGTTTTCTGCGATTTCACTTTTTTCATTTTAAATAGTGTGTAATGTTGCTGTTGGTGCATGAACTGTATCTGCAGAGTTGCTGCGCTGAAAGTTCAACGTAAGCGGAGATATCGTCTTTTAAAAACCAGGAAGTTTAATGCCTACAAAAAACGACTCATATGGGACTACAACGAGATACTTCCCAGGTTGCATACATAATAAACCTATCAGCCCCTCCCTCCGGAACATGCAGAAAAGGGGGCAAGGCCATGTTCTGCGGCTTTGTTGCAGAGGAAGAGTTATAGTGGAGAGTTGTAGCCATGCCGTCGAAACGTGTTATTTTCACCCAGCTGTCAGGTCTTCTGTGTTCGGGCTTCCTACGGACGCTGTAGTTCATCAACAATGGTTAAAATTTATGTTTGATTATGTTCCTGACAATTACAATCCTAATTTAGCTCTCTGTGCTGTGCATTTTACGGAAGACAGCTTCCGGAATCTACACGAGTTCAATGCCGGATTCACACAGAAACTAATACTAAAACATGGAGCAGTTCCAACTTTAAAACCAGAGACAGCAGTTGTTGGGCCACAACCTGTAAGTAAGATTTCATCATTTTAAATGTATTTGCATGTATAATTTCACACGTAATGTTTTAGTTTTATCAAGGACGTAAACAAATGCCAACGCTGGCTTTAGTAGCCAGTTAGTTAAAAGCTATTTCGTGTGTCTATGACAAACGCATACTAACATTTTGGACCCGAATTTGTTATTGTGTATTATGCATATATTATTTGTTATTATGTACTAATTTTGTAAATGTATTTTCCATGTTTACTTTATGACGTAATTTTTCGATTTGATCAAGAACGTAAACACAAGCCAACGCTGTTTGGTTATAGTAGCCAGTTAGTTTGATGCTATTTTGTGTGTATATGACAAATGTGTACAAACTTCAAAAAGTTATATGTAATCACAACAGCAAACTTCCATTCAGAAACGTTTGTAAGAGCCGTGCTTGCGGAAGTTCTGCTTGACTCTCTTCATTACCGCATTCTGGGTCTGATTCTGGCTCAAACTGATACGGCAATATTGACACCATTATTTACATTTGACCGGAGCACATGCAACTGTCGCCCGTAAAGGTAATGGGCATGAAGTTTCTGGACAATGTGCAGTACGCAGTTTAGCCAATCACAACACACCGGCCCAACTAACCAATCTGCGCCCATCGCCTGTTTCTGAGGGAGTGGTTTGAGAGAATCAGGAAGTCAACCGGTCGTTCAAATGACAGAGGAGAAAGCGGCTTACAATAAAGGTGAAACGTATGAAAAATAAGGCATTTTTTAACAAACGAAACACGAAGACATGTTATATTGCTCCCCATAAACACAATCAAGCAAAGAAAAAAAGCAGTAAACCACCCCTTTAAAGCATGTCAACATATTCTGTTACGCCAAATACACAAAATAATGATCTTTAAAAAATCATCATATGATGCCTTTAAGTACTTGCTTTTTAACTACACAAATACTACAACAAAGCACTATTACGCACTGTGAGATTTAAACAGTGGTTCTAAACTTTTCACGCCAGTTACTACCTACCTCAAATCAGAACATCCAAGCATCACCAATAACAACTTCACTTTGAGCTCTACCTTAAGGACTGTGAGCAACACACACACACAATGCAATGTTTTGATCAGCAATATCTATACCATTTATATATACCATAAGTATTTCCTGTATTTCAGATAAAGTATGATGCCTAATCCTTATCAATGCCTTCCATTGAAATCGGTCTGAAATAGATGGTGGGTACATCTGAAATAGAAATACATCTTACCCCAGTTTTCACTAGCAATAGCAACACACAATAGTTGGTCAAGTCAAGTCAAGTCACCATTATTTATATAGGGCTTTTAAAAATACAGATTGTGTCAAAGCAGCTTTACACTATTATTTAGGAAAAATAGTGTGTAGTAATTAAAAAGGACAACAATTGGTCAACTAGTGATTGAGGTAAAAGGTGGTATTACAAAACCAATTTAAACTGATATCACTATAATTTAGTGGGCTTTTTTTTTTTCCTGTGTTCAATAGAAGAAAGAAATGCATACAATTTAGAATGGCAACACTGTAAAAAATGATATGGTGAAAAAGTCTTATGTTTTAAAGTTACTTTAACTCATAAAAATAATTTTTATAATAATTTAATAATAAGCAATTTCAACTTTTTTTTTGTAAGTTATGCTAGATTCAACTTGATTTTTTAAGTCAGTTTAATGTTATTGAAATTTAAGGAGACCCATTTAATTCAGTGAACTTAACATTTTAAGTTCTAACTTACAGGCACACTGTAAAAAAAAAAGAAAAGTTGAGCCAACTTAAAGGTTTGCTCTACTTATTTTTGTGCACTGTAAAACCCGACAAGTTAGGTTAACTCAAACTGTTTGAGTAAACTTATTGCCTTAAACCATTTAAGTTCATAAAACTAACAATTATGAGTGCTCTAAACTTATTTCAGTTGAGTTCACTAAAATAAGATATACATTGCAATTAAGTGATTAATTGAGTAATAAATGGGCATTAATGATGAACACTTGCTGTTAACAAACATAATCAATCACTGAAGAAAAAGAAACACAAGAACAACTAACTTTAGTCACAGCCTTAGATGAAATCAACTGAAATAAAATACATTAAATCTCTCAAGATCTGATTAAACAACTCCACAAACATCATCACCAGCTCCACTTATTAGTAACCAGACTGACTTTATTTCTGTCAGACATCTACAGAAGATGTTATTGAGAATTAACTAAGGTTTAGATGTTGATTTATTGTTTCAATTGAAGTAACCATGTTAGAGATCAGTGTCTGCTTTAGTTGGGCTCTTGACCCTTGACTTCTGTTTTAGTTTTTTTTTTCCCCCTGGCTGTTGTAACCATGTGTTCCTCAAACATATTTGTTATAACTCAAAAGCCCAGAGAAAATGATCAGTAGTTGGTTGTTACATGTTTATAATGACAATCATCTGTTAGCGAGCTGATCTTATTGTGTGTCTGATCTCTGATTAAGTGAATGCTGTATTGATCATAGTAAAAGTGGTTCTAAGAGCCACTGGTTCTGTGACAGTCAGTTAATAGAAAGGATTTTCCAAACAGTTTGTCGACAAAAAGTTTTAATCCATGGTAGCAGTTAGACTCACACAGACATCAAGAATCAGCTTGTGAACCTCAACAATGGTGACCATTTAAAAAAACAAAAACAAAAAAAACAATCATGCAGCAATGCATGCTGGGTACTAGCGTAGTACAAAACTCATCTATGGATCCCAGCATGCATTGCTGCATGATTGTTGGTTTTTTTGTTTGTTTTTTTAAATGGTCACCATTGTTGAGGTTCACAAGTGATTACTTTTTTTTTTTTTTTTTTAAACTTGAAATGATTAGTTGAAATAACTAATAATGAAAAGTCCAATCAACTTACAGAGAACAGTTCAGTGCCAGTCAGGATTTTACAAAGTGAGTTGAAATGGCTTGTATTTGTAATTTGTTTATACTTAAAAATTTAAGGCAGCCACAAAACTTAAGTTTTTAAGTTGAAATAGGTGGAATTTTTTTACAGTGAATAGGGTGGATAAATTAGGACAGAAGTTGCTTTGTCCCTTGTATCTTGTGTCTAACGCAGCTTCCTGGAGAAAAGCTGGTTGATTCTGTTTCTCTGCCTAATACACAAAACACCTTGATTCAAATATTACAGAATCATAATTGTGAGGTTTGACCAATAAGTTGCTGAAAAACCAATGAGGCCACTGGGTGAGCAGCTTAGTACAACCAGTAGAATGTGTACTTTATTCTAAGTAGAAGTGGTCAATACAGTGTGTTTTAGACTTTCATACGACATATATTAAATATATTGGCATATTAAGTAAAATGTATATGAAACCTTAGAAAAAAGTCCAAGACACTACTTTTGCTGTTAACTGCTAAGTTGAGAAGAAACAAAACTTCGGTAACACTTTACAATAGGGTTAATTAGTTAACATTAGTTAACAACATTAGTAAACATGAACTAAGAATGAACAATTATTCTACAGCATTTATAATCTTAATTAATGTTAATTTCAGCATTTACTAATGTATTATTAAAATCACAAGTTGTGTTTGTAAACTTTAGCTAATGCACTGTGAACTAACATGAACAAACAATGAGCAACTGTATTTTCATTAACTAACATTAACAAAGATTTATAAATAGTGTAATAAATGCATTGCTCATTGTTTGTTCATGTTAGTTAATACATTAACTAATGTTAACAAATGACACCTTATTGTAAAGTGTTACCAAAACTTCAAAGAGGAAAATAATAAAATGTAATACAATACAATACAATAAAAAGAAAGAAAGAAAGAAAGAAACTACAACTATGGAGCTAAATCTAACTCTTTGAAACCTGGAAAAGCAGTTGCTTTTAGTGCTGTCAAACGATTAATTAATTAATTAATTAACCGCATCCAAAATAAAAGTTTGGTTTCACTTTATTTTGATGGTCCCTTTAACACATTCTATTGATTGTAAGTAATGTTGCACCTACATTTCTACTGACTTTCATTAGAGTGTTAGTAGTGTATTAGTTGACTGGTAGGGTTTGGGTTAGATTAAGTTGACACGTTCTTTCAAAGTTACTTTTAGTCAGTAGAATATCTGTTGGGAGACCAACACAATAAGGAGTTAGTAGATATGAAGCAGACAGTCTACTAATACTCTTATGAGAGTTTGTTGACATGTAGTTGTGACATTACTTAGTGTCAACAGAATGTTCAAAAGGGACCATCAAAATAAAGTGTTACCAAAAGTTTTTGTTTACATAATATATGTATGTGTACTGTGTGTATTTATTATGTATATACATTTATATATTTATATTCTTATATTTTATATTATATTTATTATAAATTGAATATATAAACATTTTTCTTAAATATATACATGTATGTGTTTATATATATATATATATATATATATATATATATATGTACATAATCAATATACACAGTACACACACACACACACACACACACATATATTGTAAACAAAAAACTTTTATTTTGAATGTGATTAATCGTTTGACAGCACCCATCAGTGACCAATTCCTCACACCACAAACTGATAACTCCATGCCGACAAATACACACTCTCTCACTTCCTTCTCTCCTCTCTTAGAGATGGAAGTTTCTAAACTCATCCTTTCCAATCATCCCACTACTTGTCCACTAGATCCTATCCCCACTCACCTCCTTCAGGCCATTTCTTCTTCAGTCATACCTGCGCTTACTGACATTATCAACACCCCTCTTCGTACTGGTACATTTCCCACAGCATTTAAGCAGGCCCGGGTAACCCCACTGCTTAAAAAACCCTCTCTAAATCCAGAACTTTTAGAAAACTACAGACCGGTCTCCCTTCTTCCATTCATTGCAAAGACACTTGAGCGAGTTGAGTTCAACCAACTCTCTTTGTTTCTTGCACAAAACAGCCTTCTGAACAACAACCAATCTGGCTTCAGAAGCGGCCACTCTACTAAGACTGCCCTACTGTCGGTTACAGAGGCCCTGAGACTGGCAAGAGCGGCTTTCAAATCCTCTGTACTCATCTTACTGGACCTGTCTGCTGCTTTTGATACAGTTAGCCATCAGATCCTCCTGTCCACTCTCAGAAAGATGGGCATCTCAGGAACCACGCTCCTGTGGTTCAAATCTTACCTCTCAGATAGGTCCTTCAGGGTGTCTTGGAGGGGTGAGATTTCATAGTCACAACTTCTTGCTACTGGGGTTCCTCAAGGCTCAATGCTTAGACCACTTCTCTTCTCCATCTACATGTCGTCACTAGGATCGGTCTTTTAGAAGCATGGCCTTTCTTAACACTGCTATGCTGATGATACTCAACTCTACTTCTTATTCCAACCAAATGATCCAACGGTAGCTGCTCGCATTGCAGCCTGTCTGAGTGACATTTCTAGCTGGATGAAAGACCATCATCTTCAGCTCAACCTTGCCAAGACAGAACTGCTTGTGGTCTCAGCCAATCAATCACTTCACCACAACTTCTCTATAAAGTTGGGTTTGTCAACCATAACTCCATCCAGGACAGCCAGGAACCTTGGAGTTGTGATCGATGATCAGTTAACCTTCACAGACCATATTGCTACACTGCCCAGTCCTGCAGATTTGCCTTATACAACATCAGGAAGATTAGACCCTTCCTGTCAGAACAAGCCACACAACTCCTTGTCCAAGCTCTTGTTCTCTCCAGACTGGACTATTGTAATGCGCTCTTGGCAGGCCTTCCCGTAAGTACTACCAAGCCTCTCCAACTGATCCATAATGCAGCAGCCAGAGTGGTCTTTAATGAACCAAAGAAAGCTCACGTTACCCCTCTCTTCATCAGGTTACACTGGCTACCAATAGCTGCTCGCATCAAATTCAAGACTGGTAGGGTTAGGGTTAGATTAATTTGACACATTCTTGCAAAGTTACTTATAGTCAGTAGACTATCTGTTGGGAGACCAACACAATAAGGAGTTAGTAGATATGAAGCAGACAGTCTACTAATACTCCTATGAGAATTTGTTGACATGTAGTTGCAACATTACTTAGTGTCAACAGAATGTTCAAAAGGGACCATCAAAATAAAGTGTTACCAAAAAACCTAGCTACGTGTACTGTGCTGGCCTAACTGAGACTTGTCATGGCACTTGTATACTTCTGCACTCTCGATGGTCCGATTGCTTCTATCGTTCTCATTTGTACGTCGCTTTGGATAAAAGTGTCTGCTAAATGATTAAATGTAAATGTATACACCTTCCTATAAGATCCAGTTACTGCTACCAAACTGATCATTTTCTCAAGTGGAAGGACTGGAATCATGTGCAATTGTGTTTGCTTCATTGCAGCCAAGTTACTTCTCACAACTATCTTTAAGACAGTGAAAATGTGTATAAATAGTACGCCAAATAAAAACGAAAACTTGTTGTATTGATACGCAAAAATGGACTTTGGCGTGTATATGATACGAACGTATTTAGCGTGCATATGTTGTTCCCAAATAACAAGCCTCATATAACAAAACAGGTGAAAGCCTGCATCAATAAGAAAAAAGTAGCTTTTATGAAGAAGGACTGAGTTGAGTTGAAGATTGTCCAAAAGGAACTGAATAAATTATTATCGGAAGCTAGGAAATGCAAAAGGGATTACATTGAACACATTTTTTTTTATCTATGAACAATAGGAGATTGTGGGAATCCTTGAGGACAATTTTTAACATGGATTCTAAAAAACAATGCTTTGTAACAATTGATGATTTTAAGAAAGCAAATGAGCTGAATGAGTTTTTTGTACGTTCGATAATAAAGATCCCGTCCATGAATGTGAAGTGATTTTACAAACTGTTGAATGTGGTACGGAAGCCAGATTATTTGTGAACCCTCAAGAAGTTACCACACTTTTTCGTAAAGTTTGTACTAAGGAAGCAACTGGGCCGGATGGTATTTCGCCTCATCTTTTGCGGGTGTGTGCGGAGGTGTTAACCCCGGCATGGTGTCTGATTTTTCAGCAATCACTTGACAATCATATGGTTCCACTGTTATGGAAAAAGTCCATTGTAACACCTGTTCCCAAAAAATCTGTTGCTTCCAATAATAATGATTTTAGACCAGTTGCTATAACATCTGTAGTTGTGAAATGCTTGGAGAAATATGTTGTGTCTACACTGAAAATTAATGTAAATTTATTTACATTTCCAGTTTGCTTATAAGGAGAGAAGAGGGACTGTTGATGCTGTCAATACTGTTGTTCACAGGACTGTGCTGGAGGGAAGGGATCCCCCGGTGTCTGGAGAGAGTTGAGCCCCGATTCAGAACAAGCCCGCCGCCGTCCGCGGCTCCCGCTCACCAGCCGCCGTTCGCGGCCAACGCAAGCCCGCCACTGTTCGCGGCCCACGAAAGCCAGCCGCCGTCCGCGGCTCCCGCTCTCAAGCCGCTGTCCGCGGCCAAAGCAAGCCAGCCGTCATCCGGGGCTCCCGCTCTCAAGCCGCCGTTCGCGGCCAACGCAAGCTCGCCGTCGTCCGCGGCTCCCGCTCACCAGCCGCCGTTCGCGGCTCTCTCTCATCAGCCGCCGTTCGCGGCCCACGAAAGCCCGCCGCCGTCTGAGGCTCACGCAAGCCGGCCACAGGTACCCTTAGGGCTATTGGTGGAGTATGAGGGGATGTTGTGCCCGCCAGTGCCTGCCCCTCGCAAGTGCCCGCCAGTGCCTGCCGCTCGCAAGTGCCCACCTGTGCCGGCCCCTCGCAAGAGCCCTCCAGAGTCTCCGCTGGTACCGTCCAGCACTGCACTTCCAGAGCGCCCCCCAGTGCCTGCGCCACGAAGGCACTTCCAAGAGTCCCCGCTGGTCCCGTCCAGCTCCGCGCTGCCAGAGCGCCCCCCAGTGCCTGCGCCACGAAGGCACTTCCAAGAGTCCCCGCTGGTCCCGTCCAGCTCCGCGCTGCCAGAGCGCCCCCCAGTGCCTGCGCCACGAAGGCGCTTCCAAGAGTCTCCGCTGGTCCCGTCCAGCACCACGCTGCCAGAGCGCCCCCCAGTGCCTGCGCCACGAAGGCGCTTCCAAGAGTCTCCGCTGGTCCCGTCCAGCACCGCGCTGCCAGAGCGCCCCCCAGTGCCTAAGCCACGTAGGCGTAGGGGGGGTTAGTAGGGCTCCGGCCAGAGAGACCGAGGTGGGGGCTGGGTCCGAGGTCTCGGAGGCAGACCCACCATGGCCGCCGGACTCCCCTGATCCGCCATGGCCTCCGGACTCGCCTGACCCACCATGGCCTCCGGACTCCCCTGACTCGCCATGGCCGCCCGACTCGAGTCATAGTAGTTAAGGCCACCTAATATAAAGTGTGACCGAATGCCCTCTTTTACTGTCATGATGTGCGAATATTGTTGAAAAATTCCACACTAAATAGTGACTAACCACGACCCATTAATACATGTTAACCAGGAGTCACTCTCATTTATAATCGCGACATTGTCTGATAAAATCAACATGCATCTAACGTCACACTAAAGAGCAGCTATGCGGTGGTTTTGGCTATATTACTGCACCACACTGCCTGCGTATGAGTAACAAACTAAAAAAAAAAGGAAAAAAATAAATAAAAGTGTATAATATTAACAGACAAACTATGCTCATATTTATAATTCCAAACAGTCAGTTAGCGGCAGTTGCTTGGAAACACTGTTTTGTACTCATTTACTGACGAGTCTGCTGCCGTATGGCCAGCTGAATGCGGTGCTTCTCTGCCGCTCACTGCACAGAACAGATGCCGAGAGAGGCGACACTGCGCCAGGAGAGTCAGATCTCACGCTCGCGGGGCAGCACTGGCGACATCTTCCAATTGAACCATAGCTAAGGTTTATCCAAAAAAGTCGCTAGGTTTGTCAGTTTGTATATTCTATGGAAAAAAGTCACTAAAATGGTCTGAAAGTTGCTAAATATAGTGCTAAAGCCCAATTTATACTTCTGCGCCGTAACCTACGCCGTACCTGACGTGCACCTCTCCAAAAATCTAACAGCGCGTCAATTCTACGCGGACCGCAAGCGCTGTGATTGGTCCGTTAGAACCCCTCCCTCACTTGAGTTTTGTGTACGTTTATGAGCACTGTAATATAGTTTAATATTACACCTTCTTATTTAAAATAAAACAAAGCAAAGAACAAGTGTCTTATCATTTATTATACTACAGCATTACATCAGTAGTTGTCCGCGACAAACAATGTTGATCTGCCGTGGTACGCGTCCTTGTGGAGATTGAAAGAATGCCATCTTCTCCTGTTCCATTGTTGTCCCCTTTTTGTAGTTTTAAATAAAGATTTAACGCAATGATTTGATATTTAATTGCCGCTGTCACGGCTTCTCCGACGAGCCGCTTCTTCTTCGGCTTTGTCCATGATACTGCGGGTTACACCAGCAACATGCCCGTGGACACTGCGGACTAGCGGGCCGCATGTGTATTGCACGTCGACGTGGACGAAGACGCAGAAGTATATATTAAAACCGACGCACAGCTTACGGCGTAGAGGCTACGGCGTAGGTCCGACGCAGAAGTATAAATTGGGCTTAAAGTCGCGCTCGTGTCTGTGAGACGCAGGAGCTGACGGCAGCGGGCGGTGGATATTGTGGATGAGTTCTTCTGTGTCATCATGTTCTTCTAGTTCTACAGCTTCAGAACTTTCTCGCTTAGTAACATATACAGATGTGTCCTCGCCACAATGCAGTAGTGAACAGAGACCCCTCAAACACTGTCACGTTCCGAACTTTATTTAAATGACACCGGTATTGCGGTATTTTAAAAATTCATATCATAAAAAAAATAAACACCGGTATTTGGTATGAACCGGTATACCGCCCAGCACTACTTTATTAATTACTTTACTTCCAAGATTGAAACTATTAGAGGTAAAATTGTAACCATGCAGCTGTCAGCCACAGTATTGCATCAGATGTATCGCATCAGTGCACTATAGATCCCCTGAGGAACAATTCCACTCATTCTCTTCAATTGGACATGAAGAATTGTATAAACTTGTTAAATTATGTAAACCAACAACCTGTATGTTAGACCCTGTTCCATCTAAGCTCCTAAAAGAAGTGCTTCCAGAAGTAATGGATCCTCTTCTAATATTATTAACTCATCATTGTCATTAGTATATGTCCTAAAAACCTTCAAACTGGCTGTTATTAAGCCTCTCATTAAAAAACCACAACTTGACCCCAAAGAATTAATTAATTGCAGACCGATCTCGAATCTCCATTTTCTGTCAAAGATATTAGAAAAGGTAGTATCATCACAACTATGTTCCTTCTTAGAGAAAAATAATATATGTGAGGATTTACAGTCAAGATTTAGACAGTATCATAGTACTGAGACTGCTCTCATTAGAGTTACAAACGACCTGCTTTTATCATCTGAACGTGGTTGTATTTCTCTATTAGTGTTACTGGATCTTAGTGCCACGTTTGACACTATCAATCATAACATTCTTTTAAATAGACTAGAAAATTATGTTGGCATTAGAGGACGTGCACTGGTATGGTTCAAATCGTACTTATCTGACCGCCATCAATTTGTGGCAGTAAATGAAGAGGTATCATACCAATCACAAGGGCAGTATGGAGTACCTCAAGGCTCAGTACTTGGCCCCTTACTTTTCACGCTTTACATGTTACCCTTGGGAGATATCATTAGGAAACATGGTGTTAGCTTTCACTGTTATGCTGATGATACCCAGCTCTATATTTCTTTGCGACCTGATGAAACTTACCAATTTGCGAAACTTACGAAATGTATAGTTGATATAAAAAACTGGATGACGAGTAATTTTTTACTGCTAAATTCAGAAAAAACAGAGGTGTTAATTATCGGACCAAAAACCCCCACATGTAATAACCTAGAACATTATCTAACACTTGATGGCTGCTCTGTCAATTCTTCTTCATCAGTCAGGAACCTAGGTGTGCTGTTTGATAGCAATCTTTCATTTGAAAGCCATGCTTCTAGCATCTGTAAAACTGCGTTTTTTCATCTCAAAAGCATATCTAATTTGCGACCTATGCTCTCGACGTCAAATGCAGAAATGTTAGTTTATGCGTTTATGACCTCAAGGTTAGACTATTGTAATGCTTTATTGGGTGGTTGTTCTGCACGCTTGATCAACAAACTACAGTTGGTCCAAAATGCAGCAGCTAGAGTCCTTACTAGAACCAGGAAATATGACCATATTAGCCCGGTTCTGTCAACACTGCACTGGCTTCCTATCAAACATTGGATAGATTTTAAAATCTTGTTAATTACTTATAAAGCCCTGAATGGTTTAGCTCCTCAGTACTTGAGCGAGCTCTTATCGCATTATAGTCCTCCACATCCACTGCGTTCTCAAAACTCTGGCCATTTGATAATACCTAAAATATCAAAATCGATTGTGGGCGGCAGATCCTTTTCCTATTTAGCACCCAAACTCTGGAACAGTCTACCTAACACTGTTCGGGAGGCAGACACACTCTGTCAGTTTAAATCTAGATTAAAGACCCATCTCTTTAGCCTGGCGTACACATAACACACTAATACGCTTCTATTATTCAAATCCGTTAAAGGATTGTTAGGCTGCATTAATTAGATCAACTGGAACCGGGAACATCCCCCACAACACACGATGTACTCGTTACATCGTAAGTAGAATGGTATCTACGCTAATATTTGTCTGTTTCTTTCCTATTCTGTTCCTCAGTCTGTATCCGATCAGATGGTGGATCAGCACCAAGAGATGATGTCTGCAGCCCTAATCATCAGCGGAGACCAGGACACCCAGATGACCCTCAGAGACATATCCCCAGCGAAAGCCATGATTAAAATACAATAAAACAAAAAATATAACAAAATAACTAAAAATATAATAAAATACCTAACTACATAATACTACTATTGTTTGAAATTAAAATAGAAATATAAGCTTTTGAACTGCTGGTTCGTCTGGTCAGAGGAGAACTGGCCCCCCGACTGAGCCTGGTTTCTCCCAAGGTTTTTTTCTCCATTCAGTCACAGAGGGAGTTTTGGTTCCTTTCCGCTGTCGCCTCTGGCTTGCTCAGTTGGGAACACTTAATTTCTAGCGATTATCGCTGATTTGATTGCACAGATACTATTTAACCTAAACTAAGCTAGACAATGACATCTCTGAATTCAATAATGCAATTCCTTTAACTGAAAATTGAGTGTTTAATCTTATCATTATATATTACTGACACTCTGTCCTCCAATTTGATACTGTTAAGTGCTTTGACACAATCTGTATTGTTAAAAGCGCTATATAAATAAAGGTGACTTGACTTGCTTGCATTTTAATGCCTTGTATTTCCAGGGCTTGCATTTTTAGGTCCTGAAATTTAACATAGTTGTTTATTTAAGCTGTGAATATTTAAATTCAAATTATTTCACACACATTTTCATAATTAAAAATTCAATAATTCATATTCACCTTCCAGAATTCACTTCCAAAATATTTAATCTGTTTAAAGATACGATTTCTAATATTCAACAGGCAAATTTCGGTCACTTTATTTCACTTTCCAAATTCGCTGCCACAGATTTAGTGGTTAAAATTCAGCTGAAAATTCAGCTGAAAATTCAGCGTTGCACATCCGGGAACCGCAGGAATAGCAGTAGAGCACCGGTGCATGATCTCCAGCTGCTGTCAGCCGCTCACCAGCAGGTGGCGCAAGCGGCTGTTGATGAAGCAGGCCTCATGTGGATCAAGTCATTCATTTACAAAAACTGATTTGCAGAAATGGAGCAAGCGCTAAGTAGAAGTTTTCATTATTGGGGCCAGTATAAACGTGGAAACGAGGATCGTGTGTACTGTTTGTTTAATTCAACATCTTCGCTGTTTCCCGTAGCATACATGTAAGCACAGCATACATATAAGTTCCACAGGTTGTAGTAAGTTGTGAAATTTTGCCAGTATCTCCCTTACTGTATGTACAATTCACAATTGACCTATCGGTAAGGCCCCCCCCCCCCTCTTAGTTACTGCTGCTCCCTCAGACAAACAAATGGAGTTGCTCACTTCTTACAATGACAGATACAGTGTGAAAACCATGTCCCACGATGTTTTTGCACAATTTTGGACACAAAAGGTCACCAATTGGGAATTAAATATTCAATGGAGGGATTTACTGTATAAAATATTTAAAAATCAATACGGTGGGTAACTCGAAGGAGGGTTTACGTTAGCTAGTTTTAGCCAGACATACCTTTCTAAAGCACAAGATAACATTAACGTTCTGCTTGAGCAGATGAAAACTGTAACTTAATGAGTGTATGACAACCAAAAAAAAAAACTTTGTGAATTACAGTAATTTCTTAAGAATAATTATATAATGTATGTACAGTGAGAAAGATGTTGGCAACATTTCAACTGTAGTAAGTCAGTCTGGTCACTAGTAACATTTTGGTGAATTACTGTATTTTTTTTTTTCTTAAAAAATATTTGTGTAGTGTACATACTTAGGGAAATTATTGTCTAAGGCGAGTTATTGGCATCATATATTTAGTCAGTTTGAGTAAATTATTCATTTACTGTAAACATTAATTTGAATGAATTATTGGAATTTAATAATTTAATTTAAATAATTTAATAAATGATTACTTCGTTTTGTACTGTGAGGTAAATTTGCAGACGGTCCCTAAAGCAGCCTAGGCGAATATCAAACCTAAAACTATAGCGCTTGGTTTTCTATGGGAGGAAAAATGGTTTGGTGAAACTTATTGGTTGTGGGCTCATATTCGGGGCTCATCTGCTTAAATGTACATAATAAACAGTAATATATTTTATTAATTAGATGCTGAAGTTAATCATTTATTTTCACTGAGGCAACAAACCACTTTAAGTGTTTTCTTTATGGGAAATGTTAAACGTGCGCATTCCTTAACTTGCATTCATATCCTCATCTGTTTGCATCATCAGTAAGATCTGAGTTTGGTTTTTTAATAGGCTTGTTGGAGATGAGCAAAATCTGAGTGGAACTGATCACCGCAATATTCCCAAACATTATGACTGTGCGATCTCTGTGTGAGATATGTGATTATAGTCATATTTCTATAAAAATCTAAAATACATGTTTATATTAAAGTAGAAATGGATGATAAATATGCCTTTCGTATTAAATAGCAAGCACTTTGGGTGTCTTGTTCATCATATTTATATTTATATAAAAGCAACAGAACTGAAATTATACCACATTTATTAGCAGCACAGCACATGAGTGAGAATAACGCAATATCCGCCTTTGATCTCGTTGGTGTCTGTTCCACTTCGAGAGGGCAGAACTGTCCATCTTGACTGCGCTTATTTCACTGCAGCCACCTACATTTCAGGCGAGGCGCATCTCAAACAAGCCTAATAGCTGTTATTGTGTTAGTGCACTACTGAGCCACGTAATGTGTTTTCTTTAACCAATTTCTGAGGGAAACAGAGTGAAACCTTGCGCGTTCGTTCATATTCTACATCTGCTTAACTGTCGATATAGTTTGCATAATCATCAATGAAGTGTATTCTGAGATCTGAGGGCTTATATCACTGTATTAGTTCACTGAGGTGCGTTACTCGTCATTGGGAATCCTGGAGTGTGACGTATGAGGGGAACCCCAGTATTACAGCACAGCGTCACACAAGCCATGATACAGAGTTACAGAAACTAAACAACCGAAAGCAATGTCTTCCTCAGATGTAATGTTAGTTCTGTACTTCAGCATTGGGTGCAGAGCATTATAATCTCCTTTGTGGTAGAGAAAGCTGCTTGCATGTATGCTACGGGAAACAGCGAAGATGTTGAATTAAACATACACACAATCCGGGTTTCCACATGTTTATACTGGCCCCAATAATCAAAACTTCTACTTAGCGCTTGCTCCATTTTTGCAAGTCAGTTTTTGTAAATGAATGACTTGATCCACATGTGGCATTCATCAACAGCCGCTTGCGCCACCTGCTGGTGAGCGGCTGACAGCAGCTGGAGATCATCCATTGGTGCTCTACTACTATTCCTGCGGTTCCCGAATGTGCAACGCTGAATTTTCAGCTGATTTTTAACCACTAAATCTGTGGCAGTGAATTATGAAAGTGAAATAAAGTGAATAAAATTTGCCTGTCGAATATTAGACATCGTATTTTTAAACAGATTGAATATTTTGGAAGTGAATTCTGGAAGGTGAATATGAATTGTTGAAATTTTAATTATGAAAATGTGTGTGGAATATTTTGAATTGAAATATTCACAGCTTAAATAAACAACTGTGTTAAATTTCAGGACCTAAAAATGCAAGCCCTGGAAATACAAGGCATTAAAATGCAAGCACTGTTAATTGCAATGCAAAAACTATTGTCATTATTCTGCTTCCATATTATTATGAGTGTGGGTATTAAAGTAGACCCCTTACAGATTCAAATGGTGTATTGCTCTTATCTGTATGATCACAAATTGGATTTGTAATTCAAGCTCATTTCGGCCTTATCAGGAAAATCTGCCTCAAAACGTGTATATGCGTTTGGCGACCCCAGAGGGTTAACCACTGTACTGAATAAATAATTGGGGTTGTGTTTGTTTTCTTCTAAAAGAGACTTAAAGTAAACAGATCTAGCAATTTTTAAGGTTTTCCTGTAGGAGAGAGTATTTTCCCACCAAGAAATACAAAATACCTCTAATTTTGTTTTTCTCCAGCTGCGCTCCATTTTTCGGGCTGCTCTCTTTAGGGCCTGAGTGTGTTCATTATACCACGGTGTTGGACTCTTTTCCTTAATCTTCCTTAAGCGTAAAGGAGCAACCGTATCTAAAGTGCTAGAAAAGAGAGAGTCCATAGTTTCTGTTACATCATCAAGTTGTTCTAAGCTGAGGAACTGAGATAAGTCTGGAAGATTATTTATAAAGCAGTATTTTGTAGTAGAAGTGATGGTTCTACCATATTTGTAACAAGGAGTTGTCTTTACAGCTTTAGCTATATGGAATATACACAAAACTAGATAAGTTTAAATTGTTTAAAGTAATGTAATCATCTGGTTTTAGCTAGGTTTCGGTCAAACAAAGCACATCTAGTTTATGGTCAGGGATCATATCATTTACAAAAAGTGCTTTTGTAGAAAGGGATCTAATATTCAATAAGCCAAGCTTTATCATTTGTTTATCTGTATTATATATGTTTTTTATTTGTTGAACATCAATTAAAGTTACTCTTACTTTGGTTTGGATGTTTTCTGTATTTTCTAGTTCGGGGAACAGACACAGTCTCTATAGTGTGATATCTAGGTGAAGGAGTCTCTATGTGGTGAGAATTAACTGACTTCTGTGAAGTGAGGCGGCTAGCAGATGGTCGGTTTAGCCAGTCTGTCTGCTTCCTGACCTGGGTCCCAGTTAATCAAGTACGAACTCTAAGACTATGTGCCATATTTCTAGAGAGAAGAGCGGCACCACCCCAGCAGGGATGAAGACCATCTCTTTTCAACGGGTCAGGTCTGCCCCAAAAATTCTTCCTACAGATAGAGAGAGATGGCAGATTTTTTAAAAAAGAGAAACAATATTATTAAAAAGAAGGGTTACAATCAGGCAAGAGGTAGGACCTGCGTAAATATCGGATCAGCTTTCCAGTGGTGGAGAGAACTCAAGGAGCGGGAAGGGCTCGAATCAGATGCCGAGGTTGCTTTGTTTCTTTTTGATAGGTAAGTAACATTGATTTTGCTTCATTTCACACAACTTATCCGTGTTGGCTTTTGTTTGAATATGCTTGTGTGTCATCTTCACTTGTTTCTGCGATCAGCGTTGCCACGGTTGTGTACGTACGTGTGGGGCGGAGATTTCAAAATAAGGGTGAGGTCCTGTTGGGGTATGGGTGTGTTTGTTGTGGTGCTTTCAAATATCAACATCGCTTGGGAAAAAATTGCTTAGTGCAAATGATAATTAATCAAATCAATCAAAAAAAGAACTGTTATCTTTGCTCACTGATTGCAAGAGAAAATGTTCACACCACCCACAGTCAAGGAGCAGTGCTACTGGGGAAAAAAAAATACAGAAAAGAACTCATCACTATCAGAATTTCCTGCACTTTGGTGCTTTCCAAGTCTCACCAAAAATTACCTAGACACTTGCGTTTCTGTGTTATGTATTCATTGTTCAGAATGAACCAACATAATCCACAAACAGAATGGCGACAATCGGGCATATTGGTTGCTTTCGACGAGGCCATCGAGCAGTGGACAACGTATATTGAACGGTTTGAACATCTTACAACGGCCAATGATATTGAAGATGAAAAAAGAGTGCCGGTGTTGTTAAGCATTATGGGCACTAAAATGTACAGTCTTTTACATAACTTAATTGGGTAACACTTTATTTTGATGGTCCCTTTTGAACATTCTATTGACACTAAGTAATGTTGCAACTACATGTCAACAAACTCTCATAAGAGTATTAGCAGACTGTCTGCTTCATATCTACGAACTCCTTATTGTGTTGGTCTCTCAACAGATATTCTACTGACTATAAGTAACTTTGCAAGAACATGTCAACTTAATCAAACCCTAACCCTACCAGTCAACTAATACACTACTAACACTCTAATGAGAGTTAGTAGAAATGTAGGTGCAACATTATTTATAGTCAATAGAATGTGTTAAAGGGACCATCAAAAGTGAAACCCTTAATTGCACCTGCTAAACTGGGAGACAAGACATATCAGGAGATTGTAACAACGTTAATGGAACATTTCTCGCCAAAGCCCCTCATAATAGCAGAACGATTCCATTTCCACAAACGCAATCAAGAGGAAACAGAGATGGTTGCACAGTATGTAGCAGTTTTAAAACAACTCTATGAACATTGTGACTTCGGTACACATTTGGAGGATGCTCTAAGGGATAGATTTGTTTGTGGATTACGCAATGAAGCGATACAAAAGTTGGAGGGAAACAAAGTGGTGATTCGAGTACAGATACAGAAAAGGAAATTTCACAGCATATGATAACCAAAAGAGAGCAACTTGCGCACATTTGTATAACTCCAGAAATTGAAGGAAAAATGATTGAGATGGAATTGGATACGGGCGCTGCAGTGTCGATAATTTCAAGGGAAAAATATGCCAATGTCTTGCAGCATATTCCACTGCAGCTGGCCGACATTATCTTAAAAACATACACTGGAGAAGCACTAGCACCAGTAGGGGTCATCAACGTAGCGGTAAAATTAAATAATCAGTCTGCACGATTGCCACTGTATGTAGTTAATAGTGATCTCCCACCATTATTTGGTAGAGAATGGCTGAGATCTATAAAACTTAACTGGCAAGACATAAAGACAATCAAGCATGGAGTTGCTTGGCTAAAGGCTAAAGCCTGATCATACTCCAAAATTATATCAGCCAAGGATAGTACCGTACGCCATTCGACCAAAATTAGAGGCTGAATTGACACGTTTAACAGAGATGGGATTGATTTCACCAATACAGTACAGTGAGTGGGCCACGCCTATGGTAAAGAAAAGTGATAAAGAAAGATGTTTCAGTGAGACTGTGTGTTGATTTCAAAATGACACTCAACCCAGCCATTTGTGTGGACCACTACCCACTTCCATGCATAGAAGATCTTTTTGCATCTCTAGCTGGTGGTCAGTTATTCAGTAAGCTGGATTTGTCAAATGCTTACTTGCAGATGCCAGTGGCACAGGAGTCGAGGAAATTACTCACCATATCCACTCAAAAAGGGATATTTTGCTATAACCGTCTTCCCTTTGGGATTTCCCCCAGCTCACTGCTATCTAGATGACATACTGATAACAGGACGAGATGACGGGGAGCACCTCAAGACACTAGACCAAGTTCTCATTAGACTGGAAAAGTATGGTCTGAAATAACTGGAGTACTTGGGTCATTACATAGACGCCGCTGGACTACACAAATCTCCAGAAAAGATTAAAGGGGTCATATAATGCCATTTTTGTACAAGCTAATATGATTCTTTAGGGTCTAAATTGAAAGTTTGTAATATACTTTAATTAAAAATTCTCATTAGTATTGTAAGAAAACACTCATTTTACCTGCTCAAAAACAGCTCTGTTTTCAGCACACCGTTTTAGTGCGTGTGTTTTTAAATGCTAGTGAGCTTTGCTCGCCCCGCCCCTCTGTTCTGTGGGGCGTTTTTGACACAACACACATTGAGGGTATATTTTGAAGAATGGCAGTAAATATGTGATCAGATAACATAACTTATTCTGGCATAATATTGAAAAACATCAATTAGAGTATTTATAGTCTTGGATCATATGCATTTGCAGGATGTAAACAGTATTTTGCAGGTATTGTGTTACCATTAATTTTCATGCAGTTATAACTGTTTTTTATTTATTTAAATTTTTTACATTACTTCTTAACAGACACCGTTATAAACCATCTACAAAAGCAAGCTTAGTGTAGTGTTATCATGTTAACTTTAATATCTGCGTACACAGTTTGTAATAACACAATAACCATAACGTTTTGTTCATTATAAACGTGGGATTATTAATTATATTGAGAACGTCGTAAATAGAAAACATGCATGTACCCTGAATGTAAACATTAGCCACATACATCGTAAAGCGTGCTAGCGATTTGCAAAGATTAATATAAAGATTAATATAAAGGTTAATTAAACGTTACACTCACTTCTTCTGGAGGTTCAGCAGGAACACGAATAGTTGGTACCGATTCTTTTTTCAGGAGCAGCTTCTTAGCAAAACCAGCTTTATACTGACCTTCATTTATAAAGCAGTCTGGTGAAAAATGATTCGCGGTTCGGACTTAGGAACATCAAAATGACTGCTGTGTTCATTATTGCAACCGAGAACAGAACACCACAATCGCTTAGACGCCATTCTGCTCATAGACAGCAGACATATCAACAATGACGCGCGGACTATGATTGACAGCTCGCTCACGAGCAAGGGCGGGTCTGTGTTGAAACACTGCTGTCAATCAACCATCGTGGGAGGGGTGTCTGACCGTGTGGCGTCACACGGTCGAACGGCTTGATTTGAGACAGGGTAAAACAAATAAGGAGATTAAAAAAAAAACACTGGATGGATTTTTATCATTTTATGATGGTTGTGTACAGGCACTGCTAACACACATTTCAGTACAATCAACTTGTAAAAGTGCATGTACCATTATATGACCCCTTTAAAGCAATTATGGAAGCGCCCACACCAGCTAATGTAAGTCAATTACTCTCTTTCCTGTGGATGATTAAGGACTATGGCCGTTTCGTTCCAAATTTGGCGTCTGTTTTGAATCCACTTAATACTCTTCTCTGTAAAGAAAAGAAATAGTACTGGAGTGTGGCCTGTGAACAATCATTCCAAAAAGCAAAGGATCTCCTAACCTCACCAGCTATACTCACGCATTATGATCCAGAGCTACCCATTCGTCTCACCTGTGATGCTTCCCCATATGGGGTGGGTGCTGTGATATCACATCTGTGCCCCAATGGTGAGGAAAAGCCGATTGCTTTTGCTTCCAGGAGACTCAGTAGAGCGGAAAGAAACTATGCTCAGATCGAGTGGGAGACCCTGAGCATAATCTTTGGAATTCACAAATTCCATCAGTACTTATACGGAAGAAGGTTTACCCTCCTCACTGATCATCAACCACTAACTGCTATTCTTAGTCCTAACCGGAGCATTCCATCCATGGCAGCAGCTAGAATGCAACGATGGGCTTTGCTTTCAGCTGCCCATGATTATGTCTTTGAGTATAAGAAAGCAGCCCACCATGCCAATGCAGATGTACTTTCATGGCTACCATTGCCAGTGAGACACACAGAGAAAATGGACACAGTGGATGTGTTCTATGCCAATCAGGTAGCCACCCTGCCTGTCAGTAATGCTGAAATTAAACGTGACACCCTAACATGTCCAGCACAGATGACACACTTTGTCATCTGTGCTGGACATGCTGGACACGAACTTACAGTGGTACAAAGATGTTTAATGTGGGGGAGTCGTGTTATTGTATCTCCCAAACTCCACCACCGGGTGTTAGCTGACTTACACATAGGCCATCCTGGGGTGGTAAGGATGAAATATCTGGCCCGTAGCTACGTCTGGTGGCCGGGTATCGATGGACAGATTGAGTCACAATCCAAATTATGTCAGTTCTGTCAACGTATCCAAAATGCCCCCTGTCCTGCACCACGTCACCCATGGATTTGGCCAACTCATCCTTGGGAAAGGTTATATGTGGATTTTGCTGGTCCCTTTGAAGGCCATATGTACTTCATTGTAGTTGATGCGCACTCCAAATGGCCTCCATCATGTCTCCATCATGGACAGTACTACGACAAGCAAAACTATTCAAGTCTTACGGGGACTTTTCAGTCGTTATGGTGTCCCTAACGTCATTGTCAGTGACAACAGCCCACAGTTTTGCGCTGAGGAGTTCTCATTCTTCCTGAAGGCAAATGGGGTGCAACATATCCGCTCTGCGCCCTATCACCCCTCAGATTCCTGTTAACATACAGAAACACTCCTCATGCTACTACTAAGGAGTCACCTGCAATGTTATTCCTCAATCGCAAATTAAGAACCCGACTGGATCTTCTTAAACCTAGTCTTGCCAGAACTGTGAGTCAGTCTCAGGAGGCTCAGCAGTTACGACGCCAGGAACGCTCAAAGTCGAGGGAATTTTGTGTTGGAGACTCCGTCCTTGTACGTGACTACCGAAAAGGAGAAAAATGGATACCTGGAGTGGTAATGTCAAGAACGGGACCTGTCTCCTACATCGTCAATGTGGGCGCTGCTGGATCCTGGAAACGTCATGTTGATCAAATGTTGAGACAGGGAGTTTCATCGTCTGACACCTCAATTGAACCAGTTGTTCCTGTTTGTTCTGATAATTCCCAAGCGCATTCCCTTCTGGAGAATATCAGTGAAAAGACTAACGATCTTGTTGATGTGATAACTGATAGCTCAGGGTCAGGTAACATTGACACAGCACCTTCTGAGATGGTACAAACAAGAGAGACTTTAAAACACTATCCTACCTGTCTCATTAGACCACCTGACCGTTATCAAGCATCCTAATGTATATTGTTAAAGAGAAAGTCATGCCGAGTAAGCTTGAGTAAAATGTGTTTGTTGGACTGTGGTTAAAGTTGAATTCAAGAAAAGTAAAACTACTTTGTTGTGTATGGTCACCCTTGATTTAAGTTGGGAGGAAATGTTATGTATTCATTGTTCAGAATTGGGTTATCCTACAATTGTTGTGTTGTGCTTTTGGTGGCGCTGTGTGGCTCTGTATATATTTCTGAACAGTTGTTAAGTAAAGTAGAAAAAGTGTTTATGTGCACTCGGCCTTCATTGTGTCTTTGTCCATAGTATATATTGATATTCAGACAAACACGACATTCTGCATCACATGTGAAACTGCCTTTACGTTGAAGTTGTCCTGCTGGCCCAATTTATGAGTAAACCAGTGGGATGGTGGTCATGGATGCATGGATGCAAAAAAAAAAAAAAAAAAAAAGTGGTGACAGTCTTTAAATTATAAGACATTATTTAACACCTAGGCCAGTGGATGAGAGCCCTCTCAAAAAAATTATCTTGAACACTTTCATAATGGACATTGACACATAATATTTTCTGTCCTTCCAACAGACCAAAGATACTGCTCTGGGAGCAAGTTTTGAAACTATTTATGTGAACCTTTTTTTTGAGATTTTGGGAGAAGGAGTTTGTCTTCTGTTATTGTTAATCCTTTCTGTGACAAAATAAAATGGTGGAGCAGATATTGATCACATCTGTATGGAATTACAAAGTTTCCATGCTTTTTGAACAAACATATGTATTAAATTAAGTCCCAAACTCAGTACATTCATCCATTCTCCAAACCCCTTATCTTTCTGTAGGGTTGCAGGAGGCTGGTTGAGAACCACTGTTCTAATGTGATTAAATGCTTTTTTAACCCTTTGTACCAGGTGAAGTTCCTTGGCCTTTTTTTCTATTGCTTATGACAGAAACTCAAACAAACAGCACCATTTGGGATTACTTCACAAGGTCCCTCCAGCAAGCAGCATTCCAAGATGCTTTTCTTTGATCTGCATACTGTATATAAAACATTTTACGATTTCAAAGTCCACTTTATCTCTATCCTTGATCAAAATCAAAACTTTCCTAGTAATTCTGAAGACATTGATTAGCTTGTTCAGGTCTGTTTGATTAGGGTTGGAGCTATAGATTTGGGTATCATTTGAATTTTATCGATTCCAATTCAGATTCTGCTTATTGATTCCGATTCTTATCGATTCCTAGTTTCGATAAAAAAAAAAATAAGATTAAAAAAATAAAAATCTCATTAAAAAAATAAAATAAATTTTAAAAAATGTCAAGCATATAAATGTAAAACATACTTATTCTGTCTTTTTACAAAGCGCTCTGTTGCAACTGAATAACATGAGTAAGCAGCTTACAAAACACGTACGCCTTTTACACTTGTCTATGGTTTTAACAAAAAATAAATAAATAAATAAATTAAAAAAAAAAAATACCACAGCAAAAACAAGTACACTGTAAAAACAATTTGTTGAGTCAACTAAAAAAAAATGTGTTACCCCACTGACTAATTTTTTTTTGTTATCTTCACAATATATTTATTGGTGAAACAACTTTAAATTAGAGTTGAATTAGTCCTGTTAATAAATATGCTCAAGTTGACTTGACTATTATTTCCTAGTCCAGTTAACCTAAATCAGGGATGCCTAATCCTGCTCCTGGCAATCGACTGTCCTGCAAAGTTCAGCTCCAGCTCTAACCATAAATTTTTATTCATAAATCATAAATGTTATTCATAAAGAGGTTTCAATTCTGGCACTCATAGATCTGAAGAATCAGCATGTGAACCTCAGAAATCAAGTTCAAGTTGAGCTTTATTGTCATTCCGCTACATGCGGGGGCATACAGTGGAACGAAATGTCGTGCCTCACAGGACCACAGTGCTACATAAATACAGGAATACAGCAGTGCAGTAAAACAATATAAACCTATACACAACTATCCTACTGATAGATTTGACTATAAAATATGCTATATACAAAAGAATTTTTTACCTGTACATAAACTAAAAAATACAAACAATACAAACTATACGAGTGCTTCCGATAAATACTGTACATGTGCGAAGAGAAACATTGTGAGTCAGCAGCTGGCTGGGGAATAGTGCAGGATGATTTGTAGTGCATGAGCATGTAAACATATGTATATTACTGAGTCTTTTTGTGGGATTTGTATACACACAGCAGTGTGTGTGAAAAGTGACTAGTGTGCATAGAGGAGGAGAGTGTGCTACTACAGGTGGTTTGTATAGGCCCACTCACCTGCGTGTAGCACACTTTGATTGCACAAATAAAGAGTTCCATAAGTTTCAGATTGTCCATGTTTCAAGAGGTAGGGGGTTTGTATGGGGGTTCAGAGAGGGGCGGGGTGATTTGAGTTCAGGGCTCTCACAGCCTGGGGGAAGAAGCTGTTGAGCAGTCTGGCAGAGCGGGCTCTGATGCTCCGGTACCGTCTTCCTGATGGTAGGAGCTGAAAGAGACTGTGGGAGGGATGGGTGGAGTCCTTCACGATACTGTTGGCTTTGCTGGAGCATCGTGTGAGGAAAATGTCCAGGATGGAGGGGAGAGGGGCCCCGATGATCCTTGCAGCTGTGTTTACTGTCTGCTGGAGGGTCTTGCGGTCTGCTGCAGTACAGTTCCCGTACCAGACAGTGATGCAGCTGGTCAGCACACTCTCAATGGTGCTCCTGTAGAAAGTGGTGAGGATGGGTGGAGGGAGACTTGCTCTTTTCAGCCGGCGGAGGAAGTGTAGGCGCTGTTGTGCCTTCTTGGAGAGTGACATGGTGTTGGTGGTCCAGGTGAGATCCTCTGTGATGTGCACCCCCAGGAATTTAGTGCTGCTGACTCTCTCCACAGGCGAGCTGTCGATGGTCAGTGGGGGGTGGTCAACAGAGTTCCTTCTGAAGTCCATCACAACCTCCTTTGTCTTACTCACATTGAGGGACAGGTTGTTAGTGCCACACCATTTCGCCAGCTGTGCCACTTCCTCTCTGTAGTGCGTTTCATCGTTGTTGCTGATGAGACCTACCACTGTTGTGTCATCAGCGAACTTGATGATGTGGTTAGAGCTGGACTTGGCAGTGCAGTCGTGGGTCAGCAGTGTGAAGAGCAGCGGGCTGAGCACACAGCCTTGTGGGGCACCTGTGTTCAGTGTGGTAGTGCTCGAGGTGTTGTGGCCGACACGGACTGACTGAGGTCTTCCGGTTAGAATCTTCCAGGTCTTCCAGGATCCAATTACAGAGGGAGTTGTTAAGGCCCAGCAGGTTGAGTTTGTTTATGAGCTGTTGTGGAATTATTGTGTTGAATGCTGAGCTGAAGTCAATGAACAGCATTCTAACATAAGAGTCTTTGTTTTCTAGGTGGGTAAGAGCCAGGTGGAGGGTGGTGGAGATTGCATCGTCTGTAGAGCGGTTTGGACGGTATGCAAACTGGAGCGGGTCGAGTGTGTTGGGGAGGCTGGTTTTGATGTTGTGCATGACTAACCTCTCAAAGCACTTCATTATGATTATGATTCATTATGATTATGATTCATTATGATTGTCCTTGGATATGAAATGGTAACAAAATATTCGGATTATTTTGATAGGATTTTTGAACATCACAAAACAAGGTAGTAAAAAGTCACAAAAAAATAAATAAAAGCAAATAGTAAGAATAAAAGAAAATACTACACTGTAAAAAATATATTTGTTTCAAAATATTACATGCAATATTATTGATTAAATTCAACACATTAAAATTAATTAGAATTAATCAAAGGAAATGCTAACAATTAACCATTCAAAATGAGTAAAATAGCATGAAAAAATTAAGTAAAATTCAAACAAAAATATTCATTTCATTGGACAAAAAACACTGTGCTAATGATACTATGTTATGCATGGCAGGCCAGTAGTTGGCGATCAAGAAACACTGTGCAAAAACGTAATATGCATGCACATGACGTCACCTTTTTCGCAAATTACAGTAACAGCAGCCAAACAAAATATAATGTTAAGGAGTCAAGGGTCAAGAGCCCAACTAAAGCAAACATTGACCACTGTGACGGTGACTCAATGGTAAAACATGATTTTCTCCTTCAGTGATTCTGTGTTAACATCAGGTGTCTTCAATAATTCAGTTTTGGGGGCCTGGAAACACAAGCTTTTGAACATGATGCCTGTATCATCTCCATGTAAACAACAAAAACATGAATTTGCGAAAAAGGTGACGTCATGTGCATGCATATTACGTTTTTGCGCAGTGTTTCTTGATCGCCAACTACTGGCCTGACATGCATAACATAGTATCATTAGCATAGTGTTTTTTGTCCAATGAAACGAATATTTTTGTTTGAATTTTACTTAATTTTTCAATGCTATTTTACTCATTTTGAATGGTTAATTGTTAGCATTTCATTTGATTAATTCTAATTAATTTTAATGTGTTGAATATAATTAATAATATTGCATGTAATATTTTGAAACAAATATATTTTTTACAGTTTAAGACAATGCAGCTCCATAATTTATTCATGTCGCAATGCATGCTGGGAGCCATGGATAAGTTCTGATTGGTGCACCCAGAATGCACCGCAGCATGAATCTGTCTGATGATCGTCACCATTGTTGAGATTCATATGCTGATTCTTGATGTATGTGTGTCTAAACAGTACAGATGTTCTAAACTGGTGTGCAAAGTGTTTTTAAAGTTCTTCATAGTATTTCATTAAAGTGCAGCGATCGATGATGAGCTAAATTAGATATTACCATTGATGACGTCAGTGAATCAGGCTGTACATGACAATGAATGGGCAATTTAACCTGATCACATTTTCTCTTGGTTTTTCTTGCCATGACAAATGTGGTTCATAAACAGTTACAGCAACCAGAGAAAAACTTGTTTTTGCTGCCGTAACATGGCCGCGGCAGGCGTAGTGATATTACGCAGCGCCTGAAAGTAGTCCCCAGCTACCGGGCACTACTTTCAGGCGCTGCGTAATATCACTACGCCTGCCGCGGCCATGTTACGGCAGCAAAGTTCCTTGATTATTACGCCGGAATGAGAGTAGTTCCTAATCATATCAGCCTAGAAAATCGCAACTTTTCATTTTTCGCCGATCTTACTACACGATATAACTACAGAAGAGTCAAGTTTTAAACAGGACAAATATCGAAACTCTTTGATCGTTTTAGAACGCGATGCTACTGGTCTAATTGGATTCAATGATCTATGCTAAGCTATGCTAAAAGTGCTCTCGCCAGATCCGGAGATCGGCTGAATGGATTCAAAAACGGTAAAACTCAACTTATTAACTCTGGAGGAGTTGGAGAATGAGCCTATTTCCAAAAAAAGTGGAGTGTTCCTTTAAGACTGCTTCAGTGTTACTTTAACACTTTTTTAGAGTGGGACCATATATGCTCCGAGCAGACTGAAACCAACGGCCTTCACGAGATCTCGCGATAAGTGATGTTGAGAATGTCAACTAGTTGAGACAGTGAAAACTTTACATTTTAAGTTGAATGAACAAATTCAGTAACTGAAAGTTGTCACCATAAAAAAAAAAAAAAAAAATGACTGAAACAACTAAACTGCTGAATTTTTTTTTTTTTTTTTTTGTTTACAGTGTAGACTAATATATTTCAAACGTTAAATTGTTAAAGACAAGTAAACAGTCAATAATAAAATAGAAACAAACAAATCAATTAGCAATAGCATAAATAAATACAACTGAACAAATTTCAGGTACATAACTGAAATCAAAAGTATAAAAACACTATAGCTTTCTTTTCATAAATAATATATAAATTATTCCTCATTAAAGTTACGAAAGATATTTACACGTGTTCCCTTCAGAGGGAACTTCGAACTGTGTCCTCTATGCGGTAGCTATGGCAGAATGCCTTCAGCGTGACCGGTGTCTGAAGCATACATCTAAACATGACAATAACATTGGCCGAGGACAGCCTATGACGTCATTACAGTGTGACAACAGTATAAAAAGGGTGCCGTGAGCAGTGTTGGGCACGTTACTTTAAAAAAGGAATTAGTTATAGTTACTAGTTACTTCTCACAAATAGTAACTGAGTTACATCATTATAAAGTAACTAATTACCAGGGAAAGTAACTATTGCGTTACTTTAAAAAAAAAAAAAAAAAAAGTCAAATAACTTTGGATGCCCCCAATATTAAATCTGTTAAATGAATGAAATGGACACTAAAAAGAATAAATTATTATTATAAAACATTGTGCATTAACCTATACTATTTATCTACTGACACAGTATCAGTCAGTAAAGCATTATAATATAATATTATGATAATTTAATATTATATGATGATAGAACTTTAGTAATTAGAATAACCAAGTATGAATGCATATTTGTCATCAATATAAAATGCACTGAGGATTAATGAGCTGCTGGGTTCATGAATATTAATCACGTTGTCTGCGTTCGCTTGAATTGATTTGCTGAAATCAAAACAGGGACGATAATAGGTGAGTGCCAGCCAATGAGATTGTCGTTTGCGCATTAGTTCCGCCCACTAACAGAGAAACCGGCAGTTCTTAAAAGCTGAAGAATTCCAAAGGAACTCCGTTATTTTGACAGGAAAATACAACAAAGAATATTGTTTACATGTAGCGCGTCAATTCTGCATGTTATTAAAGACTCTCTTGCTCTGTATCTTTCTTTGCGTGCATGTATGTGAGAGAAAGCGACGGCAAGTCGTGCGTCTTCACACTAGAGTTTACGGTACGTCAAATACAGCTACACTGCCATCCATTCAGATGAACTGAAAAATTAAATTCTAATAATATAGTCAAGTCAAGTCACCTTTATTTATATAGCGCTTTTACCAATACAGATTGTGTCAAAGCACTTAACAGTATCAAATTGGAGGACAGAGTGTCAGTAATATATAATGATAAGATTAAACACTCAATTTTCAGTTAAAAGCATTTCATTATTGAATTCAGAGATGTCATTGTCTAGCTCAGTTTAGTTTAAATAGTATCTGTGCAATCAAATCAGCGATAATCACTAGAAATTAGTTGTCCCCACCTAATACAGTAACGCCACATTTTATTGTCAGTAACGGTAACGGCGTTGTAATGAAGGGAACAGTAATTTGTTTGATTACTCGTTACTGAAAAAATAACGCCGTTAGTAACGCCGTTTATTTATAACGGCATTATTCCCATCACTGGCCATGAGAACATGTCATCCTCTTCTTCATCTTCAAGGGACTGTTTTGTTTGAAGCGTGCATTCGGTAAGAATGATTATTCTTTGCATTACCATGGCGAGCACTAGTAAGGCATTTAATAAGTGTACGTATCCATGATCTCATTATTTGACACCCGATGACACACGTTCATTAGTCATCAGTCACGGATGAGAGTGAGCTGCTAGATTCCACAAAAGGCCCAGGTCTGAGCCCGAACAACAAAGGGGTCCTGGCCTGTCCTGGTCTAAGGATAAGAGACTAGCGCAGCAGACTGGTGTTGCGACTGGACTTTGTTACGCTTCCTTTTAGACCTACCCAGAGGTGGGGGACAGCGTGAGTCGCAAAAAAAGGGTAGCAGGCAAGATCTGAGGGAGGTGATCCAGATGAAGCTCACTCAACGCCTTCGTTCGGACCAGAGTAAAACCTGAAAACATCTACTCATCTCCCTTTGAGAGTATTAATTTCTGCCCTCATCTTCCTCTACCTAATTCCTCTGAAACCACCAGCCCCTCCATCTGACCGAGGTTAGGCGGGAGCCTCCTGCGCTTGCATTGCAGTCTCTCATGCTGGACCTATGATGTTTTGGTTAGTTTCTATGTCTTATAGAACTACCTACTGACAGTCTGAACCCAAGTGTTTCTTTGGAATTCACCTTCAAAATATCCATGAACTTGAGTCAAGCCATGGTGGATGAGTACAATCCATTTCATCTCTCCTTAGCTAGTTTTTATGTTGACTCACAAACTAGCTTTCCTTCGCAGCATTACAAGGACCTGTTTTTGTGCCTTTGAATTTGTTATAGGGTTAGGACCTCTATGAGCACCTCCCCTGCTGGACGTTAGAACCACTACTCTGTCAACCGACTGTGGTGATGGCCTCACCCATTGGTGCTGGATCCAGGCAGGATGGTAGGCCTATATCTTTGGACTCATGCTTGCTGCATCCTGCAGCGAAGTTGCTAGGCTTCATCTGGAGCCTCTTTGGTCATCAGATCCCCAGTATAGCGCTGCAACCTCAAGGACCCATGGATCTTCCATTGGGGTTTACTTTCAGTTTGAGCATTTTTCAGAGTGTAATGCTTTGTGACGTGCTCCCTGACGTCCTGACTGGGTGATTGCTTCAAGAAGCTGCCCCGGCCAGGACGTGCTACTCATGTCTCGCCTGAGGGGCCTCCTGAGATTTGAGTCATCCACTCAACCATTATGCACATTCTCTGAGTAAGAGCTCCTCTCGTTGAGACGTCAAGTGGCTTCACTCCATAACTCCACTCTGCAATTTCGGTGGTTAGGCCCATTTGGACCTCCCTGTCACACTGCCCTTATGGATGAACCAGTGATTTGCCCCTCTGTGGAGTGGGCTTGAGTACACTGCTTTCCCTAAGGTAAGAGTGTTTCATTCTCTGAGGAGACCCTTCCTGAGTGCTTCAGCTCTGAGCAGCAGTAGCTCTTTGTGCATGAGTGGACATGGTTACATCCACCATTACATCTACCAGTATGAGCCACGAGGGCCTGCCTCAGCCTGAGAGCTGAGAGCGCTGCTCCCGAGGACTCTATATGAAACCATACAAAGTTGTTAGGTCCATCCCTGTCACCTCCTTGGTTAGTTGCCTCTATGGTAGCAGCCTGTTGCTCCCTGTTGTGACATGTGTTCCCCTTCTAAGTTGGATCCCATTTCTGATGTCCCATCTGCGGTCAATCTGCTTCCCTGAGCATGGCAGTGTTCCCCTCACTGCGGGAGGGTCTTTTATGAGCTTGCCACTCCTAGGCAGATCATGTGGGTCCTCTACTTGAGAGCTGGGGACTCTGCACCTGGGCTATTGACCGCTCACTCCGGTGGAGCTTGGTTCTTCTCTCTTTACTAAGAGTCAAGCCCTCCGCTCCTTAAGCTCTGTGGCAGCAACACCAGGTAGTTTGGCTGCTTGCTGCCTCCCTTTTTTCGTCAAGCCTAGCAGAGCTCCCCTCATGCTCCCAACTGAGCATCTGAGGTTCCTAATTGAACTCCCAGTTGAGCGTCTGAGATCTCCTCTCACCGGGTGCTCTGCCCCTTAGAGTTCCATTGAGCAGCCACCTCAGGTTTTTAGGCCTGTCTGTGCCTCCCTGTTAGGCGTCTCTTTTTGATTGAGCTTAGCAGTGCTCCCTTGATGTTAGAGGCTCACCTTTGAGCACACCTCTCCCAAACTGAGTGTCTAAGTTCCTCTCCTTTTCTGAGAGGCCTCTGCTCTCTGGAGCTCCGGTTAACAGTCATGCCAGATTGTTGGGCAACTTTCTGCGTCCCTGGTGGGCCGATTTTCGGTCAAGCAAGCAGTGCTCCCCTCACCATAGAGGGTCACCTATGAGCATGCTTCTCCCAACTGAGCATTGAGTTCTCCTCTCATTTGTGAGTTAAGTTATCCACTCCTTAGAACTGCTCTGAAGGTCGATATTAGCAATGCTCCCCTCGCTCTAGAGGGTCACCTATGAGCACGCCGCTCCCTTCTGAGTATTTGATTTTCCCTCTCATCCTGAGAGTTGAATTCTCCACTCTGTGGGGCTCTGCTGGACAGCCATGTCTGGGGTCAGGCCTTTCTCGCCTCATATGGAGGGTTTTTCTATGAAGTACGCTATTTCCAATCCACATGTGCTCTGAGCATGCGGACTTCCACTGAACTAAGTAACTGCTCTGATTCCAAGTCTTTGAGCTCTGCCCTGGGTTCAGGCATCCCAAGCCCAGCCTTTAACAGTTAAGTTATTGGGATATGCAGCTCAGGCCTTTGGCTGAAGGGGATAATGTTGCTGATAGCCGTCAAGGTGTCTTAGGGGCAACTCCCATAGCCTTGGTAGAGTTGGTAGTCAGTGCTTGCCTTGGTGCTGTCGCCAGCCAATGTTATTGTCATGTTTAGATGTGTGCTTCAGATACCAGTCACGCTGAAGGCGTTTCCTTATAGCAAATGTTTATAGGATGCAGTGTCTTGTTCCCTTCTCAAGGAACCATCGTTACATGCGTAACCTGAGATGTTTTCTTTCACAACTGTTTACATTTACTTAAGACAAAAAAGCTGCTGTTTTTATGATTCTATACTGACATATTTTTCTGCATATTGGTCGGTAAATATGAAAGAGAAGTCCATTCTGGCTTGGAACAACCTCTCTGTAGTGGAAATGCATGGAACGCTTTGACAATGGAGACAGGCCGGGAACCTGCACCTGGCTCCCTGTTCTCTGTGCTTGCGCTTCAGATGTGTGCCCTGCACGCAAACAGTGCACAAGTTATTTGTCTTCCTGCGCTTAAATAATTTAAAACCACATTGAATTGTGAACGCAGGAAACGTTAAGCAGAATCTAAATGCTTATCGAATACTGGGTTCTTGGAAATTTGGAAATGGTTCTAAAATGGAACCGGTTCTCGAAACCTAACCCTAATTGGAGCTAAATTCTTCAGGAAATTTGACCAGAGCTGAAAATCCATGACATACAGTACATACATAAATGTGACATGCCACTAATATATTTGTCATATAGTCCCTATAAGCTGCAAATTCTCCATTTGAAAGAATGAGTTTGTGGACTGGCTAAGTAGTATTAATATTACTACAAATTTTATTGTCATTTGAGGTGTTACATCAAGCTCACATAATAAAATTTTAGGATTATACATGTAACTGTCTGTAATTTTTTATTTTATTTACCAAACTACAGTAATTTTCTGCAAGGTAAGGTATTCAAGTGAATGGATCCACAACAGTATTGGTGTCTAGAGTCTGTATATGGTTTCTGTATTTCTCATGAAATCCCTCTGAGTTTGATATGGCAATGAACATGGCAATCTTACAGTTTTTTCTGATGGCTTAAGCACATTTTTTGTAACTATTGGCTATTTTTGCAAAACTCTACACACAAATAAGAAAACCCTTCACCAAATCAGCAAAACATTGTAGTTTTCTTGCAAAAGCTAATAAACCTTGCTTAACTCTTCAAACCTTCGTAAAAATTGTATTTTCATATCAAACAGTTAACACAAGCCATCACATTAATAAACACACAATACACCAACTACACACTGATGGTATGCATAAAAAACACATGTGGCTTTTGCTTTCTCTGTGCACAAGGTAGGCTATGTCAGTTTGAGGTCATACTTTTGTCATAGTTCTGTAAACATAGAGGGATCCAAACTTCAAGTACTGGTGTTTATTTACACACATCAAAACAAACACAAGTGTTTTTTCCAAGTCAAAACAAAATAGTAATTTCACTGAGAAAAAAAAAGAAATCAGTCTACATCGTGTCTTCTCTCTGGGTCCGGCCACAAAATTTTGTCTACATCACATGCAATGTCCTCTAGTCCAAGGCAAGAAAATATCTTCTGGAATGGCGTATCCAGGCCTGACATGATGCCTGGTCAGTATCCCCACATGCCTCCTCCATTGCCTGTAAAAGGGCTATGCGTTGATGGGGATGACGGTCATAGACCTTCCAGGGCCAGGCAGAGAAGAACTCTTCAATTGGATTCAAGAATGGAGAGTATGGGGGGAGGTTGAGTACAGTGAAGAGTGGGTGATCTGTGAACCAGTTGCGGACCAAAGCAGCCCTATGGAAACTAACATTGTCCCATATGATGACGTATCTGTCTGCTCTGGTCTCTGAACATTAGTGAGCATGTCATGTAAGGTGTCCAGGAATGTAATAATGTGTGCAGTGTTATATGGGCCCAGGGTTGCATGATGGTGAACAACACCATTTTGACTTATAGCTGCACACATAGTTATGTTACCACCACGTTGTCCTGGGACACTGATTATGGCACGGTGTCCAATAATGTTCCTGCCACATCTCCTTGTCTTAGTGAGGTTAAAACCAGCCTCATCCACAAAAAACTGCTCATGACCCATGACATCTGCCTCTAGCTCCATCACTCTCTAGACAAGACAAAACAAATTCAGCACAGCAGGCCCATGCACAGCACTACAGTATGCATTTCCAGATTCAGTACCAATGATACTATAGCTTACCTGCACATAGTCATATCGCAGCTGTTTTACACGTTCACTGTTTCTTTCAAAAGGTACTCTGTAGATTTGTTTCATTCGGATTCTGTTGCAGGAAATTACACGACCTAATACAGAAATGCTCACATTGTGTATGTGTTGGTAGGTGGTGTCATCCTCAATTATGCGCTGCTGAATTTCTCGTAGCCTTATGGAATTATTTGCAATCACCATATTGACTATATGGGTTTCTTGTTCTGCAGTGAAAATTCTTCCTCTGCCCCCAGCATCTGGTCGTCTAGCAATTCTGTAAAGTAACAATTTCAGTATTTTTACATCTATGGTATTGTTGTGTTTCTCATTAGAATATGGCAGTGCTACAAATCTTAGTGCAAAGTGACTGTACTAACCGATTCTCATTTCGAAATGTCCTTATGATGCTTGCTACAGTGTAGCGGCTCAAGTTAGGCTGAACCCGTTGGCCAGCTTCCCTCTGGGTCATTCCATGGTTGATTACATGGTCCACTATTGTAGCTCTGATGTCATCAGTAATTCTATTTCTTACTCTTCTTACTCCTCCTCGTCCTCCTCTTTTTCCTCCTTGTCCTCTTCCTCTAACTTCACCTCCTTGTCCTTGTCGTCCTCTTCCTCCTCCTCCTACTTCTTCACCTCCACATCCTCTTCCTCCTACTTCTTCACCTCCACGTCCTCTTCCTCCTCCTCTTCCTCTTACTTCTTCACCTCCACGTCCTCTTCCTCGGCCTCCTCTAATTCTCACTCTTCTCACTCTTCCTGCTCCCTCCATTGTACTCCACACGGACAGCTTACCTGTAGCTTATTTATAGTGCTTAGGCTGATTGCAAAGTGAACTAATTATCTAAAACTGTTTTCACATGTGACAGTGTGCCAGACAGTTGGCAAAATAGTGTAAATAATAGCCATAAATGTGTATAGTTTTGCTAGGAGTGTGTTGATCATTTGGAAATTGAGTGTAAAGCAGTGAGTTGTGTTCACAGTTCCGCTAAAAGAGTGCTGTGCAGTGGATTGTACCTACAGTTTTGCAAAGTGTATGTTACAAAATTGGAAACTGAGTGCAAAGCAGTGTTTGTGCTTTTAGTTTTGCAAAATCAGTGAATGGTTTTGCTATAAGTATTAATAGTTTTAGAAATTGTGCTATAAGAATCACAGTTAGGGTTTAAGCATTCAGAAAAAACTGTAATGTATTTGGTCTTGATGGAACAGATCTGGTACACTGCTGCTGCTGTTGATAATTATTGCTGCTGCAGAGCATGTACAGAGACTTGATACTGCCAGTACATCCAGACATGCTGCTGTGAACATGTAGGACATACTGCTGCTGCTGCCACTGCTGCACATACTGTATAGCAATATACATGAATTTACCTGTAGCAGAACTATACAGGTGGTGCTGGGGAAGGTGGAGGGGAGTGCTTAATAAAGATCATCTGCATTTGCATCCTCTCAGCTCTGTCCCAGTTCAGTTTAATAGCTGTAAAGTTTATTAATTGGGCATACACATTGTATATACAGTGTATACTTGCATAAGTACATGTGTATGCTATGACAAACCCACTGCACACTGAACAAGCAGAAGACACAAAATAGTAATGTTTTACATTTTTCACAGCTGTGTGTAGTATGGCGTGTATATGGCTAATCATTTGATGCTTGTGTGTAGAGTTAATATGCAAAAACACAATTTTTATAAGATTTAAAACCGTTTTGAAAGGAGTGTTTGCTTTTGCTAGAGAGGCGTAATGTTTTGCATCTTGTCTGCATGTTTTGTGGATTTGTGTGTAGAGTCTAGAGAAAAGGAGCCATCGTTTCAGAAATTGTAAGCAATTAAAAAAAAAAAAACTTAATTTAAAGTTAATTTTATTTTTTATTTATTTTATTTTTTTATTTTTTTTTCTGTGGAATAATTTTTCTGTGAGAGCTAAGCCATTATGTATAGAGCCCTTTAAGGGACATGGTGGTGGGAAAAATTCGGGGTGGGAGGAAAAAAAATTTCAAATGTTTTGCGTTCTCTCGCAAAACTTTTGCATTCCCTCGCAAAACTTTTGTGTTCTCTCGCAAATATCTTTGCATTCCCTTGCAAAATGTTTGCGTTCTCTCACGAAACCATTTGAGTTTGGACAAACTTAAAACTAGAGTTTTATTTTGAACTTGGACTCAATAAAGTAATACAGTCAGTGGTACCATTATTAATAGGCTAACATTAATAACCTTATTAATAATATTACTATTAATAAAGCAGAATATGAAGGCATGTTCAGAATATGAAAGCAATGCCCTGCACGTTAAGCCTTTTCTTCCCCATAGAAAAAACTTAAGGTAGGCTAATGAAAAGTTCATACAGCTCGTATGTTCACAATGGAGCGATCAGAAAGTTTTTATTTTGAACTTGGACTCAAGTATAAAGAAATAGAGCCAGGCTTTAATGTGGTTTAATGTATTAAAACAGTGACATTGGAGGATCAAATTCAATAATAAATACAAATAAAATGATTAGGTTTATGGTAATAACCTTATTAATAATAATACTGTTAATAAAGCAGAATAGCCCAGAATATTAATGCAACAGATTTGGTATTTTTAAATCACCTTTTTCAGTCATTAGCCTACCTTAAGCATTTTATGGGGAAGAAAAAGCTTACGTGTAGGGCATTGCGTTCATATTCTGGGCTATTCTGCTTAGTAAATTCCGTTTCCGGCTTCGCTACTGTTCGGACGCTCTTGCTTAATGCTCTGCGCTCTTCTCCCTATTTATGCACTTAAGATTTTAACTTCAGCAGATCAGCACAGAGCTCAAACAACACTTTTTTTTTTTTGGGAAAAAAATTACTCTTTGCCTCCCACTGCCAGCAGCTTACATTCCAGAGACGGGAAAACACAGCTGTCTACATTCAAACAGACAAGAGAAAATGCCTCTCGTGGAATCTACCTGCTGCATGAACTGCCACAGACTTCTACAAAGAATTGTGGTTCTTGAAGCAAAGTTATTTGCTGGAATTCCAAAACAGGCAGAACACACAGCAGATGGTAATCATGGACCCCCTCAGCATACAGAAGGTGAGTCCTGTGAATCTCAACAGTTTATACCAAGTGTAGAGGAACAAGCCGAAACTGATCGACAGACTAATCGAGGGCACAAACAGGGAGCGAAACCCATAGGCACTCGAGACATCAGATTGTCACAAGTATCTCGTATTGCTGCCGTAGCTTCCTCTACCCCAGATACGGTTATGACAAGACTTGTAAACACTGGTATTCTACCACCCACTATACATCTTGAGGACTAAAACTACATGCTGCTTTCCTCAAGCAGCCATCTCTGATGTGAACAAGGAACTTCGGAACATTCTGATGACGCACAAGACTGCAAATCGAATCATCGTCCATGTAGGGTAGAATGATATTCGGAAAGAGAAGTCAGAACTCCTTAAGAAGGATTTCAGTGAACTCTTTGAAACACTTCAAAGACTTGAAGTTCAGTCGTTCATCAGTGGACCACTCCCAGCAAGGGGAACTAATATGTTTTCACGGCTGCTTGGGCTGAATACATGGCTACAAAGAACCTGCAGTATAAAATGAGTCAACTTCATCGACAACTTCAATCTTTTCTGGGGCCATAGACAGCTGTTTATACTGGATGGTCTCCACCCAAACAAACTTGGTGCAAGAGTGCTAAAGGACAATATATATTTCTCCCTCCGTCATCCTTCAGTGGTGTGTGCCAGTCCACTCGGCCTGGATGGCACACACACACCTAGACAGAATATGAGTGACCACAGGACTTTAAATCAGCTTGAGACTCATTATATGGTTGACACATCCCACAAGGACATTGATAATGCCATGCAGCCAAAACAAGCTGTAGCGAATTAGCTCAAAAAGAAAGGGAATTATTTATAATTAATTATAACTGGTTATAATTAATAATAAATATTTAGATTAGATCTTAGAATTAACTGTAGCAGAATCGATATTACAATTACTTGATCTGTCCGTCCACCGAGCAGACAATATAATTATTTATCAATTCTAGGAAGATTACGTTTCTGGCCAAGAAACAATGGCCTTCCTACTTATACAGTACTAGCAGTAGTTAGCATGTAGCAAGGAGCAATCTTTCAGTGACTTTGAAATGTGAGCGGAACACAGAGACAATCAATTGTGAATATAAGGGATTTAATAAACGAAACTATAACTAACATACACACAAACTAAGCAAAACATATATTTATAGAATGAAGGAAAGTAAGGAAAGAGAGAGAAGAGTAAAGAATGGCAGTATTTCACATCAATTTTACCACAACCTCAGTGAGAATCATCAGAGCCACAATTCACCTTAACGGGGTTCAAACTTAACACGCATCTAATCAGTTGTAAATGGTTACTTGCATTGGTTTGTTGCTGAATAAGAGTCTTGATGCTGTAGACGAGGTTCTTGATGATTTCTTGAGGAGGAAGTTGAAGAAGTCCAAAGTAAATCCACAACGTTACTTGAAGGTAAACACTGCCGGAAGGTTAAGGAGTTTTTGCGAGGGTCTTTGTCTCAAGGAGAAGAGTTTTGAGCGATGATTAGTCTGGGTTCTAACCTTTTAATGGTTCATGGCCGCACCCATTTTGTGGGTGGAGTGGCCAATCAGAGGCATGCATTTTGAGCGGGAAGCTCCCTTTGTCTCCGTTTTATGGCCCATCTCACACTTTATTGCTGGGTTGGAACGCTAGTGCAGCTTTTAATTCAAAACATAGTAAGAATTGTTTGATGCATTTCACGATCACATAGTGTACGTCATTGTGTGAGAAATGAAGAGGAGATCATTTTGATACCAAGAAAGTAACCTTCGGATGATATTAAAGAAGAGATACACTCATACACTGGAATATAGGCATTTAACGTCTAACTAATACAAGAAAAGGGTTTTAACTAAGTTAATATAACAGGGGAATATACATACAAAACATGCATATAGCAGATACATTTATAACTACTTAGTTATGGCCTAAAATAGAGAAAATGTCTTTAGGTGTGTGTGTGATGTGTATTGGGAATTGTGAGGACAGACAACTGGTCTGTCTCTGGCATGGGGGTCATCCAACCTTATGTGGAATGTGTTTGAAGATTGATAAAGATACCCCAGAGGCGACCTGTTTTAGCATCCTTTTGATAGTGACAAAGACCATCTGCAATTTAGCACCCATATAAATGTAAACGATGAGGCCAGGTTTAGTAATTTATATGCAAATGTCAAAGGCTAAAAGGTTTCCTAAAAACAAAGTGAAATCAACCATTACTGATCTAAAGCAGGCGTTACAGAATCCCCCTTTTGGCTGAAGATGTCTGAATTGAGACATCATCAGACAACAGTGGATCAGGATGGTTGAATGGCAGGTGGATCCTGATGGTTAAATGGCAGGTGGATCATGAAGGTTGGATGGCAGGTGGTTTCTAATTTTCCTCAGCCTTCGGATCCCCAGCTGTGGTGTTAACAGTGGTCAGGTTCAGCATGGTCTCTGCCTGAGTCCCTCTTTTTCGATGGTTCCGTTTGAAGGTTCGAGGAAAGGCAGCTGTGCACCTGTTCATGGACCTTTGCACCCCATTGACTCTATTGAACAGGACGAAGGCAAGGCCGAGTGTCAGAGTGTACCCAATTGCTGTGGCGAGGCAAAGTGCAGTGTCAGCGGCGGTCCAGGATCGGGCAACGGGAAAGTTGGTCTGGACAGGCAGCCGAGACAGTGCTTGGAGGGCTGTGTCGATTGGGGTGATGTCAATCATTTGGGGTCCCCCTTTCTCAATGCTCAGTTCCATTTCAGGTTCCAGGGTGAGACTGTGATCCTTGAAGAAGTCTGGAATTTCCACCTCAGATTGGTACTCGTCACTTGGAAGGTGGTACAGCGCCAGGTCCCCGAGGTGGAGGATGGCACCTTTGGGTACTTGAATCCACATGCTCTGGTTGGGCAGGCTGATACGGGTGGCAGTGTCGTGCTGGTCATAGGTCAGTGTAGCGGCACGGATAGGAGTGTTGACGAGCCACTGATTTCCCACAATCTCTGCTTGCGTTTCTGTGACTTGTGCCTGAGGCTTGGCCTCAGCAGGGCAGAGAGTCTCTTTTTGCATGGGTTGTAACCCGCAGATTCCTTCAGTGTTGTCTCGGAGGAAGGGTTTGCTGGGGCAGAGATAGTGAATGTCTTTGGTCAGGGTACACATGCGCAGGTTTGGGGCCAGATATAACTGTGGGTTACTGTCGTGGTAGGCCACCACATCTGGGGTGCGTATCCTGATGTGAGTGTTCCCTTGCCAAAATCCGACATTGACAATGTCTTTGAGTCTGTAAATGTTGTCAGGTTCAATGACGGGTAGATTCAGAAGAAACGCCATCTCGCTGTGCTCGGGGTCGACATGTAGCAGGATGGAGCCCCCCAGGGAGTAGGCGAGGTGGGCTTGGAGAGAGTCAGGTGGATGAGCAGTAGCCGAGGATAACAGCGTCTGTACTAGGCTCAGGGGCACCAGGTATGGGGGAATTCTACCCATGGCTAAGCTGTCAATGGAGGAGCTCACCTCACGGAGCATGTCAGACATTAGCGTGGTGACCAGCTGAGTCTGGGCAACATCATTCTGTATAACAGAGAATAACTGTTTTACGGAGTTCATAGTTTGGTTCAGCAGGACACTGTGAGTGTTCAGAACCACCAAGGTGCCTTTTAATGATTTGCCTATAGTCTGCAGGGTTTTGCCCTGTAGTGTGAGTTGTTCTCTAAGCTGGGGAATCTCAGTCTGGATCTCTTTTACATGTTGCCTCAGGGTAGATAGGCGCACGGAGTTGACGCTGGTGACTCCCAGGTTGAACAGGGTTCCAACAGCAGCAGCAGCGCCGAGCAAGGCCCCCAGGAATCGTTTGTTACGCTGGTGAGGTCTGGTTAGCTCTGCTTGGGTAACAGTCATTTTCTGCAACTGGGTGAGCATGTGTTTGATATCAGCTTCTGCGTGAGCGAGGGTATTTTCCGTCCATCGGGCACCCGCCCAACTGTAGTGTGCAGCTGCCTGGGGATGATGGGTCCTGTAGACGTTTCGGGGGTCAAGTCGGACATACACCTTTTGGGGGTGAGTCCTGCAGTTGGTGATGAGAAGTCCAGGTTGGTCACGCAGTGCAATGCCTGATGCTGGACCTGGTGATGTGATATCAGGCTGCGGCTGTCCTCTGGTTAGCTGGAGGCATAGGATGGAGAGCCACAGCAACATCCTGGTTCAGAGAAGGAGGAGAAAGGTAGTAAATCAGTGAGGAAAGTTCTTGTCTGTTCGGGACAGTCTTTGTTTGAGCTCTATAGCAAGGCCTAGTTAGTACTAGCCCCTCCCTGTCTTTCCCTGCCAGCAGCCACATGTCTCTTGATCTGGTTACGATGAACCCATTTGAAAACTGGTTCTTTCTGTCCCCGGCTCAGCTTGATCCGGTATGCAACAGGAGAGAGTTTGTCCACAATTTCATGCGGCCCCGTCCAGTGTGGCAGAAATTTCTTTGATAGCCGATGAGAGGTTGTCTGAGACGGCTGTGTGTAGCGGTAGTACCAGACTTTGTCACCCACATCCAGCTCTTGGTGTGACGCCTTCCGGTCGTAGTATGCTTTCTGGCCTTCCGCACTCTTTTGGAGTCGTTGCTGGGCAAAAGCAAATGTGGTTCTCAAATGCCGGTGTAGTTCCTCAAGGTATTGGTGAGTGGTGTAGGCAGTGACAAGGTTGGAGTCTCCTGGCTGGTACAGCAGGTGCAAGGGCAAAGTCATTCGACGGCCGGTAAATAATTCGAAGGGAGGCACACCTGTTGACTCATGTGGAGTAGCTCTGATGGCCATAAGCACCAGGGGAAGTTTCACATCCCAGTCCTTCTGGTTAGCAGACACGTATTTTCTTAGCATGCTGACCACAGTCCGATTCGATCGTTCCACCTGACCCGAAGAGATTGGATGGTGACTTATGTGTAATTGTGCTTGGATTCCCAGAAGTTTCCAAATCTGCTGCATGATCTCAGCTGTGAAGTGGGTGCCCCTGTCTGAGTTGACTCTCAGCGGCAGACCGAACCTGGAGAATATGTGATTCATCAGGAGGTATGCTGTAGTTTGTGCAGTGTCATTGGGTGCGGGGAGGCACTCTACCCACTTTGTGAACTGGCATACGACTGTGAGGAAATACTTGTTGCCTCTTGTTGACCTCGGCAGGGGTCCGACCCAGTCAATTTGGAGGTCTGACCAAGGAAATGTGACTCCTCTGCGCTGCAGCGGGGCTCTGTGGTTTGGGTTTGCTGGTTGGAATTGACAGCAAACAAGGCATCCTTTCACATACTCTGCCACATCCTGCTGCATGCCGGGCCAGTATGCCACTTGTTTTAGTGTCTCGTAAGTGGCTCTTGTGCCGTGGTGTCCCGCACATGGTGCGTCGTGGGCATACATCAGCCACACCCCCCTTTGGCACTGTGGCACCACAAGCCTTGGCGCAGTGTGGTCAACAGGGACATACCATAGAATGTTGTCCATCACATGCAGCATGGGTTTTACGTTGAGTAGTGCTTTGAGGGTCGGAGCATCAGCAAGCTGAGCAGGTGTAATAGGGTGGATGGAGGGGTCAGAGAGGTGGTGAAGAATAGTCTGTATGGAGGAGTCAGAGGCTTGCATGTCAGCAATGTCATTTGTGGAGATTTGAGGAGCCAGCGTAAGCGGCTGTGAGGTTGGTATTGTGGCAGGTTGAGTATGTTTGCTGCGGGTTATGGCTGCCACGTTAAGGGTGGGTGGTTGGGTTGGTGGAGACCATACCTCGCCGTGTAATGCACCTGCTTTGGCTAGGGCATCCGTTTGGTCGTTGAGGTCCTTGTCTGGACCAGGTTGCTTTGAGTGTCCTTTCACTTTCTTCCAGTAGACAAGCATATCATGCTCACTTGTGATGTCGTCACATGCCTGGAACAGGTGTTGGTGTTTGACTGGTTTGTTGTTTGCTGTCTTGAAACCATTTTGCTTCCAGCCTGGAAGATGACATGTGAAGCTAAGTCTGGCATAGTTGGAGTCTGTGCAGATTAGCAGTTCTCTGATGTTATGAGATGATGCTATTTGCAGGCTTATGAGTATAGCTGCTATCTCGGCATATTGTGATGATTGTGGGCCCAGTTTGAAGTGTTGTGGTGGGCATGGATGATCATTTAGCCAGAGAACACCTGCACCTGCACTTAGGATGCCCTCGTTGTTGTAGGAACATCCATCGACGTAGGCTGTGGGCATGCCTTGGCAGACATTCTCATCAAAGTACCTGTGGCAAGTCGGTGGCAGTAGTTGGGGCCTTTCTGCTTCTACGATCTCAGTCTGTGTGTTGTCGGAGCAGTTTTGACAGGCTGCCAGGCCGTTACCCAGCGCCGACTTGTGATTTTCAGCATATCGTGCTTCCACGTTGCGCCCCTGGAGGGCCATTAGCCATGTGGCAATGCGTGCGTTTGTGACCACACCATCGCGGATACGTTGGCTGTTAAGAAAAGTGACAGGTTGATGACAGGTCTCGATGATCACTTTCTGTGCCCCGATGTAGTTGGAGAATCTTTGGATGGCCCATACAGTACAGAGCAGGGCTTTTTCACAGTCTGAGTACTTGCACTCTGGGGGAAGAAGTGTCTTACTGGCATATGCGACCACCCTTTTGTCTTGGTCGTGCCGTTGGTATAGACCAGCGCTGAGGCAGTGGCTGGAGAATCCAGCGTCCAAGTAGAACTCCTTCTGTGGATCCGGGTATGCCAGACCTGGAGCAGTGCACAGATGTCGTTTCAGTTCATTCATGGCATTTTGCTGATCGTCTGTCCAGACGAAGGGGCAGTCCTTTTTCAGAAGGGCAGTGAGAGGACGTGCGATGTCCGAATAGTTTTCAATGAACTGCCGTGAATAGTTGCATACACCTAGAAAACTTCGGAGTTCTGAGACATTGGCAGGTGGCTTGATGTTCTGAATGGCCTGGATGCGGCTGGTTTGGGGCTCAATACCCCGTGGTCCGATAAGCAGGCCCACGTAGTTGACCTTGGTTTTGCACCATTGTCCTTTGTGGAGGGCAATCTTGGCACCGGCGGCGGTCAGCTGGTGCAGGACATGGTCAATTTCCTTCAGGTGATCAGCCACCGTCACGCTTTTTAAGAGGACATCATCAACATAAGTTAAGTTCCCTCTTACTCTGGCATCTGGGCATGCTTTGTTGAGGAAGATGTTAAATTCGGCAGGTGAGTTGGCATAGCCGAATGGACACCTGGTGAAAGTGTACTGCCGATTGCAAAAGGTGAAAGCCAGCTTGTGTTGGTCATCTGGATGCACTGGTATAGTCCAAAATCCTGAGGCCACATCAAGAGTGGAGAAGATAGTGGCTCCTCTGATCCTTGGTATTTCTTGGTCCAGCTGTGTCATGGGCCACCGTGATAATGGCACCTGTTGATTCAGTTTCCTATAGTCAATCGTTGGTCGCCACTTTCCGTTTGGTTTAAGGACAGGCCAGATGGGGGCAGAATAGGTGCTGTTACAAGGACGGATGACATCTTTCTCGAGCATAGACTTAATGATCTCCTGTACGGGTTCGTACGATTCTAGGGGGATCTTGTATTGCTTGACAAAAGTGGGTGGAGCCCTTGGGTGTGTTGGGATCCGCACAACATGAAGGTTAGTGAGGCCACAGTCTAAAGAGTCTTTGGCAAATGACTCTTTGTATTTGTACAGGACTTGGCGGAGTTTGTGGCGGTCCGCATCCTCCTGTATGGCATCAGCATCTTTCAGAATTTGCTGGACTTGTGTCTCAAAACCTGGATATGGCTCTTTTGTCATTAATTCCTCTGTCTCGTGTGCAGTCGGAGGTGCGGTAGCACTGTCAGTCTCGCCGGTGGCGTGGTTAGAGACTGTATACACGGCAAGATGTTGGTCTTCTGTTAGCTCTGTTCTACACACCTGCTCCTTGACCACTGGCATGACTGAAGTTACGGTGATGATCTTGAAGGGTGCTGTTGACACTGTGTGGCCTGAGCTTCCTTCTGGAATCACTGAATCTGGGATGGGTCCAATTACTGGTAAAATCAGTTCAAAGTCATGGAAGTCATAACTCACTAGCCAACCCAGCCGGTAGGCCTTAGGCACTCTGACATCCGTTGCTGTGCAGTTGTTGAACAAGATGTACACTGCCCGAGATGTCACTTCAACGAGGGGTGTGGCTTCCAGAGTGAGGCCCAGTTCCCCACACTCGGGTGAGGGCTGGAAGAAGCCCAATGTGTGGCTGAAGGTTTGACCGCATTGCAAGTTGAGTCGAACAGTGACCCCTTTGGTGTAGGCTGGTATTACAGTCTCTTGTTCGTTGATGAGCGTGCAGGCCTCAGGGATGGTTTGGCCTGACAGGAGGTTCTCAAGGTTGACAGGAACAGTGGGGGACTGTGAGGTCATAGGAGCCCATATCACTTCATTGATCATGTCCACATGAGCCCTGAGACGAATCAAAATGTCCGCTCCGATGTAAACATCACGTGGTAGGTCAGGGAGGACCAGGAAGTAATGGGTTAAGCATCGGCCATTCCACTTCAAGTTCAGAGCACAGATGCCCTTGGCAGTCACCATGGTCGACGGGCAGGAATTCAAGGGGAACCGTGTGCGCTTGTTAGCAAAAGGAGTGTCTGTTGCGTGCTGTTTGAGAGCATTGAACAGTGAAAGGCTGATGGCTGAATTGTCTGCCCACAGTGCTAGTATGGGGCCTGTTGTTGTGACATCGTTCAGCTGTAGACCCCCCATGACCTGGGGGCCATATGAGTCAGAGTCTTTGGCTAGCTGGAAAGCACATAGCAGTGACCTTGAACCTTGCTCTTGGGTCAAGACGTTGCCGTGGCTAGCGTTGAGATTTTCTGTGACCTTTGTGACCTGGCAGTTTGTCTGGGGTGAACTTGGAGACTGAGGAGGCAGAGGTTCTCGCACTTGAGCCCAAATTTTCAGCTGTTTAAAGTCTAACAGGGGTTCAAAACGGTCTAACAGGTCTTTGCCAATGAGGAGAGGAAATGTATCCAATTTAGAGATGTACACAGGGTGTATTAAGCTCATAGGGCCGATGGTCAGGTGAATTGGAGCTACCTGTTCAAGCTGGACATCATTTTGGCTGTAGGATTGCACATTCAGCACACACCTCTGATATTTAAGAGTTCGATTCTGTCTCTTGGCTTCAACCTGAAGTTTGTCAAAAAGTTGGCTTGACATTAGAGTGAGGTCAGCTCCGGTGTCCACGAGGGCGTCCAGTTTCACCTCATTTTCCAATGTGATGGCCAAGTATAGTTTTTTGGCCACCCCCCTTTCGATCAGGTTCCCCAGGAGTCTTGGCACTGGGGCTTGTGTGGTGACTGGCAAGCAGTCAGAGCTGGTTTCGTGTGACTCGTCAGGGAGGCAGACCACCAAAACTGCACTTTCGGGTACTTTGGGGTTTGTGTTGGAGATGTGGTGCTGGATGTTGGTTGGCTCTGGTGGTTCAACAGTCAGCTGAGATGGTTGTGTGATGTCATCACTTGGTGATGGGATGTGTGGTTCTGTGGTTGACAGTGGATTAGCAGTGGTTTGGTTGGGAGGTTCATTTTGAGAGGACTCTGAGTGGTTGTTAGGGTCAGATCTCATGCTTAGTCATAACCGATCTGACTCATCCTTCTTGTCTCCTTTGTGGGACTTTTCCTGGAGGAGCTCCTTTAAAAGTCTCATGATCTCTGCTGATTCAGTAGCTTCCCGGTTCTGTTCGGCTGATGGTTTATATTTGGGCTTGTCCAGGGCGTGTTGAGAGGGGTTCTGCCGCTGGCGGTCTGAGCTCGATACTTGTGTCGGTGAGTGTCGGTACCCCTTGGACTGTCTCTTAGCTTCCCAGGCGGGTTCACCCTTTCGGTTGAGAGGTGGTTGTGACCTGTCCCAGGATCTTTCGGGGTGCCCAGTCTGATGCTTTGGACGGGCACCACCATGGTTACGCTGCCCTCTGCTGGCTGGGAAGGATCTTGACATTGTGTTGACAGGTTTGTCACTGTGGCTTGGCTCGGCGCCCTCTAGGGCAAGTTCTGAACTCTGATTAGTGACAGAATAGATTGTGGGGTGTTTTCCCATCTTTTCAGAAGCAGTTCTTTGTTTGGCATAGGCCTTATGGCTTAAGTCTCGCAGCTGTTGAATGGACATAGTCCGGGGGCAAGCCAGAACCCCCAAATGGTGACTCACTGTTGGATGCAGGTTCCGGAGGAACAGAGTCTTGAAATTGAATTCTTCTTCCATTCCTGGCTCATTCCGTGCTCCGAAGTATGCTTGTCTGAGCCTGTTGTAGAAGGCCTGCGTGGTTTCCTGTCTGCCCTGTTTAAGGTCCATGGCCGTAATCAGCCCTTGCTCTGATTCTGGGTCAGAGAATTCTTTAATCAAAGCCTGCTGCAGTTGCTGGTAATCCACTTTGACCGTTTCTGGCTGTCGGTCTAGAAAGCTCCGGACTTCACGGCTGGCGGTGATTCTGAGCAGGTAGAGTCTGTCTCGTGTGGTAACATTTTCAACAGTTTGCAAGTGAAAATCAATGTCTTTTAAATAATCGTGCACATCGTGGCCTCCTGCAGGGTTTGGAGTGAAAGTGGGAATGTTTCTAGCTAGCTTGTCCAATTCTTTAGGTGACACGCCGTGACTGGAAGACAGCCTTTGGAAAGGCTCCCACCCCCTTTCTGCTGCAGGGGGTTCTGGGATGCTGGCAGGTGATGTCTTGAGCAGTGGGCTCTCACCTCCCTTTCGAACTGGGAATTCTTGACTAGGAGGTACCAGTCTACTGGTTAGGGGAAATTCAGTGGTGTGCATTTCCCTTTCAGAGTCACTTTGCAGTCTATATGAATGTTTAAGCTCTCGGAGAACTGTGTCAAGTTCTTCTTTCAAATAGTCTCTTTGTTGGGCCAGGGCACTGACTTCAGCCCGGGCACTTTGCAGGTGGCCCTCACAGGCCTTGGCCCTGGCTTCTCTTTCTTTAAGTTCAGTCTCTGCTCTCATCAGGAGAGCCTCAGCTTGCTGGAGTTTTTTACTCAGCTCCTCTCTGGTGTCCTTTTCCTGTTGCTCTCGGCGTGCTGTATCTACACGGAGATCTTTCAAGGCGTTCTGGAGTCTCTCTACTTCCTCCTGCAGCTCTGGGTCCTTTTCATCCGATGTCCTGTGCTGGTGCTGAGTTTCCGACGTTAGCTGGTCCAGTTGACTTTGGGCGTGCACCAAGTTTCTCTGAGCTTCCTCAGCCTGGAGCTTCAGCGCTACTGCTTCCTGTTCCCGGCGGGAGATGCTTGCTTCACTCAGCTTTGCCTGGCCGAGGAGGTTATGGGCCAGTAACCCGACGATCTTGGCCAGCTCTTTGTGGCTGTAGTCCTGTGTCGGATCGTGGGCCATCAAGGCACTCAGGTTGTCGTCGAGCTGTTCCCGGCCCATGTTCTGCAGGTCCCCGGCGGCTTCAGGAAGAAGTGTGCTAGTCAGGGCACTCAGCCAGGTCTCTAGTCGATCCCAGTGGGCATCAGGGCTGGATGATCGAGACATGTTGGCTCACTGGTGAAGAGAGAGGGAGAGAGAGAGGGAGAGAGAGAGAGAGGGAGAGACAGCACACAGGCCAATGCAAGTCCTTATAGCGTTAGCAGGCTGCAATTATAGTAAATTTTATGTTCTATGCCCGGTCTGTTTGATGGATACAAACAGTTTACGGAGGGTAGACTTGGCACCTGTTATCTCAGCCGTGAATGGCAAGGTGAGTCTAATTGTTGTGTGGCACCGGAAAGGATCTAATAAAAGATTGTTGACGGCGTGATCATCTAAAGACTTTAGCAGCTTGGGTCGTCAATCTATTACTCGGCTTTCTCTGATGATTCTCAAAGGTTCGGTTTCTAGGCAAGCAAAAACAAAACAAAATGAAAAACAAGCAAACAAATAAATCAAAACAAGCAAACAAATAAATCAAAACACAGAGAGAGATAGGGAAGAGAGCAGGTTTAAGCCTTTCACTGCTGTTAGAGGTTATGACATGGTCTACAGAGTAGAGGGCGCTGCTGGGTCAAAACATCTAGTGTGTTGGCTTTACTGGGATAGCGGGAGCAGGCCAATTACCTTAAAGGTTGAAGAGAAACCTGATTTTGGGGTTTCGCTAGTTGGAAGGGTCAGTATTCTATGGCTAGGCTTAGTGATGGATAGAGGTGATCCAGTCAGGATCCCGTGGCAGCTCACTGTGATCCGTCGTGGAGGCAACCGTCGTTTCACCAACTAAGCACTAGAGGGGGTGTTACCTATAGGTGCACACAAATGGCTAGAACACAGAGATTAATTTTAAATTTAAATTCGAACACTGTTTGAACTAAATTTAAAAAGTGAGTGGCTAAGGCAAGAGAGAAAGAGGCCTGAACAATAAAGAATGATAATAATAATAACAAAAATTAAAATAAATAAATTTAAAAAAAAAATTAAAATAAGAAAATAAAAGGAGAAGAATAAAAGTTATGATAATAAAATAAAATAAAACAAACCAAAGAAGAATTGGAATAAGTTTTTCAACTGTAATGACAGGGCTAACCAAGGAAAACCAACCTACTGAGAATGGCCACAAGGTGGCGTGGGTGAGTCACCCAAGGTTCAGAAGAGAAAAGGGTAGAGGTGAAATTTGAGAAGTACTAGATACTTAACTGAACTGCCCTCTAGTGTTAATCACAGGTACTGCGATTAAATCTGAGCGCTTCTTGCGTGATTTGCTCTCGCTCTAGCGGCTGATTTACTGCAACGATCACAAGTACAATGCAATTTGATCCGAACCGATCTTTTAGTTTGTGCAAATTAACTGCACAAAGGTGTGTGGCAGGTTTTCTTCGCTGCCTGTTACACAATAACAATTATAGACAACAGGGTTTCATCGCTGTTTCTACACAAATTATGAATTATAAACAACAGGCTTTCTTCGCTGTTGTTGCACGAATTATGAATTATAAACAACAGGCTTTCTTCGCTGTTGTTGCACAAATTATCACTTGATCAAGGGTTTTAAAACTCTCATTTACATACCAATTAGATATGATTCGATTTGAATTAGGCACCCATTCGTACGTTAATGGTTAACCTGAGAGAGTAACGATCATCTAGTTGAATGAAATTTGCAACACAAATAACTTCAATCTAGATACAATCGCCTAAGGCCTTTAAAAGATGATAAGAGGAACATCGCTCAAATCCATCTTTAATCGCAATGAAGGAAGTTTTCTTCGTTCCAACAGGCGATTTTGATAATATTAAAATGTACTGTAAAGAGGTTTCGTCGTCTTTACAGAACGATTTTAATATTATGAACTGCAGTTTACTTTTACAATTACAATTAACAGTGACTAAATGTTAGACAAATAGAGGCTGTTAAAAATACAGTACTGGAGGTGGCTTTAACCATCCAATCAAAAGAGTGAGTCCGCGTTGCGACTTGTCTCACTCTGAGCGCGCATAATACAAAAACACAAAGAAATTGATACTGAGTTCTCTCACAAACAAAGTTTGAATGATGCCCGCATTCTCCACCAAATTAATATGTAGCGAATTAGCTCAAAAAGAAAGGGAATTATTTATAATTAATTATAACTGGTTATAATTAATAATAAATATTTAGATTAGATCTTAGAATTAACTGTAGCAGAATCGATATTACAATTACTTGATCTGTCCGTCCACCGAGCAGACAATATAATTATTTATCAATTCTAGGAAGATTACGTTTCTGGCCAAGAAACAATGGCCTTCCTACTTATACAGTACTAGCAGTAGTTAGCATGTAGCAAGGAGCAATCTTTCAGTGACTTTGAAATGTGAGCGGAACACAGAGACAATCAATTGTGAATATAAGGGATTTAATAAACGAAACTATAACTAACATACACACAAACTAAGCAAAACATATATTTATAGAATGAAGGAAAGTAAGGAAAGAGAGAGAAGAGTAAAGAATGGCAGTATTTCACATCAATTTTACCACAACCTCAGTGAGAATCATCAGAGCCACAATTCACCTTAACGGGGTTCAAACTTAACACGCATCTAATCAGTTGTAAATGGTTACTTGCATTGGTTTGTTGCTGAATAAGAGTCTTGATGCTGTAGACGAGGTTCTTGATGATTTCTTGAGGAGGAAGTTGAAGAAGTCCAAAGTAAATCCACAACGTTACTTGAAGGTAAACACTGCCGGAAGGTTAAGGAGTTTTTGCGAGGGTCTTTGTCTCAAGGAGAAGAGTTTTGAGCGATGATTAGTCTGGGTTCTAACCTTTTAATGGTTCATGGCCGCACCCATTTTGTGGGTGGAGTGGCCAATCAGAGGCATGCATTTTGAGCGGGAAGCTCCCTTTGTCTCCGTTTTATGGCCCATCTCACACTTTATTGCTGGGTTGGAACGCTAGTGCAGCTTTTAATTCAAAACATAGTAAGAATTGTTTGATGCATTTCACGATCACATAGTGTACGTCATTGTGTGAGAAATGAAGAGGAGATCATTTTGATACCAAGAAAGTAACCTTCGGATGATATTAAAGAAGAGATACACTCATACACTGGAATATAGGCATTTAACGTCTAACTAATACAAGAAAAGGGTTTTAACTAAGTTAATATAACAGGGGAATATACATACAAAACATGCATATAGCAGATACATTTATAACTACTTAGTTATGGCCTAAAATAGAGAAAATGTCTTTAGGTGTGTGTGTGATGTGTATTGGGAATTGTGAGGACAGACAACTGGTCTGTCTCTGGCATGGGGGTCATCCAACCTTATGTGGAATGTGTTTGAAGATTGATAAAGATACCCCAGAGGCGACCTGTTTTAGCATCCTTTTGATAGTGACAAAGACCATCTGCAATTTAGCACCCATATAAATGTAAACGATGAGGCCAGGTTTAGTAATTTATATGCAAATGTCAAAGGCTAAAAGGTTTCCTAAAAACAAAGTGAAATCAACCATTACTGATCTAAAGCAGGCGTTACAAGCTTTCCTCACGGAGACGATCCCGGCTGAGCCCTGCCCACAGAGATCATCACAAAGAGATTGTGACGTACTACATCAGCTCCAAGACTCAGCACCCAAGGACGACTTTATGGAAAACAGCCAGGGAAGCCAGGACAACTTGTCACAGCCACCGGGAGACACATTATCCCTCTCTCCAGCATCTCCACTTCTAAGCTTCTCACAGAAAATGGAGTAACTGGTGTATGCTTGGACCAAACTCTCCCACTGTTTCGCTGCAAGCTCCCAGATATCAACTAAAAAAAAACGGCGGGCCCCCAACCACCAAGGACTGCAGGCCCAGCTCTCCCTCCTCCTCCTGTGAGAGCTCTTCGACTGCTGCCACAACGCCAGGGCCCAAACCCTGCTCCATCGGTTGTAGGTGAACCAAAAACAACTGAAAACAGCTCTCAGTGATATGTGTCAGCTCCCCGCTATATTAGCAGCAACATTCACAAATGTTTACAGAACAAGTGGGAACCCAGTGTGTCTGTAGCTTTCTCTATCTCTAAGGCCTAAGGCCTTCTCAAGCCGTACGGCTGACCCATCTAATCTGTGGCCTGTAATGCACCAATCTAAGATTGTTGTAGAGACAAAATGTAATTCCATCAAGTTAGCATTTTTAAACATTCGCTCCCTAAAAAAATGAATCATTTCTGATCAATGATTTAATAACCACAAACAACCTGGATTTTATGTTTCTAAATGAAACATGGCTAGAAGACAGCTGCAGTGCAACAGTCCTCAATGAAAAGCCCCTCCTAACTTTAATTTTACAAGTGTCTGCAGGACTGTTAGGAGAGGTGGAGGTGTAGCTGCTCTATTTAAAGATGTTTATCAATGCAAGCAAGTGTCATTTGGTCAGTATTTGTCTTTTGAATATCTAGATATTGTGCTGAAAGGTGCTCCACACATTCTGTTTATCATTATTTACAAGCCTCCAAAATACTCCCCAGCCTTTGTGGAAGAGTTCACAGAACTGTTATCAGGTTAAGAGGTTGTTTTTAATCAGCTGAACAACTACTTAAACTCAAATGGATACCTGGACAATTTTCAATCTGGTTTCTGAGTGCATCATAGTACAGAGACAGCGCTTATTAAGAAAATAAATGATATTCGCTTCAATCCTAATTCTGGCAAAATATCAGTGCTGGTACTACTAGATCTTAGTGCTGCGTTTGACACTGTTGATCATAACATACTTCTAGAGAGACTGTAAAACTGGGTCAGGCTTTCTGGGATGGTACTCAAATGGTTCAGGTCATACTTAGAAGGGAGAGGTTATTATGTGATTATTGGAGAGCATAAGTCTAAGTGGGAATCCATGACATGCGGAGTCCCACAAGGCTCAATTCTTGCACCACTCTTGTTTAGCTTGTATATGCTCCCACTAAGTCAAATAATGAGGAAGAACCAAATTGCCTATCACAGCTATGCTGATGATATCCAGATTTACCTAGCCTTATCTCCAAATGACTATAGCTCCATTGACTATCTCTGCCAATGCATTGATGAAATTAACTGTTGGATGTGCCAGAACTTTCTTCTGTTAAACAAGGAGAAAACTGAAGTCATTGCATTTGGAGTTCTCAAGGTGAATGCATACCTTGACTCTAGGTGTCAAACAACTAACAATCAAGTCAAAAATTTTGGAGTGATTCTGGAGACAGGCCTTAGTTTTAGTAGTCATGCCAATGCAGCAAAAACATTGCAAGAATAAGATGTTTTGTGTCCAATCAAGACTTGGAGAAACTCATGCCTTTATCGCCAGCAGGGTGGATTATTGTAATGGTCTCCTCACCGGCCTTCCAAAAAAGACCATTAGACAGCTGCAGCTCATCCAGAACGCTGCTGCCAGGATTCTGACTAGAACCAGGAAATCTGAGCATATTACAACAGTTTTCAGGGCCTTACACTGGCTTCCAGTTACATTTAGGATTGATTTTAAAGTACTTTTACTCATTTACAAATCATTCAATGGCCTAGGACCTAAATACACTGCAGATATGCTCACTGAATATAAACCTAACAGACCACTCAGTTCATTAGGATTGAGTCAGTTAGAAATACCAAGGGTTCACACAAAACAAGGGGAGTCCGCTTTTAGCTATTATTCCGCTCGCAGTTGGAACCAGCTTCCAGATGAGTTCAGATGTACTAAAACATTAGCCACATTTAAATCCAGACTCAAAACATATCTGTTTAGCTGTGCATTTGTTAAATGAGCACTGTGCTACGTCCGAACTGATTGCACTATATATAACCATTTTCTATTCTTAACTGTTTTAAATTCTTTCTAAATCAATTTTTATATCTTGTTTTTATTATTATTATTTTTTAATTCCTTGTTTTTATTGTTGTGACTTTTTTTAATGATTTTTTCACTTCCTTTTATGTAAAGAACTTTGAATTACCACTGTGTATGAAATGTGCAATATAAATAAACTTGCCTTGCCTAATATTATTAATAAGGTTAATTAAGATTAATATTAGCCTAATAATTTTATCAGCTTTTATTATCGAATTTGGTCCTTCATATGTCATTGTTTTAAAACATTAAGCCACATTAAGCATTTTATTATGTCCCAAAACCGTGCCTTGAACTAAGCACTGACTTATTTATTTATTTGAGTCCAAGTTCAAAATAAAACTCTATGAACCACTCCATTGTGAACATATGAGCTGTAACCACTGCAAGCTGTAAAGTAAACAGTAAGGATTTGTCCAAACTCAAATGGTTTTGCGAGAGAACGCAAAACATTTGAAAAATAATTTTTCCTCCGCCCCAAATTTTTTCCACTCACCCTGAATTTTTCCCAACACCATGTCCCTTAAAGGGCTCCATAATTCTGAACTATAGTATAGGAACTATTGGTTGCTGAACTATAATATGCATTTAATTGTACACCATATATACCCCCTTTTCACCAGCAGGAACCAGGTGCTAGTTCAGAGCCAGTGCTATTGCCGGTTCTTAGTTGGTTCGACTGGCGAGCCCTTTAAGAACTAGTTGCTTTTCCACAGGCTACAGAGCCAATATAGAGCCAGGTCTTACGTCAGAATACATTTCATGTTTAGTTTCACTAGTGTGGCTGAGGCAGCGCCAAACACAACAGATTGGTTTGAGGTACATCGGAGCCATGCAGACAGATCGATCGGCACACAACACACTAAAGCACAGCAAGAGCGATCCAAAATCATAAAGAGCTGTCTGCTTTCCAGTCGCTCCCGCAGCACCCCGATGCCTCGCACCAACTGGTCCGCGCAGCGCCGATACATCCCGAACAAGCCTAAACAAACTATCATCAATGGCGGACATTGCGTTGCTATTGAGGTTCATGGCTTTGCGAACCTACATCGGCATCCAAACACGGCGATTCCAAAGTGTTCGTGTTTAGCTGCTACTTCAAATATGGCAGTCCAAAGTTTCTGTCGTCTTGTTGGTCACGGTAACCCTGCCCCCAGCCCCTGATGCCAGCGGTTCTTCCTTCTAGCCCAGCAATGTTTTGGTGCTACTTACAAACCCCTTTTCCTGGTTCAGAGCTTGTGCTTTCGGTGTCAAAAGAAAAAGAACCGGTTTGAAACTAGGCTCTGGCTCCGAACTAGCACGGGAACTGCCTTGGTGGAAAAGGGGTAATAGATGTGAACAGTCATTCATTTTAAGGCAGCATATCAACTTTAGAAGCCCGTAACAGAATATAACAAAATATGAATAAAATATAACAGAATGGCCTGTGAGCACACAAACATCAGTATTGCTTCATTACAATAGTTAGAATGAACAGAACAAGAACAGACAATTAAAACAAAGACCTTCATTCATTACGTCTGAGAGGAAAAGAAGAAAAGGACTTTTGTATCAAAACAAAGAAGAAAGAAGAATGAAATAAACAACTGAAGATTGTTGTGTTCTGAGTTGTGCTAAAACAAACACTCAGAACATTTTTGTAACCTTTTATAACACCTTGAAAACAACTTGAAATTTCAAAAGCAAATCCATGTATGTTATTTTTCAGTAAAGAAATGTTAACAGACACCATTACTTCTCCAGTTGATTAAGACAATTGTTTTGCATTCCAAGTTTTCAGGAATGTTATGTTTAAATATTAAAATCAAATGTGGCAAATTGTACATCAACAATGGCTATTAAAAAAAACAAAAAAAACAACATGCTACTGAAATAGAGAATAGAGAAATCTAAGCAATCAGGAAGTGTCGTGCTTGGTTGTAGTATTCAGCACAAGAAGACAAGGAACTTTGAGGAAACAGTCTTTAATTTAATAAACCAACTCAGAAAACACCAGGAAACATAGGAATAAGCACAACCAACAAATGATGACACAGAACAATGAACTTGGGAAACACCAGCATAAATAAGATGCAATCAATAGCTGAGGAAACAAACTAGGTCACCAGTTCAGCTCATGACAGGGAGACAGATCAGAACTGAATCAAAACTGAACAAAACCATGGACCTGACAGGAAGGAACTATGATGCTATATTTTTTTTCCCCCAAGATTTTTTTGTTCATGATGGACAGACAACAGCATCCCTGCAATCCTATGTTGGACGAGCGGTTTGGAAAATAAACAGACCTTCACCCCTAACAAACAAATCTCACCCCCAAACACATGACATTAGTTCATGTGACATTAGCCACATTGTTCTATCCAAAGAACTCAACCAATGGCTCATAGCTGTCTCTGCATATAAAGCTGTGAAATATAAGGTTTACTAAAATTTAAAATAAATTATACAGTTTTGAATGTGCCACACTTAACTGATATGCTTCCCAGGAATGCCCCACAACCCCACCGTGGATTTAGCCATTAGCTTCAGATAATGATTCTAAAATTCTTTTAGAGAGCACCTTGGCTTAAACTGACTTTATTTTACTCATTCATTTGAAATTAAATTAAACTGGATATTAATTAATTGTATACGGATAACATCTATTACTGCCTATGTTTCTAAATAAATTTGTGTATTTTAAATTGGTAACACTTTTTGATAGTCTACCTTACTCTACTAACTATAAGTAACTTTGCAACTACATGCCTACTACCAGCCATTAGAATATTAGTAGACTGTCCGATTATGATCTGCTAACACTTTATTTGGATGGCCTCCCAAAAAGACATTCTACTGACTATAAGTAACTTTGCAAGTATATGTCAACTTATTCTAATAACCCTAATCCCAAAGTATCATGCCAGACATTGCATTGCATTTTATAGCACTGAAATTGCACTCATCAGAGCAACAAATTACTTGTTCTTAGGGGGGCGATATAGAAAAAATATATCACAAATATATTCACAATTTTATCACGATTCTTTGTCATGTTGGTTTTACTATTTTGCAAATTGTCTGAGCATTACAGCCAAACTAAAATCCCTATTATAAAGACAAAGCCTTTCAAGGTAACAAAAAAAAGAGAGAAAAAAATGGCAGATATTTAGGCCAAAGTGGGTGAAGATAAAAATCTTTGTCATTATTTTATTTCTTATTAAAAAATAAGAACAAAGATACACATTACAAATATATATATAAAATATGAATAAAACAAACAGTGTTTTATTTTCAGGTACAATAAGTGTATTTAGCATTAATGAACAAATATAAAAATTAAACACTATATAGACCGATTCCTAAAGCAACTGTTTTAAAGTTTTTCAGTCAAGAGTAGTGAGTGAATTTTCTCTTTGTGTTTTGTTGTTTTATTAACGTTAAAGGAATAGTTCACCCCAAAAAAAAAAAAAAAAAAAATCTGTCATCTGTCTGTCAATTCTGTCATAATGTTTTATTTTTATGCCAGCATTTACTCAATAGTTGTTTTAAACCTGAGTGAGTTTCTTTCTTCTGCTGAACATAAATGTTATTTTGAAGGACCTGGAAACGTAGGTCCACAGTGACTTACACATGATTTTTTTCCTACTATCAAATTCAATGTGGACAAGCAACTGTTTGGTTACCCACATTCTTCAAAATATATTCTTTTGTGTTCAGCACAAGAAAGAAATTAACACAGGTTTGGGACAGCATGTGAGTGAGTAAAGAATGACAGAAATTAAATTTTAGGGTGAACTATCCCTTTAATGACAATCGGCTGCATGTTTAATACCGTCCCTTTAATACCTGCACACATTTATCACTCATCTGTTTACTCTCATTTAAACCTTGTGTGTTTGGCAGTATTAGCGCACGTCAGACCAGCGGAACCGGCAAGGCTTGTATGCAAATAATGTACTTTTGCGATCGCGAATAAGGGCAGTGTCCTGCCAGAGTAACTCTACCGCTGTATGTTGTGTTGTACAGTATATAGAGACGGAGGCACCAGAACTGTAATTGATAGAATATGCGCTGTAGCACGGTACTACAATATTTTTTCAAAAGCAGATCGTAGAGAGATTTTTATCGTCCATGATCAAAAATCATCATATTGAACACCCCTACTTGTTCTCATCATCCAATCATGGTTGCATCTCTGTATTAGTGTTACTCCACCTTAGTGTTGCCTTTAATACTATAGACCACAACATTCTCTTGGATAGGCTTTAAATTTATATTGCAATTACTGAGATTGCATTTGCAGCATGGAGTACCGCAAGGCTCAATAGTCGGACCGTTGCTTTTCACCCTGTACATGCTAACTGGGAGAAATCATTAACACACATGGGGTTAGTTTTTGAGGCCTGGGGAAACCAGTTTACAAAACCCACAGAATGCATAGTTGATATTAAAATGTATGTGACTAGTAACTTATTGCTACTAAATTCAACAACATAAACAACAACAATGTTCTGTCAAGTCTTTTGTCATCAGTCAAGAACCTGGGTGTGTTATTTGATGGCAATCTGTTACTTGGAGTACAGTTAATGATTCTGGATTATTAAATTCTTTAAAGCACATCCTGGAGTTGCTGCCAACAGGTCTGTAAACTCAAACCTGCTCATGTGCAGGCTTATTTCACATAAACAGGGCTAGATTTTAGATTTTATCAGTTAAGTAAAGGTGATACTGAAAGTCTATCCCATTCACTGCTATTTTCGTACAAGAGCAACCTACTGAACCATGCATTTTTTTTTTATCATGATTTTAAAATTATTTTGATTAAATAATTAAAATCTGTGATCTGTAATAATAGACACTGACAAATTTACTCATTGAGAGATTTATTCATGAAGGAAGTAAATAGTCATACACACTTTTCAAAATCTGAAAATGCTTTTATGATTTTATGATGCACAATTAAACACAGTCAGTTATGTCTTGAGGGATTAAGAAACTTTAATTAATGCTGCCACGTAAAGTAAATTTACTTCACATGAAAAATAAAATGAATTGCCAATTATAATAATCTTGACAATGAAAAATGTACAAATATAAAAAATAATTGGAAATCATTTGAAAAAAACAGTTACACATTTTATTTAACTATTAAAATGATTATGTCATTTTGCTCACTTGAAATTGCAGTAATAGCAAACAACAACATTTTCCTCAGATGTACATCACAATAGGGGACAATTTTGCAGCTTGCCAGTTGCAGCAGTTTGCTGCTACTTTTGTCATGAAGACAACAGTGTTATTTTTCAGGTTAAGTCACTTCAGTGTTCATTCAGTTCAATTCAGTAATGGTGTCAATGTTATAAAGTTCAACAATTATGAAACAAATATGATTCAGTAATAACGCAGCTCTAGAAGGCAACAGTGTCCTTATGTAGCTCAAGTCCTTATCCACCTAATCACTTCCAGAGACAGCTCTCAAGCACTGTGATCAAAGATTGATTTTAAATGATTTAAACGATGGAGTGAGAGAGAAAATACAGGTGCTGGTCATATAATTAGAATATCATCAAAAAGTTGATTTATTTCACTAATTCAAATTTCAAATGTTTATTTCTTTTAATTTTGATGATTATAACTGACAACTAAGGAAAATCCCAAATTCAGTATCTCAGAAAATTAGAATATTACTTAAGACCAATACAAAGAAAGGATTTTTAGAAATCTTGGCCAACTTAAAAGTATGAACATGAAAAGTATGAGCATGTACAGCACTCAATACTTAGTTGGGGCTTCTTTTGCCTGAATTACTGCAGCAATGCTGCGTGGCATGGAGTCGATCAGTCTGTGGCACTGCTCAGGTGTTATGAGAGCACAGGTTGCTCTGATAGTGGCCTTCAGCTCTTCTGCATTGTTGGGTCTGGCATATCGCATCTTCCTCTTCACAATACCCCATAGATTCTCTATGGGGTTAAGGTCAGGCGAGTTTGCTGGCCAATTAAGAACAGGGATACCATGGTCCTTAAACCAGATACTGGTTGCTTTGGCACTGTGTGCAGGTGCCAAATCCTGTTGGAAAATGAAATCTGCATCTCCATAAAGTTGGTCAGCAGCAGGAAGCATGAAGTGCTCTAAAACTTCCTGGTAGATGGCTGCATTGACTGTGGACTTCAGAAAACACAGTGAACCAACACCAGCAGATGACATGGTACCCCAAACCATCACTGACTGTGAAAACTTCACACTGGACTTCAAGCAACATGGATTCTGTGCCTCTCCACTCTTTCTTCAGACTCTGGGACCTTGATTTCCAAATGAAATGCAAAATTTACTTTCATCTGAAAAGAGGACTTTGGACCACTGAACAACAGTCCGGTTCTTTTTCTCCACAGCCCAGGTAAGATGCTTCTGACATTGTCTCTGGTTCAGAAGTGGCTTGGTAGTCCTTTTCTGAAGACGTCTGAGCGTAGTGACTCTCGATGCACTGACTCCAGCTTCAGTCCACTCCTTGTGAAGCTCTCACAAGTGTTTGAATCAGCTTTGCTTGACTGTATTCTCAAGCTTACGGCCATCCCTGTTGCTTGTGCACCTTTTCCTACCCAAATTCTTCCTTCCAGTCAACTTTGCATTTAATATGCTTTGATACAGCACTCTGTAAACAGCCACACCTTTCAGTAATGACCCTCTATGACTTACCATCTTTGTGGAGGGCGTCCATGTTCGTTTTCTGGATCATTGCCAAGTCAGCAGTCTTCTCCATTAATGTGGTTTCAAAGTACAAGAGATACCCGGAATTTATACTGTAGGGATGGTCATTAATTGAAACTCAAATGTAAATATTCTAATTTTCTGAGATACTGAATTTGGGATTTTCCTTAGTTGTCAGTTATAATCATCAAAATTAAAATAAATAAACATTTTAAATATATCAGTCTGTGTGTAATGAATGAATATAATATACAAGTTTCACTTTTTGAATGGAATTAGTGAAATAAATCAACTTTTTGATGATATTCTAATTATATGACCAGCACCTGTAAATGCAAGGTGCAAATGACAAGTTAACAAGTGGAATGCTAACATGCTGTGTTAGCGGTTTAGCTTAAAAAGCTAACAATGTCAAATTAGTTTGATAAATAATATCAGATAATAGATCATATCAGAACTATGGTGATAATTAAGTTATATTTGAGCAGTTTAAACAACAGAGAGAGAGAGAGAGAAAGGTTCCAACAGCAATCAGCAGCGTGGCAGAAAAGAACTGTACATAAGGAATTGCCAATCTTCATATACTGAAAAATATGTAACAATATATTTACTTGTATATCGTAATGTATGTAATTTTAAGTAATGCACTTCAAAACATATAGATGTACATGTGTTAAGAGATGGTAATGTGTATGTATAAATATATTAAATATATATTTACTCATGCAGTATATACACATATATAGAAATACACAATATATTTCTTAAATGTTATTATTATTTATATTATATTTCTAAAAAAAAAAAAATTCTGGTCTTCGAATGTCATTGGCTGATAAGTGTAACCTTTTCACTGTTTGTATTACTGCACTTACAGTATTTCTCACAGCGAGTGTCATGGCGGACACCCAAATTCACTATAATTTTAAAAATAATACAGTTTTTGTGTCACAGAATGTAGTTTTAGGAGGTTTTTTTTTTTGTTTTTGTTTTTTTTTGATGAGAATGTACTTGTTTAGATTCCAAATATGTGGTTTAATAAAGATAATGTCTATTTGAAAATTTGCTTCGATGTTTTCGGAGATGTGAGCTCCAGGGCTTCAGCGGCTGTTCAGTGCTCATGATCCCGCCGAGAGCAGCCTCACCTCAGCCAGATCTTCTGGAATTTGCCACTGTCTCCGATGACTCTATAGTGATTAAACATGAGATTTAATTAGTTTGGGGTAAATCTAACAGGCAGTATTTGTTCTCATTAATTTACTTGTTCCAGAGCAAATAGTTTTGGCTAAGGTCAAAATCTCATCACGTTATATTTTATGTAACATTAATACTGTATTTAAGAACTCTGCCTTTGTACTTTTGACTAAATTGCCTAGCAACTTTTATGATGGCTGTTGTTGTTTATTATCATCATTCAATTATCATCATTATTATCATTCAATAAATACCATTTTTATAAATAATAGTAGAACTTAATAATAGCATTTAGTTTTGAGAAATGATGTGTGTCTTCGTGATGGTGATTTTAGTTACAATGTTCTGCCATTAGATAGTGACAAGAGGCTGTTTTTATGAGTGAGCCAGCAGTAAAGACTTTTATATTTAAAGAGACTAAAAGAGGGTTGTAAACAAGGAAGTTATTTTTACTTTCAACAACACCTTGTAAGATGCAGCCAACAAATGCACAAAGCAGCGCTGTCATCGGAAATCATCCTTTACAAATTAAAGGATAGCACGACAAAGATATCACTTTCCTCAGCTGACATTCAAACTAATGTTTTATAGTGTATATGAGATCAAGCTGAAAAATGAATGCAGTATCAGATGCAGGTACTCACACTCACTCAGTCCATCTCTCCCTCATAATACTCTACACCACATAATACACAGCTTTTAATACAGTAATACAATAAACTTTCAATGAAACAACTCAACGTTCTTTTTGTTACAAGCGCTAAAGTGATGTTTTGGAAGTAGTACCGGAGGCTTGGGCTCAGCTGTTAAACTGTCAAACTGAGATTTGAATCTGTGGTGAAAGGAAGTAGTTCTGGACAAAAGTAGTTTTTATCATTATACAGGTAAGGTGTTGTTCCTGCTTTGGCTTTTGGCCTGTCGCACCTCCGCCGGTGCCATTAGTTCAGCTGCAGGGTCGTCAGCTGGAGGCCGCCGATCACTGATGTTTCGCCCCCTATACTAGTACACCTCCCGGCGGCGGGGCAGTAGCATATAGGGGACTTTAAATGCATTAAACTATACATTACAATTATAGCAAATTAATAAATCATATAAATGAAAAACTTCAAATAATGAATAAAACACTAATATAACAAATACATTAAATTATAAATTAAAATGCTCCATCAGGACAAGACCACGGGAATCCCCCCCGACTGAGCCTGGTTTCTCCCAAGGTTTTTTTCTCCATTCTGTCACAGAGGGAGTTTTGGTTCCTTGCCACTGTCGCCTCTGGCTTGCTCAGTTGGGGACAATTTCTAGCGATTATCATCGATTTGGTTGCACAGATACTATTTAAACTAAAATGAGCTAGACAATGACATATCTGAATTCAATAATGAAATGCCTTTAACTGAAAATTGAGTGTTTAATCTTATCATTTGATATCATTTAATCTCCAATTTGATACTGTTAAGTGCTTTGACACAATCTGTATTGTCAAAAGCACTATATAAATAAAGATGACTTGACTGAACTTGAGGGTGCGTCTCCCCGCCACCCCCTGCAGATACCTTTACAAGGGTTTTGGCCCCCACCCGTTGTGCTTTCTCCGGAGCCACAGCCAATATCTCGCTTTCTCTGCCTCCTCTCCCAGCTCCTTTATGGCTTTCTGCAGGTTTGACCCTGCCACTCCTGCACCATGGAGCAGTTGGACTGCTGATATTCCGACAAAACCCCGGCACCCGACCTCCACTGGGTAGACCCTGGCTCTCCAGCCCTCCTCTTGGCACTCCGCTACCAGCTCGGTGTATTTAAGATGCTTCCTTTCATGGGCTGCTGTCATGCCCTCTTCCCAGGGGATGGTAAGTTCGATGAGAAGGACCCTTTTCTCCACCCTGGACCACATGATGATGTCTGGCCAGAAGGTAGTTGTCACAATCTCTATTGGAAAGACCAGCTGCTTCCTGAGGTCTGCCAACATCTGCCACTCTTTGCCCAGTGTGAGCACGGTATTCCTTTTCTGAGTAGGACTTAACAAACCCTGCCGGGAAAGGCTTTGCTGCTGCTGGTGTGCAGTTTCCTGCAACCCTACAGCTCTCCAGGACCTCCGCCAGCTTGGCCAGGACTTGATCATGGTGCCACCTGAAGCGTCCCTGGGTCAACGCCACTTTGTACCCTGATAAGATGCTTGTTACATCATCCATGTAGCTCCTCAATGGTGGAAGCCTCTCGCCTGATGGTAGCTTGATACCCCTGACTACTTGCCTAGCCCCCCTGAGGATTACTTTGAAGGATAAAACAAATAGAATGGGGGAGATGGCACACCCCATGGCAATCCCGCATTCCAGCTGTTGCCAAGCTGTCATATAGCCCTCCAGTGTAAAGCACATGCGCAGGTTGCTGAAGTATCCAGGGATGTAAAAGAATTCCATGGCAAATTTTATCAGCTTATGCGGCACTGAGCCATATGCTCTTTTCTCTCTTTGCATGCTGAATTTGATCCCAAATCACAGATGAGTGCTTGATGTATCCAGGGAAGCCTGGAATTCCAGCCTTCTGGCAGCTTGTGTCAATGTATTCATTCCTCATGATAAAGTCGCTCATTCTCCTTGCCAGAATAGAGAAGAAAATCTTCCCCTCCACATTCAACAAGGCAATGTTTCTGAACTGGTTGATGGTATGGGAGTTCTGCTCTTCGGGAATGAACACACCAACAGCTTGTTGCCACTCTGCTGGGACTTGCTGTTTCTTCCAAGCTGTTTTCATGAGCTTCCATAGTACTTTAGCCACCTGAGGGCAGTTCTTGTACAGCTTATAAGGAAGCCCATTAGGCCCGGGGGCTGATGCTGATCTTGCCTTCTTGATAACCTCCTCTGCCTCTAGTAACTTTGGGGATGTATCAAATGGTACTGTTGGTAAGGCTGGCTGTGGTACATACCCTGGGGAGCCAAGCGGTGTAGTTCGTCTCTTATCACTATACTGGCTCTTGATGTATTCCTCCAGCTTCTCCTTACTAATATCCAACTTCCTGCTCCTCTTCTCATCTAGCAACTCTCTGGCAAACCTATAGGGTTCTCTGAGGAAGCTGGTTCTTTCCTTCTCTCTTTTCCTCCTCCTCCTCCTGATCCTCTCTACTTTTTGCAGCTTGGCAAAGCTTTGTTTGAGTTCTTCCCACAGCTCCTTCAGGCCAACTTTCTCCTCGGGTTCTGCTTTCCTCCAGTTCCGGCGGAGCTGGCACTGGGCTCTGACTAGCTGCTCAATTTCCCTTTTTAAAGACACTCCATTGTTGTTTCTTATGTACTGTACTTACACACTCATGCCATCGAACTGTTGTATAAATGCAATAACGCACTCATAGCAGTGTGATGGTGTATCATGCACTCATAGCAGTGTATCACCATGCTGTATGTATAGCATAATCACACCTGCATGTGTTGATGTATTTAACAAAGAGACTATCCACCATTTTGGAATTGTCAACTTGATGTCATTCACCATATTAATCAATGAATATTCAAAGATATACATGCGTATAACTTGCTGTTATAGATGCACACAGTCAACTTGTGCACAAGGGTTCGCAGACCTAATGAGGCATCTAATTATATATATCTATGCTATCACCATGCTGAAGAGTGCAAGGCCATTTTATAAAACTTAATGAATATTGCATGTAATGTTAATTTTTTCTTCATTAAATATTTTTATTAGTATAAATATATATCCACACATGGTCAATGCATGTATTCCAATATATTGAAAATTATAAGCACTAGTTTTGCATATGTGGAAATGTATCATGTAATATATTGCATTATATTTTGCAGTATATTCCCATATATTTTTGTTTTGTAAGGGTAGCTCTAACCAGCTCCAAAACACCTGCCTGGAAATTTCTAGTAAACCTGAAGACCATGATTAGCTGGTTCAGGTGTGTTTAATAATGTTTGGAGCAAAACTATGCAGGACAGTGGCCCTCCAGGAACTGAGTCTGACACCCCTGTTCTAAAATTACTAATATCTTAAGGCAAATCAAACTTTAAAGACAACTAGGACACTATAATTGTGTAAGAACAGTGTGAAAAGGGGAAGGGGAATGGGAAGGGGGAGTTACAAATCTTTTCAGCCTGGCTCACAAATTTTAATTAGGTGACATGATATTAATAATCATAACTGAATAGCTTTTCCTATTCATTGTCCTCATTCATACAGATCATCATCCCAAAAGGTTAATGTAAATTTTGAAATTTACATTAAATAAAATGTTTTAATCTGTCAAGAAACAGTTCAAAAGAGTGTTACATTAGGAGTCGTTCTTCCCTCTTCTAAAACCCAACACTATAATTTACAGCTCAGCATGTCTGGCCTTCCAATGCAAAACTTCATCTGCATCTAACAGTCTACTACACTCAAGACAAAGCAATGTTTCAACCATACAGTGTCAACAGTAAGATTTTCCCTTTTTTATTGAATCCTGACAATCTCTCAGATTTTACCCAGGGACATTTTTTAATTAATTCTAAATATAAACTAACTGATTTCATTAAAATACTAAAAGTCTGAGCGCAGGCTCCAGCATTCTCTTCGTCTCGCATGGCCAAACCTCAGGTGTGTAAAACTTGGACATATTTTAAAGATTCTGTGCCACGTGCTTTAAATATTTCACATACTTTTGAAAATCCAGTGTTTAGTTGATCCTGATAAGGGCTCATTATCACAGTTGTAAACACGTCGGCTTTCTTCTTCCATGACGGGGTTTGGCATCATGGCATCTTTGTTTTAAAGAACGTGACAGGCACGTCTCCCGAAAATCCTGTACACTTCAACCAATCAGAGGACAACAGCAAAACTCCTGAAGAGTTTCCAGCTAAGTGTGTGTCGTGTGCATCAGACATTCAGACAATGGTCCGTGGACCGTACACATGACAATGAATGGATGGATGGTCTATATGGCAAATATGCATTATTGGAGGCTTTAAACGATATAACTACAGAAGAGTCGAGTTTTAAATAGGAAAACTATCGAAACTCTTTGATCGCTTTTGAACGCGATGCTACTGGTCTAATAGGATTCAATGATCTATGCTAAGCTATGCTAAAAGTGCTATCGCCAGATCCGGAGATCGGCTGAATGGATTCAAAAACAGTAAAACTCAACTTATTAAATCTGTGGGAGTCAGAGAATGAGCCTATTTCCAAAAAAAATGGAGTGTTCCTTTAATGTAAATACATATTTCTAATGTTCGCATTAACCATAAAGAATTGAGAAAAGCCAACAAATCTGCATGTTTGCTGCTTAAATCTAATCTCCCAAAAAACAAAACAAAACCAAAAAAAACTCTTAATGCTGCCACAAGCAAAGGAAACTGTGCTGTGGATGTGGCTAACTTTAGTATGAAGGCCCTTCAGGAAAACCAACAATCCTTCTCCAACCACACAAATCACAGTGATGATAGATCCCACCAATAGGCTGTTTGTGCAGCTGCTGTGACTGCCAACTTGCTCAGTATGTGTATGTTTTAACTAAACCCAAATGCAGTGCATATGCAATGCATCACGGCAGTCTTTACCAGACATAAGAGTAGGATGCATATACACAGTGACTTTCAGGGGACCAGCGTGATTTTATTTATAGTAACAGCAACTTTAATGTGCACTCTTATTTCAGTGTTGTTGTTAATGTTGTGGTTATTTTAGAAAATACTGTGCATTGTATATACAGCTCAACAAGATTAAGATGAATAACTTGGATAATGTCAGAGCTACATAAATGCATCTTCGTATCTACAAATACAGCTTCATATTAGATGTATTAATAATACAATCTCTCCACCCCCACATTTCGTTTTGATGTCCACTGGACAACTCCAATGACCGAGCCATTTGTTGATAAGAAAAAAAGCAATGGATATTGCTAGAATCTCATGTTAGAAATATTAGAATCTCATTTTCATTTTTGCTGTTGTTCTTTTAAAGCATGCACAAATACAGGTGCCTTTAAAAATACCTAACAGGATGCCATGAAATGTTATTAATGTATCTTTATCAGTGCCTATCACACGATTAACATGTCAAACTCAGTTACTTCTGAACTTCAAAAAAATGGTTATCTGTCAAATGTTACTCCAGTTATTGTTTTAAAACAAGTAAAAATCTACAATAGATCTCATTCAAACAATGTAAGAGGTGCTTACAATATGTATTTATTTGTTTGTTTGTTGGTTGGTTGGTTACTGTGAGGTGGCTAATACCCATGGCTAAGATGCCAGGCCACAGTTTTACTTTAGTAACAATAGTTAATATATAGTGTTCTGGCAGAAAAAAAGAAGAAAAAAAAAACAAATACTGAAATCTGAAATCACAACAATAACCTCTCTCATTATAAGAATCAAAGCAACAAACATCATAACACATTTCAATAGGCTATATTTCACTATAATCATAATCATCAAAACATCGTTCCTAAATAGATCGTGGGCTAGAATATACTGTATATAAATATATTGACTATATTGAAATAACAAATCAATCAAACAAACAATTAAATCAAAGGAAACAGCATCATAATGCATGCTTCAATTTCTTTCAGTAGCATGCAGTCATATTTGATGGTGAAATGACATTCGCGAATTAAGTAGCCTATAAGCCTAACGTCTAACATTTAAATAGCTCGCATTGAAGAATAACACATACCTTACTTTTTATCACAGATGTAAGACAAAAGAAAAAAGCAAGTACTGTACAGTGGAAAACAGGTGAGAGCGAACCGGTTACTATACGAAGTCAATTCACTTACATGATATTGTGGGTGAGCTAGAGAGCATATTCCCCTCTTCTGTAAAGGTTAAGCCGATCGTTTTTTCCGTCATTAATAAATTGAGAATGGCGTTAAAGGTCAATAAAAAAGAAGGCGCATCTGCAGCGCTGTGAGGCGCGTTATCATGTGCTCAGTCATCCGCGGACCTGTAGACTACAGCGGCAGCTCAGACTGCATTCACGCGGAGCCCCTCCTTCAGCACACTGAAACCACAGTTAACAGCATAGCCATCTAAGCCCGAGGTTCCTATAACGTTACAAGCTCTTGAGATAATCTTAACTAAAGTTGTAGCCTACCTTATTTATGAGTCCGTTTACCGTATAACGACATAATTTACTGCTTAACCACCGTGCTATGATGCTTATATTGTTGGAAAAAATTACTCTTAACTAGCTTGTCACGATTGTTTCTCAAAAGCATAGCAGTACCTTTGTCGCACATTCATAGCCACGCTCGTTCTTTTTCAGATGAAAGGTTGCAGAGTATATTTTTGTATGTATTTAATATTTTAAAGTACAGATTATTTAAAAAAAAAATAATATATATATATATATATATATATATATATATATATATATATATATATATATATATATATATATATATATATATATATATATATATTAACATATCTGACATCTGTTCATAATAAGCAACACAAATTATTGTACGACTTCAATTCTAATAAAAATGAGTTTAGATTTTTATTTATTTATTTGTAAAACTCTTTTAAAAATGAGGAATACTCAGGAAATGAAAGAAAGAAACCCTCTCATAATCGACTGCTTTCATTTTCAGAAATTTCTTAACGTGTAAATATTTGTATAAATATAGGAAGTTCAGGAGCTGAGACATATGTTGGCAACAAATGTTCAGTCCCTTTGTTCAGGCACAGATTATTAAATTTTTGTTCATCAAATATCTGTGAAAATTGTTCAGTTTATGTCTCACTTGTTTGCACATTTACACATTGAAAATAATGAGCTATTAAAATATTTATGGATTATTATATAATTATTATTATTATGTTACATAAATTATTATTATTATTATTACAAAACTTTTACTGAGTGGCATAAGAATGCATGTTCAATCATGTTAAAAGCTAGAAACAGTATAAGAGCCCCTCAGGCTAACTAATCAGAATAGTGTAGAACAGGGGTGTCCTGTTGTTCCTGGAGATCTACCATCATGCAAAGCTCCAACCCTGATCAAACAAAAGTGAACCAGCTAATTAATCACTTCAGTAGCACTTGATAAATAAAGACAGCTGTAATATGCTCTGGTCCATTCCCTGCTTACCGTAGTGACGAGATACATTAGACTGCCGTCACTCAATGGCTGGATGTATAAGTGGTGCCCACAGAATAACATAGGTTTTATAGACAATTGGAAGAGTTTTTGGGGCAGACCTGACCTGACCTGAGTACTTGACTAACTGGGGCCCAGGTCAGGAAGCAGACAGACTGGCTAAACCGACCGTCTGCTAGCCGCCTCACGTCACAGAAGTCAGTTAATTCTCAGCACATAGAGACTCTTTCACCTAGATATCACACTATAGAGACATGTATACACCATCACACTGCTAATACAAAAACTAAACAATTTAAGGGTAACAATTTAATTTATGTTCAACAAACAAAAAACGGATATAATGCAGATAAACAATAAAGCAAAAAATAAAGCATCAATAGTTGGTGACATTTCCCAACAGCACAGCAGTAATGAATTTATGAACTACTTTACTTCCACGATCGATACTATTAGAGATATAATTGTAACCATGCAGCTATCAGCTACAGTGTCGCATCAGATGCGCTATAGATCCCCAGTGCAACAATTTCAATCATTCTGTGCTATAGAAGAGGAAGAATTGTATAAACTTGTTAAATCATCTAAATCAACAACATATATGTTAGACCCTATTCAATCTAAGCCACTACAAGAGGAGCTTCCAGAAGGCATAGATCCTCTTCTGAATATTATTAATTTGTCATTGTCATTAGGATATATCCCAAAAACCTTCAGACTGGCTGTTATTAAGCCTCTCATTAAAATAAATAAATAAATAAATAACAACAACTTGACCCTAAAGAATTAATTAATTACAGACCAATCTCGAATCTCCCTTTTCTGTCAAAAATACTAGAAAAGATAGGATCCTCACAACTATTCTTCTTCTTAGAGAAAAAGTGGTATCTGTGAGGATTTCCAGTCAGGATTTAGACTGTATTGGTCACAGTGTGGTGTAGGAGAAATGCACGAATACAAAGAAGATAATGGTAAACAGTCTTTAATACATCCACATAAAGATAATCCACATTAGGTACACTGTAAAAAATGATTCACTATATTTACTCAATAAAACTGAGTAATCCACTATATTTACTCAATAAAATTGAGGTAACAATTTGCACTCACTTTGTTTGAGTAGATTCTATCCTATATATTGAGTAAAGAGTACCTAAATTTTACAGCTATGACAAGCTAAAATAAATTAGGTAATGTCTACCTAATATTTTTCAATAAATTACATAACTAATTACTTATAAAAATTGAGTAACATTAACTCTATTGTTAGTAGGCAACAGTTCATCACTGTAAAACCCAACAAGTTAGGGTAACAAACCGTTTGAGTAAACCGATTGCCTTAAAACATTTAAGTTTTTAAAACTAACAATTATGAGTGCTCTGAACTTATTTCAGTCAGACATCTACAGAAGATCTTATTGAGAATTAACTAAGGTTTAGATGTTGATTTAGTTTCATTTGAAGTAACCATGTTAGAGATCAGTGTCTGCTTTAGTTGGGCTCTTGACCCTTGACTTCTGTGTTAAATGTTTTCTTTTTTCTCTAGTTGTTGTAACCATGTGTTCCTCGAACATATTTGTTACAGCTCAAAAACCCAGAGGAAATGATCGGTAGTTGGTTGTTATATATTTATAATGACAATCATCTGTAAGTGAGCTGATCTCATTGAGAGTGAGCACAGACTCGTTGTGTGTCTAGTCTCTGGATAAGTGAATGTTGCATTGATTATAGTAAAAGTGTTTCTGTGACAGTCAGTTAACAAAGCATTTTTAATCTATGGCACAAACAGGACTCACACAGACATCAAGAATCAGCTTGTGAACCTCAACAATGGTGACCAATAAAAGAAAATAAAAATCATGCTGCAATGCATGCTGGGAGCCTTAGATGAGTTTTGTACTATGCTAGTACCCAGCATGCATTGCAGCATGATTTTTCTTTTCTTTTATTGGTCACCATTATTGAGGTTCACAAGCTGATTCTTGATGTCTGTGTGAGTCCAATTTCTGCCATAGCTTGAAACTTTTTGTGGACAAACTGTTTAGAAACTCCTTTGTTAACTGATTGTCACAGAAACATTTTTACTATAATTAATGCAACATTCACTTAACCGTTGTGGAGGAAGGGCTGATGACTCCAGGGGGCCGACCAACAGAGGCAGAGCAGGTGGTGGAGGAGACCAAGGTGGAGAAGGAGAGCCGATGAGCCAGGGTGATGAGGAGTATCCGGAGCGCCGAGGTGGAACAGATGGCGGCGGGGATCTGGAAGGCCGCGGTGGAGCCTGACAAAGACAGAGGGACGAGGTGTAGCTGGAGGAATGGAGGCGGATGGTTGACGACAGACCAAGGCAGAGCCAGAGGGACAAGGGAGCCCAGCGGAGCTGGTGGACTGATGGGCCACGGCGTAGAGGAGGGAGCTAGGAGCCATGGTGGAGCCACTGGGTTGAAGGACCTAGGCCAAGTCCGGGCTTCAGAGGCTTGATGACTGCATGGTGCAGTGGGCGGAGCTCCCCTCTGCACTCTCACTGTCCATGGCGCTCTGTAGCCATCTCTCGCACCTGGTCTGATGTCACAGGCTCTGGCTCCATGGTGATCCTCAGCACTGCCGTTCTTTCTGGCGATGGTTCGTCAGTCGTGGTAGGCTCAAGCTTATTCTCCGTGCTGCGGGGTGATGGTGTGTTGGGCACTGGTTCTGGAGTGGGACTGGTGAGACATTCATCAGTGGAGCCAATGGTGGACGGTGAGTTGTTGCTCACCAACACCCACTCCACAAAGGTGGTGAAAGAATCGCAAGGTCCACCTCCAGACAACCGCGCTCTGCACTCATCGTTGAGGCTCGTCAGAAAGAATGTGCAGAGGCTGCTGCCCGGGAAGCTGGAGAGGTTGGCAATCTCCACGAAGATCACCGAGTGGACCTTGAGAGGCATCCTCTTCTGCTCCAACAGAAGGAGGAGGTAATTGGGATGATCCATAACAAAAAATAAAAACTGACAAAACCAGAAACGTAACAGGGAGAAGGGGTGCTGCTTTACTTTTTATAGGTTTGGTCTTCTGTCACAGTGTGGTGTAGGAAAGACACACAAATACGAAGAAAATAATGATACATCTTTAACACATCCACTTAAAGGTAATCCAAATCAGGTAGGCAGGGTTCACACACACAAGTAACACTAAGACCAGACGACATGCACTGAACAGACTGCAACTTAAACAGGAGGGCTGATAAGGGACAGACAAGTGAGGAGAATGAACTAATAATGACATAAGGAGAACAGGAACATAACCAAATATGGGCACAGTCAAACATGAGGGAAAACTAGGTCACATAGAACACATGGGGAATGAAAATACAACAAACAGTCCAGGGGTGTGACAGTATCATAGTACTGAGACTGCTCTCATCAGAGTTACAAATGACCTGCTTTTATCATCCGATCATGGTTGTATCTCTCTCTTAGTGCTACTGGATCTTAGCACTGCATTCGACAATATTGACCACAACATTCTTTTGAATAGACTAGAAAATTATGTTGGTATTAGTGAAAATGCATTGGCATGGTTCAAATCTTACTTATCTGACCGTTATCATTTTGTAGCAGTGATTGATTAGGGATCATACCGATCACAAGTGTAGTACGGAGTACCTCAAGGCTCAGTACTAGGACTATTGCTTTTCACACTTTACATGTTACCCTTGGGAGATATCATCAGGAAACCTGGTGTTAGGTTTTACTGTTATGCTGATGATACTCAGCTCTGTATTTCTTTGTGGCCCAATGATACATACCAATTTAAAAAACTAACAGATTGAAAAGTTGATATAAAAACTGGATGACAAGTAATTTCTTACTGCTAAATCCTAATAAAACAGAAGTGTTAATTATCGGACCAAAAACCTCTTCATGTAATTATTGTAATGCTTTATTGGTTGGTTGCTCTTAATAACCAAACTCTAGCTGTTTGAAAATGCATCAGCTAGAGCTCTTACTAGAACCACGAAGTATAACCATATTAGCCCAGTTCTGGTTTAGCAATGGATTAGCTCCTCAGTACTTGAGCAACCTCTTGTCGCATTTCACGTCCACTGCATTCTCAAACTCTGGCCATTTAATAACGCCTAATAAGGGTGTGCCGAAAGCTGAATACCTTATTCGGAAAGGCATGGATAATGGCTTCAACATGACTATGTCACGGATCTGTCTGTCATTCCCCACCACATCATCACAGAGCACCCTCACCTGATTACTAATCAGCCACACCTGTCACGTAATTATCAGCACACACTTAAGCACACACCCAGCACTCACTCATGGTCTGGTCTCCCTTGTGGATCACAGATGCTAATGCTATTCTGCTCTCCAAGTGTGACTTGCTTCTTCCAAGGATTATCCCTCATCTCCAACGATCTTCTAGAACATTCTCGATTACTCGCCTGTTCCCCAGCTCCTGGATCCCAACTCTCACCTCTCCGTGCTGTGTGTGCTCTTCAAGTCTGGTAATCCAGTTAGCATTCCATCCAAAGTCTCGTCTGTCTCCTAATGTCCATATCATCTTGTTGAACTTTAGTGCCAATAAATACACCCGTTGAGGATCATTGTCGTTTGCCTTCTGTCTGAGTCTGTGTTCCCTGACAGACTAACGTTTAACGAATAATTCTGCCGAACAATATTCACGGAAAGAGCGACGGATAAGAAGGGTGACCAGATTTCTCATGGTTTAATATGGGACGGGTGGGCAGGGGGTTTCTATATGACCATGACCATGATATGAGAAATTTTATTTCATGATATCTGAATGTTATATACAGGTGCTGGTCATATAATTAGAATATCATCAAAAAGTTGATTTATTTCACTAATTCCATTCAAAAAGTGAAACTTGTATATTATATTCATTCATTACACACAGACTGACATATTTCAAATGTTTATTTCACACAGAAGTCAGTTAACTCTCAGCACATAGAAACTTTTTCACCTAGATATCACCCTATAGAGACTGTGTCTGTTCCCCGAACTAGAAAATACAGAAAACATCCAAACCAAAGTAATAGTAACAATTTAATTGATGTTCAACAAATAAAAAAACCGATATAATACAGATAAAGACATGATAAAGCTTGGCTTATTGAATATTAGATCCCTTTCTTCAAAAGCACTTTTTGTAAATGATATGTTCACTGACCATAAATTAAATGTGCTTTGTCTGACAGAAACCTGGCTAAAACAAGATGATTACATTACTTTAAACGAGTCTACACCCCAAGATTACTGTTACAAACATGAACCACGTCCAAAAGGTAAAGGGGGAGGTGTTGCTACAATTTATGGAAATATTTTCAGTATCTCTCAGAGGTTGGGTTTCAAGTATAATTCGTTCGAAGTAATGGTGCTCCATATAACGTTATCCAAAGAAACAAGTATTAATGATAAATCCCCTGTGATGTTTGAACTGGCTACTGTATACAGGCCACCAGGGCACCATACAGACTTTATTAAAGAATTTTCTGATTTTCTATCGGAGTTAGTGCTGACTGCAGATAAAGTCCTAATCGTTGGTGATTTTAATATCCATGTTGATAATGAAAAAGATTCGTTGGGATCAGCATTTATAGACATTCTAAACTCTATTGGTGTTAAACAACATGTGTCAGGACCTACTCATTGTCGAAATCATGCTCTAGATTTAATACTGTCACATGGAATTGATGTTAGTGGGGTTGAAATTTTGCAGGAGAGCGATGATATCTCAGATCATTATCTAGTCTCCTGTATATTCCATATAGCTAAAGCTGTAAAGCCAACTTCTTGTTACAAATATGGTAGAATCATTACCTCTGCCACAAAATACTGCTTTATAAATAATCTTCCTGACTTATCTCAGTTCCTCAGTATATCCAATAGCTCAGATGAACTTGATGATGTAACAGGAACTATGAACTCTCTCTTTTCTAGCACTTTAGATGCGGTTGCTCCTTTACGCTTAAGGAAGATTAAGGATAAGAATCCAACACCGTGGTATAATGAGCACACTCGCGCCCTAAAGAGAGCAGCCCGGAAAATGGAGCGCAGCTGGAGGAAAACTAAATTAGAGGTATTTCGTTTAGCTTGGCGGGAAAGTACCCTATCCTACAGAAAAGCATTAAAAACTGCTAGTTCTGATTACTTTTCGTCTCTTCTAGAAGTAAACAAACATAACCCTCGGTATTTATTCAATACAGTGACTAAATTAACGAAAAATAAAGCATCAACAGGTGTTGGCATTTCCCAAGAGCATAGCAGTAATGACTTTATGAACTATTTTACTTCCAAGATCGATACTATCAGAGATAAAATTGTATCCTTGCAGCCGTCAGCTACAGTATCGCATCAGATAGCACACTATAGATCCCCTGAGGAACAATTCCATTCATTCTCTACTGTAGGAGAGGAAGAATTGTATAAACTTGTTAAATCATCTAAACCAACAACATGTATGTTAGACCCGATTCCATCTAAACTACTAAAAGAGCTGCTTCCAGAAGTCATAGATCCTCTTTTGGCTATTATTAATTCATCATTGTCATTAGGATATGTCCCCAAAAGCTTCAAATTGGCTGTTATTAAGCCTCTCATTAAAAAACCACAACTTGACCCCAAAGACCTAGTTAATTACAGACCGATCTCAAATCTCCCTTTTCTGTCAAAGATACTAGAAAAGGTAGTATCCTCACAATTATATTCCTTCCTAGAGAAAAATGATATATGTGAGGAATTCCAGTCAGGATTTAGATCGTATCATAGTACTGAGACTGCTCTCATTAGAGTTACAAATGACCTGCTTCTATCATCTGATCGTGGTTGTATCTCTTTATTAGTTCTACTGGATCTTAGCGCTGCGTTCGACACTATCGACCACAACATTCTTTTGAATAGACTACAAAACTTTGTTGGCATTAGTGGAAGCGCCTTAGCATGGTTCAAATCATACTTATCTGACCGCCATCGGTTCGTAGCAGTGAATAAAGAGGTATCATATCGATCACAAGTGCAGTATGGAGTACCTCAAGGCTCAGTACTAGGGCCGTTACTTTTCACGCTTTACATGTTATTCTTGGGAGATATTATCAGGAGACATGGTGTTAGCTTTCACTGTTATGCTGATGATACTCAGCTCTATATTTCTTCGCGGCCCGGTGAAACACACCAAATTGAGAAACTAACGGAATGCATAGTCGATATAAAAAACTGGATGACGAGTAATTTTTTACTGCTAAATTCTGAAAAAAAAGAGGTGTTAATTATCGGACCTAAAAACCCCACATGTAACAACCTAGAACATTATCAAGGTTAGACTATTGTAATGCTTTATTGGGTGGTTGTTCTGCACGCTTGATCAGCAAACTACAGTTGGTCCAAAATGCAGCAGCTAGAGTCCTTACTAGAACCAGGAAATATGACCATATTAGCCCGGTTCTGTCAACACTGCACTGGCTCCCTATCAAAAATCAGATAGATTTTAAAATCTTGTTAATTACTTATAAAGCCCTGAATGGCTTAGCTCCTCAGTACTTGAGCGAGCCCTTATCGCATTATAGCCCGCCACGTCCACTGTGTTCCCAAAACTCTGGCCGTTTGATAATACCTAGAATATCAAAATCGACTGCGGGCGGCAGATCCTTTTCCTATTTAGCACCCAAACTCTGGAACAGTCTACTTAACACTGTTTGGGAGGCAGACACACTCTGTCAGTTTAAATCTAGATTAAAGACCCATCTCTTTACCCTGGCGTACACATAACACACTAATACGCTTCTATTATTCAAATCCGTTAAAGGATTGTTAGGCTGCATTAATTAGATCAACCGGAACCGGGAACACTTCCCATAACACACGATGTACTCGTTACATCGTAAGTAGAATGGCATCTATGCTAATATTTGTCTGTTTCTTTCCTATGATTAGATGGTGGATCAGCACCAAGAGATGATGTCTGCAGGCCTGATCGTCAGCGGAGACCAGGACACCCAGATGACCCCCAGAGACCTCAATTAAAATACAATAAAACTAAAAAATATAACTAAAAATATAATACAATACCTAACAACATAATACTACTATTGTTAGAACTTGAAATTTTTTAACTGTGGGTTTTGTCTGGTCAGAGGAGAACTGGCCCCCCGACTGAGCCTGGTTTCTCCCAAGGTTTTTTTCTCCATTCTGTCACAGAGGGAGTTTTGGTTCCTTGCCGCTGTCGCCTCTGGCTTGCTCAGTTGGGGACACCTAATTTCTAGCGATTATCACCGATTTGATTGCACAGATACTATTTAAACTAAACTGAGCTAGACAATGACATCTCTGAATTCAATAATGAAATGCCTTTAACTGAAAATTGAGTGTTTAATCTTATCATTATACATTACTGACACTCTGTCCTCCAAATTGATACTGTTAAGTGCTTTGACACAATCTGTATTGGTAAAAGCGCTATATAAATAAAGGTGACTTGACTTGACTTGACTATTTCTTTTAATTTTGATGATTATAACTGACAAACTAAGGAAAATCCCAAATTCAGTATCTCAGAAAATTAGAATATTACTTAAGACCAATACAAAGAAAGGATTTTTTAGAAATGAAAAGTATGTGTATGTACAGCACTCAATACGTAGTTGGGGCTCCTTTTGCCTGAATTACTGCAGCAATGCGGCGTGGCATGGAGTCGATCAGTCTGTGGCATTGCTCAGGTGTTATGAGAGCCCAGGTTGCTCTGATAGTGGCCTTCAGCTCTTCTGCATTGTTGGGTCTGGCATATCGCATCTTCCTCTTCACAATACAGGTCAGGTGAGTTTGCTGGCCAATTAAGAACAGGGATACCATGGTCCTTAAACCAGATACTGGTTGCTTTGGCACTGTGGGCAGGTGCCAAGTCCTGCTGGAAAATGAAATCAGCATCTCCATAAAGCTTGTCAACAGAAGGAAGCATGAAGTGCTCTAAAATTTCCTGGTAGATGGCTGCATTGACTGTGGACTTCAGAAAACACAGTGGACCAACACCAGCAGATGACATGGCAGCCCAAATCATCACTGACTGTGGAAACTTCAAACTGGACTTCAAGCGACATGGATTCTGTGCCTCTCCACTCTTCCTTCAGACTCTGGGACCTTGATTTCCAAATGAAATGTAAAATTTATTTTCATCTGAAAAGAGGACTTTGGACCACTGGGAAACAGTCCAGTTCTTTTTCTCAACAGCCCAGGTAAGATGCTTTTGACGTTGTCTCTGGTTCAGAAGTGGATTGGTAGCCCTTTTCCTGAAGATGTCTGAGCGTGGTGACTCTTGATGCACTGACTCCAGCTTCAGTCCACTCCTTGTGAAGCTCTCCCAAGTGTTTGAATCAGCTTTGCTTGACTGTATTCTCAAGCTTACGGCCATCCCTGTTGCTTGCGCACCTTTTCCTACCCAAATTCTTCCTTCCAGTCAACTTTGCATTTAATATGCTTTGATACAGCACTCTGTAAACAGCCACACCTTTCAGTAATGGCCTTCTGTGAATTACCCTCTTTGTGGAGGGTGTCAATGTTCGTCTTTTGGATCATTTGCCAAGTCAGCAGTCTTCCCCATTATTGTGGTTTCAAAGAACAAGAGATACCCAGAATTTATACTGTAGGGATGGTCATTTATTCAAACTCTAATATAAATATTCTAATATTTTGAGATACTGATTTTTTACTTTCATGAGCTGTAAGCACTAATCAAAATGAAAAGAAATAAACATTTGAAATATATCAGTCTGTGTGTAATGAATTAATATAATATACAAGTTTCACTTTTTGAATGGAATTAGTGAAATAAATCAACTTTTTGATGATATTCTAATTATATGACCAGCACCTGTATATGTGTGTGTGTGTGTGTGTGTGTGTGTGTGTATTTGTATGTGTATATTGTGACGGGAGGAGCCAACGACAGACACAGTGGGTGTGGCGTCAGGCCTCGGAGAGGTTTTTATTGAACAAAAATAATAAAATAAAAGTGTCCAGGGGGAATAAGTGTCCAAAGAAGGGGGGGATCTGGTGTCCTCGTCGTGCTTCGGGGCTTGTGCAGGAGGGCAGTGTTCCAGAAGGTAAGGGTCCAGGCAAGGGGCGGAGTCAGGTGGCCGCACACGCTCCCGCGGTCCTGGGCACGAGGGGCGGCGGCTTCTCTGGAGCGGCGGCTCTTCCTCTTCTGCCTCTTACGGGCATTGGCGGGATGGACGGCCCGGCGGCCGTTATACGGGTGCGGCTTGCACGATGACCCTGGAGGTTCCGCGGCTCACATCCTCGGCGGCGCGATGTCCCTCGACGCACCCTTCCTGGACCCACGAGGACACCAGTGTGCATGCACGGGGGAAGAGACCGGTCTCCCGAGGAGAGGCGCGCTCGGCATTTAACGGTGGCGGTGATGAGGCTTAATTCAGTTCAGCTGTGCCTCATCACACGCCGCCAGCCCATGTTGGTCCCACGCCCCTCCTCTCATCCACCCACCCCAGTCGGGAGCCTGGTGAAGGGCGGCGAATAAGGGACGGGGTGGTGATGATGATGAGGGGGAGGGCCGTCGAACCGTCACAATATATATATATATATATATATATATTTCACACAGAAGTGAGTACACCCCTCACATTTTTGTAAATATTTTATTATATCTTTTCATGTGACAACGTTGAAGAAATGACACTTTGCTACAATGTGAAATAGTGAGTGTACAGCTTGTATAACAGTGTAAATTTGCTGTCCCCTCAAAATAACTCAACACACATCCATTAATGTCTAAACCGTTGTCCACGAAAGTGAGTACACCCCTAAGTGAAAATGTCCTAATTGGGCCCAAAGTGTCAATATTTTGTGTGACCACCATTATTTTCCAGCACTGCCTTACCATCTTGGGCATGGAGTTTCACAGGTTGCCACTGGAGTCCACTTCCACTCCTCCATGACGACATCACAGAGCTGGTGGATGTTAGAGACCTTGCGCTCCTCCACCTTCTGTTTGAGGTTGCCCCACAGATGCTCAATAGGGTTTAGGTCTGGAGACATGCTTGGTCAGTCCATCACCTTTACCCTCAGCTTCTTTAGCAAGGCAGTGGTCGTCTTGGAGGTGTGTTTGGGGTCATTATGTTGGAATACTGCTCTGTTGATCATGCTCTGCTTCAGTATGTCACAGTACATGTTGGCATTCATGGTTCCCTGAATGAACTGTAGCTCCCCAGTGCCGGCAGCACTCATGCAGCCCCAGACCATGACACTCCCACCACCATGCTTGACTGTAGGAGACACACTTGTCTTTGTACTCTTCACCTGGTTGCCACCACACACGCTTGACACCATCTGAACTAAATAAGTTTATCTTAGTCTCATCAGACTCCAGGACGTCGTTCCAGTAATCCATGTCCTTAGTCTGCTTGTCTTTAGCAAACTGTTTGCGGGTTTTCTTGCGCATCATCTTTAGAAGAGGCTTCCCTTCTGGGACGACAGCTATGCAGACCAATTTCATGCAGTGTGCGGCGTATGGTCTGAGCACTGACAGGCTGACCCCCCACCCCTTCAACCTCTGCAGCAATGCTGGCAGCACTCATACGTCTATTTCCTAAACACAACCTCTGGATATTACGCTGAGCACATGCACTCAACTTCTTTGGTCGACCATGGCGAGGCGAGTTCGAGTCTCGGGCCGGCAGGAATTGTAGGTGGGGGGGAGTGAATGTCCAGCGCTCTCTCCACCCTCAGTACCATGACTGAGGTGCCCTTGAGCAAGGCACCGAACCCCCAACTGCTCCCCGGGCGCCGCAGCGTAAATGGCTGCCCACTGCTCCGGGTGTGTGTTCACGGTGTGTGAGTGTTCACTGCTGTGTGTGTGCACATTGGATGGGTTAAATGCAGAGCACAAATTCCGAGTATGGGTCACCATACTTGGCCGTATTTCACTTCACTATTCTGAGTGGAACCTGTCCTGCTAAACCACTGTATGGTCTTGGCCACCGTGCTGCGGCTCAGTTTCAGGGTCTTGGCAATCTTATTATAGCCTACGCCATCTTTATGTAGAGCAACAATTCTTTTTTTCAGATCCTCAGGGACTTATTTGCCATGAGGTACCATGACCACAAAACCAGTTATAAGGGTCAATTTTTCGAAATTGAGATTTATAGATCATCTGAAAGCTGAATAAATAAGCTTTCCTTTTATGTATGGTTTGTTAGGAACAGACAATATTTACAACTATTTGAAAATCTGGAATCTGAGGGTACAAAAAAATCAAATTATTGAGAAAATTAAGTTCTTAGCAATGCATATTACTAATCAAAAATGAAGTTTTGATATATTTACAGTAGGATTATGGAACATGATCTTTACTTAACGTCCTAATGATTTTGAAAAACAATTATGAAAAACAATAATTTTGACCCATATTTTTGGCTATTGCTACAAATATACCCTAGCGACTTAAGACTGGTTTTGTGGTCCAGGGTCACATATATAATATACACAGACACATATTATGCAAACATGTAATCGTTTGACAGCACTTATATACACACACACACACACACACACACACACGTACATAGTTATTTTATTATATAAAAATAAAGGAGCAAATTACAAACCATAAGACAAATACGATTGATACAAATTAAATATTAAATAAACTCGTTTTTCTGATACAGTGGGTTTATTAAACATGTATACATTTATTTAACATCTTTTTTTCATTAACATTAATGAGACAGACAGGTATTTAATTGGGTTGCTGTCCTTTTAAGACTGAATGTAATATATTGACACACATCCGGTTTTCACCCACCTGTTTACGTTCACTTAAGGTGAAGGAGAACTGATAGCAGAACTTGGATCGCGTGGACACGCGGCCGAGAGAGCACTTATTTTGTATGTATATCTACCTAACACCGTTCGGGAAGCAGAAACACTCTGTCAGTTTAAATCTAGATTAAAGACCCATCTCTCTAACCTGGTTTACACATAATACACTATCGCAATTCTATAATTCAGATCCGTTAAAGGATTGTTAGGCTGCATTAATTAGGTCACCCGGAACCGGGAACACTTGCATATACGCTAATAGTCTGTTTATTTCGTCACTGCAGCCACCCGGATCCAATCCGTATCCAGATCAGATGGTGGATCAGCACCTAGAGAGATGACCTCTACAGCCCTGAACATCAGCGGAGACGAGCACAACTTGATGAGCCCCAGAGACTGATCCCCAGTGAAGACCCTGTCTCCTAGACGGCCATCAGGACAAGACCACAGGAACAAGATGAGTCCTCTGCACAATCTGACTCTGCTTTAGCCTAGATTTAAACGGTTGATTTTGTCTGGCCAGAGGAGAATGACACTACTTCGACAAACTATTTCCCTGTCTGAGTACTGTAAAGCTGATATAAAGCCACCCAGTTTTATATCAAGCTGATGTAAAGCTGCTTTGATACAATTTGCATTGATAAAAGCGCTATACAAATAATAGTGACTATGTCATTCAGCGTGATTCCTCCTATCTATCCCACCTTCACTTACTGCAAGTTAATCGATAACGAATTGTGATTGGATGATAATTTTGCTCTATGACAACCTTAGTTACTTTTGAGAAAGCCAGACCAGAAAGATTGAAAAAGTTTGAAAAGTTTAAGAAGTTTAAAAAAAGTTTTAAATTTGATGGTTTCCAGTCTGAAATAGTTTGACATTTAAAGTAGTTTTACAAGCTTAAGGCAATACAGTCTGTAAGAGATGGATAGATGGATGGATAGATAGATAGATAGATAGATAGATAGATAGATAGATAGATAGATAGATAGATAGATAGATAGATAGATAGGACCTCAAGAGTGGTTGCTAGGGTGTTGCTGTGTGATAGATAAGGTGCTCTGGATTGTTGCTAGGATACTTGGAGTAATTGTTATGACAGTTGGTTGCTAAGGTACCTGGGGTGGTTGCTAGGGCGTTGCTATGCAGTTGATAGGGTACCTGGGGTGGTTGCTATATTATTGGTAAGGCACCTGGGGTGGTTGCAAGGGTGTTGCTATGCGGTTGCTAGGGTGCCTGGGGTGGTTGCTAAGGTGTTTCTGAGTCATTGCTATGGTATTGCTATGCGGTTGCTAGGGTGTTCGGGTGGTGGCTAGGTTGGTTTGGACAGTTGCTAGAGTGTTGCTATGAAGGTAGAGATAGATGGATAGATAGATAGATAGATAGATAGATAGATAGATAGATAGATAGATAGATAGATAGATAGATAGATAGATAGCAGTATGGTAGCCGGGAGTCTTCAAAACACCAGCAGCAGACAGCTAGGTTAACACAGAAAATGCATATTTATCCTATAATGCTGTTGTAAACTTAGCAAATGATGCAGCATATGAGTTATGCATAATTATAATAAAAATATAACTCCGTTGCTGCCATATATTTCTGACATTGACATTTCATTTGTTTTTATCCAAGGCCATTAAATGGCACTAGCATAGTTTAGCATGTTCTCATGTCATTAGCTTGAGGAAATGCATTTAGTGAAAAAAAATCCCAAGTCCAACTCTAACGTGTAAGACATCTATATATTTGATTTAATGATAGCTATATCGTTTTCATCTATATAATTCAAACAGAAAGTTTACAATATCAGTAAAACTAAACATTAAATTTGTTTGGAGGTGGCCACTTCTCCATTTCTACAGTTAAGATGTCATTTTCAAAGTTAAAACTTGTGAAATCCAGTCTTCGAAGTCTATGTAATGAAAAAATGCTCTCTGACCAACTGCTACTCTCCATAAAGCAAGACATTCCAATTAATCGTGAGGAAACCATTCAGATATTTAAAGGATTGTTAGGCTGCAATAAATAGATCAACTGGAACCGGGAACACTCCCCATAACACACGATGTACTCGTTACATCGTAAGAAGAATGGCATTTACGCTAATGTTTCTTTCTTATTCTGTTTCTCAGTCTGTATCCGATCAGATGGTGGATCAGCACCAAGAGATGATATCTGCAGCCCTGATCATCAGCGGAGAGCCCCTGAGACATAAATTCAAATTATAATAAACAATCAAATATATATTATAAAAATACACCGAGAAACAATAAATGCATTAAACTATGCATTACAATTATAGCAAATTAAGAAATCATATGAAAAACTTCAAATAAAACACAAATATAACAAATACATTAAATTATAAATTAAAATGCTAAAAAGAACTCAAGGTTTTTTTCTCCATTCTGTCTCAGAGGGAGTTTTGGTTCCTTGCCGCTGTCGTCTCTGGCTTGCTCAGTTGGGGACACTTAATTTCTAGCAATTATCGTCGATTTGGTTGCACAGATACTACTTAAACTAAACTGAGCTAGACAATGACATCTCTGCATTCAATAATGAAATGCCTTTAACTGAAAATTGAGAAAATTGAGTGTTTAATCTTATCATTAAATATTACTGACACTCTGTCCTCCAATTTGATACTGTTAAGTGCTTTGACACAATCTTTATTGTTAAAAGCGCTATATGAATAAAAATGACTTGATTATAAGTCACCTATGTTTATTCCATTTTTGTGTTTAAATGTTCATCTTGTGCAATCGAACCTTACATTTTTTCTAATGTTGTTATATTTAAGATATACGGTGATTCATATGCGTATGTCCGCTACTGTTAATCCTCTCGTCATGTTGATTCATGTATAACGTATCAGTAGCAAGTTGTTATTTACATGTCTGTAATTTACATTTAACAGATGCAAACTGATGTTTACTTTATTCTGTTTATTTCAGAAAGACCACATTTAACACTTTGTGACCATAAGTTGAACAATATCCAATCCAATTGCAGCAATGTTGTGCCATCTGCTGTGAACAGTTCTACTTCAGATAAAGAGTTGAACAGTGCCCTGTCTCCTGTCGCACTTCTTACACGAGTCCCGTGGTGGATTAGCATCAATACCCCTACCGATCTATTAGTCCCGTTCAGCTTTATTGGGTGGTTGCACTGCACGTTTAATAAACAAACTCCAGCTGGTTCAAAATGCAGCAACTAGAGTTCTTACTAGAACAAGGAAGTATGACCACATTATCCCGGTTCTGTCAACACTGCACTGGCTCCCTATTAAACATTGTATATATTTTAAGATCTTGATAATTACTTATAAGGCCCTAAATGGTTTGGCACCTCAGTATTTGAGTGAGCTCTTATCACATTATAGTCCTCCACGTCCGCTTTGATCTCAAAACTCTGGTCATTTGATAATACCTAGAATATCAAAATCAACTGCGGGCGTGAGATCGTTTTCCTATTTAGCACCCAAACTCTGGAACATTAACAGATTAAAGACCCATCTCTTTAAACTGGCTTACACATAATACATTGCATTTCTATAATTCAAATCCATTAAAGGGTTGTTAGGCTGCATTAATTAGGTCAAACGGAACCAGGAACACTTCCCAAAACACCCGATGTACTTGTTACATCGTTTGAAGGATGGCATCTACGCTAATAGTCTGTTTCGTTCTTATTCCGAGATCACAGTAGCCACCCAATCCAGTCTGTATCCAGATCTGATGGTCACTGTAGCCACCCAGATCCAGTCCATATCCAGATCAGATGGTGGATCAGCACCTAGAGATGACCTCTACTGTACAGCCCTGAACGTCAGCGGAGACCAGGGCAACTAGATGAGCCCCACAATCTGACTCTGCTTTAGCCTAGATTTAAACTGCTGATTTTGTCTGCCCAGAGGAGAATGACACTATTTCGACACGCTATTTCCCCGTCTAAATACTGTAAAGCTGTATTGTAAAGCTGATGTAAAGCTGCTTTGACACAATTTGCATTGTTAAAAGCGCTATACAAATAATAGTGACTTGACTTGACACACACACAAAAGCACAAACCCATATACAAAGCATTGAATGAGCCTATAACACAGCAAGTTTTTTTATTTTTAATTGTGTCAAACCAGTCGCACTCACATACAAAACCAAAGAACTGAATGAGCCATTGACTGAGCCTTTATTGTATTTTTATTTTTTTTGTGTGCCACTCAGCCACTGTGCGTACACACTAGGGGTGTGCAGCGGAGTCATTATTTGTATCTGTTTCTGTGACAATCTCAAAATTATTTGTATCTGTATCTGTATGCGGATAGATCCGGAAGTGGGCGTTGCTTAAAGCAGAAGTTCGTCAAATTACATGAAAATACCATTTTAAATGCAAATCTGTTCGACTCATAGTTTTCATTTAACAGATATGCCTGTTATAACTAAAGAAAGTATTATTTTTATTAAAATTATAACTGTAAATATCTTCTATTTAAAACTTTATCAAAAAAGAAAAATAACTTTATTCTTCTTATTTTCCAGCTGGTGAAACTTTGTGTACAAATTTGACAAGAGACAAGCATCCATAATCTTAAATAAGAGTACTAGTAAAAAAAAAAAAAAAGAAATAAAAAATATAAATGGAAAGAAAGTGTTCAGTAGCCTATCATAGCAGAATGACAATAAAGCTCGCTTGAACTTTAAGTAACTTAGATCATGTGTTGCAGTAGTCTGTGATCATTTACGAGTTTTTGTTTTATCAAACGAGCGCAAAAAATAATTTGGACCCTCCAAAAGCTTTGATAATAAAACCTTGTGAAAAATTGTTTAAAATCATGTCGCTGAATAAATTCACTGAATAAACTCGAAACGCAGGAGTGAAGTGCAGCCTCCACTCCGCTCAGCCACGTTGCCAGATCTAGTTATTTTAAGCGTCGCTGGACTTGTTTTAATACTTAATGTAACAGCGTTAATAAAGTAATTAGGGCATTAATAAAGTGGAAGGATGAAGTTGGAGGTTAGAGATTCTATTTCCTATTTCAAAATACAAGATTTAAACTTATTTTGGTGCATTTTTCAGGAAATTGGTTGTGTTTGTTTGTTTTTTGTAGCAATATCTGGCAACACTGCTTCGCCGGCACTGACAGGCAGCGATCAAAAAAGGAGCGCGTGGATAGTTTTTTGCTGAGGAGACCACATTTGTTAGACAAACGCAATGATCACCATGATATTATCTGTACGAAACTGTGTCAAACGCTATCGAAGCTATTATTATTGCACAAATCTTAACAACCGCAGACCTCACTAATGCAGTGCTGTTCCAGCAAACGTGATTATTTCTGCCGAATATTTTTTCTGTTATTCGGATAAATCCGTTATTCGTTTTGAAGCCAGTTATTCGGCTTCGGGGACATCCCTAGTACACACACACACACAAACAAAAATAAACATACTGTACACACACTTTGTCAGATCAAAGTCCTACTGCAAGATTTGTTGATGAAAATGTAAAAAAAAAAAAGTCTGGAACATGCTACTAATTTATTGTTTATTCTGACCCGTTTGACTCCATTTGGTTCTATCTTACTATTTTGAGTTATTGAAATTTGATGTTTTTATCTGTTAGAAATAAATGGTTACTATGTCTTCTACTTTGTCTTTTCCTTCTAGCATGGTCAGATTTGTCTGTAAGCATATTTTGGCATCTTTGTATAGTCTTAACCAAATCAGAGGTGTTGTGTTTTTTTTTTTTTTTTTTTGTTCTTTTTTGTTTGTTTTTTTAATTCTTCCCTTTTAACTTGTGATAAAATATAAAACTTAAGAGGTTAAGTTCATTACAACAATGGTTTATAGATTTCAGCTTATATGCTGCTTACAGCCATATAGTGGCTATTTTTTGTTATCAACTTTTTATTGTTTTTTTTTTTTAACACAACATCCATTCAAAACATTAAAAAGAAAACAACATACATATAATCAATACTTTAAAGAGTCCAGTCAAAAGGAAGAGAGAGAGAGAGAGAGGGATAAAAAGAAAAAACAAAACAAGTCATTCCTTTATATAATCAAGTATGTTAAAGGAAAACACTGCCAAGCATCAATAGTAGAGGGCTTGGCCCCACCATATAGTGGCTATTGATATTTTTGATATTTTGATATTTTTATCCATCATATGTCACCAAACTCACCAAAATGTTAGATTTTGGCTGTCTGAACCTACTGGAATGTTATGTTTTTTTTTTTGTTTTTGTTTTTTACTGAAGTATAAGAAATATTAAATATAACATAAAAATAAGCATATTTTACATTTTAAAAAATATGGTACTTTTAGAGGTAAATATTTTATTTTATTATTATTATTTTTTTAAACACCAAAAATCACAAATCACTACCAAGTCTCCTTTTGTCATTATGCACAAAAACACATAATACTTAATTTCAACATGTATTATCTCCCCACTCAATCATATATAAAGCATGCTGGGAACTACAGTGTTAACAGCAAAAGTAATTTCTTCAGTGAGTTCACATTTGCCTTACCCATTTTAGAAACTTACATTAATCAATACCAAAAAAAAATAAAATAAATAAATTGGAATCTAGTTTCAAGAATCAAGTTTTTGAAACCTTATTTTGTATGATCAAGTACTTTAAAAAAAATATATATATATTTATTATTTTTTCATTCATTCATTCATTCATTCATTCATTGCAGTATGATGCGGACTCTAACAGATTGTTTGGGATATATTATAGACAAAACCTTTTTACCATCAGTTCTTGACTTATAAAATCAATTAAATGTGCTCAGAATGAAGATCTGGTGGGAAAAGCAGTCTTGTGATTCAAGGCGAGAGGCTGTGAGAGCAGAGCAAGGCAGAGCAAATGGTATCGACTGGTGTCTGTGCTGTCGAGGGGAGGTGTAGCTGGTGCACTGACCTTGGCTCAGGAGACAAGGACATTAGCCGGAGGGCTGTTTGCTGCTTACACAGAGACTTGATATTAGATGTTTCGACTGTCATTGACTTATATAAATTCTATAAGCATGCATATGTAATTGTTTTATTTCTAAAGACAGCCCAAATCAGCTTTAGACATTTATGTCAAGTTATTTGCAATATCTATGTCACTCTTTCTATTTTCCATACAGTTTTTCTCTTATGCCATCTCCCACTCCTCTCTTCTGGTCTCTCATTCTGTCCTGCATCACCTGTGTGTATTTTTTATGTTTCCGAGCATCTCTGCAGGGGTCTACTGCATGTCTTTGCCTGCTTATTATTATGCATGAGCACAGAGTGCTCCATATGGTGAGGTTTATCACATGGAAACAAAGACCAACACTCTGGCATGTTGATGAGGCCTCTTTTTCCATGAACTTACCCATTTAAAAAATGTCCTGGTGCTTTCTACAAAGGGCTCCAAGGCTGGCACACTTGAGCATTGGATGAAGTATTGAAACAATAGTAATATTACATATTCAGTGTACAAGAACATTTACAAATGATTTGAACCAGCATATTTGCCACTACCATGCAATCAAATAGTAGATTCATGTTCAATATGTTCAATACATGTTCACATAGTATGCATGTGGATCATCAAATAAAATCACAAGAGTGATTTTATTTACATTAAAAACAAACAAACAAACAAAAACATATTAAGTATCTACTTTAATGTTTATTAACAAATTTTGTGAAAATGTCAAAATTGTCAAATATACAGTGTACATATTTGGACACTGACACGATTTTCATAATTTTGGCTCTGTATGCCACCAGAATAGAATTAAAATGAAACAATCAAGATGAATTTGAAGTGCAGATTTTCAACTTTAATTCAAGAGGTTGAACAAAAAATTTACATAAAATGCTTAGGAATTAGGAACATTGTACACACAGTCCCCCTATTTTCAGGGGCTCAAATTGGACAAATAAATATAATAATAAATACAATGTTCATTTTTAATATTTTGTTGAGAATCCTTTGTAGGCAATGACTATAACTCATGGAAATCAGCAGAGACTGGGTTTCTCCTTTGTGATGCTTTGCCAGGCCTTTACTGCAGCTGACTTCAGTTGTTGTTTGTTCGTGGGTCTTTCTGCCTTTAGTTTTGTCTTTAACAAATTAAATGCAGCTCAATCGGGTTAAGATCAGTTGATTTGATTTGATCATTGTAGAATATTCCACTATTTTACCTTCAAAAACTCCTGGGTTGTTTTTGCTGTATGTTTTGGGTCATTGTCCATTTTTACTATGAAGCACCGTCCAGTCAGCTTGAATTCAACTGCATTTGGCTGAATCTGGGCAGACAGTATGTGATGAAGACGAGCTCACCAGCTCGCCTTTGGGGAAAAATGTGAGTCCGTGAAGGGATGTAAAAACGATGGCTCACTCGCAAAAGCACTTTTGTGCAAGGTAGAATTAATTTAAAGTGCCAGAAAGATTATCCACAGTGAAGAATATATACAAGTGCACCTAAAAATGATAAAAATCCAAAGTACCAAACAAACAACAAAAAGGAAAAATAAACCAGAAAATAATCCAACAATGATATAATCAGGTAACAAACAGGTATCCACAATATACGAAGGGATTTTGGGTTTTAGTTTTGCTTGAGGCACCGCAGTAGCACTCTTGCATCGACTTGGTAAACAAGTACTGTCTTTATGTTTGGCTTCGGCTTATATAGGCCAAACCCTGCCCCTTTTTTGGGCCATACCATTCACCGTTAAGAATAACATTTAACACACACACAAATACCACATCTATTGGTAATCTGTAATACTTAATCAATAATAATCATTTCCGATCTATCTATCAATATATATATATATATATTAGTGCTGTCAGTCGATTAAAAAACTGAATCGCGTTAATCACAGTCATGGACTGTGATTAATCATGATTAATTGTAAATTTAAAATACTAGGATTTACCTGTAAATGTGTTGAAAAAGAAATGCATGACGAACTAGTTTAAGGAAACAGAACCTTTCACACTTCCGCCAGGTATGAGACATAATCCTTATTATTCTTTTATCATTATTCTTTTTTTTTTTAAATTCAGCCATTATCAGCCTTTATACTGGCAATAAAACGTTTACCAAGCCACATCACTTCAATCCCAGTATACATTTACCCAACTATTATCAAAAGTATTTCTAAATAAATACAACAAAACATTTTCTTACGACCTTACGTGAAGTATTATGACAAAATGCATTATGAAGAAGAATTGGACCTGTTCTGCAGCTGCATTAGAGCTAACATTAGCATCATGCTGCATAAGACAATTTTATGAGATTAATAGTACACTTTTACTCAGAACTCACTTCAAACCACCATCGAGTGTTTGCAATAACTTTCTTTTGCGATCACATGTGGAATTTGGTCGTTTACTGTTGTTAAAATATGCTATTTATAGCCTTTTATATCACTGCACAAATTAGCATTTCAGATGTACACATTCATCTGAAAATCACATACAGACCATATCTATCGTAATCGTGTGTTTATTATCTTATAAAATCCATAGTGGCTGTTGTCATGTTTTTTTCTGCTGTGTAAAATCTTTAACATGTATGCTCTGGCTGAAATTCACATTGTTTGTGATGTTACAACTGCCTCTCCGTTCTTAAGTTGTCAGGGATACATTCCAAGTTTAATACACATTAGTAAAAGGATCTATTTTAATTTGTATTTGTCAATATACACTTTGGGCAGCCGTGGTACATTAAAGTAGCCCCCAAAAAAAAACGCAACCAACAGCTCTGTAATTTTTTTCCCGCGACTGTATTTTCAAAATAGCCCACTTGTGCCACTACCCTGGAAACACTGGTTCACTGTACCCTCACCACACAATTATAGATAACCTTCCGCGCTGTGATGACGGGAAGAAGTTGGGGTCAGACCTTATCAAACGATTAATATGCGTTAAAAAAATATGAAGTGTTAAATTTTTTTGATTAATCGCATGTGTTAACGCGTTAACGTTGACACCCCTAATATATATATATATATAAACACATAATCCATTAACACATAATACATTTAACACATAATTTCCACAATTAAATACACACAGAAACACCTATTCATACTAGACAATGGTTTCGCCAGCTTCCGGTTGCGCTGTGCGGTGCGACCTCGCCCATGATGTCATAATCTGCCGCCGCTTGTTCGTTCGGTTTGGCCGGCGCGGTGCTTCCCCCCGGAAGACTGACTACGCCCACACAGACAAACATCACAGGGACGAAAAGACACAACACGTGCAGTATAAGTGTATGAAATGACCAGGAAATGGATATCTGTCATGGGATTAAGGAGGACTTAAGAGCGAAGGCAGGTCAACGCCGATGGCTTATTAGAAAAAGGAAACTTGGAGGTACACTTATTTCCATTATCTAATTGAAAATGTTCATCGCACTCTTGGTCCTGGTTTTCCTTACGTGGAGTATGGAACCACCGATGAGAAGCGCGGGAGCACTGGTGTGGCACAGGGAGCGGGATCTGTGCCATGGAGTTTGGGATCTCTGCGTGGTGTGTGGGATTTCTTGCACCATATATTGCATCTCTGTCGTGGCGTGGAATGCTATGGCGTGGAGATTGGGGTCTCTGGTATGGCAAGCATGAGCTCTGGAGCAGAGTGTGAGAGATGTGGAGGGGATTGTGGGACCTTGCTCTAGACTTTCTGTTGTTTAAAGTGAAAAAAATTTAACTTAATTCCCACCATATTTCTGGTATTATCTATCAAACTAATCTAACTAATTTGATCGTTTGCTTTTTAAAACCGCGAGTGCAGCGTGTTAGCATTTGTTAGCCGGTTAGCTTGTCACTCACGGTTCCATTTGCGTTTCTATTCGCGCCGTTTCATTTCTCTCTTGCTTCATTTTTCATGAGTTCATCAAACAACAGTGGTAAGTGAATCATTCATCATTCACGGTGAGTATGGTTTCTTCTTCTGCTATTGTTGTTTGCACCGCTTGTCACATGTAGAGTTTATCTCTCTCTGTTGGCGACAAGGGATTCACATGTGATAAATGCAGGGAAAGAGTTAAACTGACAGAGTGAGGGCTGTAGATACTGCTTTGGATGCGACTGGCTCAGGGAGTCCTGTACATTGTTTGGTTTCGGTTGAGCCCGTGCAGCAGGGCAACTGGGTGACTGTGAGGCGGCCTAGTCGTCGCTCAAAACACAGTTCTTCCGTTCCAATCAAAACATTAAACAGGTTCTCCCCACTCAGTGATGCACCCACTGAGAAACCTGATGAAAGTGCTCTAGTTCTTGGTGATTCTATTGTACGGATTGTGAAAATAGAGACACCAGCCACCATAGTCCAATGTTTACCGGGAGCCAGAGCGCCTGACATCTTGGCAAATTTAAAAGTGCTGGCTAATGCTAAACGTAAATTCAGTATGATTGTTATTCACATCGGCGCTAATGATGTTCGACTTCGCCAGTCGGAGATCACTAAAAATAATGTTAAAGAGGTGTGTGAACTTGCAAGTACGATGTCAGACACTGTAATATGCTCTGGTCCCCCCCCCCCCCCCCCCAGAAACCTGGCTAAAACCAGATTAATACATTATTTTAAACGAGTCTGCCCCCAAGATTACTGTTATAAAAATGAACAGCGTCCAAAAGGCAAAGCGGGAGGTGTTGATACAATTTATAGCAATATTCTCCGTATTTCTCAGGGGGCACGTTTTATAACTCCTTTGAAGTAATGGTGCTTCATATAATGTTATCCAAAGAAACAAGTATTAATGATAAATCCCCCGTGATGTTTGTACTGGCTACTCTATACAGGCCACCAGGACACCATACATACTATATTAAAGAATTTGAAGATTTTCTATTAGAGTTAGTGCTGGCTGCAGATAAAGTCTTAATCGTTGGTGATTTTAATATCCACGTTGATAATGAAAAAGATGCATTAGGATCAGCATTCATAGACATTCTTAACTCTATTTGGGTTAGACATGTCTCAGGACCTACTCATTGTCAAAACCATACTCTAGATTTAATACTGTCACATGGAATTGATGTTAATGGTATTGAAATTCTACAGCAAAGCGATGATATCTCAGATCATTATCTAGTCTTGTAGACTCCATATAGCTAAAACTGTAAATTCTATTCCTTGTTACAAGTATGGTAGAACATCACTTCTACCACAAAAGACTGCTTTGTAAATAATCTTCCTGATTTATCTCAATTCCTCAGCATATCCAACAGCACAGAAAAACTTTATGATGTAACAGAAACTATGGACTCTCTCTTTTCTAGCACTTTAGATACGTTTCCTCCTTTACGTTTAAGGAAGATTAAGGAAAAGAGTCCAACACCGTGGTATAATGAGCACACTCGCGCCCTAAAGAGAGCAGCCCGGAAAATGGAGCGCAGCTGGAGGAAAACAAAACTAAATTTATCTCATATTGCTTGGGGGGAAAGTACCCTATCCTACAGAAAAGCATTAAAAATAGCTCAATCTGATTACTTTTCATCTCTTTTAGAAGAAAACAGACATAACCCCAGGTATTTATTCAATACAGTGGCCAAATTAACAAAAAAAAAGCATCAGCAAGTGTTGACATTTCCCAACAGCACAGCAGTAATGACTTTATGAACTATTTTACTTCCAAGATCGATACTATCAGAGGTAAAATTGTAACAATGCAGCCATCAGCTACAGTATTCCATCTAAACTACTAAAAGAAATGCTATTTTGGCTATTATTAATTCGTCATTGTCATTAGGATATGTCCCCAAAAGCTTCAAATTGGCTGTTATTAAGCCTCTCATTAAAAAAACACAACTTGACCCCAAAAATCTTGTTAATTACAGACTGATCTCAAAACTCCCTTTTCTGTCAAAGATACTAGAAAAAGTAGTTGCCTCACAATTAAAAACTAAAGCAAACACTGACCTCGATAATGGTAATTCAAACAAAACTAAAACATCAACATATAAAGTCAATCTGGTTAGTAATGCGTGAAGCTGGTAATACTGTTTGTGGAGTTGTTTAATCATTCTCTGCCAAGATCTTGAGAGATTTAATGTCTATTATCTTGTGTTGATTTTATCTAAGGCTGTGGCTGAAGTCAGTTGTAGTTTTTGTATTTCTGCTTATCTCATCTCTTTGTTCTGTTCTTGTTTCTCTTTCTTTCAATGGCTCAGTTTGTTAACAGCAGGTGTTCTTCATTAATTCTCGATCATCACTTAATTACTAAACTAATTATCTCATTAACTTTAACACTGCTTCAGTGTTACATTTTTAACACTCTGAGTGTGGACTCACTGGACTCATATAAACACTGAAGCAGTGTTAAAATTAACTCTGAAGAAGTGTTAAAGTGAATGAGATAATTAGGTGATTAACTGAGTGATGATTGACCATTACTGAAGACACCTGATGTTAACAAGCAGAATCACCAAAGGAGAAAATCAAATTTTGTATGTCACCATTATAGTGGTCTGTGTTTGCATTAGTTGGGATCTTGACCCTTAAATTTTTAACAACAGATTTTGTTTGTTATAATTGAATATAACAGCCAGACAAGCCAGAGGAAAGATGATCATGTGGTGGTGATTATATTTTGAGCTAGTCATCATGTAGTGACCTGAATACCTGAGTTATGTTTTCTTCAATGACTATGTCAACAAGGTGAAAAATACAAGATCTGGCATTTTTGGCATAATCACACAGATGTTTTCAGAACTTACTCCTACATAAAATAATTTTTTTTAAAAAATATTTAATTTAGACACACAGACATCAAGAATCAGCGTGAGAATCACAACAATGGTAACCATCAAAAAAGCATCATTGGCTCCCATCATGCATTGCGGCATGAATAAATTATGAGCTGAATTGTCTTTGTAGTTTCTTTTATTCTTACTATTTTCTTTTATTTTTTCTGTTTTTATGTGACTCTTTAGTAGCTTGTTTTGTGATGTTCAGAGTTGATCTGTTTATCTGAATATGCTGTTTGTCACCGTAGTTGAGATTCATACTCTGATTCTTGATGTCTGTGTCTGCCTAAAACAAAGACTTTTTTCTTTTCTTTATCAGAACAGCTTGCAAGAAACTACTACAAAATGTATAGGAAATACAGTAACTTTCACTGTGGAATCACAGAGCTGTTGTAACCAATAAAGATAACATAACTCAGAGATCAGACTCTAAATAAGTTCAACGACTCAAGTCAAACAATGATTATGTTAAAACATAATCTTTCACCATTTGATGACTTTTGCGCTTGGTTTGTTTGGCTTTTATATCTCAGTTACAGCAGCCAAACAAAATTTAAAATTAAAAAGTCAAGGGTCAAGATCCCAACTAATGCAAACACAGACCAGTATAATGGTGACATACAAATTTAGATTTTCTCCTTTGGTGATTCTTGGTGATTCTACTTGTTAACATAATGTAGAAGGGTTAGTGTTATCTGTTTTGGCCCAGGTTGGATTTGATTGGTGGACCAATCGGATGTAAGCAGCCCTGCTACTTAAGGACTGTTATTTTGAGGGGTAGTGTAGTGTCCGGTTGATTCTGAGCTCTCCTCTTCCTGGCGTTCCCTTTCCGCTCCTCACTGTGTCAGTCTGATTGTAGAGTGGGGCTGGTGGCATTCATATTGTGGCAAGTGTGGCGGAGTTCAATTACAGGTATGTTTCGTGCTCGTATTAAATTTTTTGGTCACTTTTGATGGTGGTATTTATGTTGTGTTGCTCTCAGTAATGGCGACACAAGCAGATGTGTGAATGCTGTCTGGTATGTTGAGTCACAACGCTTGTTGGAGTAACCATATAGCTCTGCGCTGGTCTTCGTTCAACCCGAAACGTAGGTATGTTTTGCTTTCCTGTAAACGGGACTTAGTAGATGTAGTCTAACATTTGTTTTTGTTAACGTAAAAGGGCGAATGGAACATCACCGTCTCTAAGTTGATCTCTTGGTGAAGATACTACCTGTGACGCCGCTGCGGTTTTGCTTACGGGCATTTTTTGTTGTTTTGAATACGGACCTGTTGTACTTCAGTGCTTACGGTTCCGCTGTTTGGGCAGGTCGTTTGGGCCGATCCCGGTGCCTTTGTCAGGCCATCTGTTTGTTTTATTTTTGATTTAGTTTTTTTGTATAATTTTGTTTGCGCATTGCGCTGTGGTTTTTCTTGTTTTTGTACTTTAGGTTTCTTTTATATTGTTCCTTTTTGTGTAGATTGTGGTTGTTTTGCAGTTTTATAACTGTTCCTTTAGCTTTCCGTGTTATATATTGTATTGCATTATCATAAAGAACTCACATTCTTTACTTCATTTGTCTTGTAATTCTGGTGTCCTTCAGGCACCGTGATTTTGCTCTCATTGCATTTTGTGCACTTAGGAGGCCGGCATATTTGGAGTCCCTACAACTAGTGTCTTTAAATTTGAACTGATTGTTTTTCATTCTTTATAATTCTCTTTTTGCAATGTTTTTTTTATTTATTTTTGTCTTCAGGAGCCAGTGAGGACTCTGTGTGGAGCAGGGGAGGCTAGCCACTTTCCTTCTATGGTGTTTCACGGGGTGCTGTGTGTGTGTTGGTACAATTTACTTTACCGAGTGAGTGAGTGAGTGAGTGAGTGAGTGAGTGGTGTTTGTTGTGGTGTGAATTTAGGTGGGTTTGGATGACCTCCCGAGTTGCAGCCGGCCTGCCCTGTTCCCACTAAGCCTGGCCCTGGAGTTATTTTAATAATCTGGTGGTGTGTTTTTGGAGAGAGAGAGTTTTATTGATATTATAATAAAGTGTATTTTTGTATTGACACTCATGTCTCACTAGCTCTTATTTCCTTGCCTTCAATTGGTAACACGTACCTGTGTCCTTATTGGAAGTATTTCCCTGGCGCTCCACCAGGGTGGCGTAGTCGGATTAAACTAATTTTTATTTTTGGAGTCTGTTAGACCCCTATGCACTGCCACAATAAGGTGTCTTCAGTAATGGTCAATCATCACTCAATTAATCACCTAATTATCTCATTCAATTTAACACTGCTTCAGAGTTACTTTTAATACTGCTTCAGTGTTTATATGAGTCCAGTGAGTCCACACTCAGAGTGTTAAATTAACACTGGGGGTTTTGCTGTGTGGATCTGATGGATGAAAGGCAACGAAATGGAACCATTACTTGACAGATTTGCTTCAGTTATTACTTATTATTATTACACTGTCAGAGGAAAAATATATATAATAAAAGTTATGATGCTTAACAGTTTGCTTACTGTGTTGTTTTTGTGCTTCCGCACATCGTTTCTATTCTGGGCTGCTGTCATCCTTGTCTGTGTAAGAGGAGAAACAACAGTATTATCACAATGTGTGATGATACCCAGTGTGAGCTGGGCTTTATTGTATACCTAAAGCCCAGCTCACACTGTGAGATTTTGGCCACAATTTGGTAGCCAACATTTAAGCCTCACGTGTAATGCAGCTCGCAGCCATTGACCGTGTATGGGTTGATAATGTAAATCTCCAGAGAAGTTTCTTACGTGCAACCGTTTTTAACACATCTTGACTGCAGTCTGACATTAATGGCAACTGAGATCCCACAGTGTGACATGATCATCATGTACATTCTGACAAGCAACAATTGTAAAGGTCTTTTAAAAATCACACAGTGTGCACCTGACTTAAGATAAAACCTGGGTAGTTTTTTTTTTCCTTTTTTTTTTTTCTTCAATATCCTCTTGCCAGGATTGCATTCTTCCTCACTCAGCTCTACAGTTGTTGTTTGGTCGAACTTAATTTGAGTAGTATAAAAAAACCTTATTTAGCTTTTTTTTAAAAATGGATGTAAACTTACTTGAATTGATTTTGATTTTCATCAGTGGAAACTTTTTCCAGCTGCTTGCTGGCTGTCTCATCTCTTCAACTGATTTGGTTATATTTACCCCTGGTGGCCAGTGAAGTCAAGTCACCTTTATTTAATAGCGCTTTTAACAATACAGATTGTGTCAAAGTACTTAACAGTATCAAATTGGAGGATAGAGTGTCAGTAATGTACAATGATAAGATTAAACACTCAATTTTCAGTTAAAGGCATTTCATTATTGAATTCAGAGATGTCACTGTCTAGCTCAGTTTAGTTTAAATAGTATCTGTGCAATCAAATTGACGATAATCGCAAGAAATTACAGTTTTTCTCAATTGTTTACACACATTTTCTGAAAGCATGCCTCATATTCTCAGAACTCTACACACAAATCCAAAAAAACACACACAATGGGCAAAACCCCTCAATTCTCCTGCAAAATGAAACTTTACATTCAAAACAATGTTATTTCTTCTCAAAATGGGATTTTGTTTTCAAATGACACACACAAACCATCATATGTATAGACATTTATAAGAACCAGCTGAACACTGATGTGCTCAATGTAAAACACTATGATGAATGTAAAACACTTCTTCTCCATTCATCGTAATGACTTAGGCCTTTTTTTGGTTCAGTGTTACACGTACTACAGACAGTACAAACATAAGTGTGTTGTAAAATATTTGAGAATATTGTTTTTATACTCAAAATAAAATTTTACCGTGTATTTGTGTGTTCTATTTTTCCTGCAAAAACAATGTACACAGTGTACATCCCATTCCCAACCAACACAAAGTTGCACATACACTATACAGTAAATTATTCTGTTGTTTTGTATGTACAGTTACAGTAAAAAAAAAAAAAAAAAAAAACTAAAAAAAAATACCTATGCTGCATCCTCTCTTCTGTTGCGGTCTGGCCACAGCACCTCATCCACATCACAAGCAATGTTTTCCCTGGCCAAGCAGCGGGGGAAATATCGCCTAGCATGGCGATTCCAGCCATGAAAAGCATCAGCTGCTATATCTCCACATGCGTCCTACATAGCTTGGAGAAGAGGTATACGCGTTTGTGGATTTCGGTCATACACTTTCCATCTCCAGGCAGAAAAAAATTCTTCAATAGGATTGAGGAATGGAGAATATGGAGGGAGATAAACAACTAAAAAGCGTGGGTGGGCAGTGAACCAGTTACGAACCAGAGCAGCCCTGTGGAAACTTACGTTGTCCCAAATGACAACGTACCTGAGCTGCTCTGGGCCATCTACCTGATCTGGTGGAATGAGTGTGTTGTGTAGGGTGTCAAGGAATGTGATCAGATGGGCGGTGTTGTAGGGGCCAAGGGTAGCATGGTGATGGATGACGCCGTGGTGGGTAATCGCTGCACACATTGTGATGTTCCCTCCGCGCTGGCCAGGGACTTCAACAATGGCACGCTGGCCGATGATATTCCTTCCCCTCTTTCGTCTTTTTGTGAGGTTGAACCCAACCTCATCAATGAAGATGAACTGGTGCTCCACTGCAGCCACCTCTATCTCAAGGACTCTCTGAAACACACATGACAATATAAGAAATAGACATGGAGTGGTCACTATCGTGAAGCACAATCATTATGATTACAATATTGAAATATGTATAATTTACTGTATACAGTGTTGAGAGTATGCATCAATTGTGGGACTCACTTGCACATAGTTATATCTCAATTCTTTGACTCTTTCGGAATTGCGTTCAAATGGCACCCTGTAGACCTGCTTCATCCGGAGATGATTTCTGCACAAGACACGGTCCAGTGTTGATAAGCTTACCCTATCAATATTTTGAAACATGTCATTGTTTTCTATTATTTTTCTTTGTATTTGCCGTAATGTTATGGCGTTGTTTTCTAGGACCATGTTCATGATTTCAGTTTCCTGTTCAGGAGACAGAACACGTTCCCGACCACCTTGTGTTGGTAATCTTTCAGTTCTGCCAAACAAATAGTAAAATAGTGTAAATACAAATACTGTAAATACAAAGTAGGTATACATTTCCTAAATACTTGAAACATACTTTACAGTATTTTTACAGTCCTACAGAACAGTCCACAGGCAATACTGTACTACTGTACTCATTGAGTACTGTACTGATATGCGGTACTGCAATTTTCTAGTGAGAGTAGATTTCTTACCTATTCTCATTTCGGAAAGTCCGGATGATGGATGCTACAGTGTACCTGCTCAAATGTGGCTGTACTCTTTGCCCAGCCTCCCTCATTGTTAGACCATGGTTGACCACATGATCAACCAAAGAGATTACGGTCCTTGGCCTTCCTAGTCCTCGTCCTCGTCCTCCCCGTCCTCCCCGTCCTCCTCGTCCTCCTCGTCCTCCTCCTCTTACTCTCACTCCTCTGGCTCTGCCTCTGTTTCCAATGTTGGCATCCATTGCTCCAAAACAGAAGAGCTCACCTGTTGCCCTTTTATGCTAAAGCTCTGATTGCTAATTGTAAAACTGTGTGACGGGTGTTTGCCCTTGTGATGAGTCAGTGTGCATATTTGAATGGCAGTGTGTTCCTTGTGAAAAAAAGATATTTTCTGCATGAAAATTGTGCCAAAAGCAGAGAATTGTGTGTAGTGTTTTGAAAAAAGTGTGTTTTAGAACTGCAATTTGAGTGTAAAGCAGGAACTGTGCTTGTAGATTAGCAGAATTGGTTCAGGGGGTTGGTGAATGAGTTACATGTTGTGGTCATTGTGTCTCAAGTACCAGAATTTGTGTGTAAACAATTGAGAAAAACTGTAATTAAGTGTCCCCAACTGAGCAAGCCAGAGGTGACAGCGGCAAGGAACCAAAACTCCCTCTGAGACAGAATGGAGAAAAAAACCTTGGGAGAAACCAGGCTCAGTCGGGGGTCAGTTCTCCTCTGACCAGACGAAACCTGCAGTTCAATTTGCAGCCATGTCAGATTGTGTAGAGGGCTTATATATTTGAACCATGTTGTCCTTCATCCGAATCTATGGGATGACTCCCTTTTCTTCTCCATTTGTCTCTGTCCAAACTGCCCTTACCCACATCATGTTTGCTTTTTGCTGATTAGTCGACGTCTAGTTCTGCTGATGTTTCTAACACGGTCGATGTTGAGCAGTTTAGAATCACAAGTATCACTGAAGAAACTCTCTGCGTGACATTAACGCAGGACCACGGTGCCTTCTTTGTGTATTTCCTTCACAAAGACATAGTCCTTGTTCTGAAGGATGAAACAACAATCTCGTGGCCTTGTGGAGATGTGAGTAAACCTCTCTTTGGTAAAGGGCCTACATTTTGTAGACTGTTTTAGTTCTGCTAGACATCTGGCAACTTGAACCTGAAATCCCATTCAGTGAACATCTGATGTGTTCCACATCCTAGGTTGCCGAGCTAACTCACTAGGTAGTTCTCTATTCAGTACCTTCAGTTTATCTGAAATTGCACTCCTTTGCTGAAATGACAGTCTGAAGCATTCTCCTAACTCCACCCAAACACACTAAGTGCATGTAGCTCAATGCAAATGGTTGAATACGTGGAATTCCAGCTTGGGTCAGTGGGGATTTCCTCATTTGGTGGTCTTTGTAGTCAAGTCTACTGAATTCTGCTTCAGACCTTGCAACAGCACCAGGGGTCTCATTTATAAACGTTGCGTATGCACAAAATGGGCATATAATACAGTATGTGTAAGCAATTTTCCACACACATATCCGGATTTATAAAAAAATAAACTTGCCGTAAATATGTACGCACCGTACGGACATTCTAGACCATACGTATTAATTCTTTTGGAGTGAGAAGTAATGGTGTAAACTATTTTAAACTGTGTTTTCATTTCGAAATGCATTTACAATAAATATTCCACTCTCATTAATGGAGAGAAGCACTGAAATTACAAAAAAGTCATTACGCAGAAGTTAAACAAAATTAAATTTAGACATATAGGTTAGTGGATGCATTTGATTACTTTTCATGTGGCATCCTATGTTTTAATGACAGCAAGGAGTGCTATAGACACAATAATTCATTTTTAAACTAAACTTCAGATCTCATGTTACGAGGAATTTTTTTTTTTTTTTTTTTAGCAAGAACAATGATCATGATGTGCTACTTCATGATGTATTACTTCAATATTATGTCGGACACTGCTGGATATGGTGGTCGAACGGTAAGTCCATTGTCTGGTTTGAATAGGACCAATGATAATATCTTACTGTACTACCACAGCTGCACGGACGTGTTGATGTCGTGTAAAGGCATCTCCAAAACATTATAAAAATACCACTGTATTTGAAGGATACCATTAAAGGAAAACGGTAAGATTTGCACATTTCCTTTTTAAAATATTTTCAGTAATTCACCGAGTCAGACAATTATATTTACACCACAAAAAACTATAGGCCTATTATATCAGCTGTTTCCACTAAAAATAGATGTTCAGCTTATGTGTACCTTATCAGCAAAACTGCAGAAATTTAATTTGTTTAAAACAACTGAAATACTATACGACCTGTGTAAAAGAATGAGATCAATTATTTTAAACTATTTTGTTTTTATGGATATTTTTATCATAAAATGCAACAAGGATACTGGATCATTTTTAACAATACAAATTAATATGTAGCCTATAATCCAAACAGAATTACAATCAGGATCTCATGTTTCCTTAATATCTTGTACCTTTGACAGTGTTAAACACGTGTCACATGGATGGGAATCGCTGTAGATTTCATACTAAAATTATACGTACGCACAAAAGCTAGATTTTACATACATGTTAATTTTTTCAGATTTATAAAACCATGCGTATGCCAGAACCTGCGCAAAAATCCTTTTATAAATCCCAGTCAGGGGAAGATTGTGCGTACGTATACTTTTAGTATGAAATCTACGGAGAGTTTTATAAATGAGACCCCAGGTGCTGTAGCACCGAGAACAACTCGACTCACATAGGTGCCTCTAACTGTCCAACGCTCACAAGCGAAGTAGCTATTGTGACTCTTTATACACTTTAGGAATGAACAGGCTGATGCATCACAAATGAAGGCTTTTACAGTCACTTGAAGTGTTTTCTCTCCATGGACTGTGCCATCTTGCTGAAGAAAATCAGAAAGGTCATCTTGAACTGGGCTAGGTTTTGCTTGTCCACAACAGAGTGGCATAATGAAGGGTGCAAAAGCAAGGAAACAGCACAGGATTTGCCACATCTGCAGACTTGATGATTTAAATAGTGGAATACCATCAATGTAGATGTATATGTCTTTGCGGTCTTCAGAGAAAGCAGGACTCTGGTATTGCATCTGGCATTTTGAAAGTTTTAGCCCAAAGTAAGCATATTGTCCGCCACACAGTTCAACTATTGCCACTCTTTTGGGGGTCTTCAGCAGAGTTCTGGCATCCTTGGGGAGGCGATGTGCTTGGCGCCTTAGAATGTCTAGCAGTTCATTTAGTGCAGATCGCTTGCATCTGTTGGTAGCTGCCCAAGCTGCAACTTCCTCATCCAGATCAGGAGCAGTTTCGTCTTCAACAACCTCAGAGTCAGAGTCAGAAAACAGCTCTAATGCATCAGAGTCATAAAACCAGATGTTGCCATCTGCTGAAGGTGACAAAGAGGCGTTTTCATTTTCACAGGACTGAGCCCCCAGCAACCCATTTGCATCACCGCTATGTGAATTATCAGCTCCAAGACACAGCACTTCAGCATGACGTTTCCTCCAGTTTCTGTAGTATGACATCATTTAAGAGTCACAAGCAACAACAAAATAAACAAGGAATACACATGCATCTCTAAGATATCTACATATACAATCACTATCTAGTGGCCTGATTCACTGATCTTATTCAGAAGCTGATTTTTAAAAACATAGTGTGGATTTTTTTTGTTAGTTTGGTGCTGTTTACAATAGCTACATTATCGATATATTATTGTATATTATCAATAATCAACCAAAACCAAATAACCACAGCTTTTGTTTTTTTGTTTTTGTTATAACAAATGTACTTTACAAACACAATTACAGAAAAAATTAAGTCTAAAAGTCAAGGGTCAAGAGCCCAACTAAAGCAAACCCTGATCACCACAATGGTGAGGTCAGGTAAATATTTAACTGAACTGTATTATTTTGCACAAGACAGATATGTTAGTTTAATTTAGTTTTGTGGGTCACCATTGTGCTGGAGAGTAGAGCCTGTGCTTCAGTCAATGATGAGCCGCAAACACTAATCTTCTACTGTTTTATTTAAAGAGTAGCTCTAGAGTTGTTGGTACAGTAATAATCTTTTTATTAAGCGCTTTAGCATATACATGTAACCAACAGCTGATACGAAACAGCAACAATTTAAGTTAAAGTCATATTTTTTTTTGACTTTATTATAAATTAAGTGTTTATAATTTTGTCTTCAGAAATGTTCCTTCTCAGTAAACTCAAATAAAATAAGTTAACCAAATGTTTGTACGCCGTCACAACAATTTTATAGCAGTAATTATTGATTTACATAACTTTTGTAAACTTACAGTCTGTAAATTTCACAGCAATTGTTTACAGTGCATCTTTTCTTAAGCTTTTTCCCCCCTCGTTGTTAAATCTTGTCATTAAATGCTGTTATTTTGACTTATGTAAGGGAAAGCTAAAATTGTGATACATAAAAATCTACAATTATTCTAGCAGAAAGAGAGAAAACATGCTGAAAGATTAACTATGAAGTTTCATATGCTTCAGATGTGTACACCCTAAGCTGAGAGCTTTAGCAAATCCTTACACACTCTACTAATGGAAACATGGAAGGAAAGCCATTAGTGTCACTCTGGCTGATGGTTAAAATCAGAACCACACAAGCAGAGGATTAAAAAAAAAAAAAAAAAAAACACTTTTAATCTCCTCTTCCTCTCCTGGTTAAGAACACAAACATGGATTTGCTTGGAATTGAAGGAGTCCTACTAAATCACATCTGAACTTGCTTGAAAGTTCATGTGCGTTTACAACATTGAGAAACATAACGTGTTTTCTTGGTCTGGTTTTAAAGTTCTTTAAAAAAATAAAATAAAATAAAATAAAAAAGCTTATTGTGTCACTCGCTCTTCCCTTTCATAATTATTGTCCTTTATTCAGCTTAACTCTGGCTCTTCTGGGACCAGGAAAAGAGCGCTATAAGTAAATGTGCTGAGGCTGTGCCATTGAGCATGTTGAATGAAGCAATGCATGCTGGGAGCCATGGATGAGTTTAGTACTATGCTAGTACCCAGCATGCAATTTTTTTTTTTTTTTTAACGGTCACCATTGTTGAGGTTCACAAGCTCATTCTTGAGGTCTGTGTGAGTCTAAATGCTACCATAGATTAAAACTTTTTTGTGGACAAACTGTTTAGAAAGTTATTTTTATTAACTGATTGTCACAGAACCAGTTGCTCTTAGAATCACTCTTACTATAATCAATACAACATTGATTTAATCAGAGACTAGACACACAATGAATCTATGTTCATTCTCAATGAGGTCAGTTCACTTACAGATTGTCACTATAAATATATAACAACCAACTACTGATCATTTCCTCTGGGCTTTTGAGTTGTAACAAATATGTCCAAGGAACACATAGTTACAACAACCAGAGAAAAAGAAGCAGAAGAAAAAAAAATACATTAAATCTCTCAAGATCTGATTAAACAACCCCACAAACAGCATCACCAGCTCCACTTATTAATAACCAGACTGACTTTATTTCTGTCAGACATCTACACTGTAAAAAATATATTTGTCAAAATATTACATGCAATATTATTAACTAAATTCAACACATTAAAATTAATTAGAATTAATCAAATGAAATGCTAACAATTAACCATTCCAAAAATAAAATAGCATGAAAAAATTAAGTAAAATTCAAACAAAAATATTCGTTTCATTGGACAAAAAACACTATGCTAATGATACTATGTTATGCATGTCAGGCCAGTAGTTGGCGATCAAGAAACACTGCGCAAAAACGTAATATGCATGCACATGACGTCACCTTTTTCGCAAATTCATGTTTTTGTTGTTTACATGGAGATGATACAGGCATCGTGTTCAAAAGCTTGTGTTTCCAGGCCCCCAAAACTGAATTATTGAAGACACCTGATGTTAACACAGAATCACTGAAGGACAAAATCATGTTTTACCACTGGGTCACCGTCACGGTGGTCAATGTTTCCTTTAGTTGGGCTCTTGACCCTTGACTCTTTAACATTAGTTATTGTTTGGCTGCTGTAACTGAGTTAGACAACAGTTAAGACAAGCCAAGAGAAAAGATGAGCTGGTGGTGTTGGTTATGTTTTGACATCATCATCAGACCTGAATCTGTGAGTTGGATTTACTGCATCAGTTTCCGCCATCCTGTGATTTTTCAGCATACAAAGATTTTTAAGAGCTCTCCTGATCAAATATTTTAAAAAAAGCTATCATCTAGGCACACAGACATCAAGTATCAGCGTGAGAACCTCAACAATGGTGACCATCAAATGTTGCAGTGCATTCTGGGTGCCACCAATCAAAACTCATCAATAGCTCCCATCATGCATTGCATATTTTTAGTAGTTTGTTTTGTGAAGTTCAGAGTTGATCTGTTTATCTGAATATGTTGTTTATCACCGTTGTTGAGATTCATACTCTGATTCTTTATGTCAGAATGTGCCTAAAAAAGCACAGAATGCACTGCAACATTTGATGGTCACCATTGTTGAGGTTCTCACGCTGATATTTGATGACTGTGTGCCTAGAGAAAAGTTTTTATTTATTATTATTTTTTTTTTGTATTCTTTGATCAGAAGAGCTTTTGAAAATATCTGTTTAAGCTGAAAATTCCAGATGTTACACTGTACAAGCATAGCAGAAATTGATATGGCAAATCTAACTCAGAGATTCAGGTCAAATGATGGCTATGTCAAAACACAACCAACACCACACGATCACTTTCTCTCTTTAATGTTAAAGAGTCAAGGGTCAAGAGCCCAACTAAAGCAAACACTGACCACTGTGATGGTGACCCAGTGGTAAAATGATTTTCTCCTTTGTTAACATCAGGTGTGTTCAGTAATTCAGTTTTGGGGGCCTGGAAACACAAGTTTTTGAACATGATGCCTGTATCATCTCCATGTGAACAACAAAAACATGAATTTGTGAAAAAGGTGACGTCATGTGCATGCATATTACGTTTTTGCGCAGTGTTTCTTGATCGCCAACTACTGGCCTGGACATGCATAACATAGTATCATTAGCATAGTGTTTTTCAGAGGTAGGACTTTCAAGTCACAATCAAGCAGAGGTGGGACTTTCAAGTCACAATCAAGTCTTCAAGTCATATCCCAAATCCTCAAAGAGTTAAAGTTAATGAGATAATTAAGTGACTAAGTAAATGATGATTGTGCATTAGTGATGAACACCTGCTGTTATTGAGAATAACAGAGGATCAGATGTTGATGTTTTATTGATGCCACCATCACGGAGGTCAGTGTTTGCTTTAGTTGGGCTCTCGACCCTTGTCTTCATGCATTATATGTCTTTTTGTAACAATGCATGTGGTGTTGTAAAGCAGAAAGGTTAGTACATTGAGCAGCTATTCACTGTTTTTACCTGATGAACCAATCATCATGAGCTGGCCTCATTACAATCAAAATAACTTTTAGTTAATAGTGAATGAGTTTCAAACCTATGTAAAGCACATAAAACATTGAACTCCAGTTTTGTTTAGACGCATACAGACATCAAGAACCAGCATATGAATCTGAACAATGGTGACAATCAACAAAATGCTTCATACTGCAATGCATGCTGGGTAACACCATTGTAAAAACTCCCATCATGCTCTGCAGTATGAAAATGTATTGTCACCACTGTTGAGGATCGTATGACAAGTGTTCATGTCTAAAAGCCTGAGCCAATAAAGACTTCCTTTTTCTCCACTGTTGAAGAGTAACATTTGTTTCACAGTACTTTTTTTTTCTTTTTCAATAAACAAAAAAGAGAGACCACTTCATGATGTTCATTCATTATGAGTTATAAACAAAAGGCTTAAGTTAATCTGCTACTACTGAAACAATAGTACAACTGTTCAGAAGCAAATTACTTTGAATTGGTAAAAGGGTCAAGAGACCAACTAAAGCAAACCTTGACCACAATTATGTTGGCACTGTGTGTGTTTTTGTGTTTTTGTTTTTTTTTCAGTTGATTCCATCCAAGGCTGTGGCTGAAGTCAGATATAGTTCTTTTGTTTCTCTTTTCTTCAGTGATGTTGATTGTTAACAGCAGGTGTTCATCACTAATGCTCAATCGTCATTTAATTAGTCACTTAATTATTTCATTAACTTTACCTCTTTGAGGACTTGGGATATGACTTGAAGACTTGATTGTGACTTGAAAGTCCCATCTCTGGTGTTTTTTGTCCAATTAAACCAATATTTTTGTTTAAATTTTACTTAATTTGTTTGTGCTATTTCACTCATTGTGAATGGATAATTTGTAAGCATCTCATTTGATGAATTCTAATTAATTTTTATGTGTTGAATTTAATTAATAATATTGCTTGTAATCTGTTGACATAATTATATTGAGTAAATATAGTGTATCATTTTTTTACAGTGCACACTGTAAAAAATGATACACTATATCAGGGGTGGGCAAACTTGGCCCTTCCAGGCCACTTTCCTTCAGAGTTTAGCTCCAACCCTAATTAAACGCACCTGAACCAGCTAATCATTGTCTAAAACTACTAGAAGGCAGAGGTGGGACTTTCAAGTCACAATCAAGTCTCAAGTCAAATCCCAAGTCCTCAAAGTTAAAGTTAAAGTTAATGAGATAATTAAGTGACTAAGTAAATGATGATTGTGCATTAGTGATGAACACCTGCTGTTATTGAGAATAACAGAGGATCAGATGTTGATGTTTTATTGGTTAAAATGATGCCACCATCACAGAGGTCATAATCAACTCTGTAACACCACAGCATGCAAACAGTGTTGCGCTAATAGTTATAGTGAACGAATTTCAAACCTACGTAAAGCATATAAAACATTTAACTCCAGTTTTATTTAGACACACAGACATCAAGAACCAGCATATGAATCTCAACAATGGTGACAATCAACAAAATGCTTCATACTGCAATGCATGCTGGGTTGATTCCATCCAAGGCTGTGGCTGAAGTCAGATATAGTTCTTTTGTTTCTCTTTTCTTCAGTCTGTTGCACACTGCTGAGAGGTTTGTGATTGTAGCTCCGTGTAGCTTCGCTTTTTATTGAATCTCTACCTTACTTTCACTCCTTTTTTTTCTAAAGTGATAACATATAATTTAATTCCCACCATATTTCAGGTGCTATCCTTCAAACTAATCTAACTAATTTGATCGTTTGCTTTTAAAACCGCGAGTGCAGCTTGTTAGTCCGTTAGCTTGTCACTCGCGGTTCCATTTGCATTTCGCGCCTATTATTTATTTATTTTTATTTTTTCCTCGCTCCGTTTTTCACAAGCTCATCAAACAACAGTGGTAAGTGGTAAGTTAAGTTGGTATCATTCATCAATCACGGTGAGTAATGGCTTCTTCTCCTGCTATTGTTGTTTGCACTGTCTGCCACATGTATAGTTTATCTGTCTCTGTCAGCAGCGAGGGATTCACATGTGATAAATGCAGGGAAATAGTTAGGCTGACAGAGAAGGTTTTAGAATTAGAGACACGCATCCAAACTTTAATTGAGGATAGTAAGAATGTGAGGGCTGTAGATACGGCTTTGGATGCGACTAGCTCAGGGAGTCCTGTACATTGTTCGGTTCCAGTACACTGAAAAAAAAATGTGGAGTAGGATTTACTTGAAAAAAGTTAGGAAAGTTTTTACACCTTAGAAAATGTGAGTAATTTCAATAGAATTCCCAAGTAAAAACTAAACACAAGGAACTGTAGCTTTAATTATAAAATCTCAAGTAAAGTTTACTTGGAATTTCCCAGTAAATTGTATTGATTGTTTGTTTATATATTTTACTTAAGTAATGCTTATAATTTTTTTTTTTTTTTTACACAATAATCCTAGTTATTTTATTTAAAATTTTGAGTAACCTTTACTTTAAATATTATTTTAACATTATTTGATGTTGTTTATGTATTTAAATGGTGTTCAATAAAATAACACTGACATTCATTTTACTTGAATACTTTTAGTTCTATGAGATTCCTTAAAGATGGGAACATGAAATAAAACCAGTAAATCTGTTTGATGGTTCTGGTAAATGGTGCACTATAGTGCATTTTACTCTAGTAAACTTTTTTAGAACAACCACACAGTGCATTAAAATGCATAAACATTTAAACATATAAAACCTTTATATAAACATATAAAACATAAACATTTTACAACAACCTCAGTTCCAGATATCAAATACAAAAGTGCAAATAATGTCAAACTAGTAGCTGCCTTTCATTAGCTAACTTTAATTTCAATAAGATTAAACTAAGGGAACAAAAACATTGAATAAAATAATAATAAAACTCTGCATCTATGGTCTCCAGCAGAATAGCATTACTTAAAATGCATAAGAATGGTTATGTTAAACAGTACTCTAGTTGAAGTTGTAGTTGTTTTCTGAACAACATTTCTTGCAAAAAACAGTAAAACCGTATAAGTAGTGTAAATAAGTGCAAGTAGTGCCCAACTAGTAGATTTAAGCTTTCTATGCAAAGAGTTAACCTTTGGAGAAAATTTTAAAGCATCTAGCTCAAGAAAGATTTTCTGAAACACTTCGAATGTGTTTCTCAGCTTTGGGGGATAGCTTAAGTTTAGGGAGTAAATGCAGCCCATGAGTGAAAGACATGCATTTGTGAGATTTTTACATCCAGCAGCACCTCAGTTCCCTCGATGACAATGATAACATCAGATATACTGGCATCTTCCTCTTCTACAGATCTGCTCAGTACGATGATTTTCATGACATGACTGGAGAAGGTATCCTTAATCATGTCTCTGCTGATATCCTGTGAAATACACAAATCAGTGCAAAGTGGTTAAAATACTGTACAGTATCAATTTTTCAATTTTCCTCAATGGGTTCCTGTTCTGAGACAAACTGTCCACTAGTCTTCAGTATCTTTACCATTTTCTGCATATTTAAACCCAATATGCCGTTTCTTCAGCAGTAACTGTATGATGTTAAGTTATACTTGTACATCGAACACAATAATGAGACTCATACACAATTATTACAGTAGATAGAAACATTTAGTGATGCTAAAAGATAACACCGTACATTTAGAGTCAGGAGGGTGTAAACCTCTGGAAATCATAATTGGTGTAAATTATGTCTTTTGGGAAACATTTTAATGGTTTCTAACGACAATATATAAATGAAAGATAAGAAATATAAACAAAGTAATAATTTACACTGGTAATCCTGTCCAAAAGTCTACATACACCTGACATTTAAATGTATGGTGCTGCCTTCTTGACCATCACTGGGTGTTGTTTAAGTTTTGTAACAATGGTGTATAAGCCTTTCAATTTTCCTCAGTACGAAAACATGGATCTCAGGATCATCACCAGTGCTTGACAGGGTTCAAATATGCAGAAAATTCTGCCAAAACAAATATTGTGGATGATTTCCTTGTAGAAAGTTTAATGGCTCAGGAATAAAAATAACATCTACCACATAACACAAATACAGTATATATCAGTCAAACCACTACTGTCTACATCCAAATTCAAGGAAAAATAGAAATGGATGTAGGTGTGTATGTAGCTAGCTAACTGCTAGCTGCTACACTAATTATTGTATATCCATGTCTGGACCCCGCCTCCCAGTAAGACGTTAGATGACCCAAGACTTGTGCAATGATGACACCAGGCCATGCAAGGACTTCAAACAAAGTCAGCACTAGACTATTAATTGACTTTGTACTAATTACTTTTTCTTTGATTTGTTTCAATTTATTGATCATTCAACATTGTGTTTTTTGTAAAGCTGCCTTGTAACATTGTACACTGTAAAAAGCACTATACAAATAAATTTGAATTTAATTGAACTGTACTACCTGGTGGTCTTCAATGAGCTCCTCAGCTGATTCTCACAGGAAAGACAGGAGGCAGCGAATCACAACGCCTCACCTATTTTCAAGCTGTTAAAAACAGAAGTAAAATGCAGTGAACATTAAATGTGTATACATCTACATATAACAACATATTTACAGAGTCAGGAAGCCGCATATCATCACATGAGTAATTCACAACTGTAAATTTTTTTTTTACATTTAACCTGGCTGAGTGAATCTAGCAAATGTCTAATTCTTATGCCAGCAACCCCACCCTTCATCTCAAACAAAGCCAGGAGTTTTGGAGTATAGAAGTCCAGCTTTTCCGAGAATGTACACTCCAAGGAAATTGTTTCTGATTCTTCTGAATTCATTCTTGATCTAAAACAAAGAAAATAAAATGTAACACAATCAAGTAATGATTAGAGTTGAGTGCACTGGTAAATTTTTGTATTGCACTTAAAAAAATGTTTATTTGAAATCACTGCATATTAGGCCAACAAAGAAAAATATAGCTGCAAGCAGCGATGGCGGGCCCAAGCCGTCAGCGCAACCGCCACGCCGGTGGCATCAGGAAACCTGTGCCCAGCGGGCACATGCATTACAGTAAACCTCTGGCAGTTTGGATTTGAGGGATACAGCAATGAAAGGGTTAATACAAACTATCAAGACTGTGAAAGATACACACACACACACACACACACATACACGCAACTATATATAACATTTGGGTAACACTTTCAATAAGGTTTCCGTTATTAACATTAACTATATTAATTAATATGAACAATAAATATATAGCTGTTTAAAAATGTTAGTCTCTCTCTATTCTCTCTCTCTCTCACAAACTCACACATAAAAACAAATATGAAAAGCTTTTTTAACACTTTTCAATAAGTTTTTATTTTTTAACATTATATAAGTTAACATGAACAATAATTATATAATATTTATTAATGTTAATTAATGTTAAGTTTAAAATGTATTAATACATTATTAAAATTTAAAGTTGTGTCTCAACATTAGTTTATGTTCTGTGAATTAACATAAAATTAATATTTTTAATGTTAGTATTAACCAAAATTAAATTAAATTAATAAATGATTTTAAAATATATTGTTCCTTTTTAGTTCATGTTAATTAATGTAATAACTCATGTTAACCAAAGAGACCTTAAAGTAAATTGTTACCAATATTTTTTATATTATATACCTATTTAAAAAAAGTATATGATTATATATATATATATATATATATATATATATATATATATATATATATATATATATATATATATATATATATGTATATATATATGTGTGTGTGTATCTAAAAGAATATGGACAGTACAGAACATTTCAGCTGATTCTATGCATTATTTTTCATTCTGAGAGACATACAGGCAGCTCAGCCAATTTTTGAAAATTAAGGTCATGCCTCCATCTGGTGTTCATTCTTGATATTACACGCTTGGTATTAACTAACATTAAATAAGATTAATAAATGATTTTAAATTAAATTGTTCCTTTTTAGTTCATGTTAATTAATGTAATAACTTATGTTAACCAAAGAGACCTTAATGTAAATTGCTACAAATACTTATAATATTTTATAAGTATTTAAAAAAAAAAATATATATATATATATATATATGTGTGTGTGTGTGTGTGTGTGTGTGTGTGTGTGTGTGTGTGTGTATATATATATATATATATATATATATATATATATATATATATATATATATATATATATATATATATATATATATAAGAACACTGACAGTACAGAACATTTCAGCTGGCTCTATGCAGTATTTTTCATTCTGATAGACAGAGAGGCAGCTCATGAAAAATAAGGTCATGCCTCCATCTGGTGGTCATTCTTGGTATTACACACTTGGTATTAACTTACATTATATAAGATTAAAAAATTATTTTAAATTATATTGTTCCTTTTTAGTTCATTTTAATTAATGTAATAACTTATGTTAACCAAAGAGACCTTAATGTAAATTGTTAAAAATACTTTTAATATTCTATAAGTATAAAAAAAAAAAACATATATATATATATATATATATATATATATATATATATATGTGTGTGTGTGTGTGTGTGTGTGTGTGTGTGTGTGTGTAAAGAATACTGAGAATACAGAGCATTTCAGCTGGTTCTATGCAGTATTTTTAATTCTGATAGACAGAGAGGCAGTTCATGAAAAATAAGGTCATGCCTCCATCTTTTGGTCATTCTTGGTATTACACTCTTCACTCTTAAACCAATTTCAGTGATAGTTTTAATTGTTTTGTGGCCCCTGAGCATGATACATTTTTGAAACTAAGCATGTTTCCTCAGAATGACTTGTTATATTTATGTAAAAAGTTTTGAAGTGTTTGAAATCTGCACTTTAAAGATATAAGAGAATTACTGCTATTTTTTTTTTACTGTTACTTTAATAAATCACCATTACCACACCGTTCGAGATATCCTAAATCCGTCCGCAATTTAAAATCTTCAGTGTATTGGCATCATGTTGACAAAGTTTAGTGTGAACTACTTGTTTCTGCTTGGAAGAGTATGAATTTATTTACAGCCAGTTTTCTCAAAAAACAAATATTCAAAGAAAAATTGTTTTGTGGCCCCTGAGCATGATACATTTTTGAAACTAAGCATGTTTCCTCAGAATGATTTGTTATATTTATGTAAAAAGTTTTGAAGTGTTTGGAAAGTGCACTTTAAAGATATAAGAAAATTACTGCTATTTATTTTTACTGTTACTTTAATAAATCACCATTGCCACACCGTTCGAGATATCCTAAATCCGTCCGCAATTTAAAATCTTCAGTATATTGGCATCATGTTGACAAAGTTTGGTGTGAACTACTTGTTTCTGCTCGGAGGAGTATGAATTTGTTTACAGCCTGTTTTCTCCAAAAACAAAGATTCAAATAAAAATAGCCGACTTCCTGTTTGTCGTAGTTAATGACTGTAAATTAGAAAGTTGTCCGGCTTAATAAGAACAATTTATGTACCGAGTTTTGTGTCTGTAGCTAAAACTAACCCCCCCGCTTTTGACAAAAGGTGGCGCTATAGAGTGCCTCTTCCACGCCCGTTTATGAGCTTTTTCCGGTGTCTAACTATCATTAATACGGATATGCGTATTGAGTTTCATGGAATTCTAAGCATGTTATCTGCCTCAAAATAATCTGAAAAGAATATTCAACTTTGACAAATTACCACGGCAACAATATTTTAGATATCAATATTCCCTTCACAGTTTCACATCGGCCGTGTTTTCTCATTATTCTGATGAAGTTTGAAGCAAATCGGGTAAAAATAAGATGCTGAAAATGAAATTGACACATTTCCTGCTGCCAGTTGGTGGCGCTATAACTTTTACTCATAATAGTCACATCTATTCGATCGGCATCGTACAACCAACAAACCCCTGAAGTTTGATCAAAATCAGACAATGTATGTGGATGTTATTAGACATTTCGTGTCTCTCATTTTTCGCCATAATTCATCACCTCGCCACGGGCAAACCGTTCGAGATATCAAAAATCCCTCCGCAATTTAGCATTCCCAATGTCTTGAGATCATGTTCACCGAGTTTGGTGGCAATCGTATGGAAGTCCTCAGAGGAGTATTTCAAATTCCAGAGCATGCGCTTTCCAAACAGCCCTATATAGCCAACTTCCTGTTGGGCGGAGCCTATGACATAGAGGGTGAAAATTGTTCGGCTCAATGAGATCTATATGTGTACCGAGTTTCATATCAATACGTGCAAGTTTGTGTGAGCTATACATCAAGTTTTCAGACTGTGTTCTAGGGGGCGACGTAGAGCCCCTGTGCCACGCCCGGGTCCCAGCCTGGGCGACGTCCTAATGGCCGCGGATTCCAATGTGTGTGCAAATTTTCAAGAGTTTTTGAGCATGTTAAGGCACCCAAAAACGCCCGGATAGTCGAAAAAAAAATAAAAATAAAAAAAAAAATAATAATAATCCTTAGGAAAACAATAGGGCCCTCGCCTTACTGGCTTGGGCCCTAAAAATAATCCTGAAGAAAACAAGAGGGCCCTGCGCCATAGCGGCTTGGACCCTAATAACTAAAGTTTACCTTAGATTCACAGAAAAGGGCTGGCCATCTCTCCATGAAATCTTTAACAGGGCAGTCCTTAACTACTTCTGTTCTTCGATAGGAGAAAGTCTTCTCCATTTTCTCACCAATGATGTTTTTGTTGTTTTTCTTCCTAATTTCATTAATGAGATCTAGTCTCTCCTTCTCTAAAGTTTCTCCTGTTTCCCCAAATGGAAATGGTGGCAAGTAGTACTTTACTTCAGCCTTCCTAGGTCTTTTGAGGCCTTTTGGAGTAGGGTTTCATTTGTCTTCCTTTTTTGGTTCACCTCAAGCCCTGGGCAGGAAAGCTGGCTACCTCTTAATTTGGCTTGATAATTTCCCATTTTATTTTTAATCCTTTGTTGCCATCCATATTGGCCATTAAAGGACCCTGGCTCTTTGAGGCATGGATACTTTTCAATCAACATCTCCACTAAATTCATAATTTGGACACCCGTTGGATATGCAGTGTAACGAAATATTGTCTCTGCTAGTGTCTCAAGGACACTACTTGTCACTCTATGATTGTTCAAGAGAGTGCTGTCCTTTTGGTAGGCTTTGTTTCCATCTGAAAGCAAGAGCTCAGTATCAAAGGAGAAAGTAGGTACTATAAACTTTGTTGGCCATCCTTGAGAACGGCATGATGTGGTAGTCTCAGAGGACGATAGAAGAACAGTGTCCTGAGATCCGCTGGATGTGGAGTCAGAAGAAAGGTAAGTGTCACTTACAGGAGTCAGCACAACAGTGTCCTGAGAACTGCATGACCTGGCATGACCTGGCATCGGACTCTGTTGGTAGAGTTGAGAGTACTGGAGATGCCTTAGGGCAGAATCAATTTGCAAACATCATTCTCTCCAAAAACTAATGCTGGGGTGCACATCTGCAACAGATACAAAAAATAAAAAATAAATGAACACAATTCATTACAATATGAATTCAGTACAATATTAACTTTGATAATCATGCACCTAAACAGAAGGGGAAATGTAGTGCTTTAAGGTAGTCAGTCGTCTTCCTGCAACAGTGTATGCAGCCAGAGGATAGTAGTCAACCATTTCTTTTTGCTGCAGAATCTGAATGTTGCCTGTGTGTTCCAACTCATAGCTCCAAAAGTGACTTTGTCACATTTGAATCATGGAGATGCAATGCAATCATGAGCTGTTTTTTTTTTTTGCAAGGGACAGCAGTATGTTCCTGAAACAGCCTATTTGTCTGACCATTCTTTTTTAAAAGTTATGCTTAGCTTCAAATCTCATGGTCCACAGGGCTGCCAAAGGACCAAATTCCTGAATAAGCTCAGGGTAGTGCTCGAGAAAGTGGTGTTTGGGGAGGAGCTTTTCTTGAGGAAAAACTTCCAGAAATCTGTATCGGTGCTCAGATATTAAAGTGCCAAGGTAGCAGATGCTCTGCTCTGTATGAACTGGGCCTACTGCAGGTTCCACAATGTCTTTTAAGGTCATTAACATCTGCCATACTTCATCATCCTCAGGTACTTTCAAACCTATTATGAGAGGCAACGGATGCAACAGACACCAATTTTCATGTGCATTCTCTCCTACAGTTCTTTTTGTGGCAAAATGACTAGGAATCACATGTGGACGATTTATTTGGTCACTCCACTCATTAGGGAACTGTTGAATGCAAGTATTGAGCTCCACAAGAGAAAAATATTTCTTCTTGATGAAGGCTTGAAATGACAATGCCAGTTCCAATGGAACAACACCTTCAAGAAGGTCATGTAACACATCTGGTGGGTAACCAGATGTTACATGAAAATGTTGTTGTTTTTCAGACAGTGCACACTGGTTTTTCACACCATAGCAAGGAGTGGAAATAGGACTTGACAAAGCCATCTCAACATGCAGAGTGTGCTGCTCTTTATCTCTCCTCTGAAAAAGTCCAGATCTTACTTCTGTGGTCTGAAACTGGGACCTTTCTCCGAGACAAATTCTGCAGACATTAGATCCTGTGAAATTTTCAATGAATCCTCCCAAGGAATGGGCCCCCAAATTATTAGCCACCACGCTCACCACAGTGCCTTTCATGATTTTTCCTAAACTTGGAATAAAAAGACCATCTTTTTCCAAGCTTTGAAGATCTGTCAGGAGTGGCTCTAAAACTTTCTGAAATCCAAATCGCTTTGTGTCATCTGCTTTGCACAGAATAGCTAAATTAATAGAAGCTAGTGTTGATCGTGCATATGCTGGAAAGTTTCCTAACACCCAATAGACGGCCGTGACTTTGTGGATCTTGCGGGAAGTTCCCAATGCGTTGCACACTTCGAAGTCATTGATATACAGAATAAGACTTAATCTGTCCTCATCTCCAGCCAAAAAATCATTTTTACAGAAGTGAGATCCGTCTTGGAAGGACTGGTATTGTGATGCACATCCAGATTTTCTTTGAGTGACCAAGTCTTTTTCCTCTACTTTCTTCAATATTTGCAATAACGACTGAAGTATTGGAACATACTGAAATGTTCTGTTGTCTTTATTGTGTAGTATGTGTTCTACTGGTGACCTCTTAAATGATGTTGAAAAAGGGACATCTTTCCCTAGAGTTGAACTTAAAGGGTGTGATTCACAAAGATTTTTCACCAAATCTGAGATGACCGCTGAATGTACTTCACAGTTATGTTTCTTCAAAGTGAACTCAACAACATCTTTCAAAACTGGAGCAGATGCAGAGGAAGATAGGAACTGAAGGTCATCTACAATTTGATCAATACACTTGCCTGACACATTGAAATTAATTTGCAACTTTAGAAGAAGTTGTCCAAACTTCTTCTTTACAACTTCAGGCAAGTTCTCTCCTGCACCAACCAAAGTTTCATCAAGTTCTGTGTCATCATCAGAGACCTCTAGATCATTTTGAAAAGCAGCAGGATTTGGGTATTTTTTCAAGACTTCAGTTTTAAAATCTTCAATGGAGTGTGTATTGTGTTTCCTGTGTTTATGGGTCGCAAAGGTTGAATAAATGTTTGTACTGAAGCTGGAGTTTTTGGCATCGGACATGATGCTCACGGATCCGTCAGAGATGCTGCTCCACGAAAATATCAACTGTGCACTGTAAGATTTGATTTTTAACATTTGTTAATTATCAAATCAGTGAACATAATTATTTAAATAATGAGACGCAACGAGATGTATATAAGTTGTTGTAAAGTACATAATCCTGACCATTTTTCTTGTAATGTTGTCAAGAGGCCATATTCTAATCCACACATCCACCATATGTCTGCCAATGCAATATCGATGTCATCAAATATAGGTGGTGGGCCTTCTTTTATCACTAAATAGTCATCTTTACATTTTATGGTATTTTCCATATTTTGCTGCATTTCCCTTCAAATCTTCCTACGTTAATATTTCCCTTCTTCTGATAACATTCAAATTCCTGATCTGCCATTAATTGTATTTTTCCTTGTGGCTTTTGTATTTTTATTTTCTGTATTATTGGCCATTTACGGGTATGTATACACTGTAATTCAGTTGCTTCTCTGTAGTTTGTTGATACCAATATGGGCAAAATGCCATTTTTTGGTTACAGTTTCTAAAGACATTTATCTCTCTGCCTCTTTCTATAAAGCATTTACTTCCCATTCTTACTACATTTAACCCCATTGCATTAGATAGTCCTGGACATTTCTTAAACCATTCATCATGAAATATTCCCTAACTTGAACTATGTATAGGTATTGGTACAATATATAAAATTGGTCTTGCTTCAAAGCAAACTATGCAGTTTTCCCATTTCTCTTTTTCTGCTGTGTAATTTACCCATTTATACCAATTATTGTCTTCTGCCTTTTTCCATAATATATCTGAATTGCCCATTTTCTTATACTGTAAGTAATGTTATAATTGTCATCTACAATGTGTCTATTTTGTCTAGATATATTTTCCTCCTCATCTAGTTCTTGTTCTTTTTTGGATTAAGTTAAATCCACTGCTAGATTCATCTGAGGGTTGAAAAGTCAATTCTAGGGAAGTCTGGGTGCTGTTGGTTATCGCTTGTGTTGGCCAAATTAGATGCATTAGGCATGTGATGATCATCAGATGTGTTGTCAGACTTATTCATTCTCCTCTCCTGTTTGTCTGACAGGAGAATGTTTGCTCCTTGTACATCTGTTTTTGAGCTTTCATCAGTTTGTACTTCATCTTGTGTCACTGGTCTTTCCTCGTCACTTTCTCCTGAAATATTTGCTTGTCTGTTTTCTTCTCATTCCGTCCGTCCTTTGGGAACTCTAGAACAGTGGTTTAAATGATAACAAATTGTACTTCCCTCCACTTGGACTGCTGTTGGAGTGGCTCTCACTGCTTTGTAGGGTCTGTCTCTCCTGGGCTCATTCCACTTTCTCCGGAATACCCTCAGATATACTTGGTCACCTGGAACAATTGGACATTCCGACTCTGTTTCCTCACAGGGATCTTTTCTTGTTTCCTGTAAATAGATAGCTTTATGTATGGCAGTTAATTTCTTCATATAAGATTAAAGTTCCATTTGCAGTTGCTCTAGAGGAGGTCCTTTTTAGGGACCTCTACAATAAGGCACAGGCATGGGTCGACCCGTAAGCATTTCATGCAGTGTTAAGTGCGTGTTTCTGTTAGTTTGCATGTGATAGCTCATTAGTGCAAGAGGTAACGCGTCAGTCCAGTAAAGTTTAGTACTGTGACATATTTTGTTTAGTTTGGCCTTGAGGGTTCCATTTAATCTCTCTACTGCCTCTTGTGATTGAGGATGGTAAATGCACCCTAGTCTCTGCTTTATTCTTAATTGTTGCAGTACTTGTTTTACAGTTTTTTGTATGAATGCCGATCCATTATCTGAACTTATTTCTGATGGTATTCCAAATCTAGGAGTTACTTCTCTTGTTAGAAATTTAATTAGTGTTCCTGCTCCCTGGTCTGCTGATGGTACTGCCTCCACCCATCTGCTAAATCTGTCTATGACTACAAGCATATACCTTTTGCCTTGTACTCGCTTTATCATATCCACATAGTCCATTACCAAGCGCTTAAATTGTCCTTCTGGTACTGGTACCCAGGTGAAAAAGACGTAGTATTAAATGTATTAAAAATATACTTGAAATTCAAGTAGTATGTTTATAATACATTTGTATTCCCAACATGCTTATTTGAAGTGCATTAAAAATATACTGAATTGCATTTTAATGTATTTCTAAAAAGTATACTAGAAGTACTTTTGTATTAAATATATGCTTAGTTATACTTCTAAGAAATATGCTAAACAGAAGCATACTTTTAATGTGTTTATAAAAAGTATACTAGAAATACGTTGGTAATAAATATATGCTTAATTACACTTTTAAGGAATATGCTAAACACAAGCACACTATTACTATATTTCTAAAAAGTATAGTAGAAATACTATGTTAATAAATATATTCTTGGTTACACTTTTAAGGAATATACTAAACACAAGCATACTTTTAGTGACGTTTTAGTGTATTTACAAAAACACACTTATGTTACCCTTACTTAAAATATATTTTGTGTGTACTTTGTGTAAGAACATAACAAAATGATTACACTTTTAGTAGGTTTTTAATGTACTTTATATTGCAGTAGGCCTACACATGGTTATATTTTAAATATTTATGTATTTATAATTTTAATATTTGGAAAAATACGATATTTTGAAAAACATTTTTTACATTTACAATGTACAAACCTTTGTCAAATATTATTAACCATTGCAATATTTAAATACGTTGTTTAATATGGGTTATGCTACTTTGGTTGATTAGGCTGTTGTTCATTACATGATACATTAATTGTAATAAGCTAGGTGTTTATAAACGTGTTCAAGCTTGACGCCTTTATTTTCTAATATACATTTCTGAAATTCCCACAAGGATTTCAACATCATATCTGAAAAAAAAAAAAAACACGTTTATTTGTTTAAATTCAAACAGCACACACTAAACCTGATTGGTTCCAGAGCCATTGAACGGCTCTGATTGGTTCGTATGATAACGAGCTCGCAAATCAAATGATGTGCGTGGAAATGTCACTTGAATGTGAATATAAGTCTATATTTAATAACCAGACTGACTTTATTTCTGTCAGACATCTACAGAAGATCTTATTGAGAATTAACTAAGGTTTAGATGTTGATTTATTGTTTTATTTGAAGTAACCATGTTAGAGATCAGTGTCTGCTTTAGTTGGGCTCTTGACCCTTGCCTTTTGTGTTAGTTGTTTTATTTTTGTTTCTTTTTCTTTGGCTGTTGTAACCATGTGTTCATCGAACATATTTGCTACAACTCAAAAGCCCAGAGAAAGTGATCAATAGTTGGTTGTTATGTTTATAATGACAACCATTTGTTAGTGAACTGATCTCATTGAGAGTCTAATCTCTGATTAAATGGATGTTGTATCGATTATAGTAAAAGTGATTCTGAGAGCCACTGTTTGTGTGACAGAAATAATATAAAGGACTTTCCAAACAGTTTGTCCACAAAAAGTTTTTCTTTATGGTAGTAGCTAGACTCACACAGACATCAAGAATCAGCTTGTGAACCTCGACAATGGTGACCATTAATTTTTTTTTTTTTTTTTAATCATACAGCAATGCATGCTGGGAGCCATGGATGAATTTTGTACTATGCTAGTACCCAGCATGCATTGCAGCATCATTTTTCCTGACTGTCACAGAACCACTGGCTCTTAGAATCACTTTTGCTATAATCAATACAACATCTGTTTAACCAGAGATTAGACACACAATGAGATCAGTTCATTAATAGTTATCGTCATCAAAAATATATATCAACCAACTACTGATCATTTTCTCTGGTTTTTTGAGTTGTAACAAATATGTTTGAGGAAGACATGGCTACTTCAAATGAAACAATAAATCAACATCTAAACCTTAGTTAATTCTTAATAAGATCTTCTGTAGATGTCTGACAGAAATAAAGTCAGTCTGGTTATTAATAAGTGGAGCTGGTGATGCTGTTTGTGGGGTTGTGTAATCAGATCTTGAGATTTAATGTATTTTATTTCAGTTGATTTCATCTAAGCATGTGTCTAAAGTCAGTTGTTGTTCTTGTGTTTCTCTTTCTGTCAGTGATTTTGTTTGTTAACAGCAGGTGTTCATCACTAATGCTCAATCAGCACTTAATAACTTAATTACTTAACTGCAATGTATATCTTATTTTAGTGAAGTCAACTAAAATAAGTTCAGAGCACTCATAATTGTTAGTTTTAAAAACTTAAATGGTTTAAGGTAATAAGTTTCCTCAAACGGTTTGAGTTAACCCAACTTGGGTGTTTAAGGCAATAGGTTTACTCAAACGGTTTGAGTTACCGTGACTTGTCGAGTTTTGCAGTGATACGCTAATATTTGTCTGTTTCTTTCTTATTCTGTTTCTCAGTCCATATCCATTTAGATGGTGGATCAGCACCAAGAGATGTCTACAGCCCTGATCGTCAGCGGAGACCAGGACACCCAGATGAGCCCCAGAGACAGATCCCCAGTGAAGACCTTGACTAAAATACAATAAAACTTAAAATAACTAAAAATATAATAAAATACCTAACTACATAATACTATTATTGTTAGAAATTGCAACAATATAAAAATAGAAATATTATACATTTATACATTTAAAATTTTAATTAAAACATAATAATATACAAATATGAAAAAAATTAGTAAATGCATTCTAAAATAATAAATAGTATAAAAAAATGTGTGTATATATATATATATATATATATATATATATATATGTGTGTGTGTGTGTGTGTGTATATATATATATATATATATATATATGTGTGTGTGTGTGTGTGTGTGTGTGTGTGTATATATATATATATATATATATATATATATATATGTGTGTGTGTGTGTGTGTGTATATATATATATATATATATATATATGTGTGTGTGTGTGTGTGTGTGTGTGTGTGTGTGTATATATATATATATATATATATACACACACATACATACAACAGAAATATATTAAATTAATTAAACTAAAACATTTAATTATAATAAACAAACAAATATATATTATAAAAATAGACAGAGAAACAATAAATGCATTACACTATACATTACAATTATAGCAAATAAATAAATCATATAAATGAAAAACTTCAAATAATGAATAAAACACAAATATAACAAATACATAATTATACATTAAAATGCTCCATCGGGACAAGATCACGGGAATCAGATAAGCCCTTTACACAATCTGACATGGCTGCGGTTGGAATTGAACTGCGGGTTTCGTCTGGTCAGAGGAGAACTGACCTCCGACTGAGCCTGGTTTCTCCCAAGGTTTTTTTCTCCATTCTGTCTCAGAGGGAGTTTTGGTTCATTGCCGCTGTCGCCTCTGGCTTGCTCAGTTGGGGACACTTAATTTCTAGTGATTATCGTCGATTTGATTGCACAGATACTATTTAAACTAAACTGAGCTAGACAATGACATCTCTGAATTCAATAATGAAATGCCTTTAACTGAAAATTGAGTGTTTAATCATCTTATCATTATAGTCTTATCATTATACATTACTGACACTCTGTCCTTCAATTTGATACAGTTAAGCGCTTTGACACAATCTGTATTGGTAAAAGCGCTATATAAAATGAATGCGACTTGACTTGACTAGTACATTTTCTGCCACAATTACTGTAGTGTAAAATATTCTGGTTCAAATTCTGCAGTTTGTGACATACAGAACAGGAATAAAACAACACAACATTTATACAATATAAAACTTGAACAAGTTTAAGTTTTCTCAAACATAATTTTTAAACTCCTAATATTTATCATTTGCTTTCAAATTAATGGGTCTTATTTATAAAGCGTGCGTACGCTCAGATTTGATCGTAGAGTGTGTGTACGCTTAAATCCACGCCAGCGCTCATATTTATAAAAACTGTTTTTGGAAAAGTGGAAAAGTGCTTAGCGTCACGTCAGGGTCTGAGCAGACGTACGCCACTTTTTATTGTCAGAGTATTGCAGGTTTTTGAAAATGTAAGCTGTTCTTACAGCTCGCTGTTCTAAATTATGATGATTGGTTATATTTTATATGTTAATGATATTAATTAGGAGTCGTTTACAAGGCAGAGAGTTGAAACCATTCAATTGCGCGCAAGTTTAAGATAATTTGCGATTCATAGATTTCATCTGAAAGAGAGGCGTACATGCGATTTCTGTTCGTACGTTCATTCTATGAATTGCTAGTAAGTAAATCTAAGAAATGATCGTAAGATCAAATTTAGGATGGTTTCTACGCAACATTTTATAAATGTGCACCTAACAAATCCAGTTCCTCCCAAAACTATATGATGGAATATTAAGGCTTTTTATGTAGTAACAGCAATTTATAGGGTTAGGAACACTCCACTTAGCTGTAGTGATCTCTTCAGCAATGGCAAACACCCTGTCTGCTTCTATACATGTACATGGGATGCAGAGGGTGCATATACCAAGCAAGCTCTTACATCTCAGACAGTTATAGAATTACACTGAAAAAGACTTCATATTTGCTGTGAAAACAAAAGTAAATGAATTGGTTTAAGCTGTGCTCTATACAAGAATTTTCATTTATTTTTCATTTAACAGACTGTTTTGTGTGTGGTATTGTATTGTACAGTTAAGGTTGAATTCACAAAATGGCTGAACACAACTCATGTATATATCTCTGCAGAACACATATGTATTTCAGAACACTAATGGGTGTTCCCCAATCAGTGTGCACAAAGATTTTCCAACTTGTTGTGTTGGCTGTAAAAATAAACCTTCAGAGTTATCCTTTTGACATGTTATTCAAAAATGTCACCAAAAAATCAGAAACACTTCTGATTTGGGAACACTATTCACTATTAACTAGTTGCTTAGTAGCATGCATATTATTACCATATTGGCTGTTTATTAGTACTTAAAAACACATATTAATGCCTTATTCTGAATTGCCATATTCTAAATCCCTTAACCCTACCAAATACCTAAACAACTAAACATTATTTACTATCAATAAGCAGCAAATTGGGAGTTTGAGGAAAACCTCTTGGTGATTAGTGAATGTGTTCCTTAATCTGTTTCTGTCACAACGGATGACAAATATGAGGATTCATCTTCACTGATAAATCTGAACTTTGTTGGAGCAAAAATGGAAGAGGCAAACAAACAGGAATTTAAGACAGGAATGTAACTCAAAACTAGCTCCAAAAATATAAAGTCTCTGTCTCTTCCACAACCACTGTGCCGAATTTTGAGGTCCTGTGACCTTTTCACAACTGTATATCCAACGCCCCACTTGCAACTTATTCAATGGAAACTTCGTAGGTGATTTGTCATCAAGTGGGTCTCTTTGTTCCAACTGACTGCTTGCAAAGAGCTTGACTGACAGGCAATCTGACCAATCAGAACGCGGTTATTATGCGCCAACTTGCCCAACAGCTAGAGCCGGTTTCCACAGAAATCCATGTTAAAACGGGGTAAAAAAGATAGACAGAATTGAAACTTTTTCAATATAACTCAACTCATGTGCGGAGGGTTAAGCTGTGCTGTTGTTGTCTGCCACCATAACGGCAATAAGCTAAGGAATTCCTTTAATCCCTTAACTGTGACTCATAGTTTTGAACATAGACATTATAGTGCACTATACAAACTTAAATTTTTATAATTCATGATTGAAAATATTTTGTAACATGATTTTGATGTACCATTTCCATGGTAATGCAATGTCTGATTTTAAAATGGGTTTCAAAGGATGAATTTTGAGATTTAAAATTTTCAACTGATGTATAATTTCTTATGATTTCTAAAACGTGATAGAGAAAAAGGCATCTAAGAAGACTTTCTGTGACAAAGGTCAGAACTCCTGTTATGATGTAGATTTTTCAGGTCCACTCTTGTCATAAATTAATCTATTACTTTTCCTACATAATTTTTTTACAAAAAAAAAGTGTTAAAATACCTATTTAGGAGTCTTAGACCTTTCCAACGATATATATAGATTGTCATGATTAGATTAGGATTTAATTGTAAAATAGTGAAGTAAACAGAGGGACGGTGACAGTTAAGAGGTTAAAGTGCTTGTTTTGCATACCAGAAAACGTCATGTCCGGCGTTGTATGCATGGTTTGCAGCGCTTAAGTTAAAATACGGAGTGTTGAATAATAAAATATTTTAAAACGTGTGCTCAGAAGTAACCTGCTCTGTATTGTCTGTCTGCACGTTATCAGTTACCTGTTTGCTCTGCGATGTATTTTTCACTGTGTGAAGTGTAGTGTGAGAGCGGCGTCGTTTGTTGGGGCAAACAGTATAGCAGTATAATACGCTATAGCAACAGTAACTATGGAGGGTGGGTCTTTGCGAACGGTCAATTAAGCAGACACGGACGCAGAACTCTGGACGCTGTCCCAGGGGACTGTGGCGAGACATATGTGTCAATTTCGGGGCAATCGGCCTCTGTCCATGAAACACCTATAAAAAAAATTAATGGAAAAAGTTGCACGTGTCAATGGCCCCCGTTCGGCCACCGGAACTTCACAGAAAATGGTGTCACATGGCACCTTACAACACATTGAGAGGGCAAATTCTAGCAATCCAAAACAACACTTACTCTCTGCTGTCCATGAAACACCTATGAAAATGAATGGGATAAATTGTACATGGGATGCTCTGCTTTCTGGCACCCAGGGGCCCTTTTGGCCCCAAACCTGCTGACCTGCTGGTAGTCACTGGGGCCCAGAAAGACCTTCTTGGATGAAGAAAGCTGAACTATGGATGTATCATGTCGAACTGCTGAAACACATACATAGGAACAACATAGAACTTTGAAACTATGGATTGCACCTCGGGCTACCCTTGTGTCGAAACTACCAATTTAGAGATATGTATCATTGTGACAAGGCAAAAAACACATGTTTAGGGGGCACCTCGTGGTTATGCCTGGACAGTTGACTGGACACGACAGGCAATTAGGGTCAGATAGGCACTTTGTGGACAATGAGGAAGACTACAGATGGTACTCATCCAGAATAATACTTCTATCGCTGCCGTTACAGCGGCGGCAACATTAAAAAAGTGTATTTTCTGCCTTTTACCGCTAAGTTGCGCTTTAACCACAGACTTTGAAAAATAAGAATATGAACACGTTGAAGCACATTCCCTCGCGTTTTGCATTGCACTCTGCTGAAATTGGTTGCAGTTGGTCTATAATCTAAGATAAAGTAGTTTAAATAATTCATATTCACAGAAGCAAATTTAGTACTTTAGTGCGTTTGTTATTCAGAACGAGCTCAAACAGCATAGTAAATGACAGTGAGCCTGTGTTTACATTTTACTGTTACACACTACACTGTATTTTAAATTTACAAATTTAACAGGTGTGCAGTATTATTTATATTATTGAATGATATGTTACATTACCATAAAATAAAGAAAAGGTAGTTTACTTTGTATTGGAGCATTAAAAGTGGAAGCATATTCAATGTGGATATGCTAATGTCAGTGTCACATTACTTAATATTTGTCACAAATACAAATGTTTGAAATTTACATTTAAAAATTCCTACAATAAACGTTACAATTTCTACATGTCATGGACGTACTTTGTTATCTGTCCTCATTTAACAGGAACTACATTAGACAACTCCTGCACATGACATGCCCATGACATGACATGCCCGAATTAAGAAATTGTTGTTTTTTTTTTGTGAAAATGTGAGAACATTGTATTATTTAATTCCCATTATTAAACAAGAAACGAATAAATAAAACCTGGTCATGATTTAGCCAAAACAATTAAACAAAATAGCCTATACCGGACAAATTAAAAAAACGTCTGTAAGTTTAAACTCACAAATTCTTTCATTATTCAACAAATACATTATATAACAAAATAGTATTTGTAATATGAAAACTAATAAAGGGGTACTAAATTGTATTTCTTTTTATTCGTCAGGACACAATTTGTTTAACATTTACAACACAATAGGAAAAAGGGTCGCAGAGAGAGAATAAAAGTAAGTTGTACAAAAAAGCCTATTAGCTATTTTTATTAGTCTTGTCAAAATACTAAATTCGTTTGACATTTTTCTGTTAACACAGTAGGAAAAGTGTCGCAGAGAAAAATAAATAAATAGGGCATCTGTTATTTAAAATTATAGCTTACGCAAAATATAAACAAAACCGAGTTGATCGTCCTTCAAGGACAGAGCATCATCCACACTTTACTCCACCCTTATTCTGCTGTCACTGATCGACAACCTGCCTGTTCTGTTTGAGGACCGCATCACTGCGCACAGACCCCATAAACAAAATACATGTTATGTTACCGACCGCTACCATGTTATTCCCGCAGCGCAAGAAATCTGGTCAGGTCCCGCAGTTCCCACTGAAGAGCCGCGGGAATGCAGACCTCTACTTTGCAGCCACTTTGGAGCGCAACTTTCCCAAACCCCAACCCCCTCCAACTGGAATTACACAAATGAAAATTCAGCCACACTGCTGGAGGCTATTTTTTATTTTTATTTTTTGCTTAACGTAATATAGACATGTACTATCTAAAACAAAAATAACTATAATGTATAACATTAAGCAGTGTGTTTTCAGCTGCAGAATACACACAAATTTCTGATAAAGATCTAATATTTCAAGTTTTTCCGTGCTAGTGATCCTGCAGACCACAAACTACGAATTACCTTTGTTCTTTGTGTCCACAAAGCAAGAGAATGGTTAGTCATTAGTTTCACTTCATAATAATAAAGGCGTAATGCACCTCAAAAAATTAAGTTCATGCATATATGTAACCATAACAATTACTGTGTATAACATTAAATCAATGTTTAATTTATGTTTAACCCGCACCTGGACGCCAGCGCACTGAACGCTCTTTGTTTGCACATGTCATTGTTTACCAATAGATTAAATGAAACGTGACAAGTCAGTGAGTATTAATGGCGTCGGCACGATGCGTGGGGGATGGGAAATGCTGAATGAAATCTCGCGGGATCCACCCCGCGTGCAGCTCGAGTCAGGGCTGCATCTCACAGCAGTTTGATGTCGTGGGGGATGGGATCTCGCAAGAAAGTTGTTCATGGATTCACCTATCTGGGCCCCAGATAAGATGCTTATTTTGAGCCCATGCCCACTCTGTACCCCTGTAGCCCATGTGAAACCCATGTGGGCCCCACATTAACGTGTTTGCTGGGTAGTTAACAAAAAACTATACCCAGCATGGGTAAAAAAAAATATTAAAAACAACCCAATTAAATGACCCAGCAGGCTGAACCCAGCTTGGGTTAAAAAAAAAAAAGTGAATAAATAAATAAATAAATAAATAACTCAAATATTGATTGAAAATGACTATTGCTGGCTTAAAATGAACCAAAAATACTGTAGGTTGGTAATTTAAAAACAGACACAGAATTACCAGAGGCAACAGTAATAATCAAAAGGTGAACTAATATTGTAAGTGAAAACACCCATGGACAACATAATACAAATTGAATTATACAGTTTTCAATATTGTACTCATTTTTGTACTTGTAAGAAGCATTTCAGAAATAAAAATATAACATTTAAAAGTAACATTTAATTTATAATATTTTCGTTTCCAAGGATGGGGAAAATACAGTGACTTAGATATGTTTGCAGCTCTGGAAATAGCGAAGCGCTGTAGACTGATGAAACAAAAATTGAAATACACTAATAACATTTTTCAGCCCCGATCAAACACACCCGAACCAGCTAATCCAAGGTGTTCAGTGCTTGATAATTACAGATCGGTGTGATGGAGCAGTTCTATAAAATGCCACGTATTACCCGAGATAAACTCTTGCCCTTTACACAGCTGCTGTGCAGCCATTAAAAAAGTTCAGTTTTGGTTTTTAATGGCAAAGTGATTATATTTAATTTCGTTTCTTTATTAAGTTAATTTAGTAACATGATTGGAACATTTTATGTTTGTTAATTTCAGTTATATTTATTTATTTTAAATACCAAGCGGCCGGCACCAGACAGTGAGTTGAGCATATGTTTGATCAGTTTAGCCTTCTCAAATAAACCACGATATGGGACATAAAAAAAACCTTCATGCATTTCACAATATGCATTTAAAAATGTAAGATAAATGTGTGTTTGTGCTAAAAGTGGAAGCTTAAGCGCGCTTTGATAGATATGGAGGAAAATTAAAATACGCTGTAATTTGTCCTCATAAAGGTAAGAGTATACATCATTCGAAGCCACAAATAGTTTTATTTGTGTGCACTCACAATATCAACAAAATGTTTTGCTTTTTAAAAAAAGAAAATAAACAGGGTCTTGATCTTGAGCAGGAACATTTCACAAAAACTCAACCGAAACTCAGCAAATACTTGCCTCACTAAAATAATAAATATATTTATAGAATGAAATAATTCAAATCAAAAATGGTAATATATGGTCCTCAGACAGAACGGGCAGGTTGTCGATCAGTGACAGCAGAATAAGAGTGGAGCAAAGTGTTTTTTATTTTTTTATTTTTTAAAAATTTATTTTTCTCTGCAACACTTTTCCTACTGTGTTAACAGAAAAATGTCAAATGAATTTAGTATTTTGACAAGAGGAATAAAAATAGCTAAAAGGCTATTTTGTACAACTTACTTTTTTCCTCTCTCTGCGACACTTTTTTCCTATTGTGTTGTAAATGTTAAACGAATGACAAGACGAATAAAAATTAATAAATTTTTTGTACAAAATTTTTATTTTCTCTGTGACACTGTTACAGAGAAAATTCGACAAGACGAATAAAATAACAAATACAGTTTTGTTCAGACTACACTTTCATTTGTTAGTCTATCTCTCTTTCAGTAGCAGAAATTTAAATGTGAGATTCTGGAAACGAGATCTAAATTTAGCAAGAACGGTCGGATAGGGAAGACAATTATTTTAATTAAGCGGACAGCGGGTGAACAAAGAGTGAATAGCGGGAGCAGGTGGGTGAGAAACAAACAAAAAAAAAACAGTCCCACATAGACTTCTACTTCACATTTCCACTTTATTGAGCAAGCATTTCAACCATTCCTTTGTGCCACCTGGTGGTGATTTTGCAAACAACTTTCACATTTGAGTGAGTTGTATTTGCCGCTGCAGCGTTACCGCGACAGTAAGCGCGGCGGTAATAGGCATTCTGGTTGACTACCTACTGTATGGTGAAGTTTAGGTGGTTAGAGGTAACAAAAGGCACTTGGTGGGCATAAGTAAAAATATAGAATAGAATGCATGGATCATCTTTCAGCACAATGCCTATAAGTTATTCAAAAGACAAGTAGGCTACTGACCAAATGACGCTTGCATTCATGTTATGTGATAAAAAGAAAAAGAAAAAAAAAATGAAGATGCGTGCATGTACCCTTTGTTCACTTTCCTTCTGACTTGACTAACTGATGACACATTTTCCCCTATCTGATTTGTTGTTGTTGTTGTGTGTGTATTTCTGTCCTGCATTATAATTTGACAGATGTCTCTCCAAATGTCTCCAAACAGGATTTTGTGGACTATTTCTCTCGTGGCAACATCTGTCAGATTCAAATCTCTTCCCAAGAAACCACCACAAAGCCTGAGGCAGAGGGAAGGACATTCTCCTGACATTCCCCTTCACTCTTCTCCTCTCATCTGCTCTTTCTCTCTAAAAGTGTGCTTTGGGAATTACATGCTCATAGCATGCTAATAAGCTTATTTAAGCTTAGTAGCTAATTAGCATGGTCTAAGGGAGGAGAATGTGTCTTTCTTAAGGTCAGAATGGGAGTGTGTGTGTGTGTGTGTGTGTGTGTGTGTGTGTGTGTGTGTGTGTGTGTGTGTGTGTGTGTGTGTGTGAGTGTGTGAGTGTGTGTGTGTGTGTGTGTGTGTGTGTGTGTGTGTGTGTGTGTGTGTGTGTGTGTGTGTGTGTGTGTGTGAGGGTGTGTGAGTGAATGTGAGAGAGAGCAACATTCTGGTAACAACTTTATTCTGATAGTTTAGATGTTCTACTAACTATAAGTAAGTTTCTAACTATACGTCAATTACCAGTCATTTAGAGTATTAGTAGACTATCTGTTACTAATTATTATTATTATTATTATTATTACATATTTTTGCAACAAACACACAAGAGACCAACATTATTTCTGGCATCTCATCTGTAGCCCCAATATCAATGTATGCCATTTGCTTTGTATAATAATGTATACAGTTACATTTGGGTTATTAGACAATATCAAAAAGTAAACCTTCAGAGTTTTGCGGTTGAATACATCTTAAGGGAGCCACTGACATAGACAAGAAAGAGTGAAAATGTGCTTGTGCTCATGACATGAGCAAGTGCACATTGATGGATACTTTTATCAATTTAATTTATTTTAATCTGTTTGTTTGTAAATTGTATCATCTGAATTAAATCAAATAATGTATATCTGTGGAATCCTTCACAGACAGCACAAGGAAGTGTTCAACTTTCAAGTCAAGTCACCTTTATTTATATAGTGTGTGTGTGTGTGGGGGGGGGGGGGGGGGGGTTGTCCAATGTAACCAATATTTTTGTTTAAATTTTACTTAATTTGTTTGTGCTATTTTACTCATTGTGAATGGATAATTTGTAAGCATCTCATTTGATTAATTCTAATTAATTTTTATGTGTTGAATTTAATTAATAATATTGCTTGTAATCTGTTGACACAATTTCATTGAGTAAATATAGTGTATCATTTTTTACAGTGTAGAAAACAGTCAGTTTTTCATTTAAAGTCAGTTCATTGTTGATTCAGTGATGTTATTGTCCATTGTTATTGTACAGTTCAGGGGTCCATTCTTCGTACGTTGCTTATTACATCCGAGATCAAATGACACATCCAAGATGATATGATCCAGCTACTTGTTATCTGGCTAATTCGGTTCTTCGAACGCACCTGTTGTTGATGATTAGTATGGCTGGATTGAGTTATCTGAGATCATTATGCGTTCATGCACTGGTTTAAAAGGGGATATGTATCGATAGTAGAAACACTGATCAGCAACGCTGTTATTGGCTGCCCACGATGGCCAAAGAGTGCGCCCACTTTTTCTCAGCGGCAGAACAAGAACTCTTGATGGAGGGCTATGGTGAATTCCAGAATTTAATAAAAACGCCAGGGAACACCTCAAAGGCTGCAAAAGCCAGGAGAGAGGGTTGGCAAAAAGTTGCAGACAAATTAAATCAGTTATTACAGTATATGTAAATTTTTTAAATTTTCATAATTACTTTAATCTTTTATATTAGAGCCACCACAGGACCCACTAGAAATTGGGAACAAATAAAGGTGAAATACAAGAATATTCTACAAAATGGTAATATTAACTACATGTTGTTCTTAGTTTTATTTACTTTTTTGGTAACACTTTATTTTGAGGGTCCCTTTTGAACATTCTGTTGACACTAAGTAATGTCACAACTACATGTCAACAAACTCTCATAAGAGTATTAGTAGACTGTCTGCTTCATGTCTACTAACTCCTTATTGTGTTGGTCTCCCAACAGATATTCTACTGACTATAAGTAACTTTGCAAGAACATGTCAACTTAATCTAACCCTAACCCTACCAGTCAACTAATACACTACTAACACTCTAATGAGAGTCAGGAGAAATGTAGGTGCAACATTACTTATAGTCAATAGAATGTGTTAAAGGGACCATCAAAATAAAGTGAAGCCACTTTTTTTTCTAATTGTATTTATTTTAAACGACTGTGAAATGATGTGATTGTTTATATCAGCAACTAGGAAAAAGCCAGAGCAAAAAAAAAACAGGCGGTGGTCCTGCACACCCCGGCAGAAGAGCTGGCCATTGGGTTAAATGTGAACCGACCCAATATTCAGGGCATCCCTGGGAGCAGCTCTTCCTTAGATCCACAGCCAGGAAGCAGTAGCAGCAGCACCTTCATTACTGGTAAAGAGGCTTTTAATTCTCTTTGTATAGGCTACTGTAAAATAATTGGTAGCTACCTTGCATTTGGTGTAATCCAAATGTCAGCTACACTCTTCAACTGGTAAATCTTGAGTAGTGCTGAATTGCACTGACATGAAAGGAAGGCAGTTAAACCTACTTTGAGTAAAGGAAAAAATGTTGCTGTTTCTTTTCCTGTGTGATGAAACAGGTTTTTTTTTCTCTCTCTCTTTTTGTGCAGTTTTACATAACATACCCACACTTTTACCTGTTCCCATGCAAGTGGTGGCTGAAGCATGTGCAGTAAGTGGACTTTTTTTTTTTTCTTCAATAGTGAAATCAATATCAATAGTGGAAACACTGTATCACTTTGCCATACCATTTATTTTCATTGCACAGGACAGTGAAGAGACTCTCTCGGACGAGTGTCCTTTGGAGGAAGTACCTGTAAGTGCATAACTACACATAAAAACACACTATATAATAGACCCTATAAATTTGTATCAACTAATGTACTTTGTTTTTGACAGCAATTTGAGTTGCAGGAGTCTGCACAGAGGCCTGCAGAGAGGGAGTCTGCATTGAGAAGTGATACAGAGGTGGAGAGTGTTGCATATCAGTTTAGTATTTATGCATTTTTTGTTTGTGGCATGTGTTGAGTCCAATTTATTTTCTCTGCAAATGGCACAGAAATCAACATCCGTTCCCTCCATAAACGTAGCCTGCAGCATAAGGTTGAATATTTGGATTTAAAAAAATAAAAACTGAAGGGAGAAATAGAGCTCCAACAGCTAATTAAGAGAATTGCACTATAAATAGAGTTATTGCAAAAGGAACTTCAGAGTAAGTACTAAAACACCATTTCACTGAGCACTACTGTTGACCTTGCATAACATTATCTCTCTTTGTAGGCAAAAGATTACCCTTTTTTATTTTTTTATTAAATTCTTCTCAAAAATGGTGTTCCACAATCCTGTCCCTTGCAGCTCTGTCACTAGGTTGATCCAAGTGCACTGGCTGAAGGTCATCATCAGGCTGCACTTCCACCACAGGGGTCCTCTCCTTTCTAATGATGGCAATATTATGTAATACAACACATGCAACAATAATGTCACATTCCCTGTCAGGTGCAACCCTCAGACTTTTCAGCCACTGAAATCTTCCCTTTAGTTGCCCAAAGGTCATTTCAATGCATGCCCTTGTCCTGGCTAGAGCTGCATTGTAACGGGTTTGTTGTCCAGGTTTGGGGTCAATAAGTGTGTGTGTGTGTGTGTGTGTGTGTAATACAGTGAGCCTGACATTAATATCTTCCTTACCACGTTCAAATAATGTGCATAAATGTGACTCTCTGAAGATTTTTGAGTCATGCACAGATCCTGGCCATTTGGCTTCCACATTTGTGATATGACACATCGAGTCACACACCATCTAAGACATTGTAGTCAATCAACTGCATACTTAAGGAATTGTAGGGTTTGATACATAAATAATTTAATTTAGCTCAAAGGGAATCATTAATCATCACAACATTACTTCTGCACTGGATATTAAAATCCAAAATATAGTGAAAACACTATTAATAAGCACAGTAACAAGATCGGCAGATTAAGACATTAACTTGTAAGCGCAAAACACAAGATACTTCTCTTTTCAATATAAATACGACTTTATTTATATAAACTTAAGACATAAACTAATCTAACACATGGACACACGCATTCACACATTACAGAAAGATTGAAAGGATGAGTTTAGAGAATGAGAAAGTGAAATCCCAAGTTTACAGCAATATGTGCTATTGCATAGACCTGAACAACCATCAATCACTTAATTAACCCTCGCATTGAGTTTCTCAATGAGGCTAAAATTTATGTTAAATGCGCCAGTTCAGTTAGACCTGGAGGTACTTGCTTGCGTTGCCTTTGTGTTACAGGGATTCCCTTCTGTTGTTGTCATTGCAGGAAAGGGGTTTTCCCGAGTTGGTGATTGGCTGGAAGTTCAGTAGTCTTTGAAGTGATGTCTTGGGAAGCCAATGGTTGGGCGTTGGCTGAGGATGGTTTTGGAGTCAGTTGCTGGTTGAAGTTTGAAGCGGATGCAGTCGGAGCTGGATTTTGCGGCAAACTTAACTTTTGAACACGAGACTCAACGGAAAGAAAAGAAACTAAAGTAAAACAATAAAATGAGTAACTAGACTAGGTGGTTTTTCTTCTCATCGTGGTGTTAAGTAGCAACTAGCCTGTAGGCCAGAGCACGCTCAAAGAGCGCTAAAACAGCGTCAAAACGCTGTGGCGAGAAGAAGAAGGGAAGAAGAAGGGAAGATTTGATGGTGTTCTGAGTTTTTAAACTCGGCTTCTGGACACATCCCATCTGGTGTCTTGACCAATTAGATAGGCTATTATCTTAGCTAGGGTTGTTCCTTCCATCATAAATCAGCATGTTATTAGTCACATGGTCCGAATTTTACACACTCTTGCAAAGTATACTTTTGGACATGATTTCTATAACCAGAATATGATACATTTGACACAGAATTAATTGAAAGAAATGTTTCAAACTAGAATTGTCAAACTCATACATACCAAATACGACTAACCTTAAAGTCATTCAATAGTTATTAAAAAGACATACATAATATGTGCTTGAAACATGATAGTCTAATGTGTGGGTTACATACATAATAATATGCATAAAAATGTAATGTAATGTAATGAAAAAGAAAGTCTCTGTGTAGGACATAGGGATATGTTCGATGAAGACCAGAGAGAGGTTAAAAGGTCTCCTAAAGAATTTCAGTCTCAGTCTTTGTCTTGTATGGGTGGGGGAAAAGTCAGTCTAAAGAAGATCGTGATTTCTCTTGTGGAACACATGTGATGGCCTTGATGATGATCTCTTTGACCATTAATCTTGATTATTTGACCCAAATTTGATGATCTCCTTCCGGCATTGTACTTATCAATAAGTATTCTTTTGTCTTAATGTTGCGAGCTGTTCTGTGAAAGAGGCTTGTTGGTTATGCTTGCTCCAGACTCATGGCGCTTGGAATCTGATTTATGTTGTTGTCCTGTTTTCTTGGGTCCTCTTCTGGAATTTCGGCTCTTCGTGTTTCGATGTTCTGATCGAATCTTAGTTTTGTCTGACTCGTTCTGATCCTACAGAATACATTGTGTATATATTACCCATCTAAAAATATTAAGAATTGTGATAGTAACTCACCTACACATTTATACTGTGAACCCCCTTTCGGTTCACAAAATCCCCTTCATTGGGGCCTGGTGGGGCCTTGATATGAATGTGTGTGCAGTCTATGGCACCAATCACATTAGGGAAGCCTGGGGTACAATCGATTCATATTTACTAGGGTGGTTATATTCACACGATATTCATTAACAAGTAGAATGTACCTGCAATGGCGAAAAAGCTCTGTTTTACAACTTGGGGTCTTAAGTGGCTTGGAAAGACCACTAAAACCCTAAAAACTGCTTGAGTGGCAGTTAAACTTTGCGAATGGCACGACACACAGCACTTTTGCCCAAGTTCTCCGCATCCCTAATAGTATACAGGAAAGTGCCACTCGCAAAGAATCTCAGCGTGATGCACACAGTTTGTGCTGTTGTTAAAGCCCGACTCCGACGAGTCGAACTTTTAATATGAGGTTCCAATAAATGAATTATGTAAATGACACCCTCACAAGAAAAACGATATCTTTCAAAAAGTACACTATCGCGCTGTGCTAATGGATCCTGTCTGTGTCGCAAAACACGATTAATTCTAAAAGCTCTGCGAATTATCCTCACACCTTCCACAACAGGTCGCTCTCGTAAAAACGGGCAAGACATGCTGCAAGTGCAACAGACTTCCTGTTTCACTGCTGCTTATAAAGCCGCAATCTAATCCTGTTTTCATGAAATAAGCCTCCTCCCGAGCAGGTTTAAGCTTATGGACCTGTTGCTATGACAACAATAGTTTGAGTTTGAGTTTCGAAGAACCAAATGATCCAAGATCAAGTGAAATCAGCAACAATCAAATCAAGCTAACGGAGTTAACAACGTACGAAGAACGGACCCCAGTTCTCTTCCAATAGTGTTTGTGCAATCAAGTCAACAATTGAACAAAGGACTTTTCTGGTTTTTGTGTCTTGTGGCGATGACCAACTAGGTCTTCACTGGGGATCTGTCTCTGTGTCACAATAGTGGTAAGTGGTAAGTTAAGTTAGTATCATTCATCAATCACGGTGAGTAATGGCTTCTTCTCCTGCTATTGTTGTTTGCACTGTTTGCCACATGTATAGTTTATCTGTCTCTGTCAGCAGCGAGGGATTCACATGTGATAAATGCAGGGAAATAGTTAGGCTGACAGAGAAGGTTTTAGAACTAGAGACATGCATCCAAACTTTAGTTGAAGACAGTAAGAATGTGAGGGCTGTAGATACTGCTTTGGATGTGCCTAGCTCAGGAGTCCTATACATTGTTCGGTTTCGGTTGAGCCCGTGCAGCAGGGCAACTGGGTGACAGTGAGGCGGCCTAGTCGCAGGTCAAAACACCATTCTTCCGTTCTGATCAAAACATCAAACAGATTCTCCCCACTCGGTGACGCACCCACTGAGAAACCTGATGAAAGTGCTCTAGTTATTGGCGATTAGCAAATGAATAAATAAAATAAATGAAAAACTTCAAATAATGAATAAAACACAAATATAACAAATACATTAAATTATAAATTAAAATGCTCCATCGGGACAAGACCACGGGAATCAGATAAGCCCTTTACACAATCTGATATGGCTGCGGTTGGAATTGAACTGCGGGTTTCGTCTGGTCAGAGGAGAACTGGCCCCCGACTGAGTCTGGTTTCTCCCAAGGTTTTTTTCTCCATTCTGTCTCAGAGGGAGTTTTGGTTCCTTGCCGCTGTCGCTTACTCAGTTGGGGACACTTAATTTCTAGCGATTATCGTCGATTTGGTTGCACAGATACTATTTAAACTAAACTGAGCTAGACAATGACATCTCTGAATTCAATAATGAATTGCATTTAACTGAAAATTGAGAAAATTGAGTGTTTAATCTTATCATTATACATTACTGACACTCTATCCTCCAATTTGATACTGTTAAGTGCTTTGACAATCTGTATTGTTAAAAGCGCTATATAAATAAAGATGTCTTGACTTGACTTGAGCGTCCCTTATTCTGTCCCTTATTTCCTTAAAAAAAATTAAAATTGTCCCTTATTTTCCAAATAAAATAAAATAAATTCAAGTTGGGGGAAAAAAGTGTATAGTGTCTTAGATCCTTCTTTAGATCCTGTTGGTCCATCTAATCATGTACTAAACAGTTGCTGTCCTGCTTGTCCAGTGTTACATGGTGGAAATATTGAGAAAAAATATGTACAGTTAAAGTCAAAAGTTTAAATATACCTTACAGAATCTGTAAAATGTTACTTATTTTACCAAAAATAAGAGGGATCATACAAAATGTGTTATTTGTTATTTAGTATTGACCTAAATAAGATATTTCACATAAAAGCTGTTTGCATATAGTCCACAAGAGAAAATAACAGTTAATTTTATAAAAATGACCCCCTTCAAAAGTTTACATCCTCTCGATTCTTAATACTGTGTTGTTGTGTTATGTTTTTTTTTGTTGTTGTTGTTGTTGTTGTTTGTTTGTTTTGTTTAGTGATATGAGTCTTCATGAGTCAGTTAAACTGTCTGCTGTTCCTCAGAAACATCCTTCAGCTCCCACAAATTCTTTGGTTTTCACCCCTGGCCCTTAATACATGGTTTTTCCTTCTAGAGCATCAGTGAGCGTCTGTAGTAGTTGCGTATGAGTCCCTCAGTTGTCCTCAGTGTGAAAAGATGAATCTCAAAATCATACAGTCATTGTTGGAAAGAGTTCAAATACACAAAAAATGCTGGACCAAATAATTTGTGGGACCTTAAGAATTTTTCTGAAGAACAGCAGGCAGTTTAACTGTTCAGGACAAACATAGGAATCATGAACAACTATCACTAAACAAAAAATAAACAGCTGTGGATCATTCCGGTAACAACACAATCATCCAGGACTTTGTTTTTGAGGTGACAGTGCTACCCATTGAGCTGCCACAATGAATCACATTTACAGTATCTCACAGAAGTGAATACACCTCTCACATTTTTGTAAATATTTTATTATATCTTTTCATGTGACAACACTGAAGAAATTAAACTTTGCTACAATGTAAAGTAGTGAGTGTACAGCTTGTATAACAGTGTAAATTTGCTGTCCCCTCAAAATGACTAACAACTAAACTGCTGGCCACAAAAGTGAGTACACCTCTAAGTGAAAATGTCCAAATTGGGCCCAATTAGCCATTTTCTCTCCCCAGTGTCATGTGACTTGTTAGTGTTAAAAGGTCTCAGGTGTGAATGGGGAGCAGGTGTGTTAAATTCTCTCATACTGGTCACTGGAAGTTCAACATGGCACCTCATGGCAAAGAACTCTCTGAGGATCTGAAAAAAAAGAATTGTTGCTCTACATAAAGATGGCGTAGGCTATAAGAAGATTGCCAAGACCCTGAAACTGAGCTGCAGCACGGTGGCCGAGACCATACAGCGGTTTAACAGGACAGGTTCCACTCAGAACAGGCCTCGCCATGGTCGACCAAAAAAGTTGAGTGCATGTGCTCAGCGTCATATCTAGAGGTTGTGTTTGGGAAATAGATGTATGAGTTCTGCCAGCATTGCTGCAGAGGTTGAAGGGGCGGGGGGTCAGCCCGTCAGTGCTCAGACCATACGCCGCACACTGCAACAAATTGGTCTGCATCGCTGTCGTCCCAGAAGGAAGCCTCTTCTAAAGATGATGCACAAGAAAACCCGCAAACAGTTTGCTGAAGACAAGCAGACTAAGGACATGGATTACTAGAACCATGTCCTGTGGTCTGATGAGACCAAGATAAACTTGTTTGGTTCAGATGGTGTCAAGCGTGTGTGGCAGCAACCAGGTGAGGAGTACAAAGACACGTGTATCTTGCCTACAGTCAAGCATGGTGGTGGGAGTGTCATGGTCTGGGGCTGCATGAGTGCTGCCGGCGCTGGGGAGCTACAGTTCATTGAAGGAACCATGAATGCCAACATGTACTGTGACATACTGAAGTAGAGCATGATCAACAGAGCAGAATTTCAACATGATAACGACCCCAAACACACCTCCAAGATGATCACTGCCTTGCTAAAGAAGCTGAGGGTAAAGGTGATGGACTGGCCAAGCATGTCTCCAGACCTAAACCCTATTGAGCATCTGTGGGGCATCCTCAAACAGAAGGTGGAGGAGCGCAAGGTCTCTAACATCCACCAGCTCCGTGATGTCGTCATGGAGGAATGGAAGAGGACTCCAGTGGCAACCTGTGAAGCTCTGGTGAACTCCATGCCCAAGAGGGTTAAGGCAGTGCTGGAAAATAATGGTGGCCACACAAAACTTTGACACTTTGGACCCAATATGGACATTTTCACTTAGGGGTGTACTCACTTTTGTGGCCAGCGGTTTAGACATTAATGGCTGTGTGTTGAGTTATTTTGAGGGGACAGCAAACTGTTATACAAGCTGTACACTCACTACTTTACATTGTAGCAAAGTGTCATTTCTTCAGTGTTGTCACATGAAAAGATATAATAAAATATTTACAAAAACGTGAGGGGTGTACTCACTTCTGTGAGATACTGTAGTTAGTGTATCATTAGCAAGTTCAGTAGCTATAGTTGAGAAAGCTTTGTGAAAGTAGGTGAAATAAAAACAAATATTTCTAAGCAGTTGTAAAATGTTCTTTGCAGTCAGAATCGGTCCAGATAGAATTCAGCCTAATAATGATACTCCATTGAATGGCCAATTATACATGTATTTCTGTCAGGACCACTATCGTCAAAGATGATTGACAATTAGCATACAGTTTGGATTGGCGGTATTGTTCTGTTCTGGGCAAGAACTCCCTGTGCATCCATGCAGCCTAGCATGGATGAGAGCAGAGAGAGCAGCTATAACCCCCCACGGTAAACAGAACAGAACCAACAAAAGCATTGCAGATATGTTAAGTTCAGTAATTTTATGTACACATTTTAAAATTAGTCTGATTCAAAAGAGAATCAGAAGGCTGGATCCTGACTGACAGAGGAGGAGTTGGAGATGGAGGAGGGTAATTAGCTACAGAGCAATGCGAAAACTGCTGATAATACTGAAGAACCTTTATATATGGATGCTTAGATCGGTGTGGTATCCCTATAGGTAGATGGGGATCAGCTGAGAGTCAGCTGATGTGAGCTTGACTAACGTGACCTGCCAGAACTAACGCTATGCTTGATTTCCGTCAGGACCACTATCGTCAAAGATGATTGACAGTTAGCATACAGTTTGGATTGGTGGTATGGTTCTGTTCTGGGCAAGAACTCCCTGTGCATCCATGCAGCCTAGCATGGATGAGAGCAGGGAGAGCAGCGATAACCCCCCAAAACAAATCCATACGCTGATATCTCCCAACACAAACTGATAGCAAAATCTCAAAGCCTTAAGTGATGATGTGATGTGACGTGACATACAGCCAAGTATGGTGACCCATACTCAGAATTTGTGCTCTGCATTTAACCCATCCAAAGTGCGCACACACACAGCAGTGAACACACACACACACACACACCGTGAACACACACCCGGAGCAGTGGGCAGCCATTTATGCTGCGGTGCCCGGGGAGCAGTTGGGTGTTCGGTGCCTTGCTCAAGGGCACCTCAGTCGTGGTATTGAGGTGGAGAGAGCACTGGACAGTCACTCCCCCACCTTCAACTCCTGCCGGCCCGAGACTCGAACTCGCAACCTTTGGATTACGAGTCCGACTCTCTAACCATTAGGCCACGACTTCCCCTGCAACAAGAACGTTGCCCTTAACCAATGACCAAAACAAATATTTTGGCAAAACCCACATAACCTGTAGCAACAAGCATGTTGTCTTCAACAGATGACCTAATGAATATGCTGCCAATAGTTTAAAATCTTAAAGGGATAGTTCACCCAAAAATGAAAGTTAGCCAAAGATTTACTCACCCTCAGGGCATCCTAGGCATGTGACATTCCTCTTTCAGATGAACACATTCGGAGTTATATTCAACATTTTCCTGTCTGTTCCAATCTGTATAATTGCAGTGAATGGTGCCCCTGTTTCTGAATCCGAAAAAAAAGTATCCATCCATCGCAAAACTACTTCACACGACTTCTGAAGCGAAACGATGCGTTAGAAAAAAATTTATTCTTTAAACTTTATAAACCGTTTAGTCCAGCTTCCGGTCTCACAAGCAGGCACGTTCCCGACAAGGCGAGAGTATGACGTAGACACCTCAAAGGTGCAACGTAAGCTCCTAAGAGAAGCATGTAGTCTCGCGAGAAAAAAGTTTTGTTTACATCACAGGCAAAGCACATGAACAAGTATATTGTATCTGTTAAAATGGTGTCAGTACCCTAGATGCTTCAATAAGGTTAAACGTTTAAGATTACGTGCACCTGTATCAAAGGGAGGTGGACATTAACATTTCACAAATTACCTGTAAATGATCCTGAGCGATTGAAGCTATGGCTGCTCGCTATTCGTTGGGATGTAAATCTGTGGCCATGGAACCCATTGGTCTAAAAAGAGGCCTAAGCAAAATCCTGGAGAAAGGAATAAAAGTCGATGTGCTGACCACAGATAGATTCCGGCATCCATGTCACCCTGTAGCCCAAGACTGGTTACTCACTGAAGCTAAGCAGGGTTGAGCCTGGTCAGTACCTGGATGGGAGACCTCCTGGGAAAACTAGGTTGCTGCTGGAAGAGGTGCTAGTGAGACCAGCAGGGGGTGCTCACCCTGTGGTCTGTGTGGGTCCTAGCACCCCAGTATAGTGATGGGGACACTGTACTGTAAAAAGCACTGTCCTTCGGGTGAGATGTTAAACTGAGGTCCTGACTCTCTGTGGTCATTAAAAATCCCAGGATGTCTTTCAAAAAGAGTAGAGGTGTGACCTTGGCATCCTGGCCAAATTTGCCCTCTGACCATCATGGCCTCCTAACAATCCCCATATTTGCTGATTGGCTTCATCACTCTGTCTTCTCTCCACCAATAAGCTGGTGTGTAGTGGGTGTTCTGGCGCACTGTGGAAGATGAGGAGACCCCCTCCTCACAATGTAAAGCGCTATATAAATGTAAGGAATTATTATTATTATTATTATTAGATCACCATCTATCCGAAAGATAATGCGGGTGGATTATCCCTTCGTACAACATGAGTTTGACATTTGGCATGTAGTAAAGGGTAGGTAATTTATACACATGATTTACCAATTTTCTTATCATTTGTCAGGAAAATATTATCTGTGCTCGTTTCTGCTCCAAATGTAGATCCAGTATATAAGTATTTATGATGTTGTTGCTAATTGCTGTTTTAATTGTCAAAGTTCCGTGATTAATGTTAAAATTTTAAAGAGGGGGAGGGGGAGGTTTTTTTTTACTAAATATAGAAGTTTCTCAATTATTATTAATAATTAAAGTTTTTGCATTATATATTTAACTACAATGTTAACATATACAAACTATTTATTTATAAAAGTAAGACAGTCTAATACTTAGCTTTGTACAGTCTAGAATGTGGAAAAAGCATCATCTGCCTCTCTGAAGCCCACATAGGACCTGGACTGGGATGGGTATCTTACCCTTATGGCGTGAGCAACACAGGAGGGAACAACCTTCCTGCCTCTTCCGAGTGTTTCACCTTTCAACATCCATTCAAGCACAAGTCGGTATGCCACCAATCTGAGCTGACTGTAAAACAAATGCATATAGTGAATAACACTGCTGGGCCACACACACAACACTATATTATTTATATAAAATGATACTTACTCCACAGACAGTGTACCGCCAGCTCCTTCAGGCCTTGGTCGACGCCTCCAGTTTATACGAGGTAAGGAGAATACCACCTCGAGTACAGCTTGGCTCAACAAAGGCATAAATCCTTCGTACTGTGTTAAAAGCGCTCAGTCCTCTCGTCGACAGCATCAAGAAGATCCAAAGGTGGCATTTCAATTGTCCATTCATTGCAGCAAACACTCTCTACCTCTGTTGGCATTGCTTGGCATCTTCCGCAAAAGCACCACCACATCTCCTAAACTCTCTTTCTACCTACATCTTTAGTTTGTGCCACCACTGCTGCAGCTGCCTCCATCTCGCGGAGTTCCTGGTTGGTAAACTCTGGTTCAAACTAATATGGCTGTGCAAAAAATTCAGTCTCCTCTTGCCTTATATCGAAATCCTCCGACATTTTTCACTAAGAATCTTCGTTTTGTAGTAATAGTTAGTTGTTTTCCTTTCTCGTCTGTGCTTCCGTATTCGTCCCTGATAGCACACGTACATCTAGGAGACGTCTATTTGACATCTGCATTTACATCTGCAAGACGTATTTTTTAGAGTGTTTGCTCATCTGCAATACGTCTATTGGACGTCTCCTTTTAGATGTCAAATAGACGTCTATTAGATGTCTTTAAGATGTTTATGGTTTAGAATGTATGTAAAACTGACATCTTACAGACGTCTGTCAGACGTTTGTAGACAGCAGATGCTTTCCAGATCAACAGATCTTTAACAGACATCTTGCAGACGTACGTGTGCTATCTGGGCGTCACTCTCTCCCAGGAGTAGGGCTGGACAATAATTTTATTTCAATATGTATCGCGATATATTTTTTTTCAATAACGGTGATATGATTTTTAAACACATTTCCGATATTTCAATATACATAGTGTTTCTCATACATTGATTTATTTGTGGCGTTTGACTTCGTTGAATAAACATGAGCACTGCATGTTTCAAAATCGAAACACGGCGCGGGCGATTTATATGAATGTATCTCTGAAGGAAACCAACTGTCTTCAGAATAGTTTTGATTCACTGGCATTTTTATTTTATCTGATAAAGTAGTGTTCATGAGCAGAGCTGCTTAGATCACAGCCATTACTGGGGAAACCGCTAGTTCTACCGCTCTCAAATTTGGCAGAGATTCAGATTGCATTTTAAATAATAATCCCGTCTCCAGCAACATGTTTTTGTCGTTGCTCAATTTTTTTTTTTTTCTTTTATTATTATTGTTATTATTTTTTTTCATCCTGAGAATTAATTATAGAATTCTATCATTAATTCTATTAATGATAGAAATTAATACTTTTATTAAGCAAGGATGCTTTAAATTGATCAAAAGTGATGATAAAGACATTTATAATGTTACAAAAGATTTCTATTTAAGATAGATGCTGTTCTTCTGAACTTTCTATTCATCAAAGAAACCTGAAAAAAATTATACTCCACTGTTTTCAACATAAGAATAAGTGTTTTTTTGAGCAGAAAATCAGAATATTAGAATGATTTCTGAAGGATCATGTGACTGGAGCAATGGTGCTAAAATTCAGCTTAGAAATCACAGGAATAACTTGCATTTTAAAATATTTTCAAATAGAAAACAGTTATTTTAAATGGTAATAATATTTCAAAATGTTACTGTTTTGCTGTATTTTTGATCAAATAAATGCAGGCTTGGTGAGCAGAAGAGAATTCTTTAAAAAACAAAAATATTACTGTTCAAAAACTTTTAACTGGTAGTGTATGTTAGCCTATAGTTTGAAGTTAATGATATTAATATTAATAAGGTGAGTCTGAGATGTTTATGTGATAGTGTTTGCACATTTCTTGTTTGTATGAAGGCTAAATACAAATAAAAGGTGAACATTTATTTTTGCTGTCCCCCCCCCCCCCCCCCCCCCCTAAAATATTATATAGTTTAATAGGAGGAGTTCTTAGACTTGGCAAATTCATTTTTCATAAATTTGTAGGTACAGACATCTGTTGTGGGCATTCTTGGCACATTTTTAATAGTGTTCATATCGATATCGGAATTATATCGTATCAAACGAAATTAAGAAATATATCGTGATATCAATTTTGGCCATATCGTCCAGCCCTACCCAAGAGCTTACTCTCGCGAGACCACACGCTTCTCTCAGGAGCTTACTCTCGCGAGACTACATGCTTCTCCCTGGAGCTTATGTTGCGCCTTTCACAACGCCTACGTCATACGCTCAACTGCCTTATCGGGAACGCGCCTGCTTGAGAGACCGGAAGCTGGACTAAACAGTTTATAAAGTTTTAAGAATCGACAATTTTCTTAAACTAATATATCACTTCACTTCAGAAGCCATGTGAAGTAGTTTTGTGATGGATGGATACTTTTTTTTCTGAGTCAGAAACAGGGGCACCATTCACTGCAGTTATACAGATTGGAACAGACAGGACAATGACCCCTGATAGCACACGTACATCTAGGAGACGTCTATTTGACATCTGCATTTACATCTGCAAGACGTATTTTTTAGGGTGTTTGCTCATCTGCAATACGTCTATTGGACGTCTCCTTTTAGATGTCAAATAGACGTCTATTAGATGTCTTTAAGATGTTTATGATTTAGAATGTATGTAAAACTGACATCTTACAGACGTCTGTCAGACGTTTGTAGACAGCAGATGCTTTCCAGATCAACAGATCTTTAACAGACATCTTGCAGACGTACGTGTGCTATCTGGGACTGTGTTTACATGCGCACGAATAATGCGATTATTTCCAATAATCAGAGTAAGGACTTAGTTGCATTATGCTGTTTACATGTCAAGAGCAAAGCTCTTACTCCCGTTTACATTATTCGCTAAGAATTGTGATTCATTTTTTTTTACCGCCATTATTCACATAAACAAATGATGGATTCGGAAAGAATAGGAGTGTTACTGGCTGCTATTTTAATTAATCTACGTCTAATGCAAAACGCTTTCATATATTGCATTCTTTTTCGGCGGCATAGAAATGAGACGGCAATTCACCACAGAAATGTGATGGCAACGCCACTTCTTGCCTTCTACGCGCCGTCTCTGGATGAGGGTGAGGAGCAGAGACTGGTGGCAACGAGTTGTACAAATGGAGTTCAGCGCATCTGAATGGAGGGAAAATTTCAGGATGTCACAGGTATCATTCATGGAGCTGTGTGAGCGTGTTCGTCTCCCAATGAGTCTGCAAGACTTTTCCGTTCGTGCACCTATACCACTGGAGATGAGGGTGGCAATAGCGCTGTACAAGCTGGGCAGCTGCACGGAGTATAGGGTGATAGCCAATCAGTTCGGAGTCCACAAAAGCACAGTCAAAAGATATATGTATTTATTCTGTAAATCAATGGTACCCGTGGCACGTGATTTAATTAAGGTACCAACAGAGGACCAAGCGCGAGACATAGCGAACCGCTTCGAAAGCACGTTCCACATCCCCCAAGTCATCGGATGTATAGAAGGCACACACATCCCTGTACTGCCACCTTCAGATGGGTATAGGGATTTTATCAACCGTAAGGGCTGGCCATCATACATCCTCCAAGCAGTTGTGGACGACAAGTGTTGGTAAGTTGACTTATTAGACTATAATATGTGACTTTGGACCACAAAACCAGTCATTAGGGTAACTTTTTTGAAACTGAGATTTATGCATCATCTGAAAGCTGATGATAAATACGCTTTCCACTGATGTATGGTTTGTTAGAATAGGACAATATTTGGCTTAGATACAATTATTTGAAAATCTGGAATCTGAGGGTGCAAAAAAAAAAAGTTTTAGCAATGCATAAATTACTAATTGAAAATTAAGTTTTGATATATTTACGGTAGGAAATTTACAAAATATCTTCATGGAACATGATCTTTACTTAATAATTTTTGGCATAAAAGAAAAATCGATAATCTAGACCCATACAATGAATTTTTGGCCATTACTACAAACATATCTGTTTCTACTTATGACTGTTTTTGTGCTCCAGGGTCACATATTATATACACAAAACATCTGTACATTATCTGTTGCTTACTCTCGAACATCTCTTCCAGCTTCTGGAAGGTAAACTGTCAAATTCCTGGCAGTGCTCATGACGCGAACGTGCTGAGACAGTCAGACCTCTTTAATAAAGCTCACCTACTGCCCAAGGTAGATCGTACCAATTAAAATAATAATAATAATTAAATTAATATGAAAAAATAAACAATCAAAGTTATTGCAGTCCTGGAACAGGGCTGTGCAATTTACTGTTCTATCTTAAAGCATTATTGGCAGTGCAATTTTTAGAGCTGTCAAAACAAAAATAAGCACATTCTTTTGTAACATATTTTGCAATTGCATTCATGTATTAATGAACCAATAACAATATTTGATGCAGTTTTCTATAGAGCACTTCACTGTGACAAACTGAATTACTTTGTCTTTAGAGTGCAACAACAATTCAAGACACACCTGTCAACTTCCTTCTTCTTGGAGATCCTGCCTACCCATCATCCCCCACACTGACCCCAGAACAAGAGTCTTTTAATATCTATCACAGTGCTGCAAGAACAGTGGTAGAACTTGCATTTGGACGTCTCAAGTCAAGATGGAGAGTTCTGATGAAGAGAAGTGATTTTCATTTCACATTCACTCCATGCATGGTGGTGGCGTGCTGTGCCCTCCACAACCTTTGTGAACAGCACAAGGAACATTTGAATCCACAGTGGACATGATGCAGCAGCAGAACTGGATAGAGGCTTCCCTCAGCCAGTGGCCCCTGCAATCAGCACTGCAGAGCATGAGGCAAAAACCATCAGACAAGCACTTACCAACCACATGGCAGCAAACCATCCACTGAGAAGACATTAGTGATATTGGGGCAGCTATGACAGACACCCACTAACAGCAGAGAAAGAACTGTAATAAGAGTTTGGTACATGCACTGTACAGTTAAAAGTGTTTCAAATTGTAACATTTCCTTTCACATTATTAATCAGACTTCAAATTTTTATTGAATTACTTTATTTGAACTTTTTCTACATTTAAACTGTATCAAAACTTCACCAACAAACATTCGTCCTTTGCAAAACATATGATTCAACAACGAGACAACTTTTTTTTGTTCCAAAACTGTTCTTAAAACATGTTGTGTCTTTTCTTTGACAAATTATTAAACTTCAAATTTAAAACAAAGGGCTCTGTTGTATTGCAAACATTAACTAAACACTTTAAATTATTAAAAACATTCAAACAGAGCTGCATTTCTTCTAAATCAAAGCATGTAAAGCTACAGCTGCTGATAACCATGTGGTTCTTCTGGTGCAACATTATTATTGTTATAGTTTTGAGGCTGCATGTACTGCCAAGGTGCGAGCTGAGGTGGATGCGGTAGCATAGGAAACTGGGGGAGCGCGAAGGCCTTCCAGTAGCAGAGACACCAAACGCTCAGTATTGCGGCTGCTGATCTCCATCATGCTGTTCAGCAATCTCTGCTCCCTCTCCTGACTTTGAAGCAGCTGTGCCTCAGCCCGTTGGTTTTGCTTTACCTGCATCCTTTCAAGGAAATCTTGATGCTGAGAAAAGCAGGTAGACATAGCAGAAGATGATTTTTTCTTCTTCCTCTTCTCTGATTCTCCTGGCCCTACAAACATCATGAGTTTTAAATGTAAAACATATGGGTCAAAGAAGCACACCATAAAATAATAATTCATACCAAATAAATTCTAAAAATTTATCTTCACACTTTTTTTTTTTGTAATTCTGTGTTTAAAGAAAACCAAAAACAATTATGAACCTTCTAGCCCAGCTAGGTAACTAGTTATAATATAGCTGGGCACTACTTTCAGGCGCTGCGTAATATCACTGCGCCTGCTGCAGCCACGTTACGGCAGCAAAGTTCCTTGATTATTACGCCGGAATGAGAGTATAGTTCTTAATCATATCAGCCTAGAAAATCACAACTTTTCATTTTCCGCCGATCTTAGTACACGATATAACTACAGAAGAGTCGAGTTTTAAATAGGACAAATATCGAAACTCTTTGATCGTTTTTGAACGTGATGCTACTGGTCTAATTGGATTCAATGATCTATGCTAAGCTATGTTAAAAGTGCTATCGCCAGACCCGGAGATCGGCTGAATGGATTCAAAAACGGTAAAACTCAACTTATTAACTCTGGGGGAGTTGGAGAATGAGCCTATTTCCAAAAAAAGTGGAGTGCTCCTTTAAAGTTAAAAGTTACACAGACGCGGTATAAAGAATGTTTTTGTTCAGGTGCCCGAAATGTCCGCCCAATAGAGAAAAGTTTTGCTCAGCAAGAAAAAAAATTAAAGGGAACATTGGCGACAAACCAAAACGAATTAAGGCTAAAACGAAACTGAAACCAATGTTGGATGCCAAAATATTATTTACCTTTTATGTATAGGCCTACTTCACTCGTGCTCTAATATCCACGTAAAACAAAATGTTTTGCATAACTTCACGGCGGTACGGTGATAATTTAACGGCACAGATTTTACTAAATATTTAAACTGAGCAGTGTCCCCCCCCCCATATGTTTGACTGATTGTTTTTTTATAATGATAATGAACAGGCTGCATTGTCAAAGTAGAACGCTTAACCGTGTGCGCGCATGCGGCGCTGGAGAAATCACTTGACTCTTTTTTTTTTTTTTTTTTTCCTTCTAACAGTGGAAGCAACTACTCCTTTTAGTCATGAAGATTATCGGAATTGTAAAAGGTTAGGGTTGTTTACTGCTTTTTGCGCATGTAAAATGAATCCCTGTTAAACAAATGTAAGTATTTTTAATAGGTCACAGACACTTATTCTTTCTAATTTATAATAATCTTGTCGGTTAATGGTTAATAATCGGTTAACGAGCGTCGGTTGTCGGTTAGAAAAAATAACCGAAATGAACATCCCTAATCTTTATATTGCATTAATTTAATTTTTAATAATAAAAAAAAAAAAATATATATATATATATATATATATATAAATAATAAAATGTTAAATTTGTAGTACCCCGATAGAACTGTGCCTGCATTTACCTAAAGCAGTGGTTCTCAACCTTTTTAACTCCAAGGCCCCCTCCTCTCCAAATCGATACTGCAAGCCCAAACTTTTCTATTCACTAAAACCTTTGTATTTTTATGTTTTTTTTTTGTTTGTTTTTTTAAACAAAGCAAATTCAAGATAGAGTTAAACATTCCATGTTCTTTTTTGCAAACATGTCACTGATATTCTACACAACTTAAAAGTATGTAACTCTGTGATCTGAAGGCGACTCAATGCCACAGTGAATAGTTCCTCTTACATGTTTGCTGAGGTCCCTAGTGGCCCCTGGTTCAGATCTAAACATTTATTTTAAAAAAAAAACACATTAAAAAATATGAGAGTCCTGATGATAAACAGTGGTTGGAGAAAATAAATTGCTTCAGAAATGATTTAGTACTGAAAAGTAACATTTGGACTGAATATTATACATGTTTATTAACTGACTGGACTGAATATGTGGACTGAACTGTAATATACTCTACCAGTCAAAAGTTTTTGAACAGTAAGATTTGTAATGTTTTTTAAAGAAGTGTCTTCTATATATCATGTGTAGTGGTCAGTTAATTGTTGAATCATATCTAGTGTTTTGCAATATCTGAAGTGTTCCTGCAGCTCAAACAGTACATTTACATTTAGTCATTTTGCAGACGCTTTTATCCAAAGCGACTTACAATTAGGGAATGCATACAGCGATTCATCTTGAAGAGGCAATCCGACAAACGAAGTGCTTGTAACACCAAGTCTCAGGCATTGTTTAAATAAGTACAAGCTAGCAGGGGAAGGAATAAATGAGGAGAAAGATTTTTTTATTTTTTTTTATATGTAGGGTGAAATCAAGTAGTGTCAAAAGAGATGAGTTTTCAGCTGTTGCTTGAAGAATTCTTGAAGAAAGGTACAGCATGGCACTAGAGATGACAAGCTCATGAGTTCAGTTTCCAGGGAATACATGAACCAGTGAAACGCACGCACTCACAGCAGCAGCAGAAGTGAGGGGAAACAGTGACAGAGCGCACAGGGCCCAGAGGTCTGTTTTACACAGATCCCAGAATTCCTAGCGATGCCATAGAAGAACCGTTCTTGGTTCCCCAAAGCAGCTTTCAATGAACAGCTCCTAAAAGAACTGGCTTTTCCAAGCCTGAAGAACATTTAATAATCTCTAAAGCACCTTTTCTGCAAAGGAACGGTTCAGTGGAGGTTAAAGGTTCATCATGGAGCCACAGACGCAAATAATGGTTTATTATAATGCTTTATTTATAAAAGTATTCCTTAAATACAGTGTCAGTCACTTTAGAAGGTTAAATTAAAAAATATATATATTGTTAAAAAAAATATACTTTTGTGTGCATGCTTTCCTGCGTAGATTGTGGTAAACGTTTTATTAATATATAAAAGTATTTTTAAAATATAAATATAATTTATTAAAAGTAATAAATGCATTAATTATTATTTATTACTTGTTTTTTATTATTTTATGTTATTATTTATTTGTGTTACTTTAGTTATGTTTTATTTTATTTTTTATGTATTACTTTAATACTTCTGTTTATCATTTATTACTTTTTATGTATTATTTATTTTAATTTTTTACTACTTTATTTATACCTTATTATTTTAATGTAATATATTTTTTAATTTAATACTTGTTTTCATTTATTACTTTTGTTTTTTATTTATTATTGTTTATTACTGTATTATATTTTTTGTATTATTAATTTATTCATTTAAATTTTTTACTACTTTTTATTTATACCTCATTATTATAATTATTATTTTAATGTAATACTTTTTAATTTAATACTTCTGCTTTTCATTTATTACATTTTTACGCATTACTTTTTTGTTTAAAAAACGTATTTTTAAAACTTATTTTATTACTTTATTATTTATTACTTTTTTTAAAAATTAATACTTTTTTATGTATACCCTATTTTTGTTATTATTTTTTAAATGTAATACTTATGTTTTTCATTTATTACTTATTTATTATTTTGTTATTTTTATTAATTATCTTATTACCTATTTTTATTTATATTTTATTTAAAATTTGTTATTCATTATTTACTTTTTTTTTTAATAAAGCATAAGGAAAATATTAAATGTTTTGTTAGTTCTATTGTAAAACTGACACTTTTGCTTGCAATTCTCGCTCTGCTTCAGTGAACAGTAAACGCCGCCTGCTTTGATTTGATTGGCCGTCTCAGCTGTTTTGACAGTGATGAGTGCTGATAGGGCAGACCAGCCTAAAAACGTCACTTTTAGACCTTTTTGTCATTCTGACAGCAACAGAGCGCTGTGTAATCGAGTTCAGCAGAGCACTGCAACAACTTACAATACTGGAGGAACAATTTAGCCACTTCTAACTACTGGGGGGGGGGGGGGGGGGATTATTGTCCCCCTCAATGTCTTCAGTGATTATGGCCCTGGAACAACCCCCCCAAAAGGAAAAATAAAAATAAAAACAAAAACAAATCCCATCCCAAAGCCAAAGCTGCCATGAGACGAGAATCTGTGCCGTTCACGTCAAACCAACAGATGCAAGTTTGACCCCAAAAACAGCTGATTGTCAAACCAGTGCATGAGGGTTTCTCAAGACCCCCTCTCGACGGGATCTTCCTCACGGGGTCTTCCTCGTCTGTTGCTCTTTGCTTCTTCAAATCAGTGTCAAGCACCACTGCTCAGCTGCAGAAACAAGAGTGAGGAGGAGTTCAGAGTTTTTATCCCAAAGCAGCTGACCAAATACAAGTGAGGACTGAACACTGAATATCATGGGATGAAACTCCTCTTGACATAAAACAGCAAGTATCCGTTGTCCCCGGCGTCCTCGGACACCTCGCTCCAGCTGCTTCTTTTGACAGAGGCGTCGCTGCACCGCAGCCATCCGTCCTCCCTGCGCTCACGAATCTGACTGATGTAGTGTCCTGTGAGACCCAGAAACGTCAGCGTCCATTCACGACGGACTGGAACTGATCACATGACCAGCGAATGAACGAATGAACGAATGAAAATTCTTACCAAAAAACAAATGGCTTCCCACATGAGACACAACAGCAGAGAGTCTGTACTGTGAGCTGATGACGACTGGAGCTTCTTCCTGTTTAACACACAGAGATTATACGATAATGCTGTCTGTCTGTCTGTCTATCCATCTATCTATCTATCTATCTATCTATCTATCTATCTATCTATCTATCTATCTATCTATCTATCTGTCTATCTATCTATCTGTCTATCTATCTATCTATCTATCTATCTATCTATCTATCTATCTATCTATCTATCTATGTCTGTCTATCTATCTATCTGTCTATCTATCTATCTATCTATCTATCTATCTATCTATCTATCTATCTATCTGTCTATCTATCTATCTGTCTATCTATCTATCTATCTATCTATCTATCTATCTATCTATCTATCTATCTATCTATCTATCTATCTATCTGTCTATCTATCTGTCTATCTATCTATCTGTCTATCTATCTGTCTATCTTTCCTGTGGTGTCTGTGGAGCAACTCTGTTCTTTTTCCTGAATATTTTCTGGAGAAATGCTCGGCTGCCTGCTCTGCTGTTTTCGTCTGTCTCTGGCTGCTTTGTTCTCTCTGTTGAAGATCACAGACCAAAAAATGAAAAAACTTCATGAAAAACTAAAAATAAAAGAATGGCTAATTTCTTCCTGAAGCTGTCTTAAAGAGTAATTAACAGTCACTGCAGCATTGCTAATTACAATCTTCGACGGCTACAACCCCCAAACACTGAAATATTACTTAGTAGTTGGATAAAAGATCTGTCTCTCTTCTCAGGTTGTTCTTCAAAATAACTTCCAAATTCCAGAAGTTACATTTAAAATAATCAGCAAAACATTTCCCACACTTTGCACAAATCTAAACCTGATGCACACTGACATGCAACAAAACACTATTAAAAATAGCTCAATTATAATATGCAAATCAGTGAAAGAGCCTAACTGGCCAATGTTTGATAAACAGCAGCGAACCTTTAACGCAGGACAGCGTCAGCTCCTCAGGAATCTCCAGTCGATTCTTCAGCTTGATCATGGAGGACGTGAAGTCAAAGCGCTGCACCAGAATGACCAGGACCCTGCAGAGACATGCGAGTGATCAGACGTTACAGAGCGGCTCATGATTGGCTGTTCTCCAGATCAGTAACTGATCAGCAGCGTGTCGTACCGAGGAAGAGAGAGAAACTTCAGGGTCTCAGAGGCCTGTGGTCCTCCACACAGACTGCACACGCAATCAATGAACGACGCCTGAGACAACAAACACAGACATCAGCTGATTAGAGACACGAGAGCCTCCTGTTCATGTAATATAATGGCTTCAGCGCTGATACTGACGTTCATGTACTGCTGCAGACTGTCTGTGAGACTCGCATGAGGGCCGATGACCAGCGAGAGGCAGTTTGATTCCTCTGTGAAACTCTTCATGAGGCCACACCTAAAATAACAGAGTGAACATAAACGTTTCAATGTTGGGCTTCTTTTGAATGAGCATGAATTCATACAAATGCATTCATATTGAGGCCAAACTTTTGCTGACATTAATGTCAGATGATGCTTGGCATTACCTGTTGCAGGTGCGCTCGCTTCTGAGCTTGAACTCCATACTGGACACGGGGCAAGTGTATGAGGGATGAGACGATCTCAAGCTCATGCTTTCCTCTTTTAGACGGGACAGACAAGCCATGAAGAACTCGTGTGCATCCTGAGAGGAGATAGAGAAGGTAAACCCAGCTCATAAACAAACAGCTTACAGTCACCAAGACTGCAGAACAGTCCACATTTATATTGTTCAGCGCTGATAAGATCAGGATGAACTGTCATGGCTGGTTTGCGTGAAACAGCATAATCAAGGACGTTTTGCTAATTAATCTAGTTAAGAAGCCTGGTTTAAGGCGTCCTCACCTGCTGACAGTGTCCCTTGAAAACTGGAAAGTGACTTTCTATGTAGCTTTTAACTTTAGCCAAGTGTGTTTTCTTCAGATCAGAGTCACTGCTGTCCATCCGGCTCATGTGCAGGTCAGTTAACGCTCTGGAAAGAAACGCATTAATATTATTAGAGCTGTTTTAGTGTCACAATTAAAGGTTATTATTCTGCTCTACTCGAGAATGTCATGAGAGCTACAATATGTTTTTTTCATCTGCTTACACACTAAATCTTTACTGAAATCTGACACTCAAACAGCAGAAGCACACAACAAACCTGCAAAACCCTGCACTAATTCTCGGACTTTGACTTTTAGCAAAACACAAAGCACAATTCTCATTGTAACACACAAAAAATCTAACAGGAGTTAATATTATGGCAAAGGTGTTTGCAAATGTTTGTTTTTGAGATGTGTTTGTGATGTTTTGAATGCAGTGCTTCGTTTTGCACGAGATGTGCATTTTGTTTGTGTAATTCTTGAATTTGCGTGTAAAGTTTTGAAAATGTAAGCAGTTAAAAAAACTAAATATGAAGATTTGAGATGTATTAGTTTGAGATGTAATTGCTGCTGGTACCTGAGCAGCGTGGCGCTGTCTGTGTGATTCTCCTGCTGCGAGAGCAAATCTTCCCGAAAGGGAGAAACACTGAGGAGGCACTGAATGACGGAGTTCATATAGCACGTGTTTCCTAAATTAGGAAGACTGTAACCAGATAGCGCTGTTAGTGGACAGACATATTAGACAAACTACAGCTGACTGCAAGGTTTCTTCTTAAATATGTGAGACTAGTTTTGCAGAGAAATTCATAATAAAGCACGAGCGTCCAGACATTCAAAAGCGTCGCTCTTTACCCCAGCGCAGCTTGATCAGCATCATCCTCCTCAGCTGATTTCTCTACAGACGCTTCCTCCTGTTCCTCCAAAGACTTGACCAGCTCCTTCAGTGAATCCTTGCTCAGATCACGCCACTGGACTCCGAAACTGGCCAGCAATTCTACAAGACTGAAGAAAACATCACACATGTGTTTCCTAATATTGTGCTCGTCCATGGGAGGTTGGGCATATGAGACAAAAAAAGCCAAATTATTTAAATACATACTCAATATATGTTGTAAACAATGAAGCTCAATGATTTTTTTTTTCTTCATTAAAATTGAAAATATATTCAGTTTCAGCCTCCATATTCCAAAATATGTTCAAATGTGTATTTCAGAGGCAAGGAATTACATTTCCAATCTTACATTTATTTATCATATTAATATAGTTTTAAAAGGCATTCATAAATATATGTTTAAAGTATATTTTAGCAGTAACCTGCTGCTACACACACTCACCACTCAACATCAATGGTCTCGAAGGTCAGAGCTGCGTCTGTAAAGAGATCAATTAAGCAGTTTTAGTCAAACATCGTATCATACTACAGACATCAGCTAAGACTTTCTAAAACAGACAATATTCACTTCAATATCAGGACTGTTTGTCTACACTAGAACTTCAGTCTTTCAGAAATATAATCTGGTAGATCCTGAACAATCAGAAACACATAGAGCTAAGAAAACCTGATGTTTGAGGCAGAACAACTCAAAAAGAATAATAAATGTCTGTAACCTCCGACTGCTTCTTTCTTCTGGTCGGCAGTCGGCAGATCAGCTTCTTGAAGCTCCTCAGAAGATCTGCCGACTGCACTCGAGTCGTCGCTGGTCTTCTGAGTCTGGATGGAAGACGTCTTATCCTGCTCAGAAGACGAGGACACGCCGCAGAATGACAGCATTCTGCTGAAGAAGCACCGCAGACCTTTAAATCTGCGTTTGCCTGAAGAAGATGAGGGTGGTTTGTCACGGTCTTCAGGAGCTGCACTGGACGAGTCCATCACATCCACTGAAGAACACAGCGCTAACTTGACCCTCTTCTTCTTCTTCTTTTTGGGATTTTTATCCATTTTTTCATCGGACTGATGAATGGCACGCACCAAATTCTAGAAGAATAAACATAACTCAGAATTAATACTTTATGTTTGGTAATCTGTTCATAAGTGGAGACTGAGGCACGTTGCTATAAATTGAGCCAAAAAGTTCAGTTAGACAATATTTTAAATTATTATACCGCTTTAGGAATAATTAGACTATTATTCTCAGCTGGTTCACATTTAAACAAATTTATACAAAGCAAGCATACAGAGATGCATAAAATGCATAAACAGGTTTACTTGTATTTATCTGTATGTAATCCAGTCACATCAAACTGTTAGTATCAACATTTTAAATACACATAGGTTGAACATTTTAGATGGTATTTCAAGCAAGTAAAATCAGTGAAAATAAACAGCGGTAGATTATAATGGTGGAATAATGATGGAAAAGTTCAGTATGTTTTCTTCAGATTTGTGGATTCAGGCTGGAGTAAACCGCCTCGGCCTCGTTAAAAACCCCGTTCGGCGTCAGACCTACCTTCACCAACCAAACCATTTTGATGCAGGTGTAATAATGTAATAATGACTGATGAAGCTGCAGGTGATCTGATCTGATCTGAGCGCGAGCTCTACACGGACTCTTACTGTGACGTCACACAGCCTCAGTCACCAACGTTCCATTTTTTTTGAAAATAGAGCTTGGGAACCTACGTCACGCCGTGTCGGATTCCGCCATGTTTTAGGTCACGCGCAGGAGCACGCAGCGTAAACAAATGCAAATCACCACAGAAAAAGCCTACCGTTTTACATTAATATTTTTTGAAAAACATCTTACATATGCTTAGAATAAAACGGACTAATATATAAATCTCTTTAAATAAAAAAAAAAAATCGCTCTGTTGTTTGTCTGAGAGGCTGCAAATATCCATTACTAATCAGTCTCCTTCACTACAGTGGTACTGATATATGCTAACTGCTAAAACACTTACGACAATTGACCATGGTTTTACTATAGTAAACGTGTAGCGACCGTGTTTTTGGTGTATGTATTACCATTCTTATAACCACAATCTTATTAAATACCATGGATAAACTATGCAGTAGCAAAATCATGGCTAATTTTGTAAGGGGAGAATACACAACAGCTAGATCTCAAACAGTGGATCATTGTTATATCGTGATATTGCCTGGTAAAACTGCTCAGTGTTAAGAGTTGAGCCATTATAGAGGTAGCAGACCTTGAAGCTGCTTTGAAACTATGTGTATTGTGGATGCTGTGCAAATAAATACATTGACTTGACTGAACCAAGTTGAAAATTCCTGCTAACTTAGGATGCCGAACAACGATGCGAGCGATCAAATGAATGAAGGAAACTTAATCCGTACAAAAAGCGCCCGGTTATTAACGAGCTGCCGCAAATAACATTTCCATATGATTTCCTTCTATTAGTGGTGTGAGGGCTTCAGTTTAATGCAAATCACTGTATCTGTAGTATATTAAATATACAGAGATGAATTATAAAGCCACATTTTATTTTAGATATTTACCATACGAGTTTCAGTTTAATTTTCAACTGAGTTCCGTAGTGAATGTAGACATATTTAATGTATGATTTAACTTAGATCGCGTTGTAATGATCAATTACCACAGCCTTTATCATCAATGTCTGCAGGTAAAACCTCTGCTTTTTCGGCTTTCTAACGCGGAGAAAGCACGTTTTTCACACCGGCTGTGCAAAGGGATATGACAACTGATGATACAGTAAGCCTTAACCACTGCAACGCGATCTTAAGTAGAATAATATAAACATTAAATCATAAAAAACGTCTACATTCACTACCACTCAGTCTCAGCTGTAGCTCCCGTGACCTAAATTCCCAGAATGCATTGCTGCTGTGACGACACATTCCTAGACTCTATACTCTTTTAAAGTGAAGTTAGTTGTCTGGTTAAATTATATTTAATATCGATGTCTGTAAATGTATACTCAGCCTTTTAATATAATATGAAGATGATCGTTACAGGCTACTTTTGTAGGTAAAAAGTTCAAATAAAAATCCGACATTCATCAACAAAACGGCATATTTCATAAACACATTGCTTGATTTTTTTTTTTTTTTTAACATATCTGTCAATATCTGGATTTATTGGATCTTTGGATTGGATTAAAGTCTCTCTCTCTCTCTCTCTCTCTCTCTCTCTCTATATATGTGTGTGTGTGTGTGTGTGTGTGTGTGTGTGTGTGTGTGTGTGTGTGTGTGTGTGTTTGCTCAGCTTTTTACTATAAAATGATCGTTATATGCTTTTTCCCCCTTGTTGTATAAACCTTAGAGGGGTATAGCCCCATTTTTTCTTTTTTTTTCTTTTTTTTACAGTAATGAAAACAATGATTTTGTTTTTCATGAAATTGTTTCATAATATAAGTACCTTATCATTAAGATTCATAATTCATTGGCTAAACACAAAGCAGTAATTTTTATTACTGCCACCAACCCACACACCCACAGACAGGAACCAAAACCCTTCCCCGCATCGCAACATAACACTGCCCTCTAGGGAGACGTTGACTAGCATCACTACTAACAGTCTGAGTTACTTTACTAACCGCATACTACATCGTGAAACATGGACTATCATGAAATGGCCTGAAAATTGTGTCAGTCTGTGAGCTTCAAGAGGAACTGAAACCTCTAAATATAAGTAAATAATCACAGAATTGTCATGATTTTCCTGTAGTTCAGTGATACATACTCCTCTGCATCGACACAAAATAATGCTTCATGCTATGCAGTGATAGCAACGGGCTCCGTAAGAGCCCTTCTCCTAGTCCTTTTATTAGTTCCCAAGTCTAGTCTAGTCTTGTTGTGTTGTCTGATTTTCTGCCTGCCTAGTTTGCTCTCGAATTGTTCGTTTGGAATAGTCCTTGCCTGGACTCACATTGTCAGATTGCCCTTCTTGTCAAGCCCTCTGGATATTGTTCGCCGATCGAAGACCTTCGCCTGGACTAGGAATATGCTTTGCCCTGCCTGTGTTGTACCTGTCGTGTTATCTGACCCTTGCCCATTTCATGACCACACCTTTTGAATTAAAGCCTTGCACATGGATCCGCGCGTCTCATGCTCTGATCATTCCGTAACACATACATTAACTCAAGATTATCTGTGCATTAGTGAAGCATAAATTAATGCATGTTAGTTCACTCGTATTGTAAAGTGGTACTGAAATTTGATTGGGTGTTGAAGTAAAAACTTTCAAGTTTCTCATAATACTAATATGTAAAAGACAAAATTGCTGAATGTAATGCAAATGCACATTCAGAGATGATGCCATGCCTTACCAAGATTGTTTGGTGAATAAAGTGTTTGTGTTTCCTAAGTAGCAGGGCTTGAGAGATCGCTGAAATAAACATGACATTCAAATAAGAGGGGAAAAGATAAATCCTTGAAGAATGAATCACCAAGCAGAAAATAAATCAAATGCACTCTTTTCCCAATTACCTTCTATAATGATCAAATGTAAAAAATAAATAACATTTATGTGTTGTAAAATTGCATATAAACAAGACTGAATACTGCATTTATACAGTACACCTCAGATCACCACAGCCATGGAGACAAGTGACAAGTAAAGGAATTTTGCTGGCTTGGTTTTGGTCCACTTGTCCTGTCACTGCAAATTGTTACTGTTCAGAGTGGTTGAGAGTGATCACATTATCCATCCATTCATTCATCTGGTCCCATTAGAGCTCACCATTATCCACACATCTGTGGTTTTATGCCAGATGCTCTTCCTGTCAAAACTTGTGCAACCCCAGTGCTGGGACACAATTTTTCTGTGTCCAATTTATTTGTATGTCTTTGAGGGAATTCAGAGAACCCCTGTGAACACCCCACGCTGAGGGGAGAACGTGTAATAGCTTCCTGGCTCAGCCAGGACCCAAACCACTGATCTTTTTGCTGTGAGCTACTATGCTGTCCTTTATCATGAATGAAATATAATGAAACATTCAGAATCATTGGGTGTATACATGCATGAGGAACTTGTCTTGGTGTACTGGTGCTTATCAATGACAGTAAAATACAATGAATAAATAATAAGATAAACAATCTGCAATTTAACTAATTTCAGTCATGATGACAATGGTGTCTTCCAAGTTGTCGATGCCCCATCCGCAGGACACGATGCGTTAACTGAATGGCTTGATGAAAATGATGTGAATCATGTGTTATGGCATTGCAGTCAGCAGCTCTCGACCCAGCTGAACACCTGCTCTATGGGTGATCTTGAACAGATCTGTTGAGCGCTCTGTGCCACCATCATCAAAACACCAAATGAGGACATTTATTTTGGAAGAATGGTGCATCCCTTCAAACTGATTGACACAGAAGTGATTAAAAATATTCATTCAAGGTACATAAACATAATATAGAGAAATAAATCAGAATTTAAAAAAAATATAGGACTAAAGTGATGCAGTGTAATCACTAGAATGCAGCAAAGTGCTCAGTCAGAAAATACACAGCTAAACAGATGTGGTTTTAGTCTGGATTTGAATGTGGCTACTGTTGCAGCACAACTGATCTATTCTGGAACCTGGTGAAGCATAGTAACTAAACGTGGACTCAGTTGGTAGTGAGTGAATTCTTGGTAATGCTAACTGACTGACTCCTAATCCTTTTAGGATTTTTTGGCGCATCCAGCTGTTAATTTCATTAATTGTATTAAGGTGTGTGTGTGTGTGTGTGTGTGTGTGTGTGTGTGTGTGTGTGTGTGTGTGTGTGTGTGTGTGTGTGTGTGTCTCATTTGGATGTAGAGCAGTACACTGAAAAAAATGACTAATTTAATTTACTAAATTTTTTAAGGTAATTTATTTTAGCTACATAAAAAAATAAAAAAAATGATTTTTTTTTTGAAAGTTAGTCAACTAAATTTGTTTATTTAAATGTAGCTAAAATAAATTGATTGTAACCACTTACCTTAAAAAAATTGAGTAGCATTTTTTTCAGTGTATGTTATGAATTGCTCCCCAAAAACAGAAACAGCTAAAAAGTACTCCATAAGACTAGATGTAAGCTAGACATGATCTTCAGCGTGGTACAAGTTTATCGGTAGAAAACAAAACAAAGCGTTTGTTCCTTACAGAAATCAGTTGAATGGCTTGATAAAGAATGATTCATACAATTTCTGAAGACTATAGAATATGGCATGTAAGTCATATGGACTGCTTTCATAATACTCATGTTGCGCATTTTGGTGTTTTTTTCCTATTGCAGCTTAACATGCATGGCCACTACGAGCTGGCATCATATGGAAAACAGCTACCTAAATATTATTCAAATATATGTATGGACTTTGAACAACCAGAGGGTGAGGGGGGGATCGTTTGGGGTGATACTCTCTTCATAAAGCTGGGTGTGTCTCAAGTCAAATCCATGTAAATCCAGTGAGCTGTGAGCATATGATGTTCTGCTTTGACTCACAGTGGTGTGCAGCAGTTCTTAAACCACAAAGGAAATCTGGTATTTAAAATCTAAACCTGGAAATAACAAACTGTTAGGATTGTTGAAAACTATATATCTTTCAAATGTGTAATACGAAATGTTATAGGAAGTATTATTTTAATAAGATATTGTGCTATGTCTGAGTTGCTAAGCAGATATATCTTTGCCATATGGGCCTGCTTGGTAACTTGTGACACTGACCAGATCTCCATAAAAACGATTGGTCATTTATTTTGCTCTCTTTGTAGCAATCAAATGCAAATTTTGGTCTTTCCCATACTGAAATGTAAAATATATTAAATTTCCATATATGAAATATGTTAACATATAAAGTAGAAATGTGTGAATGTATTAAACCTATTAGAATCTGGAATATATAACATACTGTATATGTACAGTATATACATAGAGAGAATGTATGTGTGTGATAATAATACATCACCTTATAGGTAACACATGGCAATATCATTCTTAACATAGGGCAATTCATGAGTTCACACTTGCATATAATAGGATTTAGCAAATAGCAAGCATATTTGGCATGCTGTCTTGAAGGAGGGCTCAGAGCTCAGAATATAGCCAGAACCCAGAGAACTCCCCCATTCCTAATTTGGGATAAGAATAGTTTAAGAGTGCCTCACTCACTCACTGTTGGGATGGAGGAGGGATGCCAGAAAACTGTTATGGGAGAGAGGTGAGTTGACTAGCAATTCCTTTACTGCCATTCTTTGAATGTGCATTCACAATTAAGGAATCCAAAAGATCTTTATGTAGTAGTTAAGCTCTATTTGAGCATTTTAAATTTTACATTGAAATCCAAAGTCAGTGTTTAGCTTTGAAGGCCAAAGAGTGGATGTTCTGTTGAAAAGAGAGAAACATGCAGGAATTCGGCCAGGCTTATTTGTAGTTATTCAAATATTTCCATTGCTATGTAAAGGCAGACACACACTCCCACACTCACACACGTTCAACCATTAACTATCTGAACGTCAAGACTCACTGATGATGAGCTATAATCTATGCGATTGAGAGTAAGATTAATTATGAAACACTTGAGATGCGCATCTGTCCGTCTGCTCTCCGCATCTGCACAGGTGGGTTGAAACGCAAAGCTTTATTTACATCAAGCAAATCAAAGGCTGATGTTACACAGGGCAACTTTTTGAGCAATTTTGCTGGGCAACTTTTTTTGAGCAACGTTGCTTGGGTAGTTTCCCATTGATAATGGGTAACACATTTCTATCTGGATGTTTTTAGATCGGTCGTGGGCCCTGTGTCTCACCTGGTTGAACGTTGATGGCAACATTGCTCAAAAAGTTGCCCACTGTTGGGATTCTGATAAAAGCGGTTCAACCTTTTTACAAGATGGTTACTATTGGTAAAAGTTATTTTGAATGACTACAGTTTTTAGTTGCTGGAATACTTAACATTTGGTATGTTTTTAATATGGCTGTTGTTATTTATTACTATATGTGACCCTGGACCACAAAACCAGTCTTAAGTGTCAATTTTTCTAAATTGAGACAAAATATAATATTGAGAAAATCACCTTTAAAGTTGTCCGAATTAAGTTCTTAGCAATGCATATTACTAATCAAAAATGAAGTTTTGATATATTTACGGTAATAAATTTACAAAATATCTTCATGAAACATGATTTTTGGCATAAAAGAAAAATCGATCATTTTGACCCACACAATGTATTGTTGGCTATTGCAGCGACTTAAGTCTGGTTTTGTGGTCCAGGGTCACATAGTTTGAACAGCTCAGGTGAAGTGCAATTCTGGGGGGAAATTTACAAATGTAACCTGAACTGATAACTTTCTAAAGTTCAAACTATATAGCTTGCTATTTTAGCATGCCTGAGGCAGGGCTATTAGTGTAATTGAAGTACTGTGATAAACATAAAGAATATTATACAGTATGTACGCACTTATAGTAATTACTAAAATACTTTTCTTGTTGAAGGGCTCAAGAGATGAGTAAAAGATGCCGTGCTCTGGGCCCAGAAGAACCCGATACATCATCTTAAGTGTGAGTGTGGTCATCAGTGTACTTATATTCTCTCGACCTTCTGTACAAAGACTTCTCTTTGGAGCGTGTGCATGTGGTCAGTGTGTGTCAGACATCGCTCATGACACCTGGTTCCGAGAGTGCTACGACCCCTATGCCCAACCCTTACTGACAAAGAAAAACTGCATGCTCAGCAACGCCCTCTATTGGTGGTGGCAAGTAAGTGCCTCGGCCGATATAGCCACAATGTTAGGATTATTTTATGCTGTATCATTACTGACATTAATTATTACTGCCAAATTCAGTGTGTGATACCTTGAGGAAAAAACAACCTATTTGCTTGTACCACTAGACACCATTGGTTTAAACTGGGAATTTAGCAGAGAAGACAGCTCTGTTACTCATGATTGTTCTTCCGTAATATTTGAACAGAAGCTACAATATAAGAGTAGAGTGAACTACAAAGCAGTAGCGGAGATGTTATTTGGCATCTTCCCGAATGAAGAAGATTACTCTGATGCTGGCCCAGGCCGCTGCAGAACCTGTGCTGTAGTGGGGAATTCTGGGAACCTCAAAGGATCCCACTACGGTGCGCTGATTGATGCCCATGATCTTGTCATCAGGTGAGTGAGAGATCTGTTAACTGCATGTGGTCTTCCATACATTTTCTTACCTGTCTTCTCTCTACATACTGATTGTCCTATAATGTTAAATCCATCTAAGGTTTGTTTTGTATATTATGTGTTATTAGAATTGCAAGAGGTGATGCATTTTAAGTCTACTAAATCAACCACAATATAATTGTAATGATAACTTGGTCTGGGTGTTGCATGCACAATGTGGCAAGTGTTTATGTTTTACTGTGGAGTGGGCAGTTTTAAATTTGCATAGAGATATTTGCATTAAAAAGAAAATTTAAATTTGAGCCATGGGGTGTATGCTTCTAACACACAACGTGTTTCCAAAACACCTGAAATATCTCACAGGAATGCTTCTGGAAACAGAAACAGGGCACGCTTTGGTTTTGTTAACACAGAGAAATCGCTGCTGATATCTGAGAGAGGAATCTAGCCACTGGAAGATGGTGCCTGTATAGACAGAGCGTGTCAGAGCCTGCACTAAGACTGTGAAGTGGTCAGAAGAACTGGACTTAATAACCAAATCAGATACAGAAAATCAATTTGTTAGTGTGAAGACAGTCAGGGTTAAATTCTAGGACTATAAAAGTCCTGACAAATCGTATGTTCTCACCAAATGTAGACGTGTGGCACACACACACAAATGAGTTAGACAGTGTTACAGGTGTACTGCATCAAAGGGCACATAAAACATCTGCCTAAATCATTTTGTCAGGATAAATAAGGGCCCAACCGAAGGCTTTGAGCAGGACGTGGGGTCTAAGACCACTCACCGTTTAATCTACCCCGAGAGTGCCGTGGACATGGACAACTCCACTCACCTGGTGCTGATCCCTTTCAAGACCGTGGATCTGCAGTGGCTCATCAGCATTTTTACGACCAAACACATCGATCGGTGAGCCCACTTTAACAAATGAGCACACATGCCGACGAATGCACACATGACGAATTCAGTTGTGTAAAATTTGTCATTGCTTTTACTTTAAAGCATGCTTCAACTCTTTTACCATAAAGACATCACTTTATTTCATCAGTGCCTACTCTCCTGCTTCAGCCTGTAGGTTTATTCTTATTTTTTATGTTGACCACCTTTTTATATTTACATACAGTAAAATGAAGTTTGCCCTAGAAGCAAGTTGTTCAAAATATGTCATAATAGCATCATTTCCATTCTCTTTAGAACTTATGTTCCAGTAAAACCCAGTATAAAAGCAAACAGGGACAAGGTGAGTAGCCATCAGTCAGTCAGTGCTTCAGCAATAACCAACCAGTAAAACAGCCTATCAGGCATTCACTCAGATTAGAGTATTTTATGTGAATAACACTTATAAATGTGATTTGGGTGTGATTTCTTTTTGTGGCATCAGGTGATGATCCTCCATCCTGGTTTTCTGAAATATATTCAAGAGCGCTGGCTGCATAAACATGGCAGATACCCATCCACTGGTTTTATTACACTCATATTTGCCTTGCACATCTGTGACCAGGTAAAACTGATAGAATATTAACTCATAGATTATTAAAAGAATGCAATACAGCACTCATACACTGAAGAGTCTGTAAAAGCAGGGCCCAATATACAGTACAGTTATTATATGCATTATGGGATTGAATGATAATGTCCACTATGGATTCGAACACCACAAATAGTGTACTATATAAGGGTTGAGGGTGTGATTTCGGACACAGCTAAGAAGTTAGGGCAGGATATATTGAAGAGTTCATCCTTTAAAAAATGCCAAAATAGCATTTTGCTTGTCATAGGCCTGCAAAGCCGCATTTGAGAGCTTGGTTGATAGTGCTTGCAATTTAGGTTTTGCATGATTATTATGCATGATCACTTTTACATGTCAGAGCTATAATCCTTTTGCAATGTTAGATCTCCTCCATATTGAAATACAACATCCTGTGTAGAAATAAAATGGGTCAGATGCACGTTGTGGTCTACACAGCATCACACATATGAATCGTGCCAACTCAAATAGTAATAGTAAATGCTCATGACAAAAGGTCATGGGGGTTGATTCCCAGGGAATACATTAAAATCAAAAAATTAATAGATTGAAATAAAAATGCCTATGTAAATGCATAAAGGTACATACTGAAAATAAAATGAGGGAAATCAGCAAGAGCTTGTATTATATTTTTCTATTTAATGTTTTAGATCATGCATAGCCTACTAAGACCCATGTACAGTTCCTCGACCTAGTGCCTCTAGCACTTTCATAAAGGTTTCATGACCAATTTACAGACAAATGTCTATGGATACTAATCAGTTCACACTGATATTTAAGATACAAGTTATTTGGTTGTTATTTATTTGTTTGTGTTTCTTTCTGTCTTTCTTTTCCAGGTGAGTGTATTTGGGTTTGGAGCAGATGAAAATGGAAACTGGCATCATTACTTTGAACAAAATAAGCATAATCATAATGCTGGCAATCATGGAGGAAGCTATGAATATAATATTGCACTTAAGCTTCATGAGAAAAAAATAATTCAATTGTATAAAGGATGGTGACCATTGCAGTGAATTTCTCATTTATTAAGTATTTATAACATTATGTATGTCCCATTATGTCATGAACAAAACCATGGCTATGTACATTACGCTCAGTACCTCCTAAAAACAATACATTTTTCTCAAATGCATTTACAGACACACTGATCCAGAGTCATGTTCTTGTGTGAAACTGCTGTCATTAACAGATTCTGAAAATGTATCTACAAGGAGCAGATATGCACTTTTAGTATGCAATTTAGCTGTTATCGGTTTCTTTAAATTTCCTTTGGGATTAATTAAACTACTGAAGTGTTTCATAAGAAGGTGCAGCAGTTATTTGAAGGAACTGATGGAGTCGAAACATATGAGGATTCGGAGTGTCCCCTGCACAACTGCTGATAGAAGGGTGAGAACAAGGTTACCAACTTCAGCTGAACTTTTGTACAGTTTATACTTTTATTGTACAAAAGGAACCGTAGGTAAGGCAACAGCAAGACAACCCCCAAAAAAGGAATGGTTTTGCAGGTCGTGGCCACAGACAATTGCTCTCTCCTTATTCTTCCTGATTTGTCTCTAGTTTTGGGTTGGTTTTGTTAAGGTTCTTGTTATTACTTAGCATTAGCATGTAACCACTCTCCTTTCTTTAAAGAAGATGTCTGTTACAAAATGTATCGAGGGAGGGGCCCACCAACCATTCTTAATATATGTACCTTAAATCAAAATAAAAACTTCAAAAAGAATAGCATGGGTGCAAACCAAAAGAAAAAAAAAAGATACCCACAAATGCTTACTAAAAGTTACTATATCATTATTAATACAAAAAATCAGCATGGACTATTTAAGCAGATGAGTATGAAATGAAAAGGATCAACGACTTGTAAGCTTTTGACATACAACATAGCAGTGAATATTACTCATGAATGGAAGATAAATTTGCACATTGTCCAATAAAAATCATGAATGTCTTTTTGTGAATGTCTCTTGTACTTATCGTTGATAATGTTAATGATGATGATGATGATGCTTGAGAATGATAGAAAGTTCAAGGAGTGTCCACTGTTTGTCCAAACATTCACTAGTTCCCATGTGCTCCCAAAATGCTTCAGACATGGAGTGAATATCCCAACAGAGTTCAAATCAGGTGGTGAAGTAGAAGTCCCAGCACAGGAATACTTGTCATGTGCACTCAGTGAGTGTTCTAGTAGTATAAAACTACCACTATTAAAGAGTCCTTCTAAATCACAATATACAAACTGAGCGTTAGCATGCTAACCAACACATTCAGCGATGGGCAAACATGACAAACAAATTACAATTCATAACCCTGGTCAATTTAAAAAAAAAGATACAAAACACCAAACATAGAAAACACTTACATTGGTTCATTCTCAATCTGGAATCTTCAGCATGGAGGGAAGCATGAGACAGTATCTGCAACCCAATAAGTTTCCACAGGTGATCCATCTCCTTGAGGATGGCGCATCCATATATGGCATTGCAAGGAGGTTCAAGTGCATGGTGGAAACACAGAGAGACAAGGACTGTAGAAGGTTAACAAGCAGCAGGACCGGTATCTGCTCCTTTGTACCATGAGGAACACCACCAGAGCCCTACAAAATGAGCTCCATCAGGCTACTAGTGTACATGTTTCTGACTAAACTGTCAGAAACAGACTCTATGAGGGTGACATGAGGGTCTGATTTCCTGTAGTGGGACCTGGGCTCACAGCCCAGCACCAGGCAACTCCATTGGCATTTGCAGAGAACACCAGTATTGGCAGGTCCGTCCTTGGTGCCCCGTTCTCTTCACGGATGAGAGCAGGTTCACACTGAGCACATGTGCAAGGAAGTGCTTTGACACAATCTGTATTGGTAAAAGCGCTATATAAATAAAGGTGAAGAAAAAGAAGAAATAATGTGACAGATGTGTAAGTGTCAGGAGATGCTGTGGAGAGTATTATGCTGTCTGCAACATCATCCAGCATGAGCGGTTTGGCGGTGGGTCAGTGACGGTCTGGGGAGGAATATCTTGAACGGATGCACATACCTCATTGTGCGAGCCAACAATACACTTACTGCTGTTAGGTACCGGGATGAAATCCTCAGAGCCACTGTCAGAGCTTACACTGGTGCATGACAAAGCCTGGCCTCGTGTGCTCAGAGTCTGGATGACAAAGGCACTGATGCTATTAACTGGCCCTCATGTTCCCCAGATCTGAATCCAATTGAGAATTTCTGGGACACTATGTATCGGAGCATAGAAGCACCACATGAATACACTAAATATTAAATACATGAATTATGTTTCTGTGACAAAGCGCCTGTTTTCACTGCTGAGGAAGCGGCACTGGCCTGAACACACACACACACACACACACTCCATTCACACTCCATTCCCCCTTTCTTACCTGTTGTTTCTGCGTTCGGCGAAGTGAGTTCACGCGCTGAACTGATCGCCCACTGTACTAAATTGAGGGCTAGTTTGACTGTTCATGCAGTTATTTGTGGTGCCACACCTAGAGGTCAACAATGAAGGGAGTGCTCATGCTACCAAAGCAACAGAAGAGATCACCCAGTCTGCCAGCACTACAGTAGAAACTCTGTATGTCGGCCATCCAACAGGCAGCAGTAAAGTGTTACTGAAACTCTGCAGAGTCATCATACGCAATGGAGACCTTTCACTGGATACATATGCCCTGCTAGATGATGGATCAGAATGCACCATACTTCTCCATGAGGCAGCTCAGCAACTCAGCCTTCACGGTAAGCCCGAAAACCTGTCACTTCGCACAGTGCGCCAAGACATCTGCATCATCCGTGGCTCCACAGTATCATTCACAGTGAGTCCCGCCACACAACCAGATCGCAACTTTGCAATCAAGAGAGCTTTCACAGCTGAAGAGCTTGGACTAGCACTTCATACTTACCCAACTGAGACATTGCAGAAGAGATATCACCATCTCAAAGGTCTACCTTTGCAGTCAATTGACCATGAGAGGCCATTACTGCTCATTGGGTCAGATTTGCTTGTTCACATCTATCAGCCTTGCACCTAATGATCTGTTCAGTCAAGTAGAAAGGTTGTGGCAAATGGACATCTTGCCCTACCGCAACGAAAAGCTTGTGACAAGATCGACGCAAGACACAAAAGCTATGCGCATGTTGGAGGAGAAAACGATCAGGGTAGATGTGAAAGGTGTGCAAAGATATGCTACCCCTCTCCTCTGGAAAACTAGCCCTCCACCACTAGCTGCTCCAAAGGAAGCAGTACTGCCTCATTTGCGGCGGACTGAAAACCAGCTGTCCCAGAGTCCTGAGAAATCTCAAGTGTACAAATCAGAAATAACCAAGTTGCTAGAGGCAGGCTATGTAAAGAAAATCCCTCAATCCACAGCAATACAGACTCAAGGGTGGTTACATTCCGCACCACATGGTCCACCACAACGGCAAGAACAGCATTGTATTCAACTGTTCCTTCAATTTTCAAGGACTGAGTCTGAATGAATACCTTCTTCCAGGGCCGACTCTGGGTGCAAACTTGTTGGGGGTACTTCTCCGTTTCCGAGAACATGCAGTAGCCATCAGCAGCGACATAAAAGGGATGTTTCATCAGGTCCGTCTCCTGACTGAAGACCAAGCATTCTTGCAATTCCTGTGGCGAGACCTGAACACAACCAGCCCACCTGATACCTACCAATGGTCGGTGTTACCTTTTGGTACCACTTGCAGCCCATGCTGTGCAACCTTTGCTCTCCATAAACATGTTGCCGATCACAGCCTACCAGACAGTGAGGTACGTGCATCAATAGAGCATTGCTTTTATGTAGATAATTGGCTGCAAAGTATTCCCTCTCTTGATACTGCCAGGCATCTAGTGGATGACGTGAGACATCTGCTAGCCGAGGGTGGATTTGAACTGCGCCAATGGGCTAGCAACACTCCCCAAATCCTGCAACATCTGCCGCAGCAAATCAGATCAGAGAACTATGAGCTTTGGTTCAGTTCAGACAGGGCAGACCCTCAGGAACGCACACTAGGACTTAGGTGGCAGTGTAGATCCGACACACTCGTATACAAACATGGCCATGTCATTAAAGCCGAGCCGACTATGCGACACATTTATCGCATCCTTTCGAGTCAATACGATCCTTTGGGATTCATCACCCCATTTACCACCCGAGCAAAGATCATAGTACTAAGGCTCTGGGACAAAAAAAGAGATTGGGATGACCCTGAATTGCCCGTTGACCTCAGAAACGCATGGCTCACTTGGGAAGATGAGCTTTCACAACTCCCAAATGTCATGCTGCCCAGATGCTACACTACGAAGGTAGATCCCTTGACCAGTTCAAGAAGTGTGCACATATTCTGTGATGCCTCAGGGCGGGCATACGGCTCCGTAGCGTATCTCCGCACTGAAGATAACAAAGGCCATATAGAGGTATCATTCTTGGCAGCTAGATCATGAGTAGCTCCTGTGGGATTACAAATTTATTAAAATGTTCAATTTAGATCCCAATGAAATAATGTACAAACTGAAGAAGTTATATACATTGTATTTAGCATTTATGGTGAAGATGGTGACATCAATTGAATGACGGTGATATACAAAGTTTGTAGCAAGAGGTTGTCAGGTCCTGTTCTCTTATTGTAAGTCAAATGAGCCAGGCGACGGAGACTCTTGCCTTTTGTTTGTAATTGCTTTTGAGGCCCCTGTCTCAATCTTTGGGCAGTTAGGCTGATTAGATTAGGAGTGGTTAAATGGGCCAGGATGCTATGTCTGAATACTTCATTTGCATGCTATAAGGTCGTCACCCAGGTGCTTTGTTTCAAATCCTAAGCACTGCCCCCTAAATGTATATACACTACAATGTATCACTGCTTTAGTTAGACTTGGAAGACTACAGCGAAGAGCAGTAGTGAGTTCTCTTCTCAATAAAGAGGAACTTCTGCATGAAAAGATATCCCAACGTCTCCTGGTCTTTGCTTCGAAAAGTGGAACAAACTTTAGAAGATAAAAGTTCACAACAGATGGTGCCGTGACCCGGATAGAGTTCCAGCTTCTCTCCAGAATCCAGATTGAAAACTTCAAGATAAAACAAAGATCTGCTTCCAGACTGCATCTTTTGGAATCCAGTGAAAACTTCTAGCTGACTTCGTTCCAGACTGAACTTTTCTTTCAACCAAGGGTGTGGGTGAGTGCTGTCTCTAATCCAAAAGAACCTTTAAGACCAGTAAAAATTTGTTATCCTCTGCGCCGACAGAGACGAGCTAACAGACAGCTGTAGGTTTTGTTAGCTAAGTTATCCTCTAAAAATGTCCTTTTAGAGATGAAGGTTATCCTCTGTTTTTTTCAAGCAGGGAAGATTAGCATCACGTGCTAATATTGGTTATCCTCTGTTTATAGGCAGGGAAGATTAGCATCACGTGCTAATAGTGTGTTACCCTCTGTTTTTGGCAGGGAAGAATTGGTTATCCTCTGTTTATAGGCAGGGAAGATTAGCATCACGTGCTAATATTGTGTTACCCTCTGTTTTCGGCAGGGAAGAATTGGTTATCCTCTTTTCACAGAGAAGGTTAGCATTTCATGCTAATAATATTGGTTACCCTCTGTTTAGGCAGGGAAGTTAAGTGTGAAGTGTTGGTAATTTGAAAAGTTAACAATAGTTAAGCTGTGTTAACAAGTGTACCCTCTGTTGATCAGAGAAGTTTTAGTGTTTTTGATTGTGTGGTAACAAAGAAACTCACAAAATGGGTAGAAGAAATGCTAGGCTGATTCCAACAACAGAAAATGGTGGTCGGGCGACTCCATTGTGGTCAGATAGTGAATTCAAAACACTGTTAGAGGAACAAATGAACCTAATAATCACTGAGAAAATTAGACAAGAACTAATTCAGAAATATGAGATCCATCCAGACAAGACTTGGTCTGTAGATGAGTGTAAAAAAGTATTAGGAGCATGTATTCGCAAGAACAATGTGAAAGGCACTATCTGCTGCCACAGAGAATTTGGTTTAGCGCTAGTTACAAAACAATCTCAGCGTAACTCAGAGCTAGAGAGACAGAACAATGAGCTTCGAGCTAGAGTATCCTCTTTGACTAAAAAATTGAACCACAACAAAGCTTCAGCAAAAACTGATGTGGAAGAAGTCAGTCAGCCTGATAACAATTATCCTGACTTACAAGCTTTCTTTGAAACAGATGTAACCATCCAATCAGTAACTGATGTGCCTGTAGATTCAGTGAAGGTATGTGGCGCTAAGAGAAAATTTCAAGAAATTGAGGAAACTGACAGTGTTCCTCTCAACTCTTCTGTTGTCCAAGTACAAACTATTGCCAAAGCATTAGGACCTCAAGATATAGAGAGACTATCTCAGAGCTTACCCTCAGCATGCACAGAGTTTTCTGAATTTAGAAGGGCATTGATAAAAAAAATGCGTCTCTACGACATGTCGTTAGCAGAAGTCACACAGCTGATGTCACAAATTCTAACTGAATCTGAATTCAACAGTTTTGAGTCTGCTGTTACTTCTGAACTACAACATGCCAGTAAAGACGATTTGAGAGAAGGTGTTTTGAACATTCTAAAGAATATCATGGGACCCAAAATAGACTGGTCCAGAATCACTAACTGTGTGCAGAGGAAAGAAGAATCTGTGAGTGAATACACCGAAAGGTTTTGTCAGACAGCTGTAACTTACAGTGGAATAGTGGATGATCCTGAAAGTGTGCTTGATGACAGAGGACCACTAGTTCGAACATGGTTTGATGGCCTTTTATCAGAGTACAGATCGGCTTTGCCATTCTTAGATCTAGCATGGTCCACTGGAAGCTTGCAAAACAGCTTAGATAGGTTAGCTACTTGGGAAAGAGACTCTGATGTTAAAGCCAGAGTAAACATTGCAGCAGCGTCCTTTAAGGTTAACACAGAGAACCGACCGAAACGTAAATGTCCTAAGAAGGAGAGCAGTTGCCATTACTGTGGAAAGTTAGGACACTGGATGAAAGAGTGTAGGAAAAGCAAAAAGACTTTAGGAGAGATTAACAGCTTCACTCAGCTCCTACTCAGTCTACTTAGTACTTTGAAGCAACCCCTCCCCGCTTCACCGAACTGTTGGAGCAGTTTGCTCAGATGTTAACTGTTAGGGCTGTGAGTGTTTAATTTCCCCAGTAATATACAACAAAGCTGAAAGATTCTTTGTAAATAAAACTACAGGAAGGTTACTGTCACTTCCTTCCATTGAGAGAATGCTAATTAAGTGCACTCACAGCCTTCAAAGCTATATTACAGCACACACCAATCACGAACCCATCCTCATGTATGATGTCTGCAATGACGGAAGTTGTGTTAGAGGATATGCAGTAACTTCCACTACTGAAGTAGTTTCTTCAGGTCGTTTTCCAGAGCATTTTTCAGCTCAAGCTGCAGAACTAGTAGCCTTAACAAGAGCATGCACGCTAGTTTCAGGGTTGATAACAGCAGCTGCAGTATTGTGCCAGGGAAGGAAAACTTGGACTCATGTGTCACACTGTAAAGTTGTTCCTCCACCTACAGGGATAGAATTAGACACATGGACCAGTGAGGAGACCCAGGGAAGAACCAATTGCAACAGGCTTTCGGGGGCCACCCCTGCGGTGAAGAATAACCTTATAGGCCTTCCCCATCCAATAGTCCATCCTTCTCCTCACTGTCCTTTAGGTGTCTCATAAATTAAGAACCAGGGAAAGAAGGAACAACAATAGCAGACTCAGATAGAGGATACAACCCTAACGATTGCAGTCTTTAGAACGAATACTGCTCTGTCTTTTGTTTTCTTTCTTCCTCTGTGCAGATGCTGTCCTTACACATGGCTGTCCCCAGACCCATACGCGCCAAACCCCTCACCTGCGTATGAAGCCAACAACAAGAACCACTACCGAGCCAACTGTCACAGAAGACAGAACAAAGAAAAAAAAAAATACACAACGCAGAGAATCACATACGAGAACTTCAGTCATCAATCAACATGATCAAGACATTCTTGATTTTTCAGCAAAATTACACCTGATGGCTGAAGATAATTCTTCATGGTTCGGAAACCTGTTAGTATCAAGTGTTTCATTCAACAAATGACTCACGCCCATCACGAGAAATGACAGTTCCAACCAGAAAAGACTATTAAGAACTTCACGGAGCTGCATGTTTGTTTCTGTGTCAGCAAGCAGTTCGTCCCCTACAGACAATCAACACAGAACAAGTGCGATGAGCCTGTAACAATCCCAAGTTACAAGAATAAACTTTTTAAGTGTTTAAATTTGTATTTTGTGAGAGTTATTAGAACTCTCAAAGTTTATTAAAATGTTCAATTTAGATCCCAATGAAATAATGTACAAACTGAAGAAGTTATATACATTGTATTTAGCATTTATGGTGAAGATGGTGACATCAATTGAATGACGGTGATATACAAAGTTTGTAGCAAGAGGTTGTCAGGTCCTGTTCTCTTATTGTAAGTCAAATGAGCCAGGCGACGGAGACTCTTGCCTTTTGTTTGTAATTGCTTTTGAGGCCCCTGTCTCAATCTTTGGGCAGTTAGGCTGATTAGATTAGGAGTGGTTAAATGGGCCAGGATGCTATGTCTGAATACTTCATTTGCATGCTTTAAGGTCGTCACCCAGGTGCTTTGTTTCAAATCCTAAGCACTGCCCCCTAAATGTATATACACTACAATGTATCACTGCTTTAGTTAGACTTGGAAGACTACAGCGAAGAGCAGTAGTGAGTTCTCTTCTCAATAAAGAGGAACTTCTGCATGAAAAGATATCCCAACGTCTCCTGGTCTTTGCTTCGAAAAGTGGAACAAACTTTAGAAGATAAAAGTTCACAACACTCCAAAGAAGCAGCAGACAATTCCCAAACTTGAGCTTTGTGCAGCTTTAACTGGATCACAACTGGCAGCAGTTCTGCAAAGAGAGCTCACGCTAGTCATCAGCAGTTTCAAATACTGGACTGATTCTACCACAGTTTTGAACTGGCTGCAGTCAGACTCGTGCCACTTCAAAGTGTTTGTGGGAACTAGAATCGCAGAGATTCAAGAGCTTACTGACTCACAGTTATGGTCGTATGTACACTCTCAAGACAACCCCGCTGATGATATTACTCGTGGCATGTCCTTGTCTCAGCTTGCCAAACCTTGCCGGTGGAAGGATGGTCCAGCATTCTTGCAGAAACCTCCATCGCACTGGCCAAAATGACCCAACCTAGAGCCAGCCGCTACCTCAGAGGAAATGCGTAAACCAGCATCTTTCCATCTTTTCATGACTCAGGATGACGGCATCCAGGTGCTACTTCTCAGTATGACAGCTTTCAAGAGCTTCTTGATGCGACAGCCCAACCTCTTCACGGGCCGGCCAGCCCCACAGACACTGTCACGGCTGACACATATAAAAAAGCTGAACTCAGAGTCATCCAACAGTCCCAAATGGAAAGTTTCCCTGACGAGTACGCCCAGCTTCAAGTAGGGAAACCAATCTCCCCAAACAGCCGTCTAAAGACATTAGCTCCTGAATTTGATCCCGACAGTCAACTGATTAGAGTAGGTGGAAGACTCAAACGATGCCATCTGCTGAGCCCTGATATTCTACACCCTATTGTTTTAAACCCAGTCCATCCAGTGACTAAACTTCTAATTAAGCACTATGACACACAGCTACATCACCCTGGTACTGAACGGGTCTTTGCCGATATCAGAAGGCGCTTCTGGATCTTGAGAGGTCGACAAGCAGTTAGATCAATTCAGCATCACTGCATTGAGTGTCAGAAATGGCGTGGTAAGCCCAACGTCCCTAAAATGGCAGACTTACCCCTTCCAGCCTAAGACTCTTCCAGCCAGCCTTCTACTCCACAGGCATGGACTGTTTCGGCCCATTTACCTTCAAAATTGGGCGTCGAAATGAGAAACGCTGGGGCATCATCTATAAATGCCTAACCACAAAGGCAGTGTACATCGACCTTCTATCTCAAGCAGACACAGACTCCTTCCTCATGTCTCTATGCAGATTCATCACCCGTAGGGGAAACCTCACGAGTTGCTCAGCGATCAGGGCACCAATTTCAGAGGCGGAAGCCTTCAACAATATTCACCCTCAGTTGCAAACAGAGCTTGCCAAGCAACAGATCGACTTTCAGTACAATCCGCCAAACTCTTGGGAGAGAGAGATTAGATCTGTTAAAGCTGCACTGTACACAACAATTGGTGCACAAACTGTCACAGAAGAAGTGCTCTGGACCGTTCTAATTTAAATTGAAGGAATTCTAAATTCAAAGCCATTGGGATATGTATCCTCTGATGTTGCTGATCCAGACCCAGTAACTCTTAATTCACTCTTGATGGGACGACTGGATTCTGCTTTGCCTCAGGTAATTTACCCTGAATCTGAACTGCTTAGCCGCAAACGCTGGAGACACAGCCAAATACTGGCAGACCAGTTCTGGATCTGTTATCTGCGCAACTACCTGCCTGGACTCCAGTCTCGCCAGAAGTGGCAACAAGAGAAAGACAATCTGACAGTTGGAACGGTAGTTATGATCGCTGATCCATAATTTCCCCGAGCACTCTGACCCATTGGGAAGGTGAAAGCTGTCATACCTGGAGCTGATGGGAAAGTCAGAGCTGTGGAGGTTCAGGTCAAGGACAGAACCTACATCAGGCCCGTTGTCAGGCTTATTAAGCTACCTCCACTCCCTGAATGACTGAATGAGTACTGACCCAAGATGCAAATCTGCAAGCACATTTGGGGCCGGCTGTACTAAATTGAGGGCCAGTTTGACTGTTCATGCAGTTATTTGTGTAATGGGTTTATACGTTGTGTGATTATTTGTCTGGCAGTTAGTTAATGACCTATAGTTAGGACCCAGACCGCGTTAGAGACCCGGATGCTGGCGCAGTTTAGAAAAGGTGTAAGCGAGCGCTGTTATTATAATAAGCACGAGATCGTTGGACCTAATGGTGATAGTAACGTCATTTCATCCGCAATGCTTGAGTAATTGCATGTGTGCGTGCATCAATAAGTAAGTTAATTTCTTCATACTGCATATTTACATTGTTACCGTTAATTTATGTTTAAAGACGTGCTTATCGCATATGCCGTAACACATGTCTCTGTAAACTAATCGCAAGATAATCCTGTTACGCAATCACTGTATACACATTTACCGTGTTTTATTGACATACGAAATGCCGACTGTTATTCACTTGCATACTGATGTTCTTTAATGTAAACTTGTACTTAATTGTTGTTATTTCTATTTCTATAACCATACTCAAGTAAACTGTTCAAATTCTGAAACGAGTGGTCTGTGAGTGGTGTGTGCTTCTAACTCCTCCAGCTGACATAACTTAATTGTTCTGACCGGACAGTTTTTGGTGGTTGCCACCAGGTATTAATTAGCACCTAAGTCTAAGAGCTTAGCAATTCTTTACACCCACGGACATTTCTCCACATCACAGTTTCCACCGTCTCATACCCATTCACCTCACACACACGTTATTCACGTCTTGTCTTTTGTCCTTGTGTCTCCATTCGAGTGTTTGTTTGTTTGTCTGGAAGTAGTTGGTCTTCTGGTGGGTAAATGTTGCATCAGCCAAACCGGGCAGACAGAGGGCGCCTGCATTTAAAGGTACAGAGTGTGTTGCGCCGGCGCAGTGCCGAGCCCAGAAGCCGGCGAAACCATTGTCTGTTTGTAACGGGGATTATGTGTGAATTATGTGTTAATTATTTACATGTTTATATGTTTCAATAATGATGAATGTGTATTTGAGTTATTACCGGTAGAGAATTCTTATTTAATGATGGTTTAATGAATGTTTGAAGTGTGGGGAATATTAAATGTGTTAACATACCTGAACACTTACCTGTTGGTGAGTGATGCCAAAGAAGGGGTGGAGTCTGGCCTATAAAAAGGGAGGCCAGACTCACACTTAGTTGCTTGTTAACCAAGTCGGCGAGAGTGTTACAGTGGTACCTCAAGCAAACCCTTATTTTTTTGTATATTGTGGATACGGTGTGTGATTGTAAAAACAGTTTTCATCTTTATTTTCCTATTTGTTGTTTATGTGGTACTTTGGTATATTTTTGTGCACACCTGTATATATTCTTCACTGTGGACTGTCTGGATTATTGGCACTGTAAATAAATTACACCCTGCACGGAAGTGCTGTGCGAGTGATCCATCGTTTTTTTTTTTTTTTTTCAGGGACTTACGTTCCCTTTTCCCCTCCTCCCCCTGAAGTGAGTCGTGGCACTTGCTTCATCACAGTTTCCATCTTTGTTACCACAATTTTAGAAGTGACTTTTTCTGTTCTAAAGAAGGGGGTGTCCCAATACGTTTGTCCATATAGTGTATATACAAGTCATTGGTGTTTGGTAAAGAGTTTTTGGCTCAAGATCTGTATTTAAAGTCACATCACAGGTGTTCAGCTTAGATTAGGACTTGGCTATCTGCAGACCAGTCAAGTTCTTCCACACTGACTAAATCAATCATTTCTTTTTGAACCTTGCCTTATACACAGAGGCATTGTCATGTTAGAATAGAAAAGTGTCCTGTCCAAACTGTTGCTTTAAAATTAGAAGCACACAATTCCCTAGAATATCGTTATATGCTTAAACATTAAGACTTGTACTCATGGAAAGTACTAAAGTAGTCAAACCTGTTCATTAGAAGGGGGTGACCCAATACTTTTGGCAATACAGTGTGTGTGTGTGTGTGTGTATATATATATATATATATATATATATATATATATAGTTTGTTTTTTTATAATGTATATAAGTAAAGATTTTCAACTTGGATATTTTGTTAGTTGAGGACAAATTGCACAAAATTGTTTTTTAAGCTGTAATTATGAGAATTCCTTTTCTTATTATGAGACATTTATCTGTGTTTGAATGTGATTTTAATTGTATTGTAATAGCTATAATGATATATTGCTAAAGGGGTCATCGGATGCCCATTTTCCACAAGTTGATATGATTCGAGATGTACTTTTTACTTTAGCTGTGAAACTGGCTAACTAGCACATTATTAGGACAGGCGATTTGCAAAGATACACAAAAAAAACCCGTTAAATTCACTTCTGTAGATGAAGCTGGATCACAAATGATTTGTGCAAACATAAACGCATTTAGGCAGATCAGGGATCGGTGCATTCCCTTCAAAATGAAAGTACCATTAATCCTCTGCGTCTTCAGCGGCTCAGATGTCGGGAGTAAATGATGACTGCTATGTTCATTATTACATCCAACGACAAAACACCTCAATCGCTCGATCGGAGACATTCTTGTCTTCCCCTGCACCGGAGTCCACACAATGGCAGACGGATGACAGTTCACTCAGGGCGGGTCTAAGGTAAGACAGACTTGTCAATCAACTATCGTGGGTGCGGTCTGTGCAGAACTACATCATTCTGACAGGACTCTCAGAACAGCCTGATTTTAAAATAGGGATTTAAAAAAAATAAACGCTGGGTGGATTTTTATCATTAGAGGATGGATGTGTACACACACTTCCAACACACATTTATGTTCAAACAATTTGAAAAGTGAATTTTGCATCTGATGACCCCCTTTAAAAATGTTTTCTGCTACTTGAACATACAGTAAGTAACAAATGTAAGTGACATATATAAGCTATGAATCAGATGCCACAGAGCCACTCACATAGTTTCCATTAAATTCAACAATATCATTGTTAATGTACATACTGAATTCACCCATGGCAAATTGCTGGAGTATTGTTTGGAGGAGTATGGATTCCTCAACCTGAGCCTGAGGTCTTTCATGCTTAAAGGAATTAATAAGTTTCCTGTGCAATGTGAAATGTTTTCTTTGTGTAGTTAGGATATTGTGCAATATTTCTGAAGGTCCACACTCAAATCAATACAACTATTTTGATTCATTGTTTTTGATGTCCATGCATTTGTTGAACCACCCAAGGCCCTATGAAATACTATAAGGATTTTTATTAGTCCTTCAAAGTGTTTCTGAAGTGAATGGGTATAATGGTTGATGGTTATTTTTAACACAAATGTTTGTATTCAAGCTGCAAAGAAGCACATTTGATGGATGTGGTTCCCCAATGCCTCTGAAACAGATTTTGGGTATTTCCAACCTGTCACGAAGGATCATCAGATCTGCCGGACTCGTCTATGCAATCCAGTTTTTCATGCACCCACTCAGGTACAGTGGTGTTCTTTTCATCTCAGTTTGAGGCAAGAATGCTCCTGTGCTTTGGGTGGAGAGATCACAGTTTTCCTAACAAAGGACGTGATAGAGCCTGTCCCTCCATCCAAGATGAATAAAGGGTTCTACAGCGGTGAAATTGGTTTGCGATGATAGACCTGAAGGACGTGTACTTCATTGTCTCAATTCTTTCTTGGCACAGGCTGTTCCCATGGTATGCCTTCAAGGGACAGGCATATCAGTACAAGGTTCTCCCTTTCGTGTTGTCCCTGTCTCCTCGCATCTTTACAAAAGTCGCAGAGGCTGCCATTGTTCCGTTAAGGGAAGTGGGAATTTGCATCATCAACTACCTATCATCAACTGACTGAAGTCACTGTGAACCACTCACATGCCAGGCAACCCCAAAGCAAACATGCTCTCATGACAGGTTACACTCACCGGAGAGAGGAGACTCCATTTCCAAGTGGTCCAGCTGATTTGGAGATTATTCAGCTACAGGCACATATAGATTTCTTATCTTCCCATTGTTCTCTGTGATATATGCTGACCAATGCCCCCCTCGGCATGGATACACTAGCACACAACTGGCTCCAGGGTCTGCGCAAGTACTCATTTCCCCCAGTGAGACTTTTTGGACAGACACTATGCAAGATCAGAGAGGAAGAAGTACAAGACCTGTTGATTGCTTCATACTTGGTTCTCTGAGCTCATGCTGATGGCATCAGCTCCTCCCTGGTGAAAACCCCTAAGGAAGGACCAAGGTTATTTTCGTAAACGAAAACTAAAACAATTGATGAAAAAACAATTTCGTAAACTGAAATAAAATAAAAATGTCAAAATATTTGAAAAACTAAAACGAAACGAAACTAACAACTGTTACTGACACTGAACTGAAATAAAATAATAATTAACAAAAATAAATAATAATTTTTGTAATCATTATGTTCTCACCCCTTGGCTGAAAAATATATGAGCTGTGAGACAGTTTAGGGAAATAGGCTACCTGTAAATGGCACATCACGAACATGGGGTTATCTGATGGAGAGATGCAAAGCAGTTTGGTAAAAATGCATCAGCAGTAGGCTACTTAACAGAACACCTGACCCGTTATCTGACAGCAGCACTAATTTATTTCTGTACCAGGCCAGCCATGAGTCGTGACCCAAACCGCACCCGCTTTAAATCTATTACATCAGGTAGACAAAATTATTCATTTTCTCATGTAACACAAGCAATCAAACCAACATTAGGCAAGTTGGTGCTTTGAAGAAAAACAGACACGCAGAGCAACATGATAGGCCTAATTAACCGAAGAAAAAAGAGAGATGAGAACGCGCCTTTCTGTAAACAATACAAAACTTGGCCTGGCATCTTGTGATCACTCTGCCATATGTAAGGAATAGCTGATGATGGGAATTATTAGAAAAATAAATCACACCCGAGGTGGTGATGTGGCCACGACACGAAGCTGATTTTTTAAATGTATTTTCTTGATAAATAAATAAAAGTACATATTCAAAAATGAGCCTTTATTGTTAAATACTATTGCCATTATTATTGAATTTCATTAGTCCCAGACAGTTATGATTTATTCGCGGCTGTTCACGGAAAAGCGAGCAAGACACTAATTTCTAATCACTTAATTTCTAGCGATTATCATCGATTTGATTGCACAGATACTATTTAAACTAAACTGAGCTAGACAATGGCATCTCTGAATTCAATAATGAAATGCCTTTAACTGAAAATAATCAATTATAGTTAAATGTAAAAGTAAAATGTTTGCCTCACTATAAGGATAAATTATGCCTGTGTCTTTCTTTGGCCTTCGCTCTGGGAGTGATCTGTTGATTCTGCTAAACTTTAATTAAAACTGAAACTAAATCTGAAACTAAACTATATAAAAACTAAATAAAAATGTGTTCACAAAATAAAAACTAAACTAAAACTAAAATTTGAAAACGATATTAAAATAAAACGAATTTAAAAATTCAAAACTATAATAACCTTGGGAAGGACCATCTTTCTCAGGAGCAGGGCACAGTTTCGCACCCACACCCAGATCTCTAGAACCTCTACATCGACCAGATGTAGAGGAGGAGGAGTTCAGGGGACTACCCCCAGTGGTGGTAGATACAAATACTCAAGATGGAGCCCCCTCTTCTAGGCAGCTATATGCTTTTATATGGTGTCTTTTCACTCCGTGGTGTTTGTCTTGAGGTGAAGATCCATGGAGACGTGGCATTGAGTCAGTGTTTTTCTGATTTCCACCCTTAAAGTGAATGTGTCTGCTATAGTGGCAAACCATGACACCGTGGATGGCAGGCCTTTGGAAAAGCACAACCTAATCATTAGAGGTGTACAAAGACTAAATCAAGTAGAGTCGAAAGAGATGAGTTTTCAGCTGTTGCTTGAAGATTGACAGGGATCCAGCACTCCGGATAGGGGTGGGAAGATCATTCCACCAGCCAGGAATGGTGAACGAGAATGTTCTGGAGAGTGATTTTGAGCCTCTCTGTGATGGTACCACGAGGTGTCGCTCACTAGCAGATCTCAGACTTCTGGAGGGGATGTAGATTCTTAATAGTGAGTGCAAGTAGGCGGGTGCTGAGCCTGTGGTTGTTTAATAAGCAAGCATCAGTGTCTTGAACTTGATGCGAGCTGCGACTGGTATGCAATGAGATAAAGAGAGGTGTAACATGGGCTCTTTTGGGTTCATTGAAGACCAGTCGTGCCGCCACATTCTGAATCATTTGTAGAGGTTTGACTGTGTTTGATGGAAGTTCAGCCAGAAGAGCATTGCAGTAGTCCAGCCTAGAAACGACAAAGGCCTGGACAAGAAGTTGTGCAGCATGCTCCGTCAGAAAGGGCCTGATCTTTCTGATGTTGTGTAGTGCAAACCTGCAAGAAAAAAAACAGAGCTGTTAATTATTGGACCAAAAACATTTGCATGTAATAACCAAGATCACTGTCTAATACTTGATGGCTGCTCAGTAAATTCTTTTTGTATATATAAGATTTGGAGATATAAGAATCCAACGTATGTTTGGACCATTAATACAAATAGGAATATATGATGTCATATTTGTTTTTGTACAAGATACCATTGATTCTAAAAGTACAATTCCTTTCCTTACCCAGCTAATTATTTTACTTGGAAAATATCGCATTCATGTAAAGAAATGTACTACTTTTCACAATATTAGAAACAGAAAAGCTGTAAAGCCCTATGAAACACTATGTCAGTTTAATTTGGTTAATTAAATGTTTTTGTTTTTTTCCCCGGCACGTCTTATTATTTTTTTATTTGATTTTTCTTTCTTTCTCTGTATACCCTTTTTCATTTGTTTTTTTTTGTTTTTGTTTTTTCTACTACTGTTGTGAGATGTATATGTTTGTATTGATATGTACATAATCGCATAATAAAAAATCTGAGCATAACAAACCCAGATAAACACTTTTACACACAAAGGACAAAGATAATAAACACACGATTACAATAGGATATGATTTGTATGTTATTTTCTTGAGATTTGGGGTATTTTCATAACAATAAAAATTTGTACATCTGAAATGCTAATTTGTGCAGCGATATAAAAGGCTATAGCATATTTTAACAACAGGAAATGACCAAATTCCATATGTGATCGCAAAAGGAAGTTATTACAAACAATCGATGGTGGTGTAAAGTGAGTTTTGAGTAAAAGTGTATTATTAATCTCATAAATTGTCTTATGTAGCTTGATGCTAATGTTAGCTCTAATGCAGCTGCAGAACAGGTGCAGTTCTTCTTCATGATATCGTTTGTCATAATAATTGACGTAAGATTGTAAGAAAAATAATAGTTGGATAAATGTATACTGGGGAAGCGATATGGCCTTGAAATGCCAGAATAAAGGCTAATAATGGCTGAATACAAACAAAAGAATAATGATAAAGGAATAATGGGGATTATGTCTCATACCTGGCGGAGGTGTGAATGGTTTGTCTACTGAGAACAATAGAATCATGAATGGGGCAGTTTGCCGAGCCAGACACGAGGAGACAGCTTACAGGAAAGCTTACAGGGTGCCATAAATCAATTTTATTAGCCTCTTATTAGCCTTCTTTTATACATTTAAGGGTTAGGGCTAAATTTTTTATATTTTTATTTCTGTTTTCATGTTTGAGCTTCTATATCTTTATTATCATAACAGTCTGAGTAATTATGATTCTTGAACAGTAAACTTTGAAGTGTCAGCTTTGTGAACATACGTTGATTGTGTATCTAGTCAGAAAGACTCATGAACAGCAACCTTTTTATTTTGGGTATGTCATTTGTGTCTCCCCTGATAGCAACAGACTCCGGAACGGATCCGCAAAACCTTGCTGGAAATGGGGGTTTTGTCTTCTTTATTTAACCAGGTTAAAAAACTTGTTGAGATTAAAATCTCTTTTGCAACAGTGACCTGGCCAAGAAAGCAGCAACAAATAACATAGCATATACAAGTTTACATCATAACACAAAACACAAATCAAAGATCACAACAACAATTCACCGAAGGATAAAACACACAGCTTGTTAAAAGTAGCTTAAATCCATGTAATGATGGAAGCACGGTTAGCTTTAGAATGCTTTTTAGATTATTCCAAGACAAAGTGGCATTATATCCAAAGCCCTTTTTTCCTAGCTCTGTTCGCACCCGAGGGACTTTAAAATGTAACTGATCATTGGAACGCAGTTTGTAGCATTCCTTTGATTTAGATAAACTCAGATACAAATTGGATGGAGTAATACCATAAATAGCCTTATAAATTAAACAATACCAATTGAAACTTCTTCGGGTATACAACGATGGTAACTCAGCCTTCTCATATAAAGTACAATGATGTGTTTGATAACTACAACCAGTAATAAAATGTAAAGCGCTATGTAAAAGAGGATCAAGTTTTTTTTAGATAATATCCTGGGGCATTCATATACAACAGATCACCATAATCCAAGAGTGGTAAGAAGGTAGCACATACCAAATATTTCCTTGCTTTAAAAGAAAATAAAGATCTATTTCTGTAATAAAACCGCACATTTGAGCTTAAGTTTTGAGATTAATTTATCAATATGTAGCTTAAAAGTTAACTGACTATCAAATAGGATGCCCAGGTACTTATAACGTATAACATATTCTATTTTTGTTCCCTGGAAGGATATAATGTCAGGGAGATTACTTGGTACTTTTGAATTCGAAAAGATCATTAAACTGGTTTTCTGTGTTTAAGACCAGTTTAAGTTGACATAAACGGAACTGAACAATATCAAATGCTGACTGTAAATAGTGGAGTGCTTGTGAGGCTGATGGACCACAGCAGTAAATTGCTGTGTCATCTGCATACAGATGGTACTTAGCATTTGGAATGTTATCGCATAAATTATTTATATACAAGGAAAATAAAAACACACACTGTGTTCTTCCTGATAAATAGTTGGCAAACCAATTAATAACATTTTCAGAAAGACCAACAGTGGAGAGGCTATTTAAGAGTATGACATGATCAGCTGTGTCAAAAGCCTTTGATAAGTCAAGAAAAAGAGCTGAACAAACTTTTTTTGCAATCTAAGGCATCAATAATGTCACTAAACACTTTCATAGCAGCAGTAACAGTACTATGCTGCTTTCTGAATCCAGATTGAAAAGGAGAAAGAATTATTTATTTCCAGAAAAGATTTTAATTGCTCATTTAATAATTTCTCCAAAAGCTTGGATAAAACACATAGTTTGGTCTATTTGGTCTATTGGTCTAGTCATTGGTCTATAATTGTTCAGCTGCAAAGGGTCCCAAAATCAAAAAATGTAATCAAAAATTGTTCCCCTTAAAACTCTGATCATCATTTTCTCATGCCTTAAAATAGCTTGAATGTAACTCTACACCCTTACCCTTACTACATGCGGAACATATGCAAATTAGCCCCGCCTCCACTCAGTCACACCAGCCAGGGCCTCCTGATCCACATATAAAACTGGACTGATAAAACTGTTATGACTTAGTGGACACATTGGAGCCTGTAACAGTCGTTGAAGTTACTTACTTGATGATGCTGTGTCCTCAACATGCCTCGAAGACTCGAGTGCAGCCAAGTTTGTGATTCTTAATTCGCACCTGTGAGCAATTCGTGTGAAGAGCAGTCACCGATGCAGGAGAGGTGGGTCTGACTCCAGGCTACTTTTACACTGTTTCTGCGGGTTATTATTCAAGTTAGTGGTTCTAAATTCACGTTAAACCATGACTTCATGTTTTTTGTTGTTGTTGTTGTTTTTTTTGCTGGTAATCCTATTGGTATATTCTGCATGCAATCTCTATGCTATGATCTCTATGTGTGCCGCGTTTGTATAAATGGAGAGAGGGATATGCTAATAATAGAAATCTATCCCTTGACATGATTGGTTATTGAATTTTGTGACATAAAAAACCAACCCAGATAGCAAAATTACTCCGGATCGGATCCGCCCCGGAGGTACCACAGACTCCGGAACGGATCCGCAAAACGGGTCCGTATCGGAGTCCACTTGCACAGCGCCGCGGATCCGGAACAGATAAGGATTAAGGATCCGGAACCTATCCGTATAATTAAGAGACTAATTAAATGATGATTGTGCATTAGTGATGAACACCTGCTGTTACTGAAAATTACAGTGGTTCGGATAGTTTATTGGATAAAATTATTCCACCATCATGGAGATCGGTGCTTGCTTTAGTTGGGCTCTTGACCCTTGACTTCCTGTGTTAGATCTCTCTCTGTAACACTGAATGTGCTGTTGTAAAGCAGACCGGTCAGTGCTGTGCTGTGAGCGACTGTTAGTTGTTTTCATTAGATGAGACAATCATCAGGTGCTGACCTGTTTATATCCAATATAGATATATTTATATAGAATATGTAAACAATTAAATTTGTGTAAATTACTGCTGTAATAGTTATAGTGAATGAATTCTAAATCTATGTAATGCATGTAAATATTTAAACTCCAGTACTATTTAGACACACACAGACATCAAGAACCAGCATATGAATCTCAACAATGGTGACAATCAACAAAATGCTGCAATCCATGCTGGGAAACACCATAGTAAAAACTCCCATCATGCACTGCAGTATGAATAATTATTGTCACCACTGTTGAGGATCGTATTATAAGTGTTCATGTCTAAAAGCCTGAGCAATATAGTCCTTTTTTTCCACTATTCAAGCGTTACGATGGCATTTGTTCAACAGTACATTTTTGCAGTTCTGTAATAGCTGACTATCAGTCAATAAACCAAAGAGAGACCCCTTTATGATGTTCATTCAAGTGACACAAAAGCCAAAAGTGTAAGCTCATCTGTTTCCTCAAGCTTTTACTTCAGCAATGCCTGAATGTTTGTTGTGAAACAACATTGCAATTGCTTAAAAGCAATCTGCTTTCAGTTATTAAAAGAGCCAAGAGCCCAACTAAAGCAAGCACTGATTTCCGTGATGGTGGCATCATTTTATCCAATAAAACATCAGCATGCGATTCTCTGTAACTCATTAGCGGGTCCGGATCTGATCCATAATCCTTATCTGTTCCGGATCCACTGCGCTGTGCAAGTGGACTCCGATACAGACCCGTTTTTGCGGATCCGTTCCGGAGTCTGTTGCTATCAGGGAAGGGCTGTTTCAAACCTGGGACTGCCATTGGGAAACTACAGTTTTCAGGAGAAAATACTCAGCAATGGTGTTGATTAATGGATTGGCACATGGTTTGTCTAAAAGCAAATTAAAAACAGCACATAGACAAATAAACAACATAAAAAAATCACTACAGGGGGACATTAACGCATGCGGTAATTTGCACTGCTCTTGGTAGATTGCACTGGTCATTATGGAAATGATCTGGCTGCTCTGTCTTCTTTAATGTGTGCATTGTCAGTAACTCACATGCAGGATTTCACTGTATGAACATGTAAATAGCCTATAAGAATGTAACCATAAAAAGTTATTCACTAGGGAATCTTTCTAGTGTGCATGTGTTGAGCACTTCTGTTCACACGTGCTAATGGAGTTACTTTGAAAGGCTATGTGTTCAGCTGTGCATGTATGCTAATGTATGCATGAAAAAAAATACAAAGTACTTTCTGGGTTTAAATAATGGTGCAAAGGTGGGGTGGTGCTAACAAAATAAATTTCTCATTTGACTCAGCAGTGGAGAGAGGGACAGATGTGAAGTTTGTGAGAAGGTTCTGAGAGAACTGGTCTAAATTGATTTGGTCTAAATTGTGCCAGTGTTCATGTGTTTCCACACTACAGAGTGTTCAAGTAGAATTGAAGCAGTGCTGGAGTTAAGGAGATAATTATGTGATGATTGATCATTAATGATGAACACCTGCTGTTATCAAGAAGAATCACCGAAGGAAAGAGAAACACAAGAACTACAACTGACTTCAGCCACAGCTGAAGATGAAACTGAAAAAAAGAAGACATTAAATCTCTCAAGATCTGATTAAACAGCTTCACAAACAGCATCAGATTGACTTTATTTCTGTCAGACTTCTAGAGAAGCTCTTATTGAGAATTAACAGAGGTTTAGATGCTTTATTGTTTTGTTTGAAATCACCATCAAAGAGACCAGTGTTTCCTTTTGTTGGGCTCTGGGCTCTTGACCCTTGACATGCTGGTGTTAATATTACACTGGTTGCTTTAATTGTGTGTTTATATAGAACACACTTAGTTTAGCCATCAAAGCTAAGAGAGAAAAAAGAAAAAAAAAGAGTTGTGGGCAAATGATCCACCGATCTCATTTCAAGTCCAACATCTGATTGTATGGATGTAGTACTGCTTTAGATTTTTTATATAGCTTCAGATGTAGTAGTCTTGTAAAATCAGACAATTTAAATAATTTACAAATCACTTTGTGCTCAAAAAGTTTTCGTCTGTAGCAATGCAAAGATCACAGACATCAACAATCAGCGTATGAATCTCAACAATGGTGACAGTCAACAAAATGCTTCATGTTGCAATGCATGCTGGGTACCAGCTCTCCCATGTATCCCAGCATGCATTGCAGCATGAATAAACAACGCAGCTGAATTGTCTGATTATTTTTCTTTTATTCTTACTATTTTATTTTACGTATGCTGTTATAGTTGTGACTTTTAGTAGCTTGTTTTGTGATGTTCAGAGTTTTATCTGAATATTTTCTTGACTGTCACCATTGTTGAGATTCATACACTGATTCTTGATGTCTGTGGTCTTTGTATTGCTACAGATGAAAACTTTATGTGCACAAGGTGATTTGTAAATTATTCAAATTATCTGATATTTACAATACTGCAAGATATGAAGCTACGAAAAAATCTAAAACAGTATGATGTCTATATAATCAGAAATTGGACTTGAAATGAGGTCAGTGACCAGTGACAAGATCTACCCACAACTCTTTTACACTCGGCTTCGCTGGTTAAGCTAAGTGTGTTTTAAATGATCACACAAGTAAAGCAACCAGCGTAATATTAACACCAAAATGTCAAGGGTCAAGAGCCCAACAAAAGGAAACACTGGTCTCTTTGATGGTGATTTCAAACAAAACAATAAAGCATCTAAACCTCTGTTAATTCTCAATAAGAGCTTCTCTAGAAGTCTGACAGAAATAAAGTCAATCTGGTCAGTCTGATGCTGTTTAATCAGATCTTGAGAGATTTAATGTCTTCTTTTTTTTCAGTTGATTTCATCTTCAGCTGTGGCTGAAGTCAGTTGTAGTTCTTGTGTTTCTCTTTCCTTCGGTGATTCTTCTTGATAACAGCAGGTGTTCATCATTAATGATCAATCATCACATAATTATCTCCTTAACTCCAGCACTGCTTCAATTCTACTTGAACACTCTGTAGTGTGGAAACACATGAACACTGGCACAATTTAGACCAAATCATTTTTTTGAGTGTGTAAAATGCACTTTAAGTCATGTGTAGAATTTTTACCCGTTGCACCATCTCGGCGTAGTGCTGTGTCTGACACTAAATCTTATGCTTAGTCAGAGGTAGGTGTAAAATGAAAAGTCATGATTTGGTCTGACATTTAGTTTTTAGGATTCATGCCTGTTAGTTAATTATTACTGCTGATGTGAACTGTAATGTTTATGGTCTTTTCAGGCAGGATAAACGACATTAATCGCGATTCTCGGTGTAGACCAAGTTTCCTCCAATTTTTCCCTGGAGGGCCAATCTGCTGGAGGGTTTGGCTCCGACCCTGATCAAACTCACCTACCTGTGATTTTCTAATGATCTTGAAGACACTGATTAACATGCTCAGGTGTGTTTGATCACGGTCAGAGCTAAACTCTGCAGGAAAGTGGATCTTGTGGGCCAGATTTGAGGATCCCTGGTGTAGACTCTACCATACTGCCGACAATAATTGACCTTATAAAAAATATTTCTGTACAGTTTGTAATTATGCATTCAAATATTACATATGATCTGGGATTATTAAAAGAAACTGTACCATTCAACATCTTGCTTGGAAGGGCAGTAAATGCTTGGAAATATTTCACGTCTTTAATTCCATTCATTTGTAGCATGCCTGGCATCCAATAATCGCAGTTAGTTTTGTGCTTGTTACAGAAATAAAGTATCAGCTTTCAAATTCTGTCACTTTTGCAAACTATAAATGTGATTTTTCAGCCACAGAAAGATGTCAGTAAAATGTCTCGGTTACGTATGTAACCCTCGTTCCCTGAAGGAGGGAACGGAGACGTCACGTCAGATGACCGACGAATTGGGATCTCGCCAGAGAGACCAATCCACTTCGAGTGTAACTAAATGAGACAATGGACGTTGGCATGGGATAATTGCATCCAGCTGCTGCTGATCACAGTGTGAGTATAAGAGGCAGCAGGTGCACCGCATTAATTCATGCTTTTATTGCGAAGCCGAGCCGGTGACCCGGCCGCTCAGCAGTGGTACAGCATCTGTGGTGATGGGTCGTGACGTCTCTGTTCCCTCCTTCATATGTAACCAAGACAGAGACGTCATGTCGGATGACTGATGAATTGGGATCCCTACCAAAGTGCCACAGGAGCTGCCCCTTCCAGTGCCCTGTGTAGGCCTCCTAATCCTTCCTATAAGGCAGACAATAGGACCGGGCTCTACACAGATAAGGTCAACTACTGTTGTTCCTTGAGCAACCCAGACAGTAGGACTTGGATAACACTGGGAAGCGTGCCCTTCCGTTTGGAAGAGGCACACTGCTGAGTAGAGCTGCACGATTCTGGATAAATTGAGAATCATGTTTTTTTTTGTCTCAAATTGAGATCATGATTCTCCCACGATTCTGAACTAAATAAAAGAGTGTGACAAAATATTATTGCCGCAGTCTATTTAAAAGTGTTTAATTAATTTGAATGAATTACTAAACATGTTAATATATATATCTTCAACATATATTTAAATACACCAATGTTTAATATTAAAATTTTGAAAAAAAAAATGGTTTGAATGAATGATTGACTCACTCATAAATACTTCACTTGTTTTATTTATTAATGGATTAATCAGCGTTTTTGAACAAATCTCTTGAATGAAAGATTCAATGACAAATATATTTTAACAGCCACTAGGTGACAAAACAATGCAATCGACACATTATTTGAAGTGCTAGTTACTTTCAAAAAAGGGATTTACTCTATTTACCACATTTACATGCACACGAATAATGTAAGGACTTAATCGCATTATGATGTTTACATGTCAAGAGCAAATCTTCACTCCCGTTTACATGCAATTTCCATTGTTCTTATTATTCACGAGTTGTAGGCTACTTTTTTTTTTTTTTTTTTACTGCCTCCCATACCCCACTGCACAGCACAAATGATGGACTCAAAAAGAGCAGGTGTGTTACTGGCCGCTGTTTTAATTTATTTAAGTCTAATGCAAAACACTTTTGTATGGTTGTATTCCATGCTTTGGCGCCATAGAAATGTGACGGCAATTTGTTTGCTTACGCTGCCGTCATGTTCTGCTCGCCATTTCTGGATGAGGGTAAGGAACAGAGACTGGTGGCAGCGAGTTGTGTTTTCCCAAGAAATGCGATGCTTTCTTCCCCACCATCGTTTCTAATCTGTGTATTATTACAGGTGTCGCGTCATTCATGTCATGAGCACACGCGCACTTTGGTCAGAGCGGCAATAGGCTAGTACGATTAAGGTGTTTACATGCCTGTATATTTCTATTAAAATCAGCGTACGCCACCTATGTTAATACGATATGCTTGCTCGGATTATGAGCTTAATCGCATTATTTAAATCGAAGTATTGAGTTTATATGAGATAAAGTTTAAATCGCAATATTGCCAAAATCTCATCACATTAAGAGGGTGCATGTAAACGCTGTTTATATCTGAACTGCAAACTTTCATCCCAGTATTTATTTGATGATATGAATGACTATATAAGATAGAAATAAGACTGTGCAGTTAAAAAGACTGTTTTTGAAGCTGTTTCTTACCCAAACATGTTAAATGTCTGCTCTCTGTGTCAGTGGCAGCATGAACGCAGATTTGAACATTGTATGATTTTTTTTCAAAGGTTTAATACACACGGCCAAATCGTTGTCATTAAAAAATGAGGCAATTGATATGCCAACGCAGTTTGGGACCCGTCCACACCCCCGACACTGCGTGCCCATTGTACGTGGCTCCCCAGCTGGTGGCCAAGGCATCCGTGAATACCACAGCATGCCTGGATACCTGCTCCAGGGGCACTCTTGCCTGAAGGAATAGAGGGATCTGTCCACGGGCTGAAGGTTTTGCGGCAGGCCGGTGTAATCTGAACCTGGTGAGTACCGCGTCTCCACGCTCACCTCGGGACTCGGCCATGGAGCCAGTGCTGAAGCGGTCTCATATGGAGCAGACTGAGCAGAACTATCGCCACAGCTGCAGCCATATGCCCCAGGAGCCTCTGAAAGAGTTTCAGTGGGACTGCTGTCCTGCTTGATAAAGTCTTGAGGCAGTTCAGCACCGACTGAGCACGTTCCTGGGTGAGGTGTGCTGCGTTGGCACGAGTTTGCTCTTTTCCCAGTTGACCTGAAGACCCAACTGGCTGAGGTGCCTGAGCACCAGGTCCCTGTGTGCACACAACTGCTCTTGAGACTGTGCAAGTATGAGCCAGTCGTCGGGGTAGTTGAGGATGCGCACACTCCGTTCTCTCAGGGGAAAAAGGGCCGCCTCTGTGACTTTGGTGAAGACGTGAGGCAAAAGGGACAGCCCGAAGGGCAGGACCTTGTACTGATATGCCCGACCCTCGAACGTGAATCACAGGAGTGGCCCGTGTTGCGGCAGAATCGAGACATGAAAGTACGCGTCCTTCAGGTCGATCGCTGCAAACCAATCTAGGGGACAGACGCACCCAAAAATGCGTTTCTGCGTGGGACTGAACGGCATCTTGAACGGCATCTTGAACGGCATCTTGTGAAGTGCACGGTTCAAAACTCGCAGATCCAAGATCGGTCGTAATCCACCGCTTTTCTTGGGCACAATGAAGTAAGGGCTGTAAAACCCCAACCTCATATCGGCTGGAGGGACCAGCTCTATCGCGTCCTTCGCCAGCAAGACTGCAATTACCGCATGCAAGACAGGGGCATCGACGGCCTTGACTGAAGTGAACCGGATGCGCCTGAACTTGGGGGGACGCCGGGTGAACAGAATCGCGTAGCCAAGTCTGACGAGGCCTGGCCTGTGACGGCGGGGGGTGGGGTCTGGGTGTGCAATGTAACACTCACCTGATTCCTCCTCGTGAGGGAGGAAACACAGGAACCCGACTTGAGGCTTGTGACAGCCCGGCGTGTGACGCCTTGAAGCGGGAACTCGAGTGCTACCGCCCTTACCTGCTTCCACGAATGGGCAGGAGGGGTGCTCTTGGGCAACCCACTGCTGCCTGCTGGCGAGAGAGGAGAAGGGAAGTGATCCCGTGATGCACGGTTCACCACTCTTCTACTCTTGAGACCCAGAGATTGAGGAAACCGCTCTTTTATTGATGTTTTGGGTACTGCTGGCTGCTGGGCCAGCAGCAGAACAAAAACAAAACAAAACAAAAGATTCTCAACCCGGCCTTCCTCCGGGGGAGGGAGTGGTGCGGTCACCCTCTCCCAACGAGCAGTCTCCTCCATTCCTGGGTCGCCCGTCTCAGGGCCTCTTGCACTTGCGCTTGTACCTTCTCCTGCTCCTTCATGTCAGCAACACACAACCAGAGATGGCGCTCCTGGACCATTAGCGTGGACATCGCACGACCCAGAGACTGTGTGGTCACCTTCGTCGCTCGCAGCGCGAGGTCCGTCACAGCACGCAGCTCATGTAGAACCGCCAGGTCATGACCACCCTCGTTCAGGTCTTTGGCCTGGTGGACCTGCAACAACGCCATGGCGTGAAGAGCAGAAGCCGCCTCCCCACAGGCTCTGTAAGCACTGCCAATTAGACATGGGTCACCCCGCAGAGTGGTAGCAGCTGTTGGACATAGTTGCATGGCCACAGAACGCTCCACTGAGGGGATGCCCACATACCCCAAAGCAGCCCCAACATCGAGGGTGGTGAGAGCGGAGGAGCCACAAGATTTGTTTCGGGCAGTGAAAGGTGCCTTCCACGATCTTGTAAGCTCCTCATGCACTTCCGGAAAGAATGGCACCTGAGGGGGGCGCTGAGAACCAGCACGACCCCCACCGAGAAACCACTCATCCAGCCTCGAAGGATCGGGACGCGGTGGAGGATTCCACACGAGTCCGACATTCTCAGTGGCCTGGGAAAGCATAGTCGTCATCCCCAGAGAACGACTCACCCTCCGATGCAGTGATCGACATCTGGTCGTCAGGGGGAGTGGTAACGAGTGGTATACCCCGCTCTGCAGAGGATAGGAGAGCAGCAGTGATTCACCGCCGCTCGGCTCCGAAGCGAAAGGATGAATTAATGCGGTGCACCTGCTGCCTCTTATACTCACGCTGTGGTCAGCGGCAGCTGGATGCAATGATCGCATGCCAATGTCCATTGGCTCATTTAGTTACACTCGAAGTGGATTGGTCTCTCTGGCGAGATCCCAATTCGTCGGTCATCCGACGTGACTCGGAATGACCAACTGAAAGGGAACACAAAATGTCACGTAAAGTCACATTTACCTCAGGAAAGACATTCATTGTACATAAACCCGATAGTCAGCTAGAACAAATAACTAGAGAGAAGCATTGTATTATATTCATTATACTTAACCTGCCACCCTCATTTTTAATGTTTGTTTGAAGAAATCAGTAATGGAAACGTGCAGGGAGACTTCAGATATAAAAATGCGGACTTGTTAGAAAATGTTTCCTCATACTTGTTCATAGATCTGTTGTTTAAATTATTTACTTGCTGCTAGGAAGGAATATTTAGTTTCCTACCTATTTCTATTCTGCATTTTCGTTGAGGTTTATACTTTTGATTGCACTTACTGGTAATTAGAATAATTTGATGAATAGCTCTATTAGATTGAATGCTTCCAAGTTGACTGTGCGAGCAGCCTATGGTCTGTCTCCTAGTTCAAATTGTTTTGTTTTATTTTTAATATGTTAACCAATTTTTAATAAAAGCTCATTTCTATATCTGTCTAAATAATAGAAATTGGACAGTACATATAATTTTGTATCTGTCAATGTTGACACATTAATTCAAAGTGTCTTGTGAGAAAGAAATGAAGAAAGCACCTCTGAACATGTTTAACAGGTTAAGGTGAAATAATTCCTAGATTCAGTCATGTAAACTGTTTTGTCTCAGTACTCAAGCATCAGCTATATATGTGTGTGTGTGTGTGTGTGTGTGTGTGTGTGTGTGTGTGTGTATTTATTTATTTATTTTATTTTTTTTGCCATAGTATGTATAAAACATAGAAGAGGGTGTGTGAGAAATCAGGTCAAACTGGTCAAACATGCCTGCTGTTGCAATGCTAGTATTTATAGTGTGAAAGTGCACTGTGCTGCTTACAGTTTCTTTTTACACCCGACTCACTGTATTGTACTGAGCACTCTTCTGTGTCTTTCTAAGTCTTCGAAGACTCATTTGTCATTAGTCTTAGTAACCTAAATTCTTCAAAATAGAGGTCATTTGTTAACAGATTCCTCTCGCAGTTAACATATCTCTGGACAGTGTTTCAGGTGTATCAGCCTGTTTGTAGTTCTGTTTCTCTTCAGAGTGAACTATAATAGTAAATGAAAGTAATATTTATCTTAAATGGTTAAATTGGACTACACCCTGAGCCTACAACTTAGCCTAAGGCTTTTTATTTATTTATTTATTTATTTATTTATTGGGCCACAATTATACTAATTTGAACAATTATACTGATATTATGTTAATTATAGAATACAATAACTCATTTGCCTATAATTATTTTTCCTGTGCAGTTTAAGCCAAAAATGTGTAATAGTTAAAAGAGAGAGTGTAAAAACTAAACAGAAGACGTTGAACTAATAAGACTTTTTCTTTCTTTCTCTGCTTTCAGAGAGAACACTTCTAACCCATTTCATTCAAACAACAAACATGAATAACAAAAGAACTATTCAACATTTCATTGTGTTTGTCAGCTGTATTGTTCTCTTCTATCAAATGTCGACCAGGAGTTTTCTCAAGGATTCATGTGTGTGTAACTGCGCAGTGGATTTAGAGGGTCGTTTGTGGTTTTCTCAGCGATATAATCCGTCTGCTAACGTGACGCTTAACAGCAAGAACAGCCCACTGGATTTCCATACGTATTGGTGGTGGAAGGTAAGGACGAGTTTGAATCGCAGTGTGTAACAGCAGCTGTGCTCTTCATTAATCGGGCTCTGAGGTTTATCTAAACTTATTTTAAACAGCAGGCTAATTCTTTTAGAATTACATTTACACACTGAGAGTGCATTTGAGGTACATATTTTTCAATTATGTGTGTTCCCTCAAAACTGAACCCATGACCTAGGTATTACTAGTGTTTGAGCTACATGAACACTAATTATTTTGCATACATTAGGAATGGACCAGGCAAGGAAATGTTCTTTGGATATCATAATATGTCACAAAATGATATGTGGTTCTGTAAGTATCGTAACAGATCAAATATCATCTGTCACTGTCCCACTACTTTCTTGCCCTTTCATTATCCTCCTGTATAATATTAAGGCAAAAGCCCAGAAAAGAGTTTTATGATTCAGTACTGTTGAAAACTTTCATTTATTCTCCCTGTTCAAGAGGAGATGGAAAAAAAAAACTTTATGAATCTATATTTGTTGCTTGTTGAAAATTTCCCCCCGGTTCTGCCCAAATGCTAGAAAGAAAGAAAAAAACAAGGCACCCTGCGCTGAAAAAAAAAAATGTTTCATTGAATTTACTCAAATATTTTCAGGTAAGTGGTTGCAATCAGTTTATTTTTAAAATAAATTGTTTGCAACCACTTACCTTAAAACAAAAATTTAGTATCATTTTTTCGGTGTGAGCTCTCGGCTCTCCCAGAATCTGAAGGTGTCTGACTTCACAAAGTAAGAAGCATACTGATTGCCCGCATAGCAATTGTCACCTGGCCCAGCTCTGAGCCAAACATGCAGTTACACTTGGCCCGCATGCAGCAAAGAATTACGGCCCTTGATTGGCCCTGATCTGGAATACAGACATGAGCCACACATGAGCCATAACTGGGCAAAATAGTAACTTATAACCAGCCCTGAACTGGGCCAGAACAAGTTTTAATAGAGCTACACAATCTCAGCCTTCAGTAAACCACATAGAGACCAGTCTTTAACTAGAAACCCCAAAACTGAGCCATTAAAAAGCACCTCAGCCACGGATCCATCAACAGGCAGTTAAACCTTTAGACATTAAGCATCTGTACTTCACACTTCTTTAGTTTGTGAGGGAAAGACTTTCTGGCTCAGCTGAGTCTCAAACCAGAGATCTTCTTGCTGTGAGGAGACAGCATTTCCCACTGAGCCACTGATGCTGTGCTTAGCCACAGACATTAAACACAGGTTCAGACATTCACAGGTACAGAACTCTGTTTGGATAGATGCTGAAATGTACAACATACACAGCAAACACTGCACACAATGTTAAAGGAACTCAAAGGTTCGTCTCATGAATCTTCAATTGGAAAACATATATAGACAGAGGACAACACGAGTTACACATTCTGACGGTGGATGAACATCCAGAAAGCGATCAGCCGAGAGGAAGAAGAGGAGTAAAGATGCGTGGTGGAAGGATACAGAGGAAGAGGCAGAAGAGGCCAAGAACAGAGGCACATATCAGATGAAATAAGGGCCACTGTGGACCGTGCTGTCAATCATGGCCTTACAATGACTGAAGGGTGCAGCTGAATACTGGGAGAGCAACCATATCCTCAATAATTAAAACATTTCAAAACAGTCTCTTTCAATCAATATCCCACACACAGTAATGTGTACATTTGTACTTTTGAAAGGATGTATGGCATACATAAGAAGCACAGCCTTCTGCATTTCAGTACAGCTGTCCTCCAAACAGTTGTCGTAGTTCACATCAGGTAACACTAACAGAGTGCACTGGTATACTGACAACATGACTAAGGCTTTTGCAGGTAATCTATTGCGCGGTGCTGTTTGTATGAACTGTTTTGAGAAATGCACCAAAGCGACTGAGAAAAACTGTAATCAGTATGCATTATAACTCCTGTTAAAGTCGTTTGTAGATTTTTAAGAAGTGCATGAGCATATGAACTGAAAGCGTATTGACATTAACTAAAGGTCCGTTATGAAGCTTTTAATCATTATAAACCATCTGTCAAAATCACCTGAAGATTTTCAAAAAGTAAAATTTAAAGTTTAAGGACATTTTTAAGCCTTTTAATTTACATTACAGTTTTTTTTTTTTTTTTTTTTTTCGCTTTGGTACTATTTTCACAAATAAGGTGTATATTTTCAAAATTCGTAGTACAAAAATCCAATCTGATCAGATTTTAAATGCAGACTTTGTGAAATATATTACAGCAAAACAATAATCAGTTTTACATGTAACTCCTAATTTTTGTCTTTTGTCTTGTTTAAAATATTCCACAGAGTCTACAAAATGAGTCAACTGTAGCCAACTACACAAAAGTGGTGGAGGTGTTGTTTTTGATCTTCCCAGATAAAGAGCACTACTCTGACAGCAGTCCCAGCCGCTGCAGGACCTGCGCTGTAGTGGGCAACTCGGGCAACCTCAACGCATCCCGTTATGGAGCGCTCATAGATTCACAAGACTTCGTTATACGGTACTAAATGAGTGAAGTGTCTCACCTGTTTCAAATCTGTGTGATGTCAGAATCTTCTCCAAGTTATAAATGATAACTTTTGCTTGTGCAAACATAAATACTCTATATCTGTGTTTACTGTATATCTGTGTTTTTATCTCAGGATGAATGAGGGCCCGACAGAAGGCTTTGAGCGGGACGTGGGGTCTAAGACCACTCACCGCGTCATCTACCCCGAGAGCGCCGTGGACATGGACGAGACGACCCACCTCATTCTGCTGCCCTTTAAGATCCTGGATCTGCAGTGGCTCATCAGCGTCTTCACCTCCAGACACATCGATCTGTGAGATCTGTTTCTTGTGAATTCAGCTTTACTGTAATGCTGCCACAACATCTGCTGCTGGAGTTTTGTGGATGTATAAATCCATCTCTTCTAGTGTTTTCACTTGGTTGTTTTCAAGGGGTGGCTGACTTTTTTTTTAAGGTAATATTTTTAGGAAAAACAGCTCATTTGGCATCAAAATCATGCATTTCTAACCTCTTTATCTTTATGATAATATCCATAACTTTTCCCAATAGAAACAACTAGTCACAACTAGAAACAATGGCCATATGGAATACCAGCTTAAAAACGTAGTGAATATGATTTGGTTTGAAAAGGCCTGTTTTGCTCAGCTTAAAAGGGTCATGAACTGACAAACCAACATTCCCTTGATCTTTTGACATATAAGAGGTCTTTGTACTATAAAAACATCCTGTAAGTTTACGTTTAGTCATTTAGCAGACGCTTTTATCCAAAGCGACTTACAAATGAGGACAATAGAAGCAATCAAAACCAACAAAAGAGCAACGATACACAAGTGCTATAAGAAGTCTCAGGCAGCTTAACGTACAACACATAGAAAGGTTTTTTTGTTTGTTTGTTTGTTTGTTTTTTTGTATAATGAAAAGAAAACATAGAATAGAAAAAGAATAGAGCAAGCTAGTGTTAGAGGCCTTTTTTTTTTTTTTGCTTTTGCTAATTGTATAATAAAGAAATTTAAAAAAAAATAGAGAGAATACAAAAATAATAGAGAAGCTAGTGTTAGTAAATGAATAGTGCAAGTTTTTTTTTAAGAATAGAATTAGAATAGAGAGTGCTAGAGTTAGAGGGTCAAATAAAGATGTGTGTTGTTAGCAGTTTCTTGAAGATGGGTAAGGACTCAGCTGCTCGGATTGAGTCGAGCAGGTCATTCCACCAGATGGGAACAGTTAATGAAAAAGTCAGTGAAAGTGATTTTGTGCCTCTTTGGGATGAACAATAATGCGTCGTTCACTTGCAGAATGCAAGCTTCTAGAGGCACATAAGTCTGAAGTAATGAATTTAGGTAAAGGGGTGCAGAGCTAGTGGTGGTTCTGTAGGCAAACGTCAATGTGAGCAGCTATTGGTAGCCAGTGCAAATTGATGAATAGAGGTGTGACGTGCATTCATTTCGGCTCATTAAAATTAATCTTGCTGCCGCGTTCTGGATTAATTGTAAAGGTTTGCTGGAACTGGCTGGAAGACCTGCCAAGAGAGCATTGCAATAGTCCAGTCTGGACAGAACGAGAGCTTGAACAAGGAGTTGTGAAGCATGCTCTGAAAGAAAGGGCCTGATCTTCTTGATGTTGAATAAAGCATCTGCAGGACCGGACAGCTTTAGCAGTGTGGACTGAGAAAGTCAGCTGATCGTCAGTCATAACTCCAAGGTTTCTGGCTGTTTTTGAAGGAGTTATGGATGATGTGCCTAACTGGAAGGTGAAATTGTGATGAAATTTATGAAAGTGTTATGAAAGTGATGTTAGTCTAAAAGACGCTGTGCAGTGCCAAGTGTTTGCATTGCCTTCCTTCTGATCACAACATTAGGAAAGAATGAATGAACCATTATTTTTAGAGAGAGCTGAAACTTCATTATTTTTAAAGAAGATCCAGACCACATCAGTAGGAACTCCATCCTTTGTTCACTTCATTTTACCGTGGATTCATTTACAAACAAGGCACAATTCGATGCAGGATATTCAGAAAGATTGAAGCTAAAAGACGATGTGTGACTATATTGGATCCGACAGCAATGTAGCAACTGTTTTTATTACGTGATCACTATTGCTTTGTCTGTTAAACAGATCGTTTGATACGAGTATTTATGAGTTGTTGATCTAAATCACAGCAGCATCCATCTGTGAGGAATGTAGGCTGTCAATCACAAGTATTAGCCAATCACAGCAGGGGGCGTTTACTTCTGAGTCTACAATCCTCCTCCACAGCTATTCAAACAGAGCCTTCTGAAGAGGGGCAAAAACAGCACAGAAAATGTTTTTATGTAAAAATCTTGATAACATTATAAGTGGACCTCAGAGAACAGTACAAAATAAAAACAGAGGCAGTTAATTACCCCTTTAAAGGAATAGTTCACCCAAAAATGAAAATCAGTTTTTCCCTCAAACTCATCATTCCAACATATACAGTTTTTTTTTTTTTTTTAAGAACATAAAAGGTGAATTGTGAAGAATACTCTGGCCACTCTTTTATATACAATGAAAGAAAATGAGAACTGGGACTGTCAAGCTCCATGAAAGCACTATATGACGTGCTTATTTTTCCAAGTCTTCTGGAACCAATTTTGTGTGACAGTCAGTCAAAATATTGACTGGTGAAGAGAGAAGTAATGTCCGATTTATGAACAAATTGTTACATTTTGTCAATTAAAAAAAAAAAAGTTCATTCAGTTCATAAAACCAGTCCAAATGACTCATAATCAGATGGATTCAATTCTTCAGTCAACTCACAGCCCACTGATTATCAGAAGACTTGGACCACGTTTGCCATAGTTATATGGTACTTTTGCATTCTTTTTGAAGCTTACTTATTTTATTCATTGTAATTGCATGAAAAAGTCCATTGGCGTTCTCCTTCTTCTTCTTCTTTGGGAAAGTAATGAAATTTAACAAACAAATAAAGGACCTTTTCCTGGATAATCCATGATTTTTGGCAAGTGTAAAACTGTTTTTTTTTTATGGGTTTTATTTAAAGATATTTCAACAGGTCAAAAGGACTGCATGAGCTAAATGACTTGATTGCATTCATGAGTGTTATGTCATGCAGTCCTTCTTACCTGTTTGATTAGAGATGGTAATCAGTTTTCGGCAGGACACCGGTCTCCATAGAAACCCATTAGACCAGGTTAAAATATCCAAAGAATTAATTAAACTGAAACTCAACATAACTAAATATAAAAGTGTGCGTGGGGTAAAGCGGTGCTGTGGTTGGCTGCCACAGTAAGAGCAAGAAACTTCAGCAATTTCTTAGTCGTAGCTGTATGTAGTATGCCTTGCATTCTGTCAAACATGGACAAGAAAAAACGAGCATGGTGGACAAAATCCCCCAAACTTTGCCCCGATTGGGAGCTGTATGTAGGATATGTGCGCTCATCTGTTTTCAGTGCAGCTAAAAATGTTAGTTTGAGATCGGACATGTAAGGCATCGTTCCAGCAGGAGTCGGGCAGCACTCGGCAGAAGCTGGAGGGGACCGCACCATGTGATGTCATTTCCTATCGTCAGTGTTCTCACCATTTTTAATTTTCCAAAAAAAATAAATAAAATAAAACCCACTTCTTTAAACTCCTTGCAGACTGTTGCTCTAATTTTCACAGAAATTGAACCAGATCATCTTCAGATCTTGATTAATCAAACCGTTCTCAATTAACTCGAGAATGAATTCAGTGAAGATGATCTCCGAAACGCTTTAGTGTATGATGTATCACAAGCTATATTTTCTTTTATTTTTATATATTTGTATATTGGATGGAATTAAACTTTTTTTTAACATTTATTCTCAGGACATACATGTATGTGAAACCATCAATTAAAGCAGACAGGAATAAGGTAGGCATAATTGACATCAACATACACACACAAACACACACAAACACACACACACACACACACACACACACACACACACACACACACACACACACACACACACAATTACAGATTTTATTTCAATGAAGAAATGGCAAACCTTAACTATTGAGAAACAGAGATATATGACTGTTCTGTTTGCTCTTTTGAGGTGATGATCCTCCATCCTGCATTTATGAAATATGTCTATGAGAGCTGGCTGCAGAGTCGCGGAAAATATCCTTCCACTGGCTTCATATCAGTCATATTCGCCCTGTACATCTGTGATGAGGTGCATTCAAATTATATTTGCCCCTTATCCACCAACTTTCATAACTACATTACATACATCAAGAAACGTGATTTAATCATCATTTACATTGAACTTATTAATGTTAACTAACATGTATACCATAGAATACCACAGTAAAATATCTGTAACAAACGTTAATGGGTGATTCCTGTCTCTTAGGTCAGCGTGTTTGGGTTTGGACCTACAGAAGACGGAGCTTGGCATCATTACTTTGAGGGTTTTAGCACCGACTCTAATGGAGGTCCTCACGATGGAGACTTTGAGGGCAGAGTGCTCTCTAAACTCCATCACACACACAGAATTACCCTGTATAAAGGATGGTAACACAGCATAAAGCTTTAAACAGAAGCGTTTTCACACGGAAATGCACATTTATTTAATACAAATGTTGTATTTAGCGGTCAAGAAAGTACAAATACATTTTGTAAAGTAATTTGTTAATTGTAAACAAATTAGTAAATTAAATTAGTAAACCGAGACTTGTCATAGCTCTTGCCTTTTATTGCTCTTTTGTTGGTTTTGATTGTTTCTATTGTCCACATTTGTAAGTTGCTTTGGATAAAACCGTCTGCTAAATGTAATTGTAGAAAATTGTAAATTAGACTGTACATTTTATTTAAATTAAATTGTGTAACATACAGTGGGGATAAAAAAGGATTTGATCCCCTGATGGATAGGAGATTAAAAACTTATTTGACTCATTAAAATTCAAATCAATTTATAACTTTTTTGAAATGCATTTTTCTGTATTTTGTTGTTGTTCTGTCTCTCACTGTTAAACCTACCATTAAAATTATAGACTGATCATTTCTTTGGGCAGATTGGTGAAGCAGTTAAGCTTTTGTTTTTGTGTTTTTGTGTGTGTGTGTGTGTGTGTGTGTGTGTGTGTGTGTGTGTGTGTGTGTGTGTGTGTGTGTGTGTGTGTGTGTGTGTGTGTGTGTGTGTGTGTGTGTGTGTGTGTGTGTGTGTGTGTGTGTGTGTGTGTGTGTGTGAGAGAGAGAGTTCACTTGCTAAGACCAGAGTATGTAAATCTGGATCAGATGCAGATTTTGCTAGCAGGTTTTTTACAACTACTTTATGATGCTTCTTTACCATTTTATTTTTATCATTGCTTTTTTATTTATTTTTTTAGTTTAGTTTTTAGAGACATAACCCAACGCATACCATTAATATCAACATATAAAATATACACAAGTAATAAAATGTCACTGTATTTAAAAATGGTCAACATCAGCACTCCAGACTCCATAAATGAGCAACACGTGCTTCGGTTTAAGGTATATTGACTTCCACAGCTAAACACACTTGTAGTAAAAATTAACAATTTTTTTTTTTTTAGCAATTTTCTCTTTAGTAAAACTTTCCCCTCTCTCTCTCTCTCTCTCTTTTTATTATGATTATTATTATTTTTTTGCTTTAATGGATTGACAAAATTACGGGGACATTTTCAGAGACTTTCAGTCTAATATCTTTTATTTCGAGACATGGAATGTTTTTCTTTGTTATAACTTAAATACAGCAAAAGTGCACACATACTTTCAGAGACGTCAGAAAAACCAAAAGACACCATTTCATACTGCTGCAACTGAATTTACAGATAAATCATATTAAAGAAGAAATTACAAATGCATCTGATGAAAAAAGAGCCCATAATCAGCAAACCAAAAACAAAAGACTGACCAAATAAAAAGATGGATCATAACGCTCCTTTACATCGACTGAAAATCAGCCTTTACTACAAAATATCATACTTTAAATGTCATATTCCAGGAAAAACAAAAAACATCTTCAAGTTACTTTTCCCTGATAAGCAAAAACGGTTGAAGATTGTAAGATCGTTTGCACTGTTATTCATAAGTAAAAAAAAAACATTTAAAAAATAAAAATCTGCCAGTGACACAAGACTAATGATACTCCCAACCGAGAACAGATGCTTATCAGGAAAATGCATGTTGTTTTCTGAATGTGTGCACTGATTCTCAGGTTCTGATTTCTGCAGCGATTCAAGAGCCACTTCAGAAGTTGGGTTTGTGTTTCTTGACTTCCACCATCAGATGATGGAGGTTTATGAGCTCAGAGCGCACTGCCAGACTGCGGAAGGTCGGCTGGGAGAGGACCTTATGGAAACCATGATAGTACTGGATGAGCTGGGTCAACGCTCCCTGAGAAGAGAACCGCTCATCGGTTGGTCAGCGTGTTTATGAGCCACTAGATCTGTGAATGTATAATTGAGTGAGACTGCACCTGAATGATGCTGGTCCCGTTCTTGAAGTTGGTGAAGGAGCGCATGACGTCTTGACTCAAGGCCTCCACAGACTGCTTCCACGAGCTGGAGAAACCCCGCACCAGCTGCGTGATACGAGCTACACACACACACACACACACACACACACACACACACACACACACACACACACGCTCAATAACACCTCCGTCTGCGCTGCTGCGCCAATTCATCTTTTCATGGAAGCACTGCCACAGGTCTCGAAAGCTTGGGGTCCGTAAGGTTAACATTTTTAAAAGAATTCCCTTCTGCTCACCAAGGCTGCATTTATTTGATCAAAAATACAGTACAAACTGTAATATGGTGAAATATTAACAAATTTGAATTCAAAAGAATTGCTTATTTTCAGGATTTGTTTGATGAGCAGAACACTGTTGAACAGAAAGAACGGCATTTTACTCAGAACTCAGTGGTTACATTATGAATGTATTTACTGTCATATTTAATATTTTATTCATCCTAGGTTTTTTTTTTAAATTTCTTTCAAAACAGCAATAATAAAAATCTTACAGATCCCAAACTTTTGCATAGAAGTGCAAGCGTTGAACCATGACTGTCAATCATTCCAGCATTAAACAGCATTTCAACAAGAAAAATAAATAAATGCACAAACTACAACCATTCAACCATAGAAAACTCCACAGCTTATACAAAAAATCAACATCAAAAAAAAACTATTTAAAGATTTACACTCTGTCATCGTTTACTCGCCCTCATGTCATTCCAAACTGACAAGACTTCTGTTCATCTTCACAACACAAATGAATATATTGTAATATTTCATCATTTTTGTCCATCCACTGAATCAAAATCTTCAAATAAAGACATGGCAGAAGCTCAACTGTGTGAGAACAAACCTCGCGTCTGAGCTTGTTTGCCATATTTGATGCTCTACATCACAGCAGAGAAATCTTATAGAGTCATCATAAAAAACTGCTATGCCTCTGCAGTGGACTTGGATTAAACCACTCCATTCATGTGGATCTCTTCATGAAATTTTGAAGCATGCGTTGGAGCGCATGCATTATGATTCAGTCTGTTACAATACATTTACAATGATCACAAATTCAAAACATGGGGGCAGAAAATGTATATATTTACACCACTTCATCTAGTTAATCAACTTCACACAAAGAGTGCTGTTTTTCTCCAAAAAATTACCATGATTACAAATGTGATATTGATTTTTTTTAGATGAATTTTATTGATACTGATTTCATTTTCCTGGTAACAGCCCAAATGTCTTATTATACTAATTCACTGTTTAAATGTAAGAATTTGACTCAAAAGATAATGCACACTTTTAGAAAAAAATGGCTTTATGAAAGTAAAAATGCCCATAAAATATAAAAATCAGTTATTAGAAAATATTAATATCTATCAGTGTGAACTGACCACCACACAGAATAAGAAGAATATCACAAACTTTAGGAGTCAGCTGTTCACGGCAGTCCTTAAGATTAGAGGTCGACCGATAGCTAGGTTGGCCCACACCGGCCGATACCGATTAAATCAACCGATAGCTTTTAAAATGGATACTGAATGAAAACTAAAATAGAGCTTTATTATTTAAAAAAAATCAGTAACAGTACTGAACCATACTTTATAAATGAATAAAAATGTAGTATTAATATGAATTATTATATTGATCATTAAAGTTATTTCATAGTTTACTAATATTAAAATAAGAAACTTTAACATTTAAAAATGAAGCCTATTAGTAATAGTAAATGTTGAAACGAAATGAACACACTCTGACAAGGAACAACACTTCTACAGCTTTCATTAATGTTACAAATGGACTCTTATTGTTAAGTGTTACCATTTCATTTCAACAGTCATGCTTAAAGATATTAAAGCCATCTTGAAATACCTACACGAGGCCATATTAAAATTACATGCGCAAGTTATTGATATTGTATGTGTACTCTCACAACTATCGATGATTTGGTCGACCTCTAGTTAAGACACCGGCACAATAACTCTCAGCAAAATATCGTCTAATTATCGCTATCCATAAAATCCCAGAAAATAGAGACAGTATTTTTTGTCAATATCACGCACCCCTAGAACTAGCCCATAATCCCCCCCCAAAAAACGAATAATTAAAAAGACACAATTAAAGACTTAAGATAACAGTCCTTAACAGAGTGAACACAGCAGCTCCAGCACTCACCTTCATCGTTTTTGAGTTTGTCAAGTTGCCCTTTCTCCATTAGTGCCTCGCTCTCCTTCACAAATGCAATCATCCCTCCGAACGGAGGAGAAAGAATCTCCTCTATAAACTCCTGTTACACAGCGACAAACACACAGTTACTCACACAGTTACTCACAGATACTCACGCGGACCGCCGGTGTGAGCTGGTGCTCCAGACCTGTGTTCTGGCCAGCAGCAGCTGCTGGAAGCCCTCCACCTCTTTACTGTCGTCCGCTGCTCTCTCCTGCAAACACACACACACACACACACACACATCACGATGTGGTCTGGACTAGAGCTCAGTGTTAGCGGCGTGTCTCGTGAGGAGCGTCACCATGAGCACGCCGAGCATCATGTCGTAGTTGTTGATGAGGAAGATGAGCTGGTCTCGTCTGGAGGGAAACTCAGCCGCCATCTTCAGCACGAAGTTCTCCACCTCCACCTGAAACCAGATCACACCCGCGGTCAGCGCGAACCGAACATCAGGCCGTATTCACAGAACATCACATCTCACCGCTGAGAGCTCTCCTGAACAGCAGTAACAGCTTTCTCTTAAAACCTATTCACAGAGCTGCTGAGGAACAGAGAGCAGTCTTCAGCTCAGAGTAAATAAGGGCGGGGTTTACCTCGTTGCTATGGGTGATGTCAGCACGCTTATTAACTATGCACACAGTGATTGGCTGATAGTTATTCATAGAAATATTGTAGAGCATAATATTATGTTGCCATATTCAAATAAAGGTTCAAATAAAGATTAGAAAATGCTGTCTAGGTGTCACTAATTAAACAAGAATATGTTCAGCTAATTGTCAGTCTCTTACATGTGTGCTTCTCATAATTAGTGAATATGTATAAAGACAGCCTTTTAATTAACAGAGTAGAATAACCACGGCTGATAGTAAGACATGCAAACGTAAAAGAAAACCAAACTGGAGGCAAGAGCAGCTGTTACTTCTTTCCCAGCTGATTAATGAAAACAAGGATATAATCAAAGGAACATTTAGAGTTGGGATAACCTCCAAAACTAAAGGAGATGCTCATTATCGTCAAATGTTTCTAAAATGTTTATGTTCTGAGGCAGATTGCCGGCAACAGCTATTTCAGGTCTCAGTGACTCAGGACTCCTCTTCACTACTCCTAACCTCTCACAGATTTAGGAGTTAGTTTTAGTGCTAAAACGCTTTGTGAAATACTCCTAGAGCAAGTCCTACATGTATTTTATTTTTAATATTTTCTCCTAAATCGGCGCGTTATGAGCTAATTTTAGCCTGAAGATGTTTCATGAATACGGGCGCCGGAGGCCACGAGGAGCGTCTCTTCTCACCTGCAGCTGTCCCAGAAGAGTGTTGGTCCTCTCGTTGGGGAAAGTCTGGTTTATACTGACGACAGCAGAGGAGAACTCAGCGTAGCGGCGTGTGATCTACACAAACAGCAGGAGAATCAAAATGGCATGATCATAACACCCTGTGAATATTCGACTGTGAGATTGAGGCTTGTCAGGCTCCTCCTATCGAAGCCTCGAATCTTTGACTATTCGGGGTCACCCCTAAACTTTAGTGACAGGGAGAGTTTTCTCATCAGAGGATGCTGGAAAGAAACTAACGGCTGCGCTTTATTTTACAGTAGCTGTACTTACAGTGTTCTTACCTGAGAAAGTACTGGGTAATATTAGGTACCTACATGGGTTAGGGGTAGGTTCAGGGTACCCAGTTATTATAATTATTCTAATAAGTACATAGTATATACATGTGGAACAAGACTGTAAAATAAAGTGTTAGCATTTTTCATACTGAGATGTGGTTTCACATATCAATAGGTCTAATATATGTTTTGTAGGAATATAAATAAAACTGGAAGAACTGTTGTTTCAACTTTAAAGGGGTGGTTGACTGGTTTTCTTCTAGGCTTGATTATGTTTATGGGGTGCAGTCTAACATGTTTATGCTTCGTTTAAAAAAAACAAACGAACATTATTTTTCACATAATTTAGCTTATTTACACTCTGTCTCTTCTCCTTCGAACGCTCCGATGAGTTCCAGTGTTTATGAAGCCCCTCCCCCAGAAATATGCGATGGGCTCTGATTGGTTAGCTGGCCCAGTGCGTTGTGATTGGCTAAACCGCCAGTGCACATCTAAACATCCCGCCCCTCAGCTCAGAATGTGCTCCGGTTGTATTGTAAACAATGGCGTCATCAATATTGCTGATCAGTTTGATCCGGATTGAGACGCAGAGGATATTATTGAAGAGGGTCGAGCAGGACCTGTGCAAGCACGGCTCTTACAGGACGCTTCAGAAGAGCCTCTCATTCTTTTTTTCTGGGTACAAATTTTTTATTTGATTTTTTTTTACTTTTTTCTTTATTTTTATAAATTTATTTATTTGCAATTTTGAGGTGTTCAGTTTTATTTTGATTTTAGAAAATAAGCGTGATTGCTCTCCTCACAAATCAGCTCTTTCTTGTTTTTGTTACATGTTCTCTATGCCTTGTCTTGGAATTTTGTCACTTCCTGTCTCCCGTGGTGTTTGTAGTCAAGTTTGTATCTTATCATGTTAAGCTTGTTAGCCTCGTGTGTATATATATAGCCCTAGTGTTTCTTTAGTTCTTTGTGAGTTGTTGAATGTAATGTTTGTCTGTTTGCCTGTCATTCTGTTCTTTGTTCCCTGTGGTTTTTGGCTTATGGTTTGGACACAGATCCCCGTTTTCTCCAGCTTCTCCACAACGCTACAGTTTTTGACTGGCATGTCTCTTTGACTAGTGCATCTTTGAGCCTATATTTAGTAGAAGTAAAATACTTAAGTACTGTGAAAATCAGATACTCTAAGACTTTTACTCAAGTTGTTTAGGAATTAGTGACTTGTATTGGAGTAATTTTCACTGTAAGGTATCTGTACTTTTACTCAAGTGTGGTTTTCAGGTACTCTTTACACCTCTGCATTTTTGTAAAGTAATTGTTTATTTTGTAACAGTAAGAAGTGTTTGCCAGCAAGTATTGCTCGCTACCACGGCAACCGCGTGCATATGTTTAACACCTCTCATAGCTATGTGAAAAATATCTGTCTATAAACAAATTGTTGAATTGAACACAGTTCATTGATGGAGCTGATGATCAGGTGAGAGAGCGAGAGAGAGAGAGATGCGAGGAGCAGGATTAAGAACCGCTGCTTTAGAACATTGATTTTGAAACTTGTGTGAATCCATTAGAATGGTTAGAAGACAGAATTGCGATACATACATGAATAGATTTTTCTGTGTACCTCTAGTGTTGACAGCATGGCAACAACTCTTCCTCTTCTCTAAATCAGTACAACATGGCTCCTCCCGCTTTGTTGCATGTTCCCAGGGGTGGGGTTTATGTAAATTTCAGGGTTTGTGATGTCACAAACCCAGGAAGTAACTCACCGTAGTTCCTACGAGCTGTTTTTGTAGGCATTAAACTGCCAGAATTTTAAAACACAATATCTCTGTTTGCATTGAACTTTCAGCGTCGGAACTTTGCAGATATTGTTTATGCTTAACGTTTAAAAAGTGAAATCACAATCAACCACCCCTTTAAATCTAAAGACAACATGAGCGAGATAGTGAAAGCAGTCATTTCTGTCTAAAATGAGCATATGTGTGTGTGTGTGTGTGTGTGTGTGTGTGTGTGTGTGTGTCTACACACGTAGTGTGGTCTGGTGTCCAGCACGCCCAGTTTCTGAGGATCAGTGTTTCGAATGCTCTGGATGTTCATCTCCAAAATCAGCTCAAATCTGGGCCACAGCAGCTCCAGCACAGCTTCCCAGTACCTGCACACACACACACACACACACACACACACACACACACATAAAACATTATCAAGACAAAAAAAAAAAATGTTGTTGACTGTATTTTGATGTGAGCATGTCACAAGCTCTTGGTACCTGTAGATAAAATCTCATTGACTTCTCTTATTAGCAGCATTTATTTTGCTGTAGCTCACTCTGAAATTAATGTTTAAGGGTGTATTCACACCTGTCTTGTTTGGTTCGATCAAAACGAACTCTGGTTTGTTTCCCCCTTTGGTGTGGATCTTTTGGGCAGGTGTGAATACAGCAATCGCACTCTGGTGCGCACCAAACAACCGAATCGAGACCCAGCTGAAGAGGTGGTCTCGGTTCGGTTTCAAACGAACTCTGGTACGGTCCGTTTAAGGTGTGAATATGAACCGGCCTCGATCCGACCCAATTGCAGAAAGCACACTCAGAAACACACAGCTCACGCATATAGTGCTGTCGTTTGCATTTCAGTCACTTAAATCACTTGTTTTTAAACCGCAATGCTTAAAAATGCATGCAAATTATGAGTTTTCGTGACCATAGCACACAGCAACGTGACATGAGTGCACTAAATAGGCTAAAGCTTGCCGCAGCAAAAGTTACAATGCATGTGTCTGGAGAAAATAGTAAGGAGATATTTGAATTGACTCAGAAAACACTAGTTTATTAATAAATAGTGTCACAAAAATTAAATTAAAAATCTCCTCATTGGACGCTTCCTTACAAAGAAATGCACCTTTACGGATTATAATGAAATAATTTTTGTTTTGGATATGATTTATTTCGTTTTGTTGTAATTTAAAGCTTTCTATAGATATATTCATCATGTCTGTAAGGAAAATATTCAACAAAGAGTTTTGGTTCATTTTTGTGAAGCGCTCCTGCAGACTGGGACGGCAAGCGCATCCTATTAGTTTTCTTTATTTTAGAAAAGCACAAGGTTTTCTTGATATTGTGAGTGCACACAAATAAAAATAGACCCGTTACAGTTCCGAACAATGTATTATTTTTACCTTTATGAGCAACAATTACGGAGTATTTAATTTGTTTCCTCTGATGTCCTGAAGAGCGCTTCAGCTTCCACTGTCCGCACAAATGATTGGATATCCGCCTAGCGCACATTTATCTAAGTTAAATGTTTAAACTAACAAGTTGATCTGCTTTAAGTATTTTATATTTATAAATTTTATTTTCGGCAAGTCGTAATTACATTGTATGACATTGTCTCATATGATGTCTCATAAGTTTCTTCATATTGCGTTAGTATCTCATAACAGCAAATCAGTAAAAGAATAAAAATTGCACTACGAAAGATCTCCATGATTAGCCTGTTTTTGCACTTCCTGTTTTCCCTGCTTGAGAATTTCTGTCCAAAGACCTTAGCACACGTGTGGTTTTGTTTACAATTTCTGGTTCAGTTGCAAAAAGGGCAGTGTGAAAGTGAAAGCGAACTATTTTCTGCAATTCTCCAGCTGTGGTCCTCGGAGAGTCTTTAGCCGCTCAAACTCTCCTCCTCACCGTGCATTAGGACGATATAGACACACATCCTCTTCCAGACAGTTTCCTAACATGTTATGTTGATTGGAAATTCTTAACTATTGCCCTGATGGTGGAAATGGGAATTTTCACTGCTCTAGTTCTTTTCTTAAAGCCGCTTCACTAATTTGTGAAGCTCAATTATCTTTTGCTGCACATCAGAAATATATTCTTTGTTTTTTTTCATTGTGATGATGATTAAGGGAATTTGGGCTTTGTTTTCCCTCCTATTTTTATTTCTGTGAAACAGGAAGCCATGGCTGGATAATTTCATGTTCATAAGATATTTTACTCATAAGAATTTCTAGGGGTGCCAATAATTGTGTCCAACTTGTATTTGAGAAAAAACATTTATTTCATAATGATATTTCCCTCCATTTTAAATTCTTATTATCCGATGAAGGGTTACATTTTTGTGATTTTTTATTTTTTTAAATAAAGGATCAAACGGATTAACAATGCAGATTAATTTTCACAGCCTTCTTTGATCATATTTACCAAGGGTGCCGATATTTTTGGCTATGACTGTATGTATCATCTTTCATATCAAATTCTTACATTTTATTAATAATTTCAGTCATTATATGAATTGTTACCAATCAAATGAAATCAACAACATCGATCTTTCAACTGCAAGAAAGAAATGGAAGCAGCTGAAGTTAATGGCATTTAGATGCATTTACACAGACAGTTTAATGATGCTGAAATGCATTAACAACGCAAAATTACAACTGCATAAATGTTATGAGACTAGTGTTTTAAATATACAAATATGAAAAGTTAGAAAAAACTGAAATGATAGGCTACTTTTAAATGTAAAATTAAACCGCCAGTAGGTGGCAGCACATGTCTGTCTGTCGAGTGAGTCATTGAGTCATTCATTTAAACAAATGCAAGTCGCTTAATATTAACTACTCGTTTGAACTCTTGCATAAAACAAACATCAAATTTGCACTGGTTTTCAGGGAAAACTGCACTCTTTTGTTGCCTAATTAGGCTACATCTTATGTTATAACAATAAAGCTATATTTTTACTGCAGTATGTTTCTTCAGTGTGCAGTTAATGTTACCTTGTTATAATGTTACCTTGTCAATATATTCATTATCAATCGCCGTTTATGCCAAACTTAATGAAATTAGGATCATTCTCATCAAAATTTAGCTTCCATAGGTGGATGGTTTAATCGGGTTATTTGTCCGGTTGGGCAGGTGAAATTCTCTTTCCCTCGCCCCAGACAAACATTAACGTCAAGCTCGGTTACAGTATATAAAATTCAGCCTGCCAGAGTGGCTAGTGGGAGTGACTGTGTTACCCGCCACAGATGAAATCCACCCGCATTTGGCGGGCTGGTGGGTGTTAATGTCAAGCCCTGACTATAATAGAAATACATGCATAACATATGCATGGATGAATTGTTAAAAAAATACCAATATCATGGATTTAGAAAACTGGACAGAGTAAGAGCAGACAAGTGTCCACTCTACAGATGTGCTGTGCATGTTTGTGATGACAGTGGGACTGACTTGTCGAGCGCGGGGATGTTCCTCTTGGCTGTGATGGCTCTGAAGCGCAGAATGATGTGAATGCAGAGAAACACCGCAATACTGTCATAACAGTCTGACAGGTATGTGGACAGATTCTTCTACAGACAGAGAAAAGAGACAAAAATGCAATGGGACAATGTTCAATAAAAAACTATTACAAATGTAATAATAGAGTGCTTGCTAGGGTATTCTAGGTGGTTGCTAGGGTACCTGGGGCGGTTGCTAGGGTGTTGCTATGCGTTTGCTAAAGTACCCTGCTAGGGTGTTGCTATGCGGTTGCTAGGGTTCCCGGGGTGGTTGCTAAGGTGTTTTTATGCTGTTGCTAGGGTACTTTGGGTGCTTGCTAGGGTGTTGCTATGCAGTTACAAGGGTACCTGGGCTGGTTGCTAGGGCAGTTACTAGGGTATTTGGGTTGGTTGGTAAGGTGTTGCTATGCGTTGCTAGGGTACCTGGGGTGGTTGCTAGGGTGTTGCTATGTGGTTGCTAGGGTACCTGGGGTGGTTGCTAGGGCATTTGGGGTGGTTGTACTTTTTGTTTGCAAACTGCATTACTAAAACCCTGGAGACGTGAGAACATCATGTATTAAGAGCGTGACTGTACCAGGAACATGCTGAGTGTTTTTCCCATAATGCTGTTGAACAAATCCAGAGCAGAGTTTCCGGCCACCATGAAGAAGTCTGACAGGAAGAGGAACTCTCGACAGCCGTTATCCAGCAGAGCGTAGTGCTGACTGCGGAACAGCGTTTCATACGGGTACTGACCGAGACAGAGAGAGACAGATCACAAACTACACTGCTACTGTAATGCACACAAACGCTGATGATGTGTGTGTGTGTGTGTGTGTGTGTGTGTGTGTGTGTGTGTGTGTGTCAGTTCCTCCAGGATTTCACAATCGCAGAATTTAAAGCTTGCATTTTTGTTCGATTTCTGCAGTGATTAAAAAATAAATAAATAAGTAGAATTATGAGCATTTATATACTGATTATCAGCACTGCCATCTGTATGAAGGACTATTATTATAAATTCAGTATTTCCACATTTACACTAAGCACATCTTGATTACTGGTAGGTTTCCACTGCAAAACAAAAATGCTGCAAAAATTGCTGCAATTTCTGAGAAAATTCAGTCATGTTAGGCTGCAAAAATCATGATAGCTATGTTCATTAGCACGTTACTATGATGTTCTGGTCTCTAGATACAGCTTGATGCAAGTCTACAGGATGTTTTCTTGTTAAAATTTAAAAAAAAAAAAAAAGTTTGAAACGACCTGAAACATGATTGCTGACAGACAGTGCTAGAAGAGTTAGCCAGAGTTGAATTCTTAGGGCTTGTGCTGTAAAGCGGAAGATGAGTGTCTCACTCTGGAGTCTCCTCTCTGAGCAGCGTGTGGGATCAGTATGGGCCCCTCCAGCTCCACAGGACTCAACACCGCCCCCCTCTGGCCAAGAGTGAAAATTGTGTTCCTACTCTTGAGAGAAGGCTTGGAGAAAAAGCCTGCTTAGCAGTTAAAGAAATCAACCACATTATAGCGCTAAAAAGCAAACACCTTTACTGTCTTGGATTTCTATTCATCGTGAAGTAAGTCCTCTGGTGTGCTAATTCTATGTGACTGTGGTCAGATTTGAAGGATATCTTTCTTGGCTGTGTCCTCCACCCCCATCAGATCATCCTTGTCTGCAACATCTTCATACTGACAACAAGAGAGAGAATGAAAAATACATATGGATATACATACAGAGTGATGCATTCAAAATGACCCGCAAGACATTCTGATGCCATGAACAAAATTACATGAAAATGTTCGATCAAGGCATCAGTAAACTATTATAGAAAATGTATCATCCAACATTTGAGTGATTTTGAGAATGTAAAGTTGATTAAAAAAAAAATCTAATTGGATCTAAACATTCACTTTTTATTGATATTTTTAATGAGATTTAAATCTTGAGACTGAACGGGCCTCTCAAGAACATTGAGATAAAACATTCCATGAAACATTCTTCCAGAACTCCACAGGCCTGTTCAAGTCAGCCTTTATGTTCTTCTTGGTCAAGACACTTGGTCAAGCAGAACATTGTAAGTCCAGAGGATAACCCTGCTATTCACCCATAGTGCAGGGTATTCAATTGACCTATCATAAGCCCCGCCCCCCTTAGTTACTGTTGCTCCCTCGGACAAACAGTGAAGACCTGTCACAAGATGTTCACGATCGCAGATGACAACATCCCGGATCAACACTGTTCCGCAGGGTACGATTAAATTAATGTACATTTAACCAGTTTAATATGGAGAGGCACTGAAATGTAGACCTTCGTTTATGTGTTTTTGACCTACACTGTACATAATGAGAGAACAGTCCGCTATTTAGGTTTGTATGTTAGCACGGACTCACTAACTTTAACATTAGCTAGCTTTGGCCAGAGGAACCCTGCTGAAGCACAAGATAACATTAACGTTCTGCTTGAGCAGATGAAAATTGTAACTTAATGAGAGTATGAACATTTTTGTCTTCATTTGTATTGGGGTGAATACTTAGGGACATTTACTCTGTTTTTTGGGGTTTAGGAAATTTAATAAAATAAATGATATTGCCCATCCTCTCAGGATACCTGGAATCGGTGCTACAAGTACCCCAGGCACATCGTTTTTCCATTTTTGAAGCATAAACCCCATCAAACCGATGCGAGCTTCGGATCTTCCAATGTTTCTCTATGGAGCTGAAACCTAAAGATGTCCGAGTTCCGCTCCTCGTGCAGCTGATACTCGACTGCCATTGGCTAGTCTGCGTTCGAGGGGAGGAGCTTACCGATAGGTCAATTAAAGATTCAAGACATCCAGTCTCTATATTTCCTTCCCAGCGGAGGACAATACTTCTTTGGAATAGTTATAACTTCCCTTCTGGTAGTGCTTTGTAAAAAGGAAAAAAAAAAAAAAAAAAAAAGTCAACCTAAACAGTTAAAATAGTCATTAAAGATATCCACGTATATATAAATAAGCATTTAGATACCTATATGACAGAAAAGGAAGGGGCCCCGGAAAGGGCTTGAATGAAGCTCGTTTGGCTCTGGAGAATAATATTAGAGGATATGATGCCATAAATGACCCTGAGCACTTTGTGCTGATGCACAGTTTCTAAATTGTAGAAACAGTAAAATGATGCTATTGTTGTCATTATGTCTCGTGGTCTGGTTGGAACCAAACAGTCCTGTGTTTGAGGATCACTGCAATAATGCATCCTCCTGCAAACCTTCTTCCAGGGGTCATCACGGCCAAGCGCACGCTTCACAGCGATCATCAACTTTGGATCAAACCCTGCATTTCGGTTTCGCTTGACTCTCAACTAAACCTACTCTGAAACTAGTTAAAGCTTCATGCAACAGGTGTTTTGCATTAAAGCCTATTCTGGCCAAAAACTGCACAGTTAAGACAGAAAGTGATTGTTTGTGCAGCATGTAAAGTGACCAGCCACAGCCTGTTTACATGAGGCTAAGAGATGAACAAACACACTGTGCGTCTCAATCGAAACTCATCCAGTCAGTGTTTTAGACTGAAGCGTAGTCTGTCACCTGGACTTTTAGCAGTCTGCTGCTGTATGACTTGAAGTAACTGAAGTAGATCTTGCTCATGGTGTCCACGTACTCGTCCCGGATCTCCTTAGCAACTGTCCTCTCATTGGCTAACAGGAACTGATAGAAAAACCTGCAGATGACCAGAAACACATCCAGAATCAGAACCGCGCTTCTCACTCAACAGGAACGGGAAAGGGTCAGTCGTTAAAAGTGGAGACAATACTTCAAATGCTGTGCAATTACTGTGTTTCCATTGGATATTATTCTTATTTGTGATGGTGTCAACTGTACTTCAGTCTCAGGAAATAGCAGGATTCTTGAATTCATTTATTTTTGATATTTCATTTGGGAAAGGCTCTGTTAATAAGGTAACTGTAACTGTGGGACTACCAAAGAGAGACCCAAAACATTCAGACCAATGGATGACAAATATTACGTTATGATTATTAAGAATTCATGACCTTTCTCTTTCAAGACTTTTTTGTGGCAACCTTTACATTCATGTTATTTTGATGTTTAACAAGCCTTTATGTGTAAAACAGCTTGTTTTAAAGTGGGAATGGCACAGCATAATTGGGTTGAACTGAAAGTGCAGTGACAGACAAATTCTGCATTCTCTAAGAACTATTTTTCCTGTTAATTACTGTATGCATATATATATATATATATATATATATACACAGTCATGGCCAAAAATATCGGCACCCTTGGCAAATATGATCAAAGGAGGCTGTGAAAATTAATCTGCATTGTTAATCCTTTTGATCTTTAATTTAAAAAAATAAAAATAAAAATAAAAATCACAAAAATCTAACCTTTCATTGGAGAATAAGAATTTAAAATGGGGGGAAATATCATTATGAAATAAATGTTTTTCTCAAATACACGTTGGACACAATTATTGGCACCCCTAGAAATTCTTATGAGTAAAATATCTCTGAAGTATATTCTCATTCATATTCACAATTTTGAGCACTCCAGGGTGGTTATGAACATGAAATTATCCAGCCACGGCTTCCTGTTTCACAGAAATATAAATAGGAGGGAAAACAAAGCCCAAATTCCCTTAATCATCATCACAATGAGGAAAACCAAAGAATATATTTCTGATGTGCAGCAAAAGATAATTGAGCTTCACAAATTAGTGAAGCGGCTGTGAGCTAGAGCTGTGAAAATCCCCATTTCCACCATCAGGGCAATAATTAAGAATTTACAATCAACATAAAATGTTAGGAAACTGCCTGTAAGAGGACGTGTGTCTATATCGTCCAAATGCACGGTGAGAAGGAGAGTTTGGGAGGGTTTCAAGAATAATTCTCCTCGCTCATCCAAAAACAAACTCCAGCATATTCAGTTATCAGACACGACTGGAGCTTCAAATGGGACTGGCTTCTATGGTCAGATGAAACTAAAACATGAGCTTTTTAGCAGCAGACACTCAAGATGGGTTTGGTGAATACAGGGATAAGTACCCCATGTGTACAATGAAATATACTGCTGTATTTTTGATGTTGTGGGCCTATATTTCTGCTGGAGGTCCTGGACATCTTGTTTAGACGCATGGCATCATGTCAAATACCAACAGATAAAAAATCAATAAGTGACTGACTCTGTTAGAAATCTTATAATGGGCCATGTTTGGATCTTCCAACCGAACAATAATCCAAACACAAACCTCAAAAACAACACAAAGATGGGTCACTGAGCACAAAACCAAGCTTCTGCTGGTCATTCCAGTCCTCTGACCTGAACCCTGTAGAACATGAGTGAACTGAAGAGAAGAAGCTGTGAATCTAAAGGGTCTGGAGTGATTCTGGATGAAGGAATGGTCTCTGATCTCTCGTCAGGTGTCTCTAACCTCATCAGGCATTATAGGAGAACATTTAATTTTCACAGCCTTCTTTGATCATATTTACCAAGGGTGCCAATATTTTTGGCCATGACTGTATATATATATATATATATATATATATATATATATATATATATATATATATATATATATATATATATATGAATGGTTTGAGGCTAAGATTTAGTGCATTGGAAGTGAAAGTACTTGATGAACATATACAATATGTGGAGAGCGTTCAATCAGTATCATTATCTCATTTTTGACCAAGATGACTTTTAGATGCTTTTGCATTGGAAGTCTTCATATATATATATATATATATGCAATAGTAGTGACCAGTGTTGGGCAAGTTACTTTAAAAAAGTAATTAGTTATAGTTACTAGTTACGTCTCACAAGTAGTAACTGAGTTACATCATTATAAAAGTAGCCAATTACCAGGGAAAGTAACTATTGTTCAAATATGTTCAAATGTGTCAAATAACTTGGATGCCTCAATATTAAATGTTAAATGAATGAAATGGACACTACGTGGAATAAATTATTATTTTAAAATATTGTACACTAATACAAAACAACAATTTAAAAATACTTTTTAACATTTTAACTAGCAGTCATTATACCAACAAAGCGCAATTTAACTTAAAATTAATAAGTTAGTAAAATAATATTGTGTGGCTATTTTTTTGAGACCCCCTTCATGCAAATAAATGCAGCCCTGCTGAGCAGAAGGGAATCTTTTCAAACATTAGTGTGAGTGTTATAATAAATGTATTAATAGAGCTGTTGTAATTATGATCATTATTATTGTCTTTTTAATTTTATTTAACAGAACAACAGTAATATTACAATACTAACATTTATGATTGTTGATAGAGCTTTTATTTTGACAGAAACCCGCAGGAAGTCCCCAGTGCTTCTTTTTGTCGACAGCAGCAGGTTTATAAATTATTCTCATTACTAATTTGGGAAGATGCACGTATCACATTGTCACATGCCTTGTAAAAATTCATAAAAGTGTTACTGAGCAGCTGACGAGTAACCGTTTCAGGCAGATTTCCTTCGAGGTTTGCACTCTGAACCCTGGCTATCGAGACAGCGCTGTTTGGATGTAATTCATGCATGTATCAGGAAACATAACGTTCTGCAGAGTATTTAACTGTTAAAGGCCATTTCATGATTTTAATCATCATGCAGTAACCAGCAACGACCAGCCCTTCCTCTTCTCATCGGAGACATGCGATGCAGTGCTAAACGGTCTCTCGCTGTCGGTGCTGGTGATGATTTTTGTGTCTTTCTCGGACAGTTTTAAATGCTTCGACGCTGCCGTCGTGTTTGCTGCATTAGTGCGCGCCTCTATTTGATCGCGTCACGTCATTGTTCGGTGCATCTGATTAGGTTTTTTGTTTATTTTCGGCAGAATATTTTCGGCTGCCGAACAATCAGTGCATCCCTAGTAAATACGTCATCGCGCTGTTATATCGTTGATATCGCGATATGACACTTTTTTATCATGTAAAAATTGATCCCAGTATTATCGTGGACGGTGTGATGCACAGCCCTAATCCACACTCCAGTGGATCCGTGTACCTGTACTTGAGCAGCGTGTTCTGGGGGATCTGGTAGTTGGTCATGGGCTTCCTGAAGGAGTAGATCTTCTGCAGGATGAACTCACGGATCTTCGAGACGGCCTGTGAACAGAATCAAAACCTGACGCATCTCTTCCATCATCATGTCAGTCGACCTGTGATGTGCTCTCACTTTAATTTTGAGGCGATCTACGATGTCCTGTATGTCAGAGCAGGCGAGGGTTTCTCTGAAGCTGAGCTCTTTAGCGTAGTTGATCTTGCTGTTGAGCTCGTGAAGCTGCTCCAGAAACTCCTGCTCCGTCACAGGACTGTCCAGAATCACACTGAAACACACACACAGAGTTGCTCACTGCGTGGCTCAGGAGGGAAGGCGCTGCCTGTGATGAGCGGCTCTTACGAGATCATGGTGCTGGGCACGACCAGCTCGTCCACCAGCTGGCTGAGCTGACTGCGCACGGCCTGCCGGTTCTTCAGCCGCAGGTTCATGCTGACGGACTGCTGCTGCAGCGTCTGGATCTCGCTGCTGATGGAGGACAGGTCGCTCTGGAAGCTGCTCAGCATGCCCTCCATGCGCTGCACACAGAGACCAGAGACACTTCAGCCACACAACAGTCCAATCAGTGTTATCAATCACACACTATTTGTGTGTTTCTCAGCAGCGGACGTCGTCATAGTCGTTTTGCTTAATCTTAATAAAGTGATAAAGACTAGAGTAAAAGCCTGTCATACTTTTTTTATTGATAGCCTATATTAAAAATAGTTTTAACATTGACAAAACATAGGTAACATTAAAGGTCTGCTGAAATGCACCGCATTATGTGTTGTGTGCTAAACTTACAGCCTAATCATTTTCACTAATACACGCCGTAAAATAAAAAGATATACAATAACATGAAAATATCCCTCACGAAAATTACATGGTTGTTATAGGTAGACCATGGTAAAAACAAATTAAACATGTTTTGCTACACTAACCATAGTTTACCATGGTATTTGAAGTAAAACTGTGGTTATAGGCTACAACTGGTAATAAAAACGCCCCAAAAACACAGTTAGCCTACTTTTACTATAGTAATATCATTGTTAATTTTCATAAGGGATTGTATATAATAATATGAAATAAATGTTTTAATATGACATTTACATCACAAAATATCAGGGAGTGAGATGTATTTGATGTGAAGGAGGGTTGCTGTAAAGCCCATCAGAACTGGACTAAAGACAGGTCACTGAAGTTGTGCAGTCTATCTGGAGGTCATATGAATATTAAGCTTGATATGTTTCATACGGTGTATATCCATAATAACTGCTGTCGGAGTCTGATGTTGTGTGCTACCTCCGTCTGTTTTATTCGGCAGTGTATAAATCTTCAGATCGGGTTTTTATTTTTATTTTTTACTTATTAGAGGCACAGAACGCCACACAGCAACTTTTCAGCATTGCACCAAGCACAAATCAATCGAAATCATAACAAAAAGTAAAGATCAAGCGTCTAACAAGGTCTCCGTACATTAATTTGAACAGTTTGTTTTCCCCACGGCATCAACGGCTATGACGCTTTGTGGGCGTTCCCAGCAATGCCGACCAAGTCTATTAAGATGTATATCAAGAAAATCAAGAGAAAACTGTGCTTGTCAGTTGAACTTGAGGGAGACAGTGCTAGGATGTTCAGGACTAGGGCTGCAAAATTTCAGGAATTTTCAAGACTGGAAACTTTCCATGGGAATATATGGGAATTAACGGGAATAAACTGAAAATTTGCTAAATTGCAGGAACTGGGAACTTAAATGTAGTTGAGAACAAAAACTTGCAGCATAATCTTGCTTAAAACAACCAGATTTAATGCAATTTCAGTTTAATTTCTACTCCACACATTGCTCAATCGCACACAGCACACTGCTTACTGCGGGGCTATCGAGGCCACGCCCCCTACACACACTGTGCTTATCTACCATTATATGCACAGATCATTTCTTAAATCCTGCTCACAAAATATCAAAATGTCCATCTTGGCAAGTATTCATATAAATTACATGAATATTACAAAAAATGTTTAAAACTTCCTTGTGCTGTGTGTAATATACTGTGCAACTACATTAGGCTATACCATAGTAAAAACAAATACACTGACTGAACAAACACTTAGGTGAGATAATAACAAAACAAAAGTCTAAAAATGACCCCCCCCCCCCCCCACACACACACACACACACACACACACACACACACACACACACACTCCTCTCTAGTCACCTAAAGAGAGGGATTCCCCTCCATTTTCTCTGAAGCCACACTTTCTGCATTTGAGCCCAAAGACTCCATCTAAGTTTTGATATTCTAAATATATTTGATCTGTGGGATTCACGTTTAACTAGTAAATACCAAAAAGTGTTTATACAGTAGCTAGACAGTTTATGAGGTAGGCTGTGTGCTGTATAGCTCAAGCTGTGATGCTTCTGCTAGCAAGTTTTCTGTTATCATACAGAAGTGCAGTACTGGTCAAAAGTTTGGACACATTACTATTTTTAATGTTTTTAAACATTGCATATCTTTTGCTCATCAAGCCTTCATTTATTTGATCAAAAATACAGAAAAAAAAAACCCACACAAAAAAACAGTGATATTGTGCAGTATTACCGGTATTACAATTTAAAATAATGGTTTTCTGTTGTAATATACTTTAAAATATAATGTATTTCTGTGATCAAAGCTACAGTCTTCAGTGTCACATGATTCTTCAGACATCATTCTAATATGCTTATTTATTATCAATTTTGGAAACAGTTGTGCTGCTTAATATATATATATTTATTATTATTATTATTACCTGTGATTCTTTTTTCAGGATTCTTTGGACTTTAAAAAAAAACCACACACATTTATTTAAAATAGAAATCCTTTTTTAACAATACACTACCATTCAAAAGTTTGGGGTCAGTTATCTTTTCTCTTTTTTTTAAATAAATTAATAATTTTATTCAACAAGGATGTGTTAAATTAATTTTTTTAAAAAGTAGTAGCAAAGACTTATATTGTTAGAAAATATAAAACTGTTCATATATAACTGTTTTAAAATATATATAAACTGTTCATAAGTTTTTATTCATCAATAAATCCTGAAAAAAGCATCACGGATTCCCCCCCAAAAATGTCATTTTTAAAATTTGTATTAGTTTGCATGCAAGTGAGCCTATGATCAAAAACAAAATTATATTTATGTTTGTATATGATTCATTTTTATAAATATCCAATTAATTCCTGTAAATCCCCAAAAATTCCCGGTAAGTTTCAAATTTGGAATATTTCCAAAGTTCCCCAGACGAAGTTCCCATGGAAAGTTTCCGCCCCTTTTATTTCTATTATTTAAGGGGATTTTAATTAATATGAACATCACTGATACACAAATGTTCTGGTCAGTGCACGTCGGTGAATTCTCTCATCAGAAACAAAGTGCAGACGTACCTACGTGCGATGTAAATCAGAGATGAACTCATCATACGCTGCAGCTCTTTTCTAGAGAGCTCACGCTAGACGGCCACGGCTCGGCTCTCACTCACCTCCAGGATGGAGTCACAGGCTGTGATCTGGTTGTGTAAAGAGGCGATGTTCTGGCTCTCTTTGATATCTGCACCAGCGCTACTGTTAAGGGTCACTGACAGAAACATTACAGACAGAATCATGACACTGAATCTCCTGAAGTAGTTTTCTTTCGATGAGCTGACATGTTTTCATGCGATTCTGTTATAAAGAAGTATGGATACAGTCCTTGATTGACGCTTGTTCGATGCGCTGCAGCTGCGTCTCCACCTGTTTCGAGTACTGCCGCAGATCCACACCCTGATCCACACAAACACACACCTTCATCATCATCATCCTCACCCTCACACACTCACACGCAGCAGACGCCTCACCGTCTTGAGCGCCTCCTTCACCAGATCATCCTCCAGATTCGCTTGAATGTGAACTGAAAAAGACAGTAACAAGCGATTTATTCGTGAGTTGTGGAAATAAGCGACCTGCGCTTCCTTTACTCGGCCGATGAGAGAAACGCTGAACTCACGGTCCACCTCGTCCAGGATGAACTCGTCTGTGGTGATGTCCAGATCCCCCAGATTCAGTGCAGGAATCTAGAGACACATCAGAGAACAGGCCTTCAACACCAGAGCAACACTGACCCTCATTAAATAATCACGCCTGTTCAATACCTTGAAAGAATGCAGTCATGACCTAAAATCTAAAAATACTTAGACAATAATATGCCTGTTAATCTGTCAATACATCAAATAATTATTTGAAACATTTAAAGGCAGGAGAAACTACATAAATACTTGAATGCATTTAATGCATATTTCTGAGACAAATTCAGTCCAAAAAAAAAATCAAAATCCATCTTTTCATAGCGGGTTACGATCCGTGTAAGAAGATATTTACATCACGTCCTCTACTCCGCCAATGTGTGCGGCCCCGTGGCTTCAGTTTCTGTGTATTTTGTGAATATTTAAACGTTTGCCTTATTATTATTATTTCATTGTGTTTCTCTCATTTTTCTAACAAACATTTATAATTAGATATTATAATTAGATATTACATCAAGATTTCACAGATGCATGTGAAGAGATTCTTAAAAATCCTGTTTTTTCATTGTGGATTCCATTTAATCTCAATCAAACTGCAGTCGGCTTATTTTGACTGGGTTAAAAAATAACTACAAAAACAAGTTGACTAACACAATAAAAACATGTTATCTGTTTTTGCAAATAAACTCTTGATATAAATTATATAATAGTAGTTCCTTGAGTTTTGTTGGCATATTTGTCATATTTACATATGAGGGACACAAATGCCACAAGTTTGTGAGTATATACAGCAGATATACCTGCATACAGAAAACAGCAGGGAAAAACAAACAATAATCAGCGAACGCTAAAGAACAGAGCAGTGCACTGATATTCGACAGAGTTATGATGTGTGTGTGTGTGTGTGTGTGTGTGTGTGTGTGTGTGTGTGTGTGTGTGTGTGTGTGTGTGTGTGTGACACATCACTGCACTTTCACGCGATCTTACTAATATGACATCCTAAAATACGATACCTTAAGATGCTGACCGATATAAGGAGCTGCACAGGACAATATCAGTAAACAGCTGTCGCAGCAATTATAATAATACGCGTGATATTTCACACAGACAGCCAGCGGGTCCGTGTCCTATCTGCGGGTGTAAACAGCTGTGACCGCGATCAGTGAAGCTGATAAACCCGAGAGAAAGCCCTCCTCACCTCCATCGCTGCAGCAGAGTCCGCGCCGGGCTTCGAGAGCTCCGCTGCGGTGACCAGCGCCTCCGCCATGCCGTCTGTAGTCCTCTAAAACTACACGTCCCTTCAGTATTACAGTCCGCGGTCGGCACTCCCGCAGAAGTGCGTGCCACGCTGTACAATCACACGAAATCTACTTTAAAAAAAGAGTAAAAACTCTGGAATATATACTACAGTGTACTAAAGAGCATCAACCGCGCTTTATAATTTTAAAAACATCGGTTTTAATGTTGTTTTGGTCCCACCGGACGTTTTCACCGTGACGGAACTTGTTCCTGTCGAGTTCGCGCGTCCAGTGGTGAAATTATCGCGAGATCGTGATCACTTCCTCTTTGCGCGGAACCAGCGAACAAGATGGTAGGCACGAAATGAAATCCTCAAAGTTGTAGTCGAAATCTCGCAACATCGCGCTTGTTTGTGTGTGTATGTCAGCAGCGGTTCAACATCTTTTGATTTCAGTAGATGTAGAATATATCTGAGTGATAATTTTATGTTTACAGTGTAGAGCTTAAGTTAAATGAGTGACAGAAAGCCCGTGCTCAGTCCGCGCCGGGTCGAGGG